>JAQJVK010000019.1:5903626-7103626 GCA_035578135.1 Flexamia atlantica
GGAGATAAAGGTGATAAAGGTGAGAAAGGTGAAAAGGGTGCTGAACAGGTGATCGGTGAACAAGGAGGGACCAGGCAGGAACTCATCTCCTCGCTGATGGCGCGGGAGAAGGAGTCCCTGTCTGGGGCTCCTATGGAGGTTGATCTAGTTGAGGACGAAGAGGATCGCCTCCTCGGGGTTTCCCGTGGGGCGATCCCCCGAGCCCGGAGAGAAAAGAAGGAGGGGAAAAAGGCTAAGAAGGGAAAAGGGAAAGAGAAGGAGACCCCGCAGGAAGACCAAGGGCGAGGGAGCAGGCCAAGAAGCAGATCCGAGGGACGGTCGAGCCGTGCTCGATCGGGCTCGGGTCGTGCCAGCGTGGCGTAGACGGCGCTGGAAGGCGATATCGACGACACGCTGGACTGCTCCCTCACGGAGCAAGACAAACAGGACCTGGAGGACCTGAACTTCCGTGGGGCGAGTCTGACCGAGTCTCCTCCGAATGACTTCGAGAGCAGCTCGGTCAGCTCGGTACCAGGAAGTCGGGTGGTCCCAGGGAGTGGGGGGACTGAAGCATCTGGTGCATCTGGTGGGTTGCCTGCGGCTCCGGCCGGGCCTGGGATGGGGCCTCCTGTTATCAAATCAAATCAAATCAAAAATATCTTTATTCATATCGCACATAATAGTACAGAATGGTGTCAATCAACATTACATTGAGTCTTATAACTAAGCATCTAAAAATAATTTTTCTTGACTTTACAATAACTTAACTTTCTAAAGAATGGAAAAACTCGTCAATCGTATACAAAGGTCTACTGATTAGGAATATTTTTAAATGTTTTTGAATAAATTAATGTCAGATATGGTTTTAATGTTATCAGGTAAGTTATTATAAAATTTTTATACCATTATATGAAGGGGTTTTCTCATACATCGATGAATTATGCCTATTGTATGCCAGTTGATTACCTTTTCTGGTTGAATAATTATGAAAAGAATTTAGTTTTGGAAATGTTTCTAAATTTGATTTAATATGAAGGACTAATTGATAAATATATAAGCTGCACACTGTCATAATTCCTGTTTCTTTGAAATATTCTTTAACTGATTCTTTATATTTTAATTTTAACATGATACGTAAAGCTTTTTTCTGAAGTATTAGGATACTATTCAAGTTATTTACTGTTGTACAACCATAAAGGCATAGCCCAAAAGAAATGTGTGATTCAATCAATGCATGATATATAATTTTTAAGGTTTTAAAAACAACTGAATTTTGTCATTTGTCTTAATGCGTAAAGACCGGAGGATACTTTTCTACACACATAATTAACGTGACAGTCCCAGTTAAATCTGTTGTCTATGTTCATTCCGAGAAATTTTATTGTTTCAACTTCAGTTAGTAAAATTGTGTTCATGAAAATATTAATATGGGCTGCACATTGGTTTGTAGATGAAAAATTTATATAACTGGTTTTTTCTGGATTAGGCAATAAATTGATGTCATGCAAATATTGAATACATTTGGAAAGGTCAACAAAAGAAGCAATTTCCACATCAGAATTAGAATATCCAGAGATTTTTAAATTTATGTCATCGGCAAATAGACAGATACTATTGGGACGTGTAATTATTGAGGGAAAGCCAGTTAGATAAATTAAAAACAATAGGGGTCCCAATATAGACCCTTGAGGGACACCGTACTTCACGATACTTGTTGAAGATGTGTAAGTAGTTAATTGGTTAAAACTATTGATATGGTCAATTGCAACATACTGTTGCCTGTCAGTCAGGTAAGATTCAAACCAATGCCAAGCTCTCCCTTTTACACCAATAGATTCTAATTTTTGAAGTAATAAATCATGAGAGACACTGTCAAAGGCTTTAGTCAGGTCTAAAAAAATGCCAACTACTTTTTCCTTTGCATCAGTTGAACCAATGACAGATTCACAGAAATCAATCCCTGCGTCAATTACAGATTTTCCTTCTCTAAAACCCAAATTGCTTTTCATCTAATAAATTATTTTCTTTAAGAATTTTGAAAGTTGTATATGCATGGCTCTCTCAACAATTTTGGAAAAAGAACTTAATAAAGCCAAAGGTCTGTAATTACATATCTCCCCAGGGTCACCTTTTTTATAACAGGGTTTAATTTTTGATTTCTTTAATATTGTGGGAAATATTCCAGAAATTAAAGAGGAATTAATGACATGCAGTAATGGCAATAACAAGTACATACGAGCTTGCTTTATTATAGGCATTGGTATTTCATCCCATCCAGTTGAAAATTTATTTTATTTATGGAGGGTACCAAGCAAGCCCGGCGCAGGGCTAAGCAGCGGGAGAGGCGCCGACAGAGGACCTCAGGGGCAAGGGATTCTGGGACCCCGGGAACGACCCGGTCTCCGAAAAAAGGTCTTGATGGAAAAAGGAAGAAAAAGTGAGGCCTGTCGGTGGGAAATGGAAATGGAAATGGGAAAAAATATATGGGGGTTGAAAGAGGATATAGACAAATCGATAGAGTGAAACCTAATAGTCCACCTCATTCCCTGACATACCCTGATTTCCCTGACCTTTCAGATCAGTATGACCCGTCTTTGACTATAAAAAAAATTATGTTAACTCAGGTAAGTGTTTTCCTAAAAAAAAATATTTTTATCGAATCTTTCTGATTTTCCCTCTTATCCCATATTTTCCTCGACATTTCTGAATCGCAGGACTTGGTTTTAGATTTGGATTAAGTATTCTGACTCAGGTAAATCGATTTCAATTAATGAATCAGCTCTCCGAAATAGCAAATAGTTTTGGCCAGGTTTTGGGGCCAAATACCCCACTGTGGGCCGTAGAGGTACTGGTAAACTTTGACGGCCAGTGGCGAACAGTGGCGAGTGGTTTACAGGTGAACGAGCGAGAGAGCACGGTAACCCCTTACGGAATTCGTGGATCTCTCTTTGGAGGACGACGAGCAACAGATGGAGAAGAAAGGAGATAAAGGTGATAAAGGTGAGAAGGTGAAAAGGGTGCTGAACAGGTGATCGGTGAACAAGGAGGGACCAGGCAGGAACTCATCTCCTCGCTGATGGCGCGGGAGAAGGAGTCCCTGTCTGGGGCTCCTATGGAGGTTGATCTAGTTGAGGACGAAGAGGATCGCCTCCTCGGGGTTTCCCGTGGGGCGATCCCCCGAGCCCGGAGAGAAAAGAAGGAGGGGAAAAAGGCTAAGAAGGGAAAAGGGAAAGAGAAGGAGACCCCGCAGGAAGACCAAGGGCGAGGGAGCAGGCCAAGAAGCAGATCCGAGGGACGGTCGAGCCGTGCTCGATCGGGCTCGGGTCGTGCCAGCGTGGCGTAGACGGCGCTGGAAGGCGATATCGACGACACGCTGGACTGCTCCCTCACGGAGCAAGACAAACAGGACCTGGAGGACCTGAACTTCCGTGGGGCGAGTCTGACCGAGTCTCCTCCGAATGACTTCGAGAGCAGCTCGGTCAGCTCGGTACCAGGAAGTCGGGTGGTCCCAGGGAGTGGGGGGACTGAAGCATCTGGTGCATCTGGTGGGTTGCCTGCGGCTCCGGCCGGGCCTGGGATGGGGCCTCCTGTTATCAAATCAAATCAAATCAAAAATATCTTTATTCATATCGCACATAATAGTACAGAATGGTGTCAATCAACATTACATTGAGTCTTATAACTAAGCATCTAAAAATAATTTTTCTTGACTTTACAATAACTTAACTTTCTAAAGAATGGAAAAACTCGTCAATCGTATACAAAGGTCTACTGATTAGGAATATTTTTAAATGTTTTTTGAATAAATTAATGTCAGATATGGTTTTAATGTTATCAGGTAAGTTATTATAAAATTTTATACCATTATATGAAGGGGTTTTCTCATACATCGATGAATTATGCCTATTGTATGCCAGTTGATTACCTTTTCTGGTTGAATAATTATGAAAAGAATTTAGTTTTGGAAATGTTTCTAAATTTGATTTAATATGAAGGACTAATTGATAAATATATAAGCTGCACACTGTCATAATTCCTGTTTCTTTGAAATATTCTTTAACTGATTCTTTATATTTTAATTTTAACATGATACGTAAAGCTTTTTTCTGAAGTATTAGGATACTATTCAAGTTATTTACTGTTGTACAACCATAAAGGCATAGCCCAAAAGAAATGTGTGATTCAATCAATGCATGATATATAATTTTTAAGGTTTTAAAACAACTGAATTTTGTCATTTGTCTTAATGCGTAAAGACCGGAGGATACTTTTCTACACACATAATTAACGTGACAGTCCCAGTTAAATCTGTTGTCTATGTTCATTCCGAGAAATTTTATTGTTTCAACTTCAGTTAGTAAAATTGTGTTCATGAAAATATTAATATGGGCTGCACATTGGTTTGTAGATGAAAAATTTATATAACTGGTTTTTTCTGGATTAGGCAATAAATTGATGTCATGCAAATATTGAATACATTTGGAAAGGTCAACAAAAGAAGCAATTTCCACATCAGAATTAGAATATCCAGAGATTTTTAAATTTATGTCATCGGCAAATAGACAGATACTATTGGGACGTGTAATTATTGAGGGAAAGCCAGTTAGATAAATTAAAAACAATAGGGGTCCCAATATAGACCCTTGAGGGACACCGTACTTCACGATACTTGTTGAAGATGTGTAAGTAGTTAATTGGTTAAAACTATTGATATGGTCAATTGCAACATACTGTTGCCTGTCAGTCAGGTAAGATTCAAACCAATGCCAAGCTCTCCCTTTTACACCAATAGATTCTAATTTTTGAAGTAATAAATCATGAGAGACACTGTCAAAGGCTTTAGTCAGGTCTAAAAAAATGCCAACTACTTTTTCCTTTGCATCAGTTGAACCAATGACAGATTCACAGAAATCAATCCCTGCGTCAATTACAGATTTTCCTTCTCTAAAACCAAATTGCTTTTCATCTAATAAATTATTTTCTTTTAAGAATTTTGAAAGTT
This sequence comes from Flexamia atlantica, assembly GCA_035578135.1. Taxonomy (NCBI): domain Eukaryota; kingdom Metazoa; phylum Arthropoda; class Insecta; order Hemiptera; family Cicadellidae; genus Flexamia; species Flexamia atlantica. Next base: position 5,908,608 of record JAQJVK010000019.1, read on the forward strand.
GTATATGCATGGCTCTCTCAACAATTTTGGAAAAAGAACTTAATAAAGCCAAAGGTCTGTAATTACATATCTCCCCAGGGTCACCTTTTTTATAACAGGGTTTAATTTTTGATTTCTTTAATATTGTGGGAAATATTCCAGAAATTAAAGAGGAATTAATGACATGCAGTAATGGCAATAACAAGTACATACGAGCTTGCTTTATTATAGGCATTGGTATTTCATCCCATCCAGTTGAAAATTTATTTTATTTATGGAGGGTACCAAGCAAGCCCGGCGCAGGGCTAAGCAGCGGGAGAGGCGCCGACAGAGGACCTCAGGGGCAAGGGATTCTGGGACCCCGGGGAACGACCCGGTCTCCGAAAAAAGGTCTTGATGGAAAAAGGAAGAAAAAGTGAGGCCTGTCGGTGGGAAATGGAAATGGAAATGGGAAAAATATATGGGGGTTGAAAGAGGATATAGACAAATCGATAGAGTGAAACCTAATAGTCCACCTCATTCCCTGACATACCCTGATTTCCCTGACCTTTCAGATCAGTATGACCCGTCTTTGACTATAAAAAAAATTATGTTAACTCAGGTAAGTGTTTTCCTAAAAAAAAATATTTTTATCGAATCTTTCTGATTTTCCCTCTTATCCCATATTTTCCTCGACATTTCTGAATCGCAGGACTTGGTTTTAGATTTGGATTAAGTATTCTGACTCAGGTAAATCGATTTCAATTAATGAATCAGCTCTCCGAAATAGCAAATAGTTTTGGCCAGGTTTTGGGGCCAAATACCCCACTGTGGGCCGTAGAGGTACTGGTAAACTTTGACGGCCAGTGGCGAACAGTGGCGAGTGGTTTACAGGTGAACGAGCGAGAGAGCACGGTAACCCCTTACGGAATTCGTGGATCTCTCTTTGGAGGACGACGAGCAACAGATGGAGAAGAAAGGAGATAAAGGTGATAAAGGTGAGAAAGGTGAAAAGGGTGCTGAACAGGTGATCGGTGAACAAGGAGGGACCAGGCAGGAACTCATCTCCTCGCTGATGGCGCGGGAGAAGGAGTCCCTGTCTGGGGCTCCTATGGAGGTTGATCTAGTTGAGGACGAAGAGGATCGCCTCCTCGGGGTTTCCCGTGGGGCGATCCCCCGAGCCCGGAGAGAAAAGAAGGAGGGGAAAAAGGCTAAGAAGGGAAAAGGGAAAGAGAAGGAGACCCCGCAGGAAGACCAAGGGCGAGGGAGCAGGCCAAGAAGCAGATCCGAGGGACGGTCGAGCCGTGCTCGATCGGGCTCGGGTCGTGCCAGCGTGGCGTAGACGGCGCTGGAAGGCGATATCGACGACACGCTGGACTGCTCCCTCACGGAGCAAGACAAACAGGACCTGGAGGACCTGAACTTCCGTGGGGCGAGTCTGACCGAGTCTCCTCCGAATGACTTCGAGAGCAGCTCGGTCAGCTCGGTACCAGGAAGTCGGGTGGTCCCAGGGAGTGGGGGGACTGAAGCATCTGGTGCATCTGGTGGGTTGCCTGCGGCTCCGGCCGGGCCTGGGATGGGGCCTCCTGTTATCAAATCAAATCAAATCAAAAATATCTTTATTCATATCGCACATAATAGTACAGAATGGTGTCAATCAACATTACATTGAGTCTTATAACTAAGCATCTAAAAATAATTTTTCTTGACTTTACAATAACTTAACTTTCTAAAGAATGGAAAAACTCGTCAATCGTATACAAAGGTCTACTGATTAGGAATATTTTTAAATGTTTTTTGAATAAATTAATGTCAGATATGGTTTTAATGTTATCAGGTAAGTTATTATAAAATTTTATACCATTATATGAAGGGGTTTTCTCATACATCGATGAATTATGCCTATTGTATGCCAGTTGATTACCTTTTCTGGTTGAATAATTATGAAAAGAATTTAGTTTTGGAAATGTTTCTAAATTTGATTTAATATGAAGGACTAATTGATAAATATATAAGCTGCACACTGTCATAATTCCTGTTTCTTTGAAATATTCTTTAACTGATTCTTTATATTTTAATTTTAACATGATACGTAAAGCTTTTTTCTGAAGTATTAGGATACTATTCAAGTTATTTACTGTTGTACAACCATAAAGGCATAGCCCAAAAGAAATGTGTGATTCAATCAATGCATGATATATAATTTTTAAGGTTTTAAAACAACTGAATTTTGTCATTTGTCTTAATGCGTAAAGACCGGAGGATACTTTTCTACACACATAATTAACGTGACAGTCCCAGTTAAATCTGTTGTCTATGTTCATTCCGAGAAATTTTATTGTTTCAACTTCAGTTAGTAAAATTGTGTTCATGAAAATATTAATATGGGCTGCACATTGGTTTGTAGATGAAAAATTTATATAACTGGTTTTTTCTGGATTAGGCAATAAATTGATGTCATGCAAATATTGAATACATTTGGAAAGGTCAACAAAAGAAGCAATTTCCACATCAGAATTAGAATATCCAGAGATTTTTAAATTTATGTCATCGGCAAATAGACAGATACTATTGGGACGTGTAATTATTGAGGGAAAGCCAGTTAGATAAATTAAAAACAATAGGGGTCCCAATATAGACCCTTGAGGGACACCGTACTTCACGATACTTGTTGAAGATGTGTAAGTAGTTAATTGGTTAAAACTATTGATATGGTCAATTGCAACATACTGTTGCCTGTCAGTCAGGTAAGATTCAAACCAATGCCAAGCTCTCCCTTTTACACCAATAGATTCTAATTTTTGAAGTAATAAATCATGAGAGACACTGTCAAAGGCTTTAGTCAGGTCTAAAAAAATGCCAACTACTTTTTCCTTTGCATCAGTTGAACCAATGACAGATTCACAGAAATCAATCCCTGCGTCAATTACAGATTTTCCTTCTCTAAAACCAAATTGCTTTTCATCTAATAAATTATTTTCTTTTAAGAATTTTGAAAGTTGTATATGCATGGCTCTCTCAACAATTTTGGAAAAAGAACTTAATAAAGCCAAAGGTCTGTAATTACATATCTCCCCAGGGTCACCTTTTTTATAACAGGGTTTAATTTTTGATTTCTTTAATATTGTGGGAAATATTCCAGAAATTAAAGAGGAATTAATGACATGCAGTAATGGCAATAACAAGTACATACGAGCTTGCTTTATTATAGGCATTGGTATTTCATCCCATCCAGTTGAAAATTTATTTTATTTATGGAGGGTACCAAGCAAGCCCGGCGCAGGGCTAAGCAGCGGGAGAGGCGCCGACAGAGGACCTCAGGGGCAAGGGATTCTGGGACCCCGGGGAACGACCCGGTCTCCGAAAAAAGGTCTTGATGGAAAAAGGAAGAAAAAGTGAGGCCTGTCGGTGGGAAATGGAAATGGAAATGGGAAAAATATATGGGGGTTGAAAGAGGATATAGACAAATCGATAGAGTGAAACCTAATAGTCCACCTCATTCCCTGACATACCCTGATTTCCCTGACCTTTCAGATCAGTATGACCCGTCTTTGACTATAAAAAAAATTATGTTAACTCAGGTAAGTGTTTTCCTAAAAAAAAATATTTTTATCGAATCTTTCTGATTTTCCCTCTTATCCCATATTTTCCTCGACATTTCTGAATCGCAGGACTTGGTTTTAGATTTGGATTAAGTATTCTGACTCAGGTAAATCGATTTCAATTAATGAATCAGCTCTCCGAAATAGCAAATAGTTTTGGCCAGGTTTTGGGGCCAAATACCCCACTGTGGGCCGTAGAGGTACTGGTAAACTTTGACGGCCAGTGGCGAACAGTGGCGAGTGGTTTACAGGTGAACGAGCGAGAGAGCACGGTAACCCCTTACGGAATTCGTGGATCTCTCTTTGGAGGACGACGAGCAACAGATGGAGAAGAAAGGAGATAAAGGTGATAAAGGTGAGAAAGGTGAAAAGGGTGCTGAACAGGTGATCGGTGAACAAGGAGGGACCAGGCAGGAACTCATCTCCTCGCTGATGGCGCGGGAGAAGGAGTCCCTGTCTGGGGCTCCTATGGAGGTTGATCTAGTTGAGGACGAAGAGGATCGCCTCCTCGGGGTTTCCCGTGGGGCGATCCCCCGAGCCCGGAGAGAAAAGAAGGAGGGGAAAAAGGCTAAGAAGGGAAAAGGGAAAGAGAAGGAGACCCCGCAGGAAGACCAAGGGCGAGGGAGCAGGCCAAGAAGCAGATCCGAGGGACGGTCGAGCCGTGCTCGATCGGGCTCGGGTCGTGCCAGCGTGGCGTAGACGGCGCTGGAAGGCGATATCGACGACACGCTGGACTGCTCCCTCACGGAGCAAGACAAACAGGACCTGGAGGACCTGAACTTCCGTGGGGCGAGTCTGACCGAGTCTCCTCCGAATGACTTCGAGAGCAGCTCGGTCAGCTCGGTACCAGGAAGTCGGGTGGTCCCAGGGAGTGGGGGGACTGAAGCATCTGGTGCATCTGGTGGGTTGCCTGCGGCTCCGGCCGGGCCTGGGATGGGGCCTCCTGTTATCAAATCAAATCAAATCAAAAATATCTTTATTCATATCGCACATAATAGTACAGAATGGTGTCAATCAACATTACATTGAGTCTTATAACTAAGCATCTAAAAATAATTTTTCTTGACTTTACAATAACTTAACTTTCTAAAGAATGGAAAAACTCGTCAATCGTATACAAAGGTCTACTGATTAGGAATATTTTTAAATGTTTTTTGAATAAATTAATGTCAGATATGGTTTTAATGTTATCAGGTAAGTTATTATAAAATTTTATACCATTATATGAAGGGGTTTTCTCATACATCGATGAATTATGCCTATTGTATGCCAGTTGATTACCTTTTCTGGTTGAATAATTATGAAAAGAATTTAGTTTTGGAAATGTTTCTAAATTTGATTTAATATGAAGGACTAATTGATAAATATATAAGCTGCACACTGTCATAATTCCTGTTTCTTTGAAATATTCTTTAACTGATTCTTTATATTTTAATTTTAACATGATACGTAAAGCTTTTTTCTGAAGTATTAGGATACTATTCAAGTTATTTACTGTTGTACAACCATAAAGGCATAGCCCAAAAGAAATGTGTGATTCAATCAATGCATGATATATAATTTTTAAGGTTTTAAAACAACTGAATTTTGTCATTTGTCTTAATGCGTAAAGACCGGAGGATACTTTTCTACACACATAATTAACGTGACAGTCCCAGTTAAATCTGTTGTCTATGTTCATTCCGAGAAATTTTATTGTTTCAACTTCAGTTAGTAAAATTGTGTTCATGAAAATATTAATATGGGCTGCACATTGGTTTGTAGATGAAAAATTTATATAACTGGTTTTTTCTGGATTAGGCAATAAATTGATGTCATGCAAATATTGAATACATTTGGAAAGGTCAACAAAAGAAGCAATTTCCACATCAGAATTAGAATATCCAGAGATTTTTAAATTTATGTCATCGGCAAATAGACAGATACTATTGGGACGTGTAATTATTGAGGGAAAGCCAGTTAGATAAATTAAAAACAATAGGGGTCCCAATATAGACCCTTGAGGGACACCGTACTTCACGATACTTGTTGAAGATGTGTAAGTAGTTAATTGGTTAAAACTATTGATATGGTCAATTGCAACATACTGTTGCCTGTCAGTCAGGTAAGATTCAAACCAATGCCAAGCTCTCCCTTTTACACCAATAGATTCTAATTTTTGAAGTAATAAATCATGAGAGACACTGTCAAAGGCTTTAGTCAGGTCTAAAAAAATGCCAACTACTTTTTCCTTTGCATCAGTTGAACCAATGACAGATTCACAGAAATCAATCCCTGCGTCAATTACAGATTTTCCTTCTCTAAAACCAAATTGCTTTTCATCTAATAAATTATTTTCTTTTAAGAATTTTGAAAGTTGTATATGCATGGCTCTCTCAACAATTTTGGAAAAAGAACTTAATAAAGCCAAAGGTCTGTAATTACATATCTCCCCAGGGTCACCTTTTTTATAACAGGGTTTAATTTTTGATTTCTTTAATATTGTGGGAAATATTCCAGAAATTAAAGAGGAATTAATGACATGCAGTAATGGCAATAACAAGTACATACGAGCTTGCTTTATTATAGGCATTGGTATTTCATCCCATCCAGTTGAAAATTTATTTTATTTATGGAGGGTACCAAGCAAGCCCGGCGCAGGGCTAAGCAGCGGGAGAGGCGCCGACAGAGGACCTCAGGGGCAAGGGATTCTGGGACCCCGGGGAACGACCCGGTCTCCGAAAAAAGGTCTTGATGGAAAAAGGAAGAAAAAGTGAGGCCTGTCGGTGGGAAATGGAAATGGAAATGGGAAAAATATATGGGGGTTGAAAGAGGATATAGACAAATCGATAGAGTGAAACCTAATAGTCCACCTCATTCCCTGACATACCCTGATTTCCCTGACCTTTCAGATCAGTATGACCCGTCTTTGACTATAAAAAAAATTATGTTAACTCAGGTAAGTGTTTTCCTAAAAAAAAATATTTTTATCGAATCTTTCTGATTTTCCCTCTTATCCCATATTTTCCTCGACATTTCTGAATCGCAGGACTTGGTTTTAGATTTGGATTAAGTATTCTGACTCAGGTAAATCGATTTCAATTAATGAATCAGCTCTCCGAAATAGCAAATAGTTTTGGCCAGGTTTTGGGGCCAAATACCCCACTGTGGGCCGTAGAGGTACTGGTAAACTTTGACGGCCAGTGGCGAACAGTGGCGAGTGGTTTACAGGTGAACGAGCGAGAGAGCACGGTAACCCCTTACGGAATTCGTGGATCTCTCTTTGGAGGACGACGAGCAACAGATGGAGAAGAAAGGAGATAAAGGTGATAAAGGTGAGAAAGGTGAAAAGGGTGCTGAACAGGTGATCGGTGAACAAGGAGGGACCAGGCAGGAACTCATCTCCTCGCTGATGGCGCGGGAGAAGGAGTCCCTGTCTGGGGCTCCTATGGAGGTTGATCTAGTTGAGGACGAAGAGGATCGCCTCCTCGGGGTTTCCCGTGGGGCGATCCCCCGAGCCCGGAGAGAAAAGAAGGAGGGGAAAAAGGCTAAGAAGGGAAAAGGGAAAGAGAAGGAGACCTCGCAGGAAGACCAAGGGCGAGGGAGCAGGCCAAGAAGCAGATCCGAGGGACGGTCGAGCCGTGCTCGATCGGGCTCGGGTCGTGCCAGCGTGGCGTAGACGGCGCTGGAAGGCGATATCGACGACACGCTGGACTGCTCCCTCACGGAGCAAGACAAACAGGACCTGGAGGACCTGAACTTCCGTGGGGCGAGTCTGACCGAGTCTCCTCCGAATGACTTCGAGAGCAGCTCGGTCAGCTCGGTACCAGGAAGTCGGGTGGTCCCAGGGAGTGGGGGGACTGAAGCATCTGGTGCATCTGGTGGGTTGCCTGCGGCTCCGGCCGGGCCTGGGATGGGGCCTCCTGTTATCAAATCAAATCAAATCAAAAATATCTTTATTCATATCGCACATAATAGTACAGAATGGTGTCAATCAACATTACATTGAGTCTTATAACTAAGCATCTAAAAATAATTTTTCTTGACTTTACAATAACTTAACTTTCTAAAGAATGGAAAAACTCGTCAATCGTATACAAAGGTCTACTGATTAGGAATATTTTTAAATGTTTTTTGAATAAATTAATGTCAGATATGGTTTTAATGTTATCAGGTAAGTTATTATAAAATTTTATACCATTATATGAAGGGGTTTTCTCATACATCGATGAATTATGCCTATTGTATGCCAGTTGATTACCTTTTCTGGTTGAATAATTATGAAAAGAATTTAGTTTTGGAAATGTTTCTAAATTTGATTTAATATGAAGGACTAATTGATAAATATATAAGCTGCACACTGTCATAATTCCTGTTTCTTTGAAATATTCTTTAACTGATTCTTTATATTTTAATTTTAACATGATACGTAAAGCTTTTTTCTGAAGTATTAGGATACTATTCAAGTTATTTACTGTTGTACAACCATAAAGGCATAGCCCAAAAGAAATGTGTGATTCAATCAATGCATGATATATAATTTTTAAGGTTTTAAAACAACTGAATTTTGTCATTTGTCTTAATGCGTAAAGACCGGAGGATACTTTTCTACACACATAATTAACGTGACAGTCCCAGTTAAATCTGTTGTCTATGTTCATTCCGAGAAATTTTATTGTTTCAACTTCAGTTAGTAAAATTGTGTTCATGAAAATATTAATATGGGCTGCACATTGGTTTGTAGATGAAAAATTTATATAACTGGTTTTTTCTGGATTAGGCAATAAATTAATGTCATGCAAATATTGAATACATTTGGAAAGGTCAACAAAAGAAGCAATTTCCACATCAGAATTAGAATATCCAGAGATTTTTAAATTTATGTCATCGGCAAATAGACAGATACTATTGGGACGTGTAATTATTGAGGGAAAGCCAGTTAGATAAATTAAAAACAATAGGGGTCCCAATATAGACCCTTGAGGGACACCGTACTTCACGATACTTGTTGAAGATGTGTAAGTAGTTAATTGGTTAAAACTATTGATATGGTCAATTGCAACATACTGTTGCCTGTCAGTCAGGTAAGATTCAAACCAATGCCAAGCTCTCCCTTTTACACCAATAGATTCTAATTTTTGAAGTAATAAATCATGAGAGACACTGTCAAAGGCTTTAGTCAGGTCTAAAAAAATGCCAACTACTTTTTCCTTTGCATCAGTTGAACCAATGACAGATTCACAGAAATCAATCCCTGCGTCAATTACAGATTTTCCTTCTCTAAAACCAAATTGCTTTTCATCTAATAAATTATTTTCTTTTAAGAATTTTGAAAGTTGTATATGCATGGCTCTCTCAACAATTTTGGAAAAAGAACTTAATAAAGCCAAAGGTCTGTAATTACATATCTCCCCAGGGTCACCTTTTTTATAACAGGGTTTAATTTTTGATTTCTTTAATATTGTGGGAAATATTCCAGAAATTAAAGAGGAATTAATGACATGCAGTAATGGCAATAACAAGTACATACGAGCTTGCTTTATTATAGGCATTGGTATTTCATCCCATCCAGTTGAAAATTTATTTTATTTATGGAGGGTACCAAGCAAGCCCGGCGCAGGGCTAAGCAGCGGGAGAGGCGCCGACAGAGGACCTCAGGGGCAAGGGATTCTGGGACCCCGGGGAACGACCCGGTCTCCGAAAAAAGGTCTTGATGGAAAAAGGAAGAAAAAGTGAGGCCTGTCGGTGGGAAATGGAAATGGAAATGGGAAAAATATATGGGGGTTGAAAGAGGATATAGACAAATCGATAGAGTGAAACCTAATAGTCCACCTCATTCCCTGACATACCCTGATTTCCCTGACCTTTCAGATCAGTATGACCCGTCTTTGACTATAAAAAAAATTATGTTAACTCAGGTAAGTGTTTTCCTAAAAAAAATATTTTTATTGAATCTTTCTGATTTTCCCTCTTATCCCATATTTTCCTCGACATTTCTGAATCGCAGGACTTGGTTTTAGATTTGGATTAAGTATTCTGACTCAGGTAAATCGATTTCAATTAATGAATCAGCTCTCCGAAATAGCAAATAGTTTTGGCTAGGTTTTGGGGCCAAATACCCCACTGTGGGCCGTAGAGGTACTGGTAAACCTTGACGGCCAGTGGCGAACAGTGGCGAGTGGTTTACAGGTGAACGAGCGAGAGAGCACGGTAACCCCTTACGGAATTCGTGGATCTCTCTTTGGAGGACGACGAGCAACAGATGGAGAAGAAAGGAGATAAAGGTGATAAAGGTGAGAAAGGTGAAAAGGGTGCTGAACAGGTGATCGGTGAACAAGGAGGGACCAGGCAGGAACTCATCTCCTCGCTGATGGCGCGGGAGAAGGAGTCCCTGTCTGGGGCTCCTATGGAGGTTGATCTAGTTGAGGACGAAGAGGATCGCCTCCTCGGGGTTTCCCGTGGGGCGATCCCCCGAGCCCGGAGAGAAAAGAAGGAGGGGAAAAAGGCTAAGAAGGGAAAAGGGAAAGAGAAGGAGACCCCGCAGGAAGACCAAGGGCGAGGGAGCAGGCCAAGAAGCAGATCCGAGGGACGGTCGAGCCGTGCTCGATCGGGCTCGGGTCGTGCCAGCGTGGCGTAGACGGCGCTGGAAGGCGATATCGACGACACGCTGGACTGCTCCCTCACGGAGCAAGACAAACAGGACCTGGAGGACCTGAACTTCCGTGGGGCGAGTCTGACCGAGTCTCCTCCGAATGACTTCGAGAGCAGCTCGGTCAGCTCGGTACCAGGAAGTCGGGTGGTCCCAGGGAGTGGGGGGACTGAAGCATCTGGTGCATCTGGTGCATCTGGTGGGTTGCCTGCGGCTCCGGCCGGGCCTGGGATGGGGCCTCCTGTTATCAAATCAAATCAAATCAAAAATATCTTTATTCATATCGCACATAATAGTACAGAATGGTGTCAATCAACATTACATTGAGTCTTATAACTAAGCATCTAAAAATAATTTTTCTTGACTTTACAATAACTTAACTTTCTAAAGAATGGAAAAACTCGTCAATCGTATACAAAGGTCTACTGATTAGGAATATTTTTAAATGTTTTTTGAATAAATTAATGTCAGATATGGTTTTAATGTTATCAGGTAAGTTATTATAAAATTTTATACCATTATATGAAGGGGTTTTCTCATACATCGATGAATTATGCCTATTGTATGCCAGTTGATTACCTTTTCTGGTTGAATAATTATGAAAAGAATTTAGTTTTGGAAATGTTTCTAAATTTGATTTAATATGAAGGACTAATTGATAAATATATAAGCTGCACACTGTCATAATTCCTGTTTCTTTGAAATATTCTTTAACTGATTCTTTATATTTTAATTTTAACATGATACGTAAAGCTTTTTTCTGAAGTATTAGGATACTATTCAAGTTATTTACTGTTGTACAACCATAAAGGCATAGCCCAAAAGAAATGTGTGATTCAATCAATGCATGATATATAATTTTTAAGGTTTTAAAACAACTGAATTTTGTCATTTGTCTTAATGCGTAAAGACCGGAGGATACTTTTCTACACACATAATTAACGTGACAGTCCCAGTTAAATCTGTTGTCTATGTTCATTCCGAGAAATTTTATTGTTTCAACTTCAGTTAGTAAAATTGTGTTCATGAAAATATTAATATGGGCTGCACATTGGTTTGTAGATGAAAAATTTATATAACTGGTTTTTTCTGGATTAGGCAATAAATTAATGTCATGCAAATATTGAATACATTTGGAAAGGTCAACAAAAGAAGCAATTTCCACATCAGAATTAGAATATCCAGAGATTTTTAAATTTATGTCATCGGCAAATAGACAGATACTATTGGGACGTGTAATTATTGAGGGAAAGCCAGTTAGATAAATTAAAAACAATAGGGGTCCCAATATAGACCCTTGAGGGACACCGTACTGCACGATACTTGTTGAAGATGTGTAAGTAGTTAATTGGTTAAAACTATTGATATGGTCAATTGCAACATACTGTTGCCTGTCAGTCAGGTAAGATTCAAACCAATGCCAAGCTCTCCCTTTTACACCAATAGATTCTAATTTTTGAAGTAATAAATCATGAGAGACACTGTCAAAGGCTTTAGTCAGGTCTAAAAAAATGCCAACTACTTTTTCCTTTGCATCAGTTGAACCAATGACAGATTCACAGAAATCAATCCCTGCGTCAATTACAGATTTTCCTTCTCTAAAACCAAATTGCTTTTCATCTAATAAATTATTTTCTTTTAAGAATTTTGAAAGTTGTATATGCATGGCTCTCTCAACAATTTTGGAAAAAGAACTTAATAAAGCCAAAGGTCTGTAATTACATATCTCCCCAGGGTCACCTTTTTTATAACAGGGTTTAATTTTTGATTTCTTTAATATTGTGGGAAATATTCCAGAAATGAAAGAGGAATTAATGACATGCAGTAATGGCAATAACAAGTACATACGAGCTTGCTTTATTATAGGCATTGGTATTTCATCCCATCCAGTTGAAAATTTATTTTATTTATGGAGGGTACCAAGCAAGCCCGGCGCAGGGCTAAGCAGCGGGAGAGGCGCCGACAGAGGACCTCAGGGGCAAGGGATTCTGGGACCCCGGGGAACGACCCGGTCTCCGAAAAAAGGTCTTGATGGAAAAAGGAAGAAAAAGTGAGGCCTGTCGGTGGGAAATGGAAATGGAAATGGGAAAAATATATGGGGGTTGAAAGAGGATATAGACAAATCGATAGAGTGAAACCTAATAGTCCACCTCATTCCCTGACATACCCTGATTTCCCTGACCTTTCAGATCAGTATGACCCGTCTTTGACTATAAAAAAAATTATGTTAACTCAGGTAAGTGTTTTCCTAAAAAAAATATTTTTATCGAATCTTTCTGATTTTCCCTCTTATCCCATATTTTCCTCGACATTTCTGAATCGCAGGACTTGGTTTTAGATTTGGATTTAGTATTCTGACTCAGGTAAATCGATTTCAATTAATGAATCAGCTCTCCGAAATAGCAAATAGTTTTGGCCAGGTTTTGGGGCCAAATACCCCACTGTGGTCCGTAGAGGTACTGGTAAACTTTGACGGCCAGTGGCGAACAGTGGCGAGTGGTTTACAGGTGAACGAGCGAGAGAGCACGGTAACCCCTTACGGAATTCGTGGATCTCTCTTTGGAGGACGACGAGCAACAGATGGAGAAGAAAGGAGATAAAGGTGATAAAGGTGAGAAAGGTGAAAAGGGTGCTGAACAGGTGATCGGTGAACAAGGAGGGACCAGGCAGGAACTCATCTCCTCGCTGATGGCGCGGGAGAAGGAGTCCCTGTCTGGGGCTCCTATGGAGGTTGATCTAGTTGAGGACGAAGAGGATCGCCTCCTCGGGGTTTCCCGTGGGGCGATCCCCCGAGCCCGGAGAGAAAAGAAGGAGGGGAAAAAGGCTAAGAAGGGAAAAGGGAAAGAGAAGGAGACCCCGCAGGAAGACCAAGGGCGAGGGAGCAGGCCAAGAAGCAGATCCGAGGGACGGTCGAGCCGTGCTCGATCGGGCTCGGGTCGTGCCAGCGTGGCGTAGACGGCGCTGGAAGGCGATATCGACGACACGCTGGACTGCTCCCTCACGGAGCAAGACAAACAGGACCTGGAGGACCTGAACTTCCGTGGGGCGAGTCTGACCGAGTCTCCTCCGAATGACTTCGAGAGCAGCTCGGTCAGCTCGGTACCAGGAAGTCGGGTGGTCCCAGGGAGTGGGGGGACTGAAGCATCTGGTGCATCTGGTGGGTTGCCTGCGGCTCCGGCCGGGCCTGGGATGGGGCCTCCTGTTATCAAATCAAATCAAATCAAAAATATCTTTATTCATATCGCACATAATAGTACAGAATGGTGTCAATCAACATTACATTGAGTCTTATAACTAAGCATCTAAAAATAATTTTTCTTGACTTTACAATAACTTAACTTTCTAAAGAATGGAAAAACTCGTCAATCGTATACAAAGGTCTACTGATTAGGAATATTTTTAAATGTTTTTTGAATAAATTAATGTCAGATATGGTTTTAATGTTATCAGGTAAGTTATTATAAAATTTTATACCATTATATGAAGGGGTTTTCTCATACATCGATGAATTATGCCTATTGTATGCCAGTTGATTACCTTTTCTGGTTGAATAATTATGAAAAGAATTTAGTTTTGGAAATGTTTCTAAATTTGACTTAATATGAAGGACTAATTGATAAATATATAAGCTGCACACTGTCATAATTCCTGTTTCTTTGAAATATTCTTTAACTGATTCTTTATATTTTAATTTTAACATGATACGTAAAGCTTTTTTCTGAAGTATTAGGATACTATTCAAGTTATTTACTGTTGTACAACCATAAAGGCATAGCCCAAAAGAAATGTGTGATTCAATCAATGCATGATATATAATTTTTAAGGTTTTAAAACAACTGAATTTTGTCATTTGTCTTAATGCGTAAAGACCGGAGGATACTTTTCTACACACATAATTAACGTGACAGTCCCAGTTAAATCTGTTGTCTATGTTCATTCCGAGAAATTTTATTGTTTCAACTTCAGTTAGTAAAATTGTGTTCATGAAAATATTAATATGGGCTGCACATTGGTTTGTAGATGAAAAATTTATATAACTGGTTTTTTCTGGATTAGGCAATAAATTAATGTCATGCAAATATTGAATACATTTGGAAAGGTCAACAAAAGAAGCAATTTCCACATCAGAATTAGAATATCCAGAGATTTTTAAATTTATGTCATCGGCAAATAGACAGATACTATTGGGACGTGTAATTATTGAGGGAAAGCCAGTTAGATAAATTAAAAACAATAGGGGTCCCAATATAGACCCTTGAGGGACACCGTGCTTCACGATACTTGTTGAAGATGTGTAAGTAGTTAATTGGTTAAAACTATTGATATGGTCAATTGCAACATACTGTTGCCTGTCAGTCAGGTAAGATTCAAACCAATGCCAAGCTCTCCCTTTTACACCAATAGATTCTAATTTTTGAAGTAATAAATCATGATAGACACTGTCAAAGGCTTTAGTCAGGTCTAAAAAAATGCCAACTACTTTTTCCTTTGCATCAGTTGAACCAATGACAGATTCACAGAAATCAATCCCTGCGTCAATTACAGATTTTCCTTCTCTAAAACCAAATTGCTTTTCATCTAATAAATTATTTTCTTTTAAGAATTTTGAAAGTTGTATATGCATGGCTCTCTCAACAATTTTGGAAAAAGAACTTAATAAAGCCAAAGGTCTGTAATTACATATCTCCCCAGGGTCACCTTTTTTATAACAGGGTTTAATTTTTGATTTCTTTAATATTGTGGGAAATATTCCAGAAATGAAAGAGGAATTAATGACATGCAGTAATGGCAATAACAAGTACATACGAGCTTGCTTTATTATAGGCATTGGTATTTCATCCCATCCAGTTGAAAATTTATTTTATTTATGGAGGGTACCAAGCAAGCCCGGCGCAGGGCTAAGCAGCGGGAGAGGCGCCGACAGAGGACCTCAGGGGCAAGGGATTCTGGGACCCCGGGGAACGACCCGGTCTCCGAAAAAAGGTCTTGATGGAAAAAGGAAGAAAAAGTGAGGCCTGTCGGTGGGAAATGGAAATGGAAATGGGAAAAATATATGGGGGTTGAAAGAGGATATAGACAAATCGATAGAGTGAAACCTAATAGTCCACCTCATTCCCTGACATACCCTGATTTCCCTGACCTTTCAGATCAGTATGACCCGTCTTTGACTATAAAAAAAATTATGTTAACTCAGGTAAGTGTTTTCCTAAAAAAAATATTTTTATTGAATCTTTCTGATTTTCCCTCTTATCCCATATTTTCCTCGACATTTCTGAATCGCAGGACTTGGTTTTAGATTTGGATTAAGTATTCTGACTCAGGTAAATCGATTTCAATTAATGAATCAGCTCTCCGAAATAGCAAATAGTTTTGGCTAGGTTTTGAGGCCAAATACCCCACTGTGGGCCGTAGAGGTACTGGTAAACCTTGACGGCCAGTGGCGAACAGTGGCGAGTGGTTTACAGGTGAACGAGCGAGAGAGCACGGTAACCCCTTACGGAATTCGTGGATCTCTCTTTGGAGGACGACGAGCAACAGATGGAGAAGAAAGGAGATAAAGGTGATAAAGGTGAGAAAGGTGAAAAGGGTGCTGAACAGGTGATCGGTGAACAAGGAGGGACCAGGCAGGAACTCATCTCCTCGCTGATGGCGCGGGAGAAGGAGTCCCTGTCTGGGGCTCCTATGGAGGTTGATCTAGTTGAGGACGAAGAGGATCGCCTCCTCGGGGTTTCCCGTGGGGCGATCCCCCGAGCCCGGAGAGAAAAGAAGGAGGGGAAAAAGGCTAAGAAGGGAAAAGGGAAAGAGAAGGAGACCCCGCAGGAAGACCAAGGGCGAGGGAGCAGGCCAAGAAGCAGATCCGAGGGACGGTCGAGCCGTGCTCGATCGGGCTCGGGTCGTGCCAGCGTGGCGTAGACGGCGCTGGAAGGCGATATCGACGACACGCTGGACTGCTCCCTCACGGAGCAAGACAAACAGGACCTGGAGGACCTGAACTTCCGTGGTGCGAGTCTAACCGAGTCTCCTCCGAATGACTTCGAGAGCAGCTCGGTCAGCTCGGTACCAGGAAGTCGGGTGGTCCCAGGGAGTGGGGGGACTGAAGCATCTGGTGCATCTGGTGGGTTGCCTGCGGCTCCGGCCGGGCCTGGGATGGGGCCTCCTGTTATCAAATCAAATCAAATCAAAAATATCTTTATTCATATCGCACATAATATTACAGAATGGTGTCAATCAACATTACATTGAGTCTTATAACTAAGCATCTAAAAATAATTTTTCTTGACTTTACAATAACTTAACTTTCTAAAGAATGGAAAAACTCGTCAATCGTATACAAAGGTCTACTGATTAGGAATATTTTTAAATGTTTTTTGAATAAATTAATGTCAGATATGGTTTTAATGTTATCAGGTAAGTTATTATAAAATTTTATACCATTATATGAAGAGGTTTTCTCATACATCGATGAATTATGCCTATTGTATGCCAGTTGATTACCTTTTCTGGTTGAATAATTATGAAAAGAATTTAGTTTTGGAAATGTTTCTAAATTTGATTTAATATGAAGGACTAATTGATAAATATATAAGCTGCACACTGTCATAATTCCTGTTTCTTTGAAATATTCTTTAACTGATTCTTTATATTTTAATTTTAACATGATACGTAAAGCTTTTTTCTGAAGTATTAGGATACTATTCAAGTTATTTACAGTTGTACAACCATAAAGGCATAGCCCAAAAGAAATGTGTGATTCAATCAATGCATGATATATAATTTTTAAGGTTTTAAAACAACTGAATTTTGTCATTTGTCTTAATGCGTAAAGACCGGAGGATACTTTTCTACACACATAATTAACGTGACAGTCCCAGTTAAATCTGTTGTCTATGTTCATTCCGAGAAATTTTATTGTTTCAACTTCAGTTAGTAAAATTGTGTTCATGAAAATATTAATATGGGCTGCACATTGGTTTGTAGATGAAAAATTTATATAACTGGTTTTTTCTGGATTAGGCAATAAATTAATGTCATGCAAATATTGAATACATTTGGAAAGGTCAACAAAAGAAGCAATTTCCACATCAGAATTAGAATATCCAGAGATTTTTAAATTTATGTCATCGGCAAATAGACAGATACTATTGGGACGTGTAATTATTGAGGGAAAGCCAGTTAGATAAATTAAAAACAATAGGGGTCCCAATATAGACGCTTGAGGGACACCGTACTGCACGATACTTGTTGAAGATGTGTAAGTAGTTAATTGGTTAAAACTATTGATATGGTCAATTGCAACATACTGTTGCCTGTCAGTCAGGTAAGATTCAAACCAATGCCAAGCTCTCCCTTTTACACCAATAGATTCTAATTTTTGAAGTAATAAATCATGAGAGACACTGTCAAAGGCTTTAGTCAGGTCTAAAAAAATGCCAACTACTTTTTCCTTTGCATCAGTTGAACCAATGACAGATTCACAGAAATCAATCCCTGCGTCAATTACAGATTTTCCTTCTCTAAAACCAAATTGCTTTTCATCTAATAAATTATTTTCTTTTAAGAATTTTGAAAGTTGTATATGAATGGCTCTCTCAACAATTTTGGAAAAAGAACTTAATAAAGCCAAAGGTCTGTAATTACATATCTCCCCAGGGTCACCTTTTTTATAACAGGGTTTAATTTTTGATTTCTTTAATACTGTGGGAAATATTCCAGAAATTAAAGAGGAATTAATGACATGCAGTAATGGCAATAACAAGTACATACGAGCTTGCTTTATTATAGGCATTGGTATTTCATCCCATCCAATTGAAAATTTATTTTATTTATGGAGGGTACCAAGCAAGCCCGGCGCAGGGCTAAGCAGCGGGAGAGGCGCCGACAGAGGACCTCAGGGGCAAGGGATTCTGGGACCCCGGGGAACGACCCGGTCTCCGAAAAAAGGTCTTGATGGAAAAAGGAAGAAAAAGTGAGGCCTGTCGGTGGGAAATGGAAATGGAAATGGGAAAAATATATGGGGGTTGAAAGAGGATATAGACAAATCGATAGAGTGAAACCTAATAGTCCACCTCATTCCCTGACATACCCTGATTTCCCTGACCTTTCAGATCAGTATGACCCGTCTTTGACTATAAAAAAAATTATGTTAACTCAGGTAAGTGTTTTCCTAAAAAAAATATTTTTATTGAATCTTTCTGATTTTCCCTCTTATCCCATATTTTCCTCGACATTTCTGAATCGCAGGACTTGGTTTTAGATTTGGATTAAGTATTCTGACTCAGGTAAATCGATTTCAATTAATGAATCAGCTCTCCGAAATAGCAAATAGTTTTGGCTAGGTTTTGAGGCCAAATACCCCACTGTGGGCCGTAGAGGTACTGGTAAACCTTGACGGCCAGTGGCGAACAGTGGCGAGTGGTTTACAGGTGAACGAGCGAGAGAGCACGGTAACCCCTTACGGAATTCGTGGATCTCTCTTTGGAGGACGACGAGCAACAGATGGAGAAGAAAGGAGATAAAGGTGATAAAGGTGAGAAAGGTGAAAAGGGTGCTGAACAGGTGATCGGTGAACAAGGAGGGACCAGGCAGGAACTCATCTCCTCGCTGATGGCGCGGGAGAAGGAGTCCCTGTCTGGGGCTCCTATGGAGGTTGATCTAGTTGAGGACGAAGAGGATCGCCTCCTCGGGGTTTCCCGTGGGGCGATCCCCCGAGCCCGGAGAGAAAAGAAGGAGGGGAAAAAGGCTAAGAAGGGAAAAGGGAAAGAGAAGGAGACCCCGCAGGAAGACCAAGGGCGAGGGAGCAGGCCAAGAAGCAGATCCGAGGGACGGTCGAGCCGTGCTCGATCGGGCTCGGGTCGTGCCAGCGTGGCGTAGACGGCGCTGGAAGGCGATATCGACGACACGCTGGACTGCTCCCTCACGGAGCAAGACAAACAGGACCTGGAGGACCTGAACTTCCGTGGTGCGAGTCTAACCGAGTCTCCTCCGAATGACTTCGAGAGCAGCTCGGTCAGCTCGGTACCAGGAAGTCGGGTGGTCCCAGGGAGTGGGGGGACTGAAGCATCTGGTGCATCTGGTGGGTTGCCTGCGGCTCCGGCCGGGCCTGGGATGGGGCCTCCTGTTATCAAATCAAATCAAATCAAAAATATCTTTATTCATATCGCACATAATATTACAGAATGGTGTCAATCAACATTACATTGAGTCTTATAACTAAGCATCTAAAAATAATTTTTCTTGACTTTACAATAACTTAACTTTCTAAAGAATGGAAAAACTCGTCAATCGTATACAAAGGTCTACTGATTAGGAATATTTTTAAATGTTTTTTGAATAAATTAATGTCAGATATGGTTTTAATGTTATCAGGTAAGTTATTATAAAATTTTATACCATTATATGAAGAGGTTTTCTCATACATCGATGAATTATGCCTATTGTATGCCAGTTGATTACCTTTTCTGGTTGAATAATTATGAAAAGAATTTAGTTTTGGAAATGTTTCTAAATTTGATTTAATATGAAGGACTAATTGATAAATATATAAGCTGCACACTGTCATAATTCCTGTTTCTTTGAAATATTCTTTAACTGATTCTTTATATTTTAATTTTAACATGATACGTAAAGCTTTTTTCTGAAGTATTAGGATACTATTCAAGTTATTTACAGTTGTACAACCATAAAGGCATAGCCCAAAAGAAATGTGTGATTCAATCAATGCATGATATATAATTTTTAAGGTTTTAAAACAACTGAATTTTGTCATTTGTCTTAATGCGTAAAGACCGGAGGATACTTTTCTACACACATAATTAACGTGACAGTCCCAGTTAAATCTGTTGTCTATGTTCATTCCGAGAAATTTTATTGTTTCAACTTCAGTTAGTAAAATTGTGTTCATGAAAATATTAATATGGGCTGCACATTGGTTTGTAGATGAAAAATTTATATAACTGGTTTTTTCTGGATTAGGCAATAAATTAATGTCATGCAAATATTGAATACATTTGGAAAGGTCAACAAAAGAAGCAATTTCCACATCAGAATTAGAATATCCAGAGATTTTTAAATTTATGTCATCGGCAAATAGACAGATACTATTGGGACGTGTAATTATTGAGGGAAAGCCAGTTAGATAAATTAAAAACAATAGGGGTCCCAATATAGACCCTTGAGGGACACCGTACTGCACGATACTTGTTGAAGATGTGTAAGTAGTTAATTGGTTAAAACTATTGATATGGTCAATTGCAACATACTGTTGCCTGTCAGTCAGGTAAGATTCAAACCAATGCCAAGCTCTCCCTTTTACACCAATAGATTCTAATTTTTGAAGTAATAAATCATGAGAGACACTGTCAAAGGCTTTAGTCAGGTCTAAAAAAATGCCAACTACTTTTTCCTTTGCATCAGTTGAACCAATGACAGATTCACAGAAATCAATCCCTGCGTCAATTACAGATTTTCCTTCTCTAAAACCAAATTGCTTTTCATCTAATAAATTATTTTCTTTTAAGAATTTTGAAAGTTGTATATGCATGGCTCTCTCAACAATTTTGGAAAAAGAACTTAATAAAGCCAAAGGTCTGTAATTACATATCTCCCCAGGGTCACCTTTTTTATAACAGGGTTTAATTTTTGATTTCTTTAATATTGTGGGAAATATTCCAGAAATGAAAGAGGAATTAATGACATGCAGTAATGGCAATAACAAGTACATACGAGCTTGCTTTATTATAGGCATTGGTATTTCATCCCATCCAGTTGAAAATTTATTTTATTTATGGAGGGTACCAAGCAAGCCCGGCGCAGGGCTAAGCAGCGGGAGAGGCGCCGACAGAGGACCTCAGGGGCAAGGGATTCTGGGACCCCGGGGAACGACCCGGTCTCCGAAAAAAGGTCTTGATGGAAAAAGGAAGAAAAAGTGAGGCCTGTCGGTGGGAAATGGAAATGGAAATGGGAAAAATATATGGGGGTTGAAAGAGGATATAGACAAATCGATAGAGTGAAACCTAATAGTCCACCTCATTCCCTGACATACCCTGATTTCCCTGACCTTTCAGATCAGTATGACCCGTCTTTGACTATAAAAAAAATTATGTTAACTCAGGTAAGTGTTTTCCTAAAAAAAATATTTTTATTGAATCTTTCTGATTTTCCCTCTTATCCCATATTTTCCTCGACATTTCTGAATCGCAGGACTTGGTTTTAGATTTGGATTAAGTATTCTGACTCAGGTAAATCGATTTCAATTAATGAATCAGCTCTCCGAAATAGCAAATAGTTTTGGCTAGGTTTTGAGGCCAAATACCCCACTGTGGGCCGTAGAGGTACTGGTAAACCTTGACGGCCAGTGGCGAACAGTGGCGAGTGGTTTACAGGTGAACGAGCGAGAGAGCACGGTAACCCCTTACGGAATTCGTGGATCTCTCTTTGGAGGACGACGAGCAACAGATGGAGAAGAAAGGAGATAAAGGTGATAAAGGTGAGAAAGGTGAAAAGGGTGCTGAACAGGTGATCGGTGAACAAGGAGGGACCAGGCAGGAACTCATCTCCTCGCTGATGGCGCGGGAGAAGGAGTCCCTGTCTGGGGCTCCTATGGAGGTTGATCTAGTTGAGGACGAAGAGGATCGCCTCCTCGGGGTTTCCCGTGGGGCGATCCCCCGAGCCCGGAGAGAAAAGAAGGAGGGGAAAAAGGCTAAGAAGGGAAAAGGGAAAGAGAAGGAGACCCCGCAGGAAGACCAAGGGCGAGGGAGCAGGCCAAGAAGCAGATCCGAGGGACGGTCGAGCCGTGCTCGATCGGGCTCGGGTCGTGCCAGCGTGGCGTAGACGGCGCTGGAAGGCGATATCGACGACACGCTGGACTGCTCCCTCACGGAGCAAGACAAACAGGACCTGGAGGACCTGAACTTCCGTGGTGCGAGTCTAACCGAGTCTCCTCCGAATGACTTCGAGAGCAGCTCGGTCAGCTCGGTACCAGGAAGTCGGGTGGTCCCAGGGAGTGGGGGGACTGAAGCATCTGGTGCATCTGGTGGGTTGCCTGCGGCTCCGGCCGGGCCTGGGATGGGGCCTCCTGTTATCAAATCAAATCAAATCAAAAATATCTTTATTCATATCGCACATAATATTACAGAATGGTGTCAATCAACATTACATTGAGTCTTATAACTAAGCATCTAAAAATAATTTTTCTTGACTTTACAATAACTTAACTTTCTAAAGAATGGAAAAACTCGTCAATCGTATACAAAGGTCTACTGATTAGGAATATTTTTAAATGTTTTTTGAATAAATTAATGTCAGATATGGTTTTAATGTTATCAGGTAAGTTATTATAAAATTTTATACCATTATATGAAGAGGTTTTCTCATACATCGATGAATTATGCCTATTGTATGCCAGTTGATTACCTTTTCTGGTTGAATAATTATGAAAAGAATTTAGTTTTGGAAATGTTTCTAAATTTGATTTAATATGAAGGACTAATTGATAAATATATAAGCTGCACACTGTCATAATTCCTGTTTCTTTGAAATATTCTTTAACTGATTCTTTATATTTTAATTTTAACATGATACGTAAAGCTTTTTTCTGAAGTATTAGGATACTATTCAAGTTATTTACAGTTGTACAACCATAAAGGCATAGCCCAAAAGAAATGTGTGATTCAATCAATGCATGATATATAATTTTTAAGGTTTTAAAACAACTGAATTTTGTCATTTGTCTTAATGCGTAAAGACCGGAGGATACTTTTCTACACACATAATTAACGTGACAGTCCCAGTTAAATCTGTTGTCTATGTTCATTCCGAGAAATTTTATTGTTTCAACTTCAGTTAGTAAAATTGTGTTCATGAAAATATTAATATGGGCTGCACATTGGTTTGTAGATGAAAAATTTATATAACTGGTTTTTTCTGGATTAGGCAATAAATTAATGTCATGCAAATATTGAATACATTTGGAAAGGTCAACAAAAGAAGCAATTTCCACATCAGAATTAGAATATCCAGAGATTTTTAAATTTATGTCATCGGCAAATAGACAGATACTATTGGGACGTGTAATTATTGAGGGAAAGCCAGTTAGATAAATTAAAAACAATAGGGGTCCCAATATAGACCCTTGAGGGACACCGTACTGCACGATACTTGTTGAAGATGTGTAAGTAGTTAATTGGTTAAAACTATTGATATGGTCAATTGCAACATACTGTTGCCTGTCAGTCAGGTAAGATTCAAACCAATGCCAAGCTCTCCCTTTTACACCAATAGATTCTAATTTTTGAAGTAATAAATCATGAGAGACACTGTCAAAGGCTTTAGTCAGGTCTAAAAAAATGCCAACTACTTTTTCCTTTGCATCAGTTGAACCAATGACAGATTCACAGAAATCAATCCCTGCGTCAATTACAGATTTTCCTTCTCTAAAACCAAATTGCTTTTCATCTAATAAATTATTTTCTTTTAAGAATTTTGAAAGTTGTATATGCATGGCTCTCTCAACAATTTTGGAAAAAGAACTTAATAAAGCCAAAGGTCTGTAATTACATATCTCCCCAGGGTCACCTTTTTTATAACAGGGTTTAATTTTTGATTTCTTTAATATTGTGGGAAATATTCCAGAAATGAAAGAGGAATTAATGACATGCAGTAATGGCAATAACAAGTACATACGAGCTTGCTTTATTATAGGCATTGGTATTTCATCCCATCCAGTTGAAAATTTATTTTATTTATGGAGGGTACCAAGCAAGCCCGGCGCAGGGCTAAGCAGCGGGAGAGGCGCCGACAGAGGACCTCAGGGGCAAGGGATTCTGGGACCCCGGAGAACGACCCGGTCTCCGAAAAAAGGTCTTGATGGAAAAAGGAAGAAAAAGTGAGGCCTGTCGGTGGGAAATGGAAATGGAAATGGGAAAAATATATGGGGGTTGAAAGAGGATATAGACAAATCGATAGAGTGAAACCTAATAGTCCACCTCATTCCCTGACATACCCTGATTTCCCTGACCTTTCAGATCAGTATGACCCGTCTTTGACTATAAAAAAAATTATGTTAACTCAGGTAAGTGTTTTCCTAAAAAAAATATTTTTATCGAATCTTTCTGATTTTCCCTCTTATCCCATATTTTCCTCGACATTTCTGAATCGCAGGACTTGGTTTTAGATTTGGATTAAGTATTCTGACTCAGGTAAATCGATTTCAATTAATGAATCAGCTCTCCGAAATAGCAAATAGTTTTGGTTAGGTTTTGGGGCCAAATACCCCACTGTGGGCCGTAGAGGTACTGGTAAACTTTGACGGCCAGTGGCGAACAGTGGCGAGTGGTTTACAGGTGAACGAGCGAGAGAGCACGGTAACCCCTTACGGAATTCGTGGATCTCTCTTTGGAGGACGACGA
This sequence comes from Flexamia atlantica, assembly GCA_035578135.1. Taxonomy (NCBI): domain Eukaryota; kingdom Metazoa; phylum Arthropoda; class Insecta; order Hemiptera; family Cicadellidae; genus Flexamia; species Flexamia atlantica. Next base: position 5,933,201 of record JAQJVK010000019.1, read on the forward strand.
GCAACAGATGGAGAAGAAAGGAGATAAAGGTGATAAAGGTGAGAAAGGTGAAAAGGGTGCTGAACAGGTGATCGGTGAACAAGGAGGGACCAGGCAGGAACTCATCTCCTCGCTGATGGCGCGGGAGAAGGAGTCCCTGTCTGGGGCTCCTATGGAGGTTGATCTAGTTGAGGACGAAGAGGATCGCCTCCTCGGGGTTTCCCGTGGGGCGATCCCCCGAGCCCGGAGAGAAAAGAAGGAGGGGAAAAAGGCTAAGAAGGGAAAAGGGAAAGAGAAGGAGACCCCGCAGGAAGACCAAGGGCGAGGGAGCAGGCCAAGAAGCAGATCCGAGGGACGGTCGAGCCGTGCTCGATCGGGCTCGGGTCGTGCCAGCGTGGCGTAGACGGCGCTGGAAGGCGATATCGACGACACGCTGGACTGCTCCCTCACGGAGCAAGACAAACAGGACCTGGAGGACCTGAACTTCCGTGGGGCGAGTCTGACCGAGTCTCCTCCGAATGACTTCGAGAGCAGCTCGGTCAGCTCGGTACCAGGAAGTCGGGTGGTCCCAGGGAGTGGGGGGACTGAAGCATCTGGTGCATCTGGTGGGTTGCCTGCGGCTCCGGCCGGGCCTGGGATGGGGCCTCCTGTTATCAAATCAAATCAAATCAAAAATATCTTTATTCATATCGCACATAATAGTACAGAATGGTGTCAATCAACATTACATTGAGTCTTATAACTAAGCATCTAAAAATAATTTTTCTTGACTTTACAATAACTTAACTTTCTAAAGAATGGAAAAACTCGTCAATCGTATACAAAGGTCTACTGATTAGGAATATTTTTAAATGTTTTTTGAATAAATTAATGTCAGATATGGTTTTAATGTTATCAGGTAAGTTATTATAAAATTTTATACCATTATATGAAGGGGTTTTCTCATACATCGATGAATTATGCCTATTGTATGCCAGTTGATTACCTTTTCTGGTTGAATAATTATGAAAAGAATTTAGTTTTGGAAATGTTTCTAAATTTGATTTAATATGAAGGACTAATTGATAAATATATAAGCTGCACACTGTCATAATTCCTGTTTCTTTGAAATATTCTTTAACTGATTCTTTATATTTTAATTTTAACATGATACGTAAAGCTTTTTTCTGAAGTATTAGGATACTATTCAAGTTATTTACTGTTGTACAACCATAAAGGCATAGCCCAAAAGAAATGTGTGATTCAATCAATGCATGATATATAATTTTTAAGGTTTTAAAACAACTGAATTTTGTCATTTGTCTTAATGCGTAAAGACCGGAGGATACTTTTCTACACACATAATTAACGTGACAGTCCCAGTTAAATCTGTTGTCTATGTTCATTCCGAGAAATTTTATTGTTTCAACTTCAGTTAGTAAAATTGTGTTCATGAAAATATTAATATGGGCTGCACATTGGTTTGTAGATGAAAAATTTATATAACTGGTTTTTTCTGGATTAGGCAATAAATTAATGTCATGCAAATATTGAATACATTTGGAAAGGTCAACAAAAGAAGCAATTTCCACATCAGAATTAGAATATCCAGAGATTTTTAAATTTATGTCATCGGCAAATAGACAGATACTATTGGGACGTGTAATTATTGAGGGAAAGCCAGTTAGATAAAAAACAATAGGGGTCCCAATATAGACCCTTGAAGGACACCGTACTTCACGATACTTGTTGAAGATGTGTAAGTAGTTAATTGGTTAAAACTATTGATATGGTCAATTGCAACATACTGTTGCCTGTCAGTCAGGTAAGATTCAAACCAATGCCAAGCTCTCCCTTTTACACCAATAGATTCTAATTTTTGAAGTAATAAATCATGAGAGACACTGTCAAAGGCTTTAGTCAGGTCTAAAAAAATGCCAACTACTTTTTCCTTTGCATCAGTTGAACCAATGACAGATTCACAGAAATCAATCCCTGCGTCAATTACAGATTTTCCTTCTCTAAAACCAAATTGCTTTTCATCTAATAAATTATTTTCTTTTAAGAATTTTGAAAGTTGTATATGCATGGCTCTCTCAACAATTTTGGAAAAAGAACTTAATAAAGCCAAAGGTCTGTAATTACATATCTCCCCAGGGTCACCTTTTTTATAACAGGGTTTAATTTTTGATTTCTTTAATATTGTGGGAAATATTCCAGAAATGAAAGAGGAATTAATGACATGCAGTAATGGCAATAACAAGTACATACGAGCTTGCTTTATTATAGGCATTGGTATTTCATCCCATCCAGTTGAAAATTTATTTTATTTATGGAGGGTACCAAGCAAGCCCGGCGCAGGGCTAAGCAGCGGGAGAGGCGCCGACAGAGGACCTCAGGGGCAAGGGATTCTGGGACCCCGGGGAACGACCCGGTCTCCGAAAAAAGGTCTTGATGGAAAAAGGAAGAAAAAGTGAGGCCTGTCGGTGGGAAATGGAAATGGAAATGGGAAAAATATATGGGGGTTGAAAGAGGATATAGACAAATCGATAGAGTGAAACCTAATAGTCCACCTCATTCCCTGACATACCCTGATTTCCCTGACCTTTCAGATCAGTATGACCCGTCTTTGACTATAAAAAAAATTATGTTAACTCAGGTAAGTGTTTTCCTAAAAAAAAATATTTTTATCGAATCTTTCTGATTTTCCCTCTTATCCCATATTTTCCTCGACATTTCTGAATCGCAGGACTTGGTTTTAGATTTGGATTAAGTATTCTGACTCAGGTAAATCGATTTCAATTAATGAATCAGCTCTCCGAAATAGCAAATAGTTTTGGCCAGGTTTTGGGGCCAAATACCCCACTGTGGGCCGTAGAGGTACTGGTAAACTTTGACGGCCAGTGGCGAACAGTGGCGAGTGGTTTACAGGTGAACGAGCGAGAGAGCACGGTAACCCCTTACGGAATTCGTGGATCTCTCTTTGGAGGACGACGAGCAACAGATGGAGAAGAAAGGAGATAAAGGTGATAAAGGTGAGAAAGGTGAAAAGGGTGCTGAACAGGTGATCGGTGAACAAGGAGGGACCAGGCAGGAACTCATCTCCTCGCTGATGGCGCGGGAGAAGGAGTCCCTGTCTGGGGCTCCTATGGAGGTTGATCTAGTTGAGGACGAAGAGGATCGCCTCCTCGGGGTTTCCCGTGGGGCGATCCCCCGAGCCCGGAGAGAAAAGAAGGAGGGGAAAAAGGCTAAGAAGGGAAAAGGGAAAGAGAAGGAGACCCCGCAGGAAGACCAAGGGCGAGGGAGCAGGCCAAGAAGCAGATCCGAGGGACGGTCGAGCCGTGCTCGATCGGGCTCGGGTCGTGCCAGCGTGGCGTAGACGGCGCTGGAAGGCGATATCGACGACACGCTGGACTGCTCCCTCACGGAGCAAGACAAACAGGACCTGGAGGACCTGAACTTCCGTGGGGCGAGTCTGACCGAGTCTCCTCCGAATGACTTCGAGAGCAGCTCGGTCAGCTCGGTACCAGGAAGTCGGGTGGTCCCAGGGAGTGGGGGGACTGAAGCATCTGGTGCATCTGGTGGGTTGCCTGCGGCTCCGGCCGGGCCTGGGATGGGGCCTCCTGTTATCAAATCAAATCAAATCAAAAATATCTTTATTCATATCGCACATAATAGTACAGAATGGTGTCAATCAACATTACATTGAGTCTTATAACTAAGCATCTAAAAATAATTTTTCTTGACTTTACAATAACTTAACTTTCTAAAGAATGGAAAAACTCGTCAATCGTATACAAAGGTCTACTGATTAGGAATATTTTTAAATGTTTTTTGAATAAATTAATGTCAGATATGGTTTTAATGTTATCAGGTAAGTTATTATAAAATTTTATACCATTATATGAAGGGGTTTTCTCATACATCGATGAATTATGCCTATTGTATGCCAGTTGATTACCTTTTCTGGTTGAATAATTATGAAAAGAATTTAGTTTTGGAAATGTTTCTAAATTTGATTTAATATGAAGGACTAATTGATAAATATATAAGCTGCACACTGTCATAATTCCTGTTTCTTTGAAATATTCTTTAACTGATTCTTTATATTTTAATTTTAACATGATACGTAAAGCTTTTTTCTGAAGTATTAGGATACTATTCAAGTTATTTACTGTTGTACAACCATAAAGGCATAGCCCAAAAGAAATGTGTGATTCAATCAATGCATGATATATAATTTTTAAGGTTTTAAAACAACTGAATTTTGTCATTTGTCTTAATGCGTAAAGACCGGAGGATACTTTTCTACACACATAATTAACGTGACAGTCCCAGTTAAATCTGTTGTCTATGTTCATTCCGAGAAATTTTATTGTTTCAACTTCAGTTAGTAAAATTGTGTTCATGAAAATATTAATATGGGCTGCACATTGGTTTGTAGATGAAAAATTTATATAACTGGTTTTTTCTGGATTAGGCAATAAATTAATGTCATGCAAATATTGAATACATTTGGAAAGGTCAACAAAAGAAGCAATTTCCACATCAGAATTAGAATATCCAGAGATTTTTAAATTTATGTCATCGGCAAATAGACAGATACTATTGGGACGTGTAATTATTGAGGGAAAGCCAGTTAGATAAAAAACAATAGGGGTCCCAATATAGACCCTTGAAGGACACCGTACTTCACGATACTTGTTGAAGATGTGTAAGTAGTTAATTGGTTAAAACTATTGATATGGTCAATTGCAACATACTGTTGCCTGTCAGTCAGGTAAGATTCAAACCAATGCCAAGCTCTCCCTTTTACACCAATAGATTCTAATTTTTGAAGTAATAAATCATGAGAGACACTGTCAAAGGCTTTAGTCAGGTCTAAAAAAATGCCAACTACTTTTTCCTTTGCATCAGTTGAACCAATGACAGATTCACAGAAATCAATCCCTGCGTCAATTACAGATTTTCCTTCTCTAAAACCAAATTGCTTTTCATCTAATAAATTATTTTCTTTTAAGAATTTTGAAAGTTGTATATGCATGGCTCTCTCAACAATTTTGGAAAAAGAACTTAATAAAGCCAAAGGTCTGTAATTACATATCTCCCCAGGGTCACCTTTTTTATAACAGGGTTTAATTTTTGATTTCTTTAATATTGTGGGAAATATTCCAGAAATGAAAGAGGAATTAATGACATGCAGTAATGGCAATAACAAGTACATACGAGCTTGCTTTATTATAGGCATTGGTATTTCATCCCATCCAGTTGAAAATTTATTTTATTTATGGAGGGTACCAAGCAAGCCCGGCGCAGGGCTAAGCAGCGGGAGAGGCGCCGACAGAGGACCTCAGGGGCAAGGGATTCTGGGACCCCGGGGAACGACCCGGTCTCCGAAAAAAGGTCTTGATGGAAAAAGGAAGAAAAAGTGAGGCCTGTCGGTGGGAAATGGAAATGGAAATGGGAAAAATATATGGGGGTTGAAAGAGGATATAGACAAATCGATAGAGTGAAACCTAATAGTCCACCTCATTCCCTGACATACCCTGATTTCCCTGACCTTTCAGATCAGTATGACCCGTCTTTGACTATAAAAAAAATTATGTTAACTCAGGTGTTTTCCTAAAAAAAAATATTTTTATCGAATCTTTCTGATTTTCCCTCTTATCCCATATTTTCCTCGACATTTCTGAATCGCAGGACTTGGTTTTAGATTTGGATTAAGTATTCTGACTCAGGTAAATCGATTTCAATTAATGAATCAGCTCTCCGAAATAGCAAATAGTTTTGGCCAGGTTTTGGGGCCAAATACCCCACTGTGGGCCGTAGAGGTACTGGTAAACTTTGACGGCCAGTGGCGAACAGTGGCGAGTGGTTTACAGGTGAACGAGCGAGAGAGCACGGTAACCCCTTACGGAATTCGTGGATCTCTCTTTGGAGGACGACGAGCAACAGATGGAGAAGAAAGGAGATAAAGGTGATAAAGGTGAGAAAGGTGAAAAGGGTGCTGAACAGGTGATCGGTGAACAAGGAGGGACCAGGCAGGAACTCATCTCCTCGCTGATGGCGCGGGAGAAGGAGTCCCTGTCTGGGGCTCCTATGGAGGTTGATCTAGTTGAGGACGAAGAGGATCGCCTCCTCGGGGTTTCCCGTGGGGCGATCCCCCGAGCCCGGAGAGAAAAGAAGGAGGGGAAAAAGGCTAAGAAGGGAAAAGGGAAAGAGAAGGAGACCCCGCAGGAAGACCAAGGGCGAGGGAGCAGGCCAAGAAGCAGATCCGAGGGACGGTCGAGCCGTGCTCGATCGGGCTCGGGTCGTGCCAGCGTGGCGTAGACGGCGCTGGAAGGCGATATCGACGACACGCTGGACTGCTCCCTCACGGAGCAAGACAAACAGGACCTGGAGGACCTGAACTTCCGTGGTGCGAGTCTGACCGAGTCTCCTCCGAATGACTTCGAGAGCAGCTCGGTCAGCTCGGTACCAGGAAGTCGGGTGGTCCCAGGGAGTGGGGGGACTGAAGCATCTGGTGCATCTGGTGGGTTGCCTGCGGCTCCGGCCGGGCCTGGGATGGGGCCTCCTGTTATCAAATCAAATCAAATCAAAAATATCTTTATTCATATCGCACATAATAGTACAGAATGGTGTCAATCAACATTACATTGAGTCTTATAACTAAGCATCTAAAAATAATTTTTCTTGACTTTACAATAACTTAACTTTCTAAAGAATGGAAAAACTCGTCAATCGTATACAAAGGTCTACTGATTAGGAATATTTTTAAATGTTTTTTGAATAAATTAATGTCAGATATGGTTTTAATGTTATCAGGTAAGTTATTATAAAATTTTATACCATTATATGAAGGGGTTTTCTCATACATCGATGAATTATGCCTATTGTATGCCAGTTGATTACCTTTTCTGGTTGAATAATTATGAAAAGAATTTAGTTTTGGAAATGTTTCTAAATTTGATTTAATATGAAGGACTAATTGATAAATATATAAGCTGCACACTGTCATAATTCCTGTTTCTTTGAAATATTCTTTAACTGATTCTTTATATTTTAATTTTAACATGATACGTAAAGCTTTTTTCTGAAGTATTAGGATACTATTCAAGTTATTTACAGTTGTACAACCATAAAGGCATAGCCCAAAAGAAATGTGTGATTCAATCAATGCATGATATATAATTTTTAAGGTTTTAAAACAACTGAATTTTGTCATTTGTCTTAATGCGTAAAGACCGGAGGATACTTTTCTACACACATAATTAACGTGACAGTCCCAGTTAAATCTGTTGTCTATGTTCATTCCGAGAAATTTTATTGTTTCAACTTCAGTTAGTAAAATTGTGTTCATGAAAATATTAATATGGGCTGCACATTGGTTTGTAGATGAAAAATTTATATAACTGGTTTTTTCTGGATTAGGCAATAAATTAATGTCATGCAAATATTGAATACATTTGGAAAGGTCAACAAAAGAAGCAATTTCCACATCAGAATTAGAATATCCAGAGATTTTTAAATTTATGTCATCGGCAAATAGACAGATACTATTGGGACGTGTAATTATTGAGGGAAAGCCAGTTAGATAAATTAAAAACAATAGGGGTCCCAATATAGACCCTTGAGGGACACCGTACTTCACGATACTTGTTGAAGATGTGTAAGTAGTTAATTGGTTAAAACTATTGATATGGTCAATTGCAACATACTGTTGCCTGTCAGTCAGGTAAGATTCAAACCAATGCCAAGCTCTCCCTTTTACACCAATAGATTCTAATTTTTGAAGTAATAAATCATGAGAGACACTGTCAAAGGCTTTAGTCAGGTCTAAAAAAATGCCAACTACTTTTTCCTTTGCATCAGTTGAACCAATGACAGATTCACAGAAATCAATCCCTGCGTCAATTACAGATTTTCCTTCTCTAAAACCAAATTGCTTTACATCTAATAAATTATTTTCTTTTAAGAATTTTGAAAGTTGTATATGCATGGCTCTCTCAACAATTTTGGAAAAAGAACTTAATAAAGCCAAAGGTCTGTAATTACATATCTCCCCAGGGTCACCTTTTTTATAACAGGGTTTAATTTTTGATTTCTTTAATATTGTGGGAAATATTCCAGAAATGAAAGAGGAATTAATGACATGCAGTAATGGCAATAACAAGTACATACGAGCTTGCTTTATTATAGGCATTGGTATTTCATCCCATCCAGTTGAAAATTTATTTTATTTATGGAGGGTACCAAGCAAGCCCGGCGCAGGGCTAAGCAGCGGGAGAGGCGCCGACAGAGGACCTCAGGGGCAAGGGATTCTGGGACCCCGGGGAACGACCCGGTCTCCGAAAAAAGGTCTTGATGGAAAAAGGAAGAAAAAGTGAGGCCTGTCGGTGGGAAATGGAAATGGAAATGGGAAAAATATATGGGGGTTGAAAGAGGATATAGACAAATCGATAGAGTGAAACCTAATAGTCCACCTCATTCCCTGACATACCCTGATTTCCCTGACCTTTCAGATCAGTATGACCCGTCTTTGACAATAAAAAAAATTATGTTAACTCAGGTAAGTGTTTTCCTAAAAAAAAATATTTTTATCGAATCTTTCTGATTTTCCCTCTTATCCCATATTTTCCTCGACATTTCTGAATCGCAGGACTTGGTTTTAGATTTGGATTAAGTATTCTGACTCAGGTAAATCGATTTCAATTAATGAATCAGCTCTCCGAAATAGCAAATAGTTTTGGCCAGGTTTTGGGGCCAAATACCCCACTGTGGGCCGTAGAGGTACTGGTAAACTTTGACGGCCAGTGGCGAACAGTGGCGAGTGGTTTACAGGTGAACGAGCGAGAGAGCACGGTAACCCCTTACGGAATTCGTGGATCTCTCTTTGGAGGACGACGAGCAACAGATGGAGAAGAAAGGAGATAAAGGTGATAAAGGTGAAAAGGGTGCTGAACAGGTGATCGGTGAACAAGGAGGGACCAGGCAGGAACTCATCTCCTCGCTGATGGCGCGGGAGAAGGAGTCCCTGTCTGGGGCTCCTATGGAGGTTGATCTAGTTGAGGACGAAGAGGATCGCCTCCTCGGGGTTTCCCGTGGGGCGATCCCCCGAGCCCGGAGAGAAAAGAAGGAGGGGAAAAAGGCTAAGAAGGGAAAAGGGAAAGAGAAGGAGACCCCGCAGGAAGACCAAGGGCGAGGGAGCAGGCCAAGAAGCAGATCCGAGGGACGGTCGAGCCGTGCTCGATGGGGCTCGGGTCGTGCCAGCGTGGCGTAGACGGCGCTGGAAGGCGATATCGACGACACGCTGGACTGCTCCCTCACGGAGCAAGACAAACAGGACCTGGAGGACCTGAACTTCCGTGGGGCGAGTCTGACCGAGTCTCCTCCGAATGACTTCGAGAGCAGCTCGGTCAGCTCGGTACCAGGAAGTCGGGTGGTCCCAGGGAGTGGGGGGACTGAAGCATCTGGTGCATCTGGTGCATCTGGTGGGTTGCCTGCGGCTCCGGCCGGGCCTGGGATGGGGCCTCCTGTTATCAAATCAAATCAAATCAAAAATATCTTTATTCATATCGCACATAATAGTACAGAATGGTGTCAATCAACATTACATTGAGTCTTATAACTAAGCATCTAAAAATAATTTTTCTTGACTTTACAATAACTTAACTTTCTAAAGAATGGAAAAACTCGTCAATCGTATACAAAGGTCTACTGATTAGGAATATTTTTAAATGTTTTTTGAATAAATTAATGTCAGATATGGTTTTAATGTTATCAGGTAAGTTATTATAAAATTTTATACCATTATATGAAGGGGTTTTCTCATACATCGATGAATTATGCCTATTGTATGCCAGTTGATTACCTTTTCTGGTTGAATAATTATGAAAAGAATTTAGTTTTGGAAATGTTTCTAAATTTGATTTAATATGAAGGACTAATTGATAAATATATAAGCTGCACACTGTCATAATTCCTGTTTCTTTGAAATATTCTTTAACTGATTCTTTATATTTTTATTTTAACATGATACGTAAAGCTTTTTTCTGAAGTATTAGGATACTATTCAAGTTATTTACTGTTGTACAACCACAAAGGCATAGCCCAAAAGAAATGTGTGATTCAATCAATGCATGATATATAATTTTTAAGGTTTTAAAACAACTGAATTTTGTCATTTGTCTTAATGCGTAAAGACCGGAGGATACTTTTCTACACACATAATTAACGTGACAGTCCCAGTTAAATCTGTTGTCTATGTTCATTCCGAGAAATTTTATTGTTTCAACTTCAGTTAGTAAAATTGTGTTCATGAAAATATTAATATGGGCTGCACATTGGTTTGTAGATGAAAAATTTATATAACTGGTTTTTTCTGGATTAGGCAATAAATTAATGTCATGCAAATATTGAATACATTTGGAAAGGTCAACAAAAGAAGCAATTTCCACAACAGAATTAGAATATCCAGAGATTTTTAAATTTATGTCATCGGCAAATAGACAGATACTATTGGGACGTGTAATTATTGAGGGAAAGCCAGTTAGATAAATTAAAAACAATAGGGGTCCCAATATAGACCCTTGAGGGACACCGTACTTCACGATACTTGTTGAAGATGTGTAAGTAGTTAATTGGTTAAAACTATTGATATGGTCAATTGCAACATACTGTTGCCTGTCAGTCAGGTAAGATTCAAACCAATGCCAAGCTCTCCCTTTTACACCAATAGATTCTAATTTTTGAAGTAATAAATCATGAGAGACACTGTCAAAGGCTTTAGTCAGGTCTAAAAAAATGCCAACTACTTTTTCCTTTGCATCAGTTGAACCAATGACAGATTCACAGAAATCAATCCCTGCGTCAATTACAGATTTTCCTTCTCTAAAACCAAATTGCTTTTCATCTAATAAATTATTTTCTTTTAAGAATTTTGAAAGTTGTATATGCATGGCTCTCTCAACAATTTTGGAAAAAGAACTTAATAAAGCCAAAGGTCTGTAATTACATATCTCCCCAGGGTCACCTTTTTTATACCAGGGTTTAATTTTTGATTTCTTTAATATTGTGGGAAATATTCCAGAAATGAAAGAGGAATTAATGACATGCAGTAATGGCAATAACAAGTACATACGAGCTTGCTTTATTATAGGCATTGGTATTTCATCCCATCCAGTTGAAAATTTATTTTATTTATGGAGGGTACCAAGCAAGCCCGGCGCAGGGCTAAGCAGCGGGAGAGGCGCCGACAGAGAACCTCAGGGGCAAGGGATTCTGGGACCCCGGGGAACGACCCGGTCTCCGAAAAAAGGTCTTGATGGAAAAAGGAAGAAAAAGTGAGGCCTGTCGGTGGGAAATGGAAATGGAAATGGGAAAAATATATGGGGGTTGAAAGAGGATATAGACAAATCGATAGAGTGAAACCTAATAGTCCACCTCATTCCCTGACATACCCTGATTTCCCTGACCTTTCAGATCAGTATGACCCGTCTTTGACTATAAAAAAATTATGTTAACTCAGGTAAGTGTTTTCCTAAAAAAAAAATATTTTTATCGAATCTTTCTGATTTTCCCTCTTATCCCATATTTTCCTCGACATTTCTGAATCGCAGGACTTGGTTTTAGATTTGGATTAAGTATTCTGACTCAGGTAAATCGATTTCAATTAATGAATCAGCTCTCCGAAATAGCAAATAGTTTTGGCCAGGTTTTGGGGCCAAATACCCCACTGTGGGCCGTAGAGGTACTGGTAAACTTTGACGGCCAGTGGCGAACAGTGGCGAGTGGTTTACAGGTGAACGAGCGAGAGAGCACGGTAACCCCTTACGGAATTCGTGGATCTCTCTTTGGAGGACGACGAGCAACAGATGGAGAAGAAAGGAGATAAAGGTGATAAAGGTGAGAAAGGTGAAATGGGTGCTGAACAGGTGATCGGTGAACAAGGAGGGACCAGGCAGGAACTCATCTCCTCGCTGATGGCGCGGGAGAAGGAGTCCCTGTCTGGGGCTCCTATGGAGGTTGATCTAGTTGAGGACGAAGAGGATCGCCTCCTCGGGGTTTCCCGTGGGGCGATCCCGCGAGCCCGGAGAGAAAAGAAGGAGGGGAAAAAGGCTAAGAAGGGAAAAGGGAAAGAGAAGGAGACCCCGCAGGAAGACCAAGGGCGAGGGAGCAGGCCAAGAAGCAGATCCGAGGGACGGTCGAGCCGTGCTCGATCGGGCTCGGGTCGTGCCAGCGTGGCGTAGACGGCGCTGGAAGGCGATATCGACGACACGCTGGACTGCTCCCTCACGGAGCAAGACAAACAGGACCTGGAGGACCTGAACTTCCGTGGGGCGAGTCTGACCGAGTCTCCTCCGAATGACTTCGAGAGCAGCTCGGTCAGCTCGGTACCAGGAAGTCGGGTGGTCCCAGGGAGTGGGGGGACTGAAGCATCTGGTGCATCTGGTGGGTTGCCTGCGGCTCCGGCCGGGCCTGGGATGGGGCCTCCTGTTATCAAATCAAATCAAATCAAAAATATCTTTATTCATATCGCACATAATAGTACAGAATGGTGTCAATCAACATTACATTGAGTCTTATAACTAAGCATCTAAAAATAATTTTTCTTGACTTTACAATAACTTAACTTTCTAAAGAATGGAAAAACTCGTCAATCGTATACAAAGGTCTACTGATTAGGAATATTTTTAAATGTTTTTTGAATAAATTAATGTCAGATATGGTTTTAATGTTATCAGGTAAGTTATTATAAAATTTTATACCATTATATGAAGGGGTTTTCTCATACATCGATGAATTATGCCTATTGTATGCCAGTTGATTACCTTTTCTGGTTGAATAATTATGAAAAGAATTTAGTTTTGGAAATGTTTCTAAATTTGATTTAATATGAAGGACTAATTGATAAATATATAAGCTGCACACTGTCATAATTCCTGTTTCTTTGAAATATTCTTTAACTGATTCTTTATATTTTAATTTTAACATGATACGTAAAGCTTTTTTCTGAAGTATTAGGATACTATTCAAGTTATTTACTGTTTGTACAACCATAAAGGCATAGCCCAAAAGAAATGTGTGATTCAATCAATGCATGATATATAATTTTTAAGGTTTTAAAACAACTGAATTTTGTCATTTGTCTTAATGCGTAAAGACCGGAGGATACTTTTCTACACACATAATTAACGTGACAGTCCCAGTTAAATCTGTTGTCTATGTTCATTCCGAGAAATTTTATTGTTTCAACTTCAGTTAGTAAAATTGTGTTCATGAAAATATTAATATGGGCTGCACATTGGTTTGTAGATGAAAAATTTATATAACTGGTTTTTTCTGGATTAGGCAATAAATTAATGTCATGCAAATATTGAATACATTTGGAAAGGTCAACAAAAGAAGCAATTTCCACATCAGAATTAGAATATCCAGAGATTTTTAAATTTATGTCATCGGCAAATAGACAGATACTATTGGGACGTGTAATTATTGAGGGAAAGCCAGTTAGATAAATTAAAAACAATAGGGGTCCCAATATAGACCCTTGAGGGACACCGTACTTCACGATACTTGTTGAAGATGTGTAAGTAGTTAATTGGTTAAAACTATTGATATGGTCAATTGCAACATACTGTTGCCTGTCAGTCAGGTAAGATTCAAACCAATGCCAAGCTCTCCCTTTTACACCAATAGATTCTAATTTTTGAAGTAATAAATCATGAGAGACACTGTCAAAGGCTTTAGTCAGGTCTAAAAAAATGCCAACTACTTTTTCCTTTGCATCAGTTGAACCAATGACAGATTCACAGAAATCAATCCCTGCGTCAATTACAGATTTTCCTTCTCTAAAACCAAATTGCTTTTCATCTAATAAATTATTTTCTTTTAAGAATTTTGAAAGTTGTATATGCATGGCTCTCTCAACAATTTTGGAAAAAGAACTTAATAAAGCCAAAGGTCTGTAATTACATATCTCCCCAGGGTCACCTTTTTTATAACAGGGTTTAATTTTTGATTTCTTTAATATTGTGGGAAATATTCCAGAAATGAAAGAGGAATTAATGACATGCAGTAATGGCAATAACAAGTACATACGAGCTTGCTTTATTATAGGCATTGGTATTTCATCCCATCCAGTTGAAAATTTATTTTATTTATGGAGGGTACCAAGCAAGCCCGGCGCAGGGCTAAGCAGCGGGAGAGGCGCCGACAGAGGACCTCAGGGGCAAGGGATTCTGGGACCCCGGGGAACGACCCGGTCTCCGAAAAAAGGTCTTGATGGAAAAAGGAAGAAAAAGTGAGGCCTGTTGGTGGGAAATGGAAATGGAAATGGGAAAAATATATGGGGGTTGAAAGAGGATATAGACAAATCGATAGAGTGAAACCTAATAGTCCACCTCATTCGCTGGTTACTGCTTTTTCTGCTGAGCCAGGCTGTTGTTCATCTCACTAGATGAGCGGGAAAAGAAGAGGTAACAAGAAAGTGAAAGATGACTTAAAAGTACAAGTTGTAACTAAAGAGGAAGGGAAAAAGAAAGAAGTAAAAGATGAGGATTCTGTTACACAGAGTGAAACAAAGACCGTTAATAATAAGACAAGAAAAGAGGAACCTGAGGTAAGTGACGATGGTGAAGGAAAGGATGACCGTAAGGATGAGAAAGACGAGACGGCTTCAAAAGACGATGGTGGAGGAAAAGAGAAAGAAAAGAAGAATAGAGACAAAACAGATCAAACCACGACTAGAAGTTCTGGTGAGAAACATCCAACTTTGGCATCCTCAACGGACCAATCAAAGTCGGATGGTGTTATTGATCGGAAACCGACAGAGTCTAAAGAAATTCCATCAGCTAGCACGCAGGAAATAGATGACACGAAAGAAATAACAGAGAAACAGAAGACGAGTTTTACCCTATTGGTGGACTCTATATTGGAAAATCTGAAGTTGGTGATTGCTGGGTCTCAGACTCTTGAGATTGGGCAATTTAATCACCTGATGAAAGTGGAATCTGCGACGGCTGAAATGCCACAGCAAATTCATTCATGGCCGGCAGAAATTGAGTTCGTAGAAGACAGTTATGGGAAATGGTGTTTGGTAAGGCCCAAGATACGTAAGACCAAAATGGAATGGTCTGACTATCCGACGTTTTTAAAGGCCTATCGACAAATTGTTGAAGGAGGAGTGAAGGAGTTGTATAAGATATTTCGTATCGATAAAGACATATATGAACGTGGGACGCGGATAGTTGATCCTACTACCATTGGGTTAGCGAGCGATCCACGCCGGTGTGTAAACATTGCAGACAGGAATGTCATTTATGAAAACGTCGCCGCGTTCGAAATCGTACGTCACAATGAGGATTCTGATGAGATACCCATCTGTATCAATCCTTGTTTGGCACCGATTTTGGTAGAAACGCAGCAATTCTTGATTGATAATGCGGATGAAGGCAGAGAACTCAGGAGATGAGTTGCTCGCTTCTTCGCTAAGAAAGACAGATATCAAGTATTTGGGTTGAGGCCCATATTTGGATCAAACGAGACGGTGTGGTTTAGGTGCCCTCATCCGAGGCTGGTGGGATTGTGGTTAAACAACCTACCAAATGCAAATCGGCTGAGCGTTCCTTACACCCTTAAGGAATAAGAGGATACTTGATGGGAGATAACTGGGGACAGGAGATAAAGGGAGACGAGGGTAGAGTAAGGTAGATTAAGTTAGTTAGGTAGAAAAATGGACGAGTGAATGGTGACGATGGACATGGATAGTAAAAGCGAGGTTGGATGGTGAAAAATGGAAATTGGATATGGGTACATTGTGAGGAAGATGTGATTGGTGATGAAAGGAGAGTGGTTGACTATAGGGCTCGGGGCTGGGAGTATGTGTGGGAGATAGGGTTGAGTACATAGGTGATACTGGGAGATTGTGAGGGGATAGGTGGTGTGAATGGTGAACAGGGACCATTATAGGTAGATAATAAGTTTGGTTGTAAAAGACAATTTTAAGGTGATTTAATTAGCTGGTTCAAGCCGAGCTTTTTGGTGATAAATTATTGGTGAAAATGCCCTGGTTTGGAGGATCCCTCGTGTGGACTAAGTGTTTTAGCTGTGTCCGGTAACGAGGGAGTGGAATGGCGGTGAAAAGTACCTGGTTGGCCGACCTAATGGTGATAATGGTGAAAAGCTTTTCTGGCGGTTAAGTGAATTGGGGAGGCCTTGGTCGAAGGCGGGTATGCGGTCAGATGGTGGATACTGGAAAGAAATATGGGCGGTTGACAGCTGGACGGGACCGCATTGGTTGATTATGGCTGGAATGGGTGGTGGAAACAAACACTGGTGGATTAAGGGCCTTCGGCCATGGTGAGAATGGGCGGTAAGCCATCAGGTCGAGTTTAGGTGATGAACGGTGATTATCCAATGACCCCCGTACTAGGGTTTGTTTTCTTAGTGCTGGGCGAGGAGATACATGGTTATCTGTGGTCGCCGAGGTAAACTCGACCGGCCGGGCGCGGTATTTGACTGGGTGGTTGAATACTTAGAATGCGCTGGTGGGACTTAAGAACAAGTGAGTGCAAGTCTCGGGTGGAAGGAGGGCTTTCTTCACCCCTACGGGGGAAACCATCTGTCCTTTTATAGCCCCGAGCAAGGTGGTGTGACGCGCAAGTGATAGCCTCTCCATCACAAGCCATTCCTATACCTTGCCGTGGTGCTCGGGCTCAGTCGAATAGCGGCTGCAAAATAGGGCTATGGCGATTGGTAGGATAGTGGGACCCAGCGTTGCTGGGTCTGGGGCCTTGAGGTGACTTCCCCTTCGGGGGGGGGGGGGGACACACAAGGTTCCCGGAGGTGTAGGTTGGATAGGGCATGGGTAGCGTAGCTTAGTGGTAGATTAGTAGAGTAGTTGCATGTTGTGAAGAGGCAGCTTGAGGTGAGTATGCTCAGTTTGCCTGCTTATAGCTTTGGATGTAATGTTGCTAATGCTTGCTTGCCTGTTACTGAGTAGTGATTGTGTAGTGCTTGGTAGTGGCATAAGCGGAGGAAAGGGAAAAGGCACAATAAATGCTATGCAAGAATTGATTAGATTCAAAGAGGAGGCAACATCCAAGTATGTAGCTGCAGTGTTTATTGACATCAAAGGTGCCTTTAATAATGTTTGGTGGCCCTACATAATATATTGCTTAAGGAAACTCAATGTAACCACTAATGTCCTGAACATCTTGTCTTCATACCTAAAAGATAGAAGTGTCCAAGTAGGAATTGGTGGAGAACTTTTTACCAGAACTGTTGATAGAGGATGCCCCCAGGGATCAGTGCTTGGGCCGCTGCTTTGGAACATTGTTTTCAATGAATTCCTCACAAAAGACATTCCTAAAGACTGCAAAATAATTGCGTTTGCTGACGATGCTGTCATTTTGGCCAGAGGAAACACAAGACCGGATTTGGAAAGACAATTTGATGTCATATTGAGAAACTTGGAGTCATGGACAAGCACAGCAAAATTAGAAATTTCAATCTCAAAAAGTAAAGCTATGTTGCTGAAGGGAGATTTAAGTATGAGAAGACCTCCAAGTGTAAGGATCTATGGACGCCCTATACAATTTGTTGAGGAGTTCACATATCTGGGTCTTCTACTAGATAGAAAACTCACTTTTGTTCCCCACATCACAAACGTTTGTAGCAAGGCAAAAGCTTTATTCATGAAGGTTAACCGTATGATTAGATTAAAGTATGGTGTTTTAACAGAACACCATACTTTAATGTAATCATACGGTACGTACTTTAATGGTATGTTTCGGGATAAATATAAGGTTTTCCAAACACTTTATGATATGGTATTTATTCCAATAATATTATATGCATGTCCAGTATGGGTACACAAGATCAATCAAGTCAGGATCAAAAACAAACTGCGATCAGCACAAAGACCAATACTTACGGGAATGATTGGAGCGTATAGAACAACGTCAACGTTGGCACTCTGTATACTGACTGGCAACCATCCTCTCGACTTAAAGATTAAGGAAAAGACAGACATAGCAAAACTTTGAAAAGGACAGCTTTTGGGAACAATACAAGCCATAAAAGCGGAGGGACTGGAGTCATGGCAGCGAGAATGGGATCAAGACACAGTTGGAAGACACACCTACGCAATCTTTCCCAACATCCAAGAGAGACTGCATTTAAGGCATATTAGGCTCTGTACTCACCTCACACAGGTCCTTACCGGGCATGGAGCCTTCGGTAGTTATCTGCTAAGATTCAACAAAATCGAATCAAGTTATTGTTTGGACTGTGGCATGGAAGATGGCCCACTTCATGGAACTTTGGAATGCGAGAAGTACCAAGAGGACAGAAACTGGTTTTATTCAGCTCTTATTGAGAAATGTTGTGAACTTCACTGGAACTTCAGTAGCCTTCTACGAGACCCTTCAACATTTGAAGAACTGAAAAACTTTGGGAGGAAAGTGAATGAAGATAGAGGAAGATGAAAAAAAATAAACAAACAAGAAAGAAGAAAAGAAGACAAAAAAACAAGGCCTCAAGCAAAGAAAAATTCAAAAATTCGACTCGGCGGGGGTTTTTTGTTTTAGTGGGTATACTCAGAATAAAGAAAACAGAGAGGAGTCCCACACACCGGGGGGCTCGTGTACTTCCTGAAGGTGCAAAAAGCATTTTAATTTTTCCCCCAGAAGATAAGACACACTACCAATCTAGACATACTACTAATCTCCCAGTGGTCCTCCCCTATGGGGCCCCCGGCACTAGATGATGGTTTTGGTAACAAAATAGGGATAGGTTAGGTTAGGTTAGATATAGGTTAGAATGAAAATGAAGAAGGATTAAAGGAAGGAAAGATTTCAGGAAATTTGGTATGGGAGCCCAGGTATACCATTTGGTAGGAACTGGGAAATGTAAACAGAAAATGAAAAAAAGTGGCATAAGCGAGGTGGACAATCATATCCCCTCAGGTTTTTACTTTGTTTTCGTGAGGAACTTTGTGGTGACCCCTACGGGGCTAATTGAAGCGGGCCAGGAATTCGAGGCCGACTGGGTGACATCAGAGCAGCTAGCGGACTTCGTGGATCTTATGAGCAGTGACGGCGAGCGCCCGGTCGAACTCCCGACCTCGAGGCGACGACTCCGCCGTGGCGAGAGGGGTCGCCCCGAGGCCATGGAGGTCGACGACGCCGAGGAGGAGAGACTACTGCGGGGATCAGATTGAGGTGAAGGAGGGGCTACGGGTGGAACAGAAGCGGAGGGAGGTAGAAAGAAGGACAGAAAGAAGAAAAGGAAAGGGAAGCGCCGGGACAGGTCGCTCAGTCGCTCGGCCGACCACGCTGGGGTAGCTCCGGTGCGGGCGACCGGGCAGCGGGCGGGGGGTCGTCTGAGGACGACACCCCGCTGGTGTGCCTCGCCGTAGGGTCCGATGAAAGGAAGGAGCTCGAGGACCTTGGCATGGAGCTCTGTTTTCGGGGGGGGAGCTACACCGAGATGGTGGCGAATCCGTTTGACTCCGCCTTGGTGAGCTCCGTTCCTGAGACGGCCCAGCCGAGGTCATCGGCTCTAGGGCAGGCCGCTTCTGCTTCTTCCGCTGCCGTAACCATGCCCCCCCGGCGCAGTGGGGTATTTGGCCCCAAAACCTGGCCAAAAGTCGAAAAATCAAAATTAAATAAAAACATGTAATAACGTTGATTTTGTGTTCCTAGATAACCAACGGAACGTGATAACATTAAATCCGGCATTAAAATCACTTCTAAAGTTGAACAGCCTATTGCCGAAGTCAGACGATTTTTCGCGGTCGAGGGACTTTGTTATGGCGAGGCGTCAGGCACAGTTTTATTAGATATAAATTTTGATAACTTTATTTAGGTTTAAATAAACAAAACTATTATTTTATTAAAGCTAAATCGTATACTTATTTTTGCGATGATTGTACCCTAAATTACTTCGGGATAAATATAAGTTGAAAACTTTATAATTAATTTTGTAAAAAAATTATAAAATTAAAAATTTTAAGTTTTTTTTATGTTGCGGGTCTTACCGGGCAACGATTCCTTTTGCATTTAAAATTTCAGCCTTATGTCAACATAGTCCAAGAAAAAAATGTTGCCCGAAATTGCCCCATTTAAAATAAAATATATATATATATATATATATGCAATATGTACATAACGTTTTTCTGTCAAACCAGACGGCCTGGCGAAGCGGCAGGCCTTAGGACTTTTATATTATGTTCTAGCATAAGTTTAAGAGTTTAATAGGGCCTATATAAGCTTCGGTTTATCCTTAAAATGGGATTGAGTTGGTTTGTCTACTTAGTTCACTTAAAATTAAAATACATGAAGCACTGAAACTTGAAGTTAACCGTAGATTATGAAAAGCAAACAATTAACTATGCGATAAAGTATTGGTTATGAACACAGATATCAAATAAATATTCATTTATTTTAATGCCTTGTAATAATGCAATCCATTAAAATCCCAAGTTTAGTGAATTATATTCCGTGCTGACATAGCGAAGGTTCGGTTTGGGGGTGGGGGAGTGACGCGCGCGGTGGATGCGGACACGTGACACGTCTCGCAAGCAAGTAAACAAAGACCGACGCGGTGACTCATTGCCTATCACCCCAGACTGATAACTCCGTCAGCACACCAAGTCATTCAGAGGGACCAGTCTATATTCTGCGCTATTTATCAGTTTACTGTTTGGTTGTGTTGTTAAGTAGTTACCGGTGTGCTTGGCTGGAGTCATTGATACCTTCTTTGTCATCTATATGGATATTGATCTTTGGTAAGTACAGTATTTAATATAAAATAATTGTACACTATTAAATAGTACAAGTGCTACCCTCCCGGTTTCACCCGGGAATACAACACAAACAGGTCCTTCGTCTCCCATTCTTCGCAAGCGCATAAGCTCTCTTATTAAATGCCTTCTCCTCCTGTTTTCAAAGTTCCTTCTTTGTGCTCGAGGCATTTTTTGCTTCGAACTTAAACGCCAACAAAATGAATAAAACTAATATGTTTATATTAAGTGTTAACATCGCTATATAACCTTAAATATTGCAAAAATCAATATTTACTCCTACAAAGGCTGCTGAGTGCCTGTTTGAAAATTTATTGCATGTTAATCTTATGGAGAAAAATCGACCTTTGAGAGCGCCTAGCGCCCTTAAGGGTACAAAAATTTCAAAATCTAAAACCTCAATGGGAAACTACGAAATGAGACGAATTTTTTGACACATCAAGCGTTGAAATTGGTCCACAAATGAGGGAGGAGTAGTGTTCACAAAAAACGGCTTCACGTATTATATATAAGGATTTTTAATTACATACTGCAGACCCATTCTAGCGAATGTGAAGTTACTTTACAAATGTGAAGTTCGCTAATATTAAACACATTACAATACTAGCATATTTTATTTATTTTTTTTATTTTCAGGCAAGAATGGAGAAGGAATTCAAAAGACAAGCTATTTATGATTGAATTAGAAAAAGTACCGATCATAAGCTAGAAGAAAAACTGTCATTCATGGAAAATGAACTTGCTGGCATTGTACACTGTCCTGCAGATCGGAAAGCTGATTTAAATCAAGCCTTGAGGCATTTTAAGAATGATTTTAGAAAGAAATGGGCTGCTGCAAACAGAACTCATGAACGGTTTGTTTAACTAAATGAGAACTGGTTAATGGGGAACGTAAAGATTCCTAACTTTAGCTCTCCAGTGCCCGGTCGAACCAATAAAGATTATGAGGATTTGAGTGATCGTTCTAAAAGGCGAAAAACCGAGAAGCTAAGAAAAGATACTTCAGCTGAAGAACTCACATATGCAGCCTCGATGAGTCACCGTGCGGCAGGAAACCGAGATGCTGCCACTATGATACAAAAGATTACAGAAACTCCCACGCGAGCAACAAAAATAAAAAAATTAGTAAGTACCTCAAAAGACACTCAAGTAAAAAAACACTCACCAACAGAAACCCTTTCAATATTTGTCGAGGCCAATCTTACAAAAAAAAAAAAAAATGAAATAATCCAGTCTTCTAACAAAAATATTTATCCTTCGTACTCCCTTCTACAAAGAGCCAAAAAGGAATGCTACCCTATAGAAGAGGCCATAACCGTAACAGAAACCACATGCGAGATTAAATTACAGGACATTATGGACCATACATCCTCAAGGTGATGCAAATATTTAGAAGAAGTGATCGATGCCCTTGATGATGAAGACAGAAACAATCTAGAACTTATCTGCAAATGGGGTTGTGATGGTTCACGCCAAAGCCAATTCAAGCAAAAGTTTGAGAATATAACTGACAGTGACGCCAATATTTTCCAAACCTCTTTTGTACCACTACAATTAAGATGTACTACACCTAATAAAGAAAAGATTGTTTGGCAAAACCCAGTTCCATCATCTACTAGATTTTGTCGTCCAATCAGGATACGATTTATCCACGAAACAACAGATTTTTTTCATTCTTAATAAGACAGGTACCTCATGGAGGACGTTACCCTGAATATGAGTGAAGGATGAGTGTGATGATCGTGATGATAGTGGCGCGATCTTGTAGCCTTGTTACTGACTAAGGTTGGCACGTTCCTTAGGCAGGATTGTTAATTAATAGCCCAACAACCAATGGCAGCTGGCTCCAGATGTTACGAAGGAGGAAATAGATTACATCGAGAGCCAAGCTGCCACGCTTCAGCCAACTGATGTGCCAATCAAGGAAACTGTCGTCACGGTAAAATATAAATTTTTACCAACCATGGTTGATGGTAAAGTGTGCAACGCTGCAACCAGTACAACATCGACAATGAAGTGTTATTTGTGTGGCCAGACATCAAAAGACTTTAACAAATTGAAGAAAACTGAAGTCGTAGACAAGGATGCATTTAAGTTTGGACTCTCCATTCTTCATACAAGGATACGATTTTTTGAAACCATCTTACACGTTGCATACAAAATTCCCATCAAACAATGGCAGGCTAAGACTGAACAGGAGAAAAACTTAGTCAAAGAAACAAAGAAAAAGATCCAACAGAGCTTCAGGGAAGAGATGGGGTTATTAGTAGACGTCCCTAAACAAGGCCATGGAAACACCAATGATGGCAATACGTCAAGGAGTGTTTTTGCTGACCCTGAAACTGCTGCCCGTATAACAGGTGTGGACTTGAGTTTTATAAAAAACTGCAAGATCATTTTAGAGGTAATTTCTAGTGGTCACAAAATCAACGTTGAAAAGTTCAACAAATTCGCTACAGAAACTGCAGAACTGTATGTGAAATTGTATGGGTGGTACCCAATGACGCCAACCCTGCACAAAGTGTTGATACATGGCCCAGCGATAATCGAAAATGTAATGCTACCTATCGGACAGCTAACAGAAGAAGCAGCTGAGGCGAGAAATAAACACTTTCGTCTTTATAGACTTAACTATTCCAGGAGGTTTTCAAGAAAGCAGTGTAATAGAGACGTCCTTAATCGGCTTCCGTTGACTTCGGACCCTTATTTGAGCTGCTCAAGGAACAGGCCTACCACAAAAAGGAAGCCTTTCAGCAAAGAAACTCTCGACCTTCTCTTGCCCGGTATTCCAACTCCACTTCATCAACCTGGTCAGTCAACACAAGAATACGTAACGGAAGGCGAGATTGATGAGGACAGCGAAGACGAAGATGACTACTAATCAAACTGTAAAGTTACACATCTAATCATGTATAAATCATAAAACTAAAGTCAACAACATAATTGTAATTTTTTCGTATTTTGATTGTAATATTTTTTAATTGTAAATAATAAGAGGAAACTATTACTGTAATATAACTATTTTCCTAAACAAATTAAACTGTTTTGCAATTTTGTTAGTTATTCAAGTCTCTTTTCATTTTTCCCTGTAATTGGTTAATCTATATTCTTATGTGATTTGCTCCTTATTTATGGAAATTATTTATCTTCTATAGTTACCCAATTTTATAATAAGAACAATCTTTACACAGAAAAAACAATCTGATTTATTCTTACATGTTTAATCTATAAACTAACAGTTTCTCTGACTTATTGGGAAGAAAAACCCTTCTGATTAGTGGGAACTGGTTTTGGCTATCAAACATGTATGCTAACACAGGCAAAAGTTTTTCACTCAATAATTTAGATATATTAGAAGTTCTCTAATTTTTCCCTGTGTTTTCCCTGACATACCCTGATTTCCCTGACCTTTCAGATCAGTATGACCCGTCTTTGACTATAAAAAAAATTATGTTAACTCAGGTAAGTGTTTTCCTAAAAAAAATTATTTTTATCGAATCTTTCTGATTTTCCCTTATATCCCATATTGTCGTCGACATTTCTGAGTCGCAGGACTTGGTTTTAGATTTGGATTAAGTATTCTGACTCAGGTAAATCGATTTCAATTAATAAATCAGCTCTCCGAAATAGCAAATAGTTTTGGCCAGGTTTTGGGGCCAAATACCCCACTGTGGGCCGTAGAGGTACTGGTAAACTTTGACACAAGCTTCTCGCGCCTGAGCCTTCCGAGGAGAGGCACGACTAGTGACGAAGAGCGCATGCGCAGATGCCAACAGCTGTTCGATACGATTTACTCGCGATATTATGTCGATATACGACATCGCAATGTCGTTCGTATTGCACTTGGTACCGTCGCGCGTCGCGTCTTGGCAATCTCGCGTCGCGTCAACATCGATTCTGTTTTGTTTATTTCAATTACGTTATTTGCAAAACGAAAGAGGAATTCCGATCTCTCAAGTGAAATATTATTCTGGCTTTTCAAATGTTTCATACAAAGAAATAAAAAAATCTTTACCTAGTTAACAAAATTAACTTGCCTGACATTACCAAAATATCGCTAAAAATATTACTAAAATATTGTTTCATCATGTTATTTTAAAAAATAAGGAAGACAGCATTTTTTATTTTCTCTAAGGGTGGCATTGGGAATAAGGTGCAGATTTGCTCCTCGTAATGTAAATAATGTAAATAAGATAATGTAAATATCGGCGATTGAGGTTAATACAATAGGTTTCACCTATAGGCGAAGCCACAAACCATGTTTTATATGTTGAGAGTTGAGAAATAAGCGAGATATAGTATTTTAGCGATTTTCTTTAAAAATAAGCTATTACCGTCGTTTTAGCAGAATGGACAAAAAATATCCGTTCAGGGTATATATTTATATAGGCCTAAATTGATAGCTTTTTATTAGTACTTTCTAGATATGAAGTTAGTTTATAGCGAAAACGAATTTTTACCGGCACAAATTACGATTTGTTTCAAAATTTAGCATGGTCTTATGGGAAATAAAATTTTCATTTTTTGACAACTCTCAAAAGTAAAAGAGTAGTATGATAACTCTCGTAAATATCGTCCGATCGTGACAAAATTTGGTACAGACATGGAGACATGTATAAAACTTATCTTGGACGAGTTCGTAAACCAGCCTCATCGACCTATCCTAAAGTGGGGTAAAAACTACATTTTACCCCCTAAAAATATTTTTTTTTTAGTTTTCCAAATTGAATTATTAAATTTATCCGATTAGGCCTACTGTTTTCACCATTGGATTCAGCTCGAAAAAAACAAACAATTTGGTATTTTAAAATGATTTCTTTAAGTCCATTGGTCTCAAAGATATTAACGAATTTCCTTCTGGAAGGCTCCTTTTTGGCCCTAAAAAATGGGTTTTTTGAGATTTTCAAATGGAAATATTAAAGTTCATCGTAAAGTTGTCATTAAAAACGTGAAGGGCCACAAAACGTAAAGTTATCATAGTCTCGGGCTTACCATGAGCCCTACGGTAGCAATTTCCTCCACATAGGAGTAATTCGCCAATCGAGAGATTTTTGGTAATTATATACAGCCGGTCTCAACTAGATAAAGTCACAAAACAAGTTGTATTGAGGTGTGACGAGAAACAAGCAAGATGACTTATTTATTTATTACCCGCAAAGTTAGCATTGGGAAGGAGAAAGGGAGTACGCATGTATGCTGCCACTGAAATGCAGCAATCTGGAATTTTACTCAATAATGTTGCGAAATGTAGTCGATAATATTAGTCAATGTCGATATTTGTTTCGATATTTCCGAGATTCCGAGCTTATCGGGACTATCGAAGCTTCATTGCGACTATTCGGCTACTGCCGTAATAGCGACATTCGGTTATTTCCGTCATTGTTCGTTTGATTTCCCCCACCACGCCAGCCTAGTCGTGCCTCCCTCGGAAGGCTCGGGCGCGAGAAGCTTGTAACTTTGACGGCCAGTGGCGAACAGTGGCGAGTGGTTTACAGGTGAACGAGCGAGAGAGCACGGTAACCCCTTACGGAATTCGTGGATCTCTCTTTGGAGGACGACGAGCAACAGATGGAGAAGAAAGGAGATAAAGGTGAGAAAGGTGAAAAGGGTGCTGAACAGGTGATCGGTGAACAAGGAGGGACCAGGCAGGAACTCATCTCCTCGCTGATGGCGCGGGAGAAGGAGTCCCTGTCTGGGGCTCCTATGGAGGTTGATCTAGTTGAGGACGAAGAGGATCGCCTCCTCGGGGTTTCCCGTGGGGCGATCCCCCGAGCCCGGAGAGAAAAGAAGGAGGGGAAAAAGGCTAAGAAGGGAAAAGGGAAAGAGAAGGAGACCCCGCAGGAAGACCAAGGGCGAGGGAGCAGGCCAAGAAGCAGATCCGAGGGACGGTCGAGCCGTGCTCGATCGGGCTCGGGTCGTGCCAGCGTGGCGTAGACGGCGCTGGAAGGCGATATCGACGACACGCTGGACTGCTCCCTCACGGAGCAAGACAAACAGGACCTGGAGGACCTGAACTTCCGTGGGGCGAGTCTGACCGAGTCTCCTCCGAATGACTTCGAGAGCAGCTCGGTCAGCTCGGTACCAGGAAGTCGGGTGGTCCCAGGGAGTGGGGGGACTGAAGCATCTGGTGCATCTGGTGGGTTGCCTGCGGCTCCGGCCGGGCCTGGGATGGGGCCTCCTGTTATCAAATCAAATCAAATCAAAAATATCTTTATTCATATCGCACATAATAGTACAGAATGGTGTCAATCAACATTACATTGAGTCTTATAACTAAGCATCTAAAAATAATTTTTCTTGACTTTACAATAACTTAACTTTCTAAAGAATGGAAAAACTCGTCAATCGTATACAAAGGTCTACTGATTAGGAATATTTTTAAATGTTTTTTGAATAAATTAATGTCAGATATGGTTTTAATGTTATCAGGTAAGTTATTATAAAATTTTATACCATTATATGAAGGGGTTTTCTCATACATCGATGAATTATGCCTATTGTATGCCAGTTGATTACCTTTTCTGGTTGAATAATTATGAAAAGAATTTAGTTAACATAATTATCAAAGTTTTCTTTTTTTATGTTTGTAAATATATTATCGATTCTTGATTTAGACTTTTTGAATTCTCTGGTATATGAAAAAATAGTATCAGTCAGATTATAAATTTTCATAATGTTGGATAATTTCTTTTTCTCTGATTTATCTTTACAGTAGTTTATGTTAAAATCACCTAAAACTACTGTTTTGCTCTGCGTTTTTAAATATATATTCAAAACATTTGTCGATTCGCCTAAAAAATAAGTCGAAAGATTTTGTTGGTGGTCTATAGATTCCAACAATGATTGTTTTTTTTTTGGAAATGTGTTCAGCTTAATAGCTGCAACTTCAAATTCATGTTCAATGTTAAATTGAGAAATATCTGTTAAGGAAAATTCATAATTTTCTTTGATAAAAATACATATTCCTCCTTTTTTCATTTTACTCCTGCAGTAATAAGATGCACATTCATAGTTATTTAGCTTTAAAACATTTAATTCATTTGCTTTTAAATGGTGTTCAATTATTTCAAGGATATCAATTTTACTAGGTAGATTATTTATATTTTGGTGCATGATTTTTAATGTTTGTTTTATATCACTATGTTTTTTAAATTGCTGTAAGTTTCTTACTGTTAAAATATTTTTTTTATATTTTGGGCACCCAATAAAAAACTATTCCTTTGAGTTATTATTACTGGAAGTTGGTTTGACTTTTGACTTTGTAAATTTTCCTTTTCAAGTTGATAGAGGTTTCTTGATGGCTCCTTTTCAAATAAATAATATCTTTTTTTCTGATTATTCGATGAGTTTATTTCCTTATTTTCATTTTCTGAAATGTAATTTTCTTCCAATAAATCATAGTAAGTCATGTTTGGTTTTTTGTATTTTAAATAGGGAGTTGATTTGATTTTTCGTTGTGTTATTAATACTGGGATATGATTTATATTTTTATTTGGATCACTCTTAATAATGGTAGTTATTTTTGATGTTATTACTTGTTTTCCTAATGAGTTAAGATGTAAGCCATGGTTTGTGTAGTGATATCGTTTCAGAGTGTTAAGTGGTAGGAAATTTACATATATATATTTATCAGCGATATTTTTTATCGTCATATTGATCTGTTTGATCGTTTGATTTAAATAGGATAAATTAAACCTGTACGGAAATGCTGATACAATTACATTAGTATGTGATAACGTTTTTAATTTTGTTTCTAATGTTTCCTTAAGTTTGTTTGTATCAATTTGTTCTTGGTTATCAATGTCATTTGTCCCAATAATAATTATGACATAGTCATTTTTTCCCAAGTTCTCAGTTTCAAATTTGGTATTTCTTAGGATTTGATCCATTTTACCATTTGGGTAAATAGTACCACATATATTATATTCATCTCCAAGTTTTTTATCAAGTTGTTTAACGAGATTTCTTCCATGGCTGTCACTTATAAGTACTATTTTGGAATTAGGTCTCTGTAGTTTTGCATTTCTATTATACACTGTTTCAGATGTTATCATTTGTCGATCTTTTAAATTAATACATTTATGATCAAGAATAGATGCATTATTATTCATGACGTTTTCACTGTCGGAGAATGTTTTAAATGGACCACCTTCAATATTTCTTAAAATATTGATACTCTCTGAATCTGTCATAGTATGCACGTTGTAGTTTACTGTTTCTTCACATGGATCTGACGATTCTAGTACTGCATATTTATTATGGCATTTTAAGTGAAATTCGCCATTTGATGTCTTATTTTTTATACTCTTTCTTGACTTGTCACTATCTATTTTTAACCATTTTTCTTCAGTTATTAATGGAGTTATAGTATTGTAAGGAAGGCATAAATTTACTTTAGAGTTTAGCATAGATTTATTTAGATGTTTATTTACTCTTATCTGCTTACATTTTTTTGGACTAGGTTTAGTTAGGGTAGTATCTTTTTTCCTTTTTATATCTTCGTCGCTGTTAGATTCTCTGTTTTTCAAACATTGGTTTGTATTAGTTTTTGTGGAGGAACTATTTTCTTCATTCATATCAGTATATTTATCCTCTAAAATTTTATTTATTATTAGTTTTGCGTTCACTAATACATGTAGTCCACATTCGAAACTAGATTTTTGTTGCAAAGTTTTAGTCGCTATATAACACGCATCACTTATAATATTTGTAGCGAGAAGTTTTGCGTGTTTATCGTTTAATCCACTGATGCTATCATAATGACGAAAAGTATTATCTAATTTGTTGTAAACTAATAAGCTCCAATGTGTACCATTGTTTCCATGTATTTCTTGAAATTTTGGAGAATTATTGATTGAAAATAAAACAAAGTTAGCTTGATCAAAATTCAAAGATGTAAGCATCATGTTATTATCGTATTTATTACTATATTTCATTAGATGAGTCACTGTAGGTCCTATCAATAAAATATCATTTCTGGATTCTGATATTTCATCTGAAAGGCATTCAAAGTATGATTGAAGCTGTATATCATTTAGATAATTGTCATTATTGTTTACTTTTGTAAGTTTTGCTGTTTGTTCCGTTGAAATTTTTGTAAGTAGTTGTTCTTGTTGTTTCTGTTGAAGTTTCTTAATTCTTTCCTTTAGACTTTCATTTTGTATTTTTAGATTATTTAGTTCCTCTTTTAGGGCGTGCATTTTTCCATCAAGATGAGGTGTTCTTTCTTCAGAATATAGTTTCATTTTGGAAGTAGTATTCAGAGTATTGGATTTTTGACTTCGTGTTTGAATTATGGATTTAATCATTTTCAGTATGTAAATAAACAAGTTGAAAATAAATAGTAAAACTTATGCAGCTGATGAATAAATTTAAACCTTCTTGTTTTTAGGTTAAGTTTATGATACTTTTCTTATTATAATTAAATAATTAATGATAGAGTGTAATACATGAATTAATTTTGAAATATAGTATTAGTAGAAATAATATCAGAACAAAATACTCACTTAGAAGTTAAAAATTTAAAAGTAAATTGTTTTTTGAAGAGCACATAAAATAGTCAACCATAACAAGTTAGACCAGCTGTGTATTTCCATTTCAATACTTGATGGGAGATTATTGGAGACTTGAGATGGAGGGAGACGAGGGTAGAGTAAGGTAGATTAAGTTAGGATAGGTAGACAAAATTAACAGGTGTGAATGGACGAGTGAATGGTGACGATGGACATGGATAAAGCGGGGTTGGCTGGTGAAAAATGGAAATTGGATATGGGTACATTGTGAGGGAGATAGGATTGGTGATGACAGGAGAGTGGTTGACTATAGGGCTCGGGGCTGGGAAAATGTGTGGGCGATAGGGTTGATTAAATAGGTGATAATGGGAGATTGTGAGGGGATAGGCGGTGTGAATGGTGAACAGGGTAGAATGGGTAGAATAGGTAGATTATAAGTTTGGTTGAAAAAAATTTAAGGTGATTTAATTAGCTGGTTCAAGCCGAGCCTTTTTGGTGGCAAATTATTGGTGGAAATGCCCTGGTTTGGAGGATCCCTCGTGTGGACTAATTGTTTAGCTGTGTCTGGTAACGAGGGAGTGGGATGGCGGTGAAAACTACCTGGCTGGCCGACTTAATGGTGATAATGGTGAAAAAATTTCCGGTGGTAATGTGAATTGGGGAGGCCTCGGTCGAAGGCGGGTATGCGGTCAGATGGTGGATACTGGAAAGGACTATGGGCGGTTGAAAGCTGGACGGGACCGCATTGGTTGATTATGGCTGGAATGGGTGGTGGAATCAAACACTGGTGTATTAAGGGCCTTCGGCCATGGTGAGAATGGGCGGTAAGCCATCAGGTCGAGTTTAGGTGATGAACGGTGATTATCCAATGACCCCCGTACTAGGGTATGTTTCCTTGCTGGGCGAGGAGACAGATGGTGGTCGCCGAGGTAAACTCGACCGGCCGGGCGCGGTATTTGACTGGGTGGTTAAATACTTAGTATGCGCTGGTGGGACTGAAGAACAAGTGAGTTCAAGCCTCGGGTGGAAGGAGGGCTTTCTTCACCCCTACGGGGGAAACCATCTGTCCTTTTGGAGGCCCGAGCAAGGTGGTGTGACGCGCAAGATATAGCCTCTCCACCACAAGCCATCCCTATACCTTGACGTGGTGCTCGGGCTCTGCCAAATCTTGGTGGCAAAATAGGGCAATGACGCAGGTAGATCAGGTAGAGGCCGGTCGGAGCCGGTCCCCAGGTGGTAGGGGTATTGGCTGGGGGCTTGCTTTGGCTGGTCATGGGACCCCGTAGGGGCTGCGGGACGAGGGCAGACCATCTGCCTGCAGGGAGAGTTTTAAATTGGTGCACGAGAGCCGGTTTTGGTTTAGTTTTTGGTTTGAACCCTGCGTTCTCCCGGGTGGGGTAAAGGTAAAGGTTAGTAGGTTGGCAATGACGCATGGTTTGTAGTGCTACTGCGCAAGCGTTCTCCTGAGTTGTTGCAAGTGCGAGTTCGTGTGAAATGGCGGATGAAACGGGCGAGAAGGACAGGGTGGGACCCGGCTCGGTCGCGGTTGGGGAGAACAGCCAGGAATGGCCTGGTCTCCCTAACCCCGACCGGCAGGATCTCGGCTTGGACGATGGTGGAGCCAGTGGAGAAGGTAGCGAAATGGTGGATATAAGGGCCGAGGACTCCGACTCCGTTCTAAGGAGGTAGAACGGGCGTGTCAACAGATAGAGGAAAGGGGAGATCAGTTGAATAAGGGGAGAAATCTGTCCGTGAACAAGCTGTCACAGCTGCGCAGCTTTGTGGCTCGGATCAGAGATGGTGTTGTGCGTCTGGGCGTAGATGCGGAACGGGCTGTGGCCGAAACCCGGGGGGCACGGGCTGAGCGAGACAGGCTGACCGCCCATCATCTTGAAAGGTTGGGAGATCGGCCTGCTGAGCAACGCCCTGCTGAGCAACGCCCTCCGGCCCCACGGGTTGGGGCTGGAACCTCCCAGGCGGAGGGCAAGAAGACGACGGTAAGGGTGACGTTGGCTAAGCAGGGCCAGATGGTACAGCGTTGAAAAGGGTGGTTAAGGAGAGAGTGGACCCGGTGGCGACGGGGCTCGGGGTCTTTGGCCTGCAAGTGGGTAAGAAGGAGGTCTGGTTGGAGGTAGAGAAGGACGAGGATGGAGAAATTCAAAAGTGGAGTCTAAATTGGTGATGACTTAGATGACTATAACGAGACGAGTATGGAAGTGGAAGTAGAAGCGTCTCAGAGTGCAGAAAGAAAGAAGAGGAAGAAAGATAAGAGAATCTTGGATGAGAAAGATTTTGGCGAAATTTATGAAAAGACCTTGGGTCTAGTAAATGAACTAGTGGAACGAGAAGTTCCAGAAGCCAAGAGAATAAGGAAAAGGTTGAGAACCTTGAATGGAATATGGGAGTTGAGCTTGAATTAGATGTATAAGTATGTCAAGCCTGAGGGACAATTTATCCCTGAAGTAGAGGAGGAGCGCAGAAGTAATGACCCCTTTATTAAGGTGGTATTGTATTGTATCAAGGTTAGTATTGTATGGCTTATCCAAGGGTTTGCCCGAGAAAGTAGTAAAGATGGCACTCCGGGATCTCCCGGTGTGCAAAGTCATAAAAGTGGATCGGAGGCGGAAAGGGTTTCCGTAGACAGTCAATAGGGCTACCTTGCCCAGAGAAAGATAAAGAAAATGTTGTGTTGTCGATCCCAAGGTTCGTGGGAAAGTGGCTCTTGGAGCAAAAGAAAGTAAACATCCTGAACCATGTTGTGGTGGTCAGGGAATTCAAGGAATATAAACAATGTTTCAGGTGTTGGCGGTTTGGCCACACCCAAGCTGAGTGCAGAAGGGAGGCAAGACGCCGACTATGTGCAGGATTTCATGTTGAGTCTGAGTGTGTTAGCAGAGTATGGAGGTGAACTGCACGGATAATGGTTCTCCAGAAACTGAAACGGAACATGATGTCAAGTCAATGGCTTGTCCTCTGTACCGGGAAACTCAAACTCAAACTCAAACTTTTTATTCGTCACAAATAGAGTTACAAATTGAGCATAGCTCATTTAACAGGTGACAAGTCATTGTATAATTTACTAAAATACTTTTACAACTATTTACATAAATCTTATGCATTAAAATTCCAATTATACAAAGCAAAAATAGATATGCTAACCATACATTGTTATTGATTATTTATTCATAAAAATAAAATCATTAACTGAATAAGGAGCTGTTTGGACAAGATAATTTTTGAGATCCCTCAAAAATAAGCCTTTTTTGGCCTCCCTTCTTAATTTCACAGGACGTTTGTTGAATAGTTTTATAGCCATGTAATACGGCCCTTTTTCAAATGATGTTAATCTTTGTTTTGGGTACCGCAGGGTATCTATATTCCTTGTTCCCTGCATGCCCAAATTGCTACCAACAAAATATTTGGGGTATTTTTTAAAGAAATTTAATATTTCATAAATATATAAAGCTGGGACGGTTAAAAGATTGTGAGTTTTGAAAATTGGTTTGCAAGATGCTCTGTATTTCAATTTGAAGATTGCACGAATGGCTTGTTTTTGTAATTTAAAGACATTATCAATCTCAGATGTTGCTCCCCAAAGAATTATACTGTACCTAACTATTGATAGAAAATAACCATGATAAACCTGAAGACCTGCATTTATATCTGTAATATTTGCTATTGTTCTTAGGGCAAAAAGAGATTTACTAAGTTTACATTGCAACATTGAGATTTGTTCCTGCCATTTTAAATTGTCTTGTAGGGTAAAACCCAAAAAATTTACACTATGAGAGCTGAAACAAATTTCATTATCTGGCATAAGAAATTCTTCAGATGGTTCTGTCCTGTTTTTAGTGGCAAATGATAATATTTTAGTCTTGGAGCAATTTAGACTAAGACCATTTTGAGTAAGCCAATCAGAAATTTCACGGAGAATATTTATAACCTGAATTTTAGCTACACTTTTGGTATCATCCTTAATTAACGCTGTTGTGTCATCTGCAAATTGATAAAGAGGTGTGTTTATATTAATGGGTAAATCATTAATGTAGAGTAAAAATAAAATCGGCCCCAAAATAGAACCCTGCGGCACTCCACAGATAACCTCCTTCCATTCCGAATAAGTTGTACCATTTTCGCTAACTAATTTGGTTCGTTGAAATATTTTGGACGAGTAAGAATTTAATAGAGAAAGTGATTTGCCTTTAAAGCCATAATAATGCAACTTAGCTATCAGCAGTTCGTGGTTAACACAATCAAAAGCCTTGGACAGGTCACAGAAAATTCCAAGAACTGACTGAGACCCGTCCAAGGCTTCCAAAAGGTCGCTTACCAATTCAAACACTGCCATCTGAGTGGATCTGCCCTGTCGAAATCCAAACTGCTTCTCATTAAGAAGGTTGTTGTCTTCCAAATACTTGACTATTTGGATACACATAATTTTTTCCATAATTTTAGAAAAGGACGGAAGTAAAGCCACTGGTCGGTAATTGTCTAAAAGTGTTGAATCTCCTTTTTTCAACACTGGGGAAATATTTGAAAATTTCATTTTTTCTGGAAAAACTCCAGTACATAAAATGGTATTTGCAATGTGTGTTATGGGATATAAAATATGATTTACGGATTCTCTAATTATTGAAAATGGAATTTCATCCCACCCAGCTGAATGCTTGGTTGGGAAGCCAGTTATTACATTAAAAACATCTATATAGGTTACAGCTTGAAATCTAAACTGTACATCTTCCAATTCATAACATTTCACATTGTTTATTGCATCTTGCATTATACATTTGGAAGATGCATTCTGTCCTATCCTGCTGAAGTGATCATTAAAAGTTTTCGCTATTGTTTTTTTATCTCTAATAGTGACATTATTGTTTGTTATCAATTCATTACAGTGACAATGGTCTGATACAAATCCAACTTCTTTTTTCACCACTTGCCAAGAGGTTTTGGCGATGTTTTTTGATTTTTTTATTTTTGAAGAAACCTCAAGTTTTTTAGCTGCAATAACCACTTTTTTGTAAATAGCTTTGTACTTTTTAAAATAAGAATGGAAATTTGGATCTGAAGTTAGTTTTGATTTTTTGTAAAGTTCTCTTTTGTTTCTGCGTGATACTCTTAGTCCAGTTGTCATCCAGTGGTTTTTAACTTTATTTTTCGAAGTAAATGTTTTAATAGGAAAACATTCTGAAAACAGGCAATGAAAGACTGAGAGAAAACTATTATAAGCCACATTACTATCATTACTAGATAAACATAAAGACCAGTCCTCCCTGCTTAGCAAATCCAAGAATCGATCAATTCTACCTTTTGAATTAATTAGCCTAGTTGATATGATTGTCTTTTTTGTATTTACATTATTACTAATATACAGTAATTGAGCTGTATGATCAGATAAGCCTAACTCTAACACATCTCCTCTTAAACAGTTAGTTCCAACGTTTGTTATAATATTATCGATACATGTCTTGGATCGTTTTGTAACTCTTGTTGGTTTTTTTATTATTACTTCAAAGTTAAAAGACTTAAGGACAGCACAGAAAGTGTGTTTTTCATTAGAATCTTTTAATATGTTAGTGTTAAAATCCCCACATAAAAATATGTCTTTGTTTTTTGCTGAAGTCACCAAAAAATTCAGAAGATTTTTAAGTTTGTCAATAAACTGCTTAAAACTACTACTGGGTGTTCTATAAATTGCAATTACTAAACAGTTTTCTTTGTTAAATCTCAGGGACTGATCCAGAACTATCCCTGTACATTCAAAAACAGACTCAAAAGAAAATTTTTCAATACTACAATAGGGAATTGCCTTAATATCTTTTCTAATCAGTATACATACTCCACCCCTTTGCTTTTTATCTCTTACATCAATAGAAATAAGTCTATAATTACTTATTGTATTTGCTATACAGTGTGTAAATTAAGTATGGAAACAAATCTGTATTTTTTCATCCGAAGGAGATAGAGATATTTTGTTTGTGGCGTTGGTTGCTAGTCCAGGTTCCGGATTTTTTGACATCGAAAATTTTTTTTCATCCCCCTCACAGGTTGGGGGGTAAGGGGTAACTTAATTTTTTCAAATAGCAACCCCTATTGAGTGACCCCTCATCTTAAAGGGTTTCTCAAAATAAATCAAATGGCGCCAACCCGAAGTCAATACCTCAACCCTAACCCAAATGGCAGCCATTTTAAATTCTGAGATGAACACACGAGATTAACTGTGGAGACCTAAATTTACCTTTTAAGCGGTTTACATCGGGCAAGTTAAACTCTGGATACCATTGTTAGATGGAAAAGTGGATGTTTTCGCCTTATTCCTGATTTCCCCCAGCCCCCAAAATAGGGTGTTTTGGGGGTAGCCCCAAAATTTCAAATGCAAACCCCTACTGAGTGACCCCTCATTTTGAAGGGTTTGTTAAGACACATAATCAGTGGTGCAAACTTAAAGTCGATATATCACACCTAGCCAAAATGACAGTCATTCAAAGATTTGATTGGGTGAAAAAACACCCATTTCACCTTTCAAAATATTTAATGCCTGCTATAACAGCCATATTGAGTCATCCCTCATTTTATAGCCCTTAACAAACTTAAAACCATGATTTTAATTAATATCCGTCGATCCTAAAAAGACATCCAAAATTTTGAATAAAAGAAGTAGGTGCTTTTTACCCAATCACATTTTTTTAATACCTGCCACATTGGCTAGGGGTGACATATTACCATAAGGTTTGCACTATTGCTTATGTTTTTACAAACCCTTCAAAATGAGGGGTCACTCAGCAGGGGTTTGCATTAACATTTAGGGGGTTGCCTCCAAAACACCCTATTTTGGGGGATGAGGCAAAATCAGGAATGAGACAAAAATGTCCACTTTTCCATCTAATAATGGTATCCAGAGTTTAACTTGCCCATTGTAACCCGTTTAAAAGGTAAATTTAGGTATCCATAGTTAATCTCGTGTGTTCATCTCAAAATTTAAAATGGCTGCCATTTGGGTTTGGGTTGAGGTATTGACCTCGGGTTTGCGCCATTTTATTTATTTTGACAAACCCTTTAAAATGAGGGGTCACTCAATAGGGGTTGCTATTTGAAAAAATTAAGTTACCCCTTATCCCCCACCCTGTGAGGGGGATGAAAAAAAATTTTCGATGTCAAAAAATCCGGAACCTGGACTAACAACCAACGCCACCAACAAAATATCTCTATCTCCTTCGGATGAAAAAATACAGATTTGTTTCCATACTTAATTTACACACTGTATAATAATTGGAATCGTTTAACCAGTGCTCACAGAGAGTTATTACTGCTGGATTGAATTTATTAATCTCCAATGATAATTCCAAATCTAGCTTTGATCTCTCTAGACCCTGAATATTAATATTGAAAATCAGTAAAGTTTTATCTATAAATTCATCCTGATTATCTTTATTTGAATACTTTAACTCTCTGTGGGCTCTGCCAGACTCATTTCTAAAAAATTACATTCTTTGGCCTCTTTCACATAATTAGCTTTATAAGAAGTGGAGAGGTTACTACTAGATACCTTTACCATCTCTGAAAATGAGAGGGGGCCGGGAGTAATGATGGGTGGGGCATTCACTATTTCACCAGGGCTCACACACTGCTCAGACACCTCACTGGACACAGATACACTGCAGCACTGATGTTTGGACTGCTGTACTACAGGTTGGACGTGGTCGGCATTCCACTGCTTGGGGATGCTGTCATCATTGCTGGTAGCATGAAGGCATGAGCCGGAGTCTGCTGGTTTTGTGGAAGTCATCTGAGTGGTGTCTCGTAGCTTTAATAAGTCATGCAGTGTTGTTGCCAGGGAAGAATTGCTTCTTGTGGTTGGTGTGCGATTCTCCATTACAGCGTTAATAACTTTTGCACCAGTAGCCTCTTGGAACCCTCTCAAGTTAGTCAAGAAGCATTCAGGGGAGACTTTATCCAATACACAGCCAAGAGGTGAGCAAATTAGTTGCGTTAGGTTGTTTTTCCTGAAGTCCTCTGTTAATGCCTGAAACGCCCTTTCGTAATCCAACTTGGAAGGCTTCTTGAAGTAATTGGACTTAGTCACAAGGCTATATACGGTAGATCTGTCTCTTATTATTTGACGTGCAAGATGTTGATTTATGAAGTCAGCTGGTGTTGGTTTTCCAAAATATTTCTTAAAGACCACAGCTACCCCTTTAGACATGTTTTTGTTGTCCTCGATATCTGCAGAAATACAGTGTGCGAAAGCTGTGTTTGGATGGGTGGAGAATTTATTTATCATATCTGTCATGTTGGCTTTGATAATTTGAATCTTACTTTTTACAAAGGGTGTCAACTCAGG
The DNA here is from genome assembly GCA_035578135.1 of Flexamia atlantica. NCBI lineage: Eukaryota > Metazoa > Arthropoda > Insecta > Hemiptera > Cicadellidae > Flexamia > Flexamia atlantica. The sequence goes on from JAQJVK010000019.1 coordinate 5,971,818, forward strand.
TGTTAGGGGGTATGTTGCATTGGATGATGACGCTGCTTTGGCTCTCAGCTCAGGCCCACCCGCACTCTTTGTATTTGAAAGCCAGTTTGCAATACACTTAGCCACTACTGATTTTCCAGCTTGATTTAAATGGAGTCCATTCCTGGTGTAGTGGCTTTTGTAGTGTAGCAAATGATTGAATATTAAGTACTTTGCATTAATTTCCATTGACAGTGATAGTAACCAAGAATTACACTGCTCTATCTCAAAAAACTTTTCTCCGTTTTCCGGCTGTTGATAAAGGTAGGGCAGTTCAGTTAGTATAATTTTGGCTTTAGAAGTCTTAATAAGTGTTTCAATCTTAGATAGAGTAGCCTTAAAGTGGGCTGGGTCTGTTCTATTTGTTCCCCCAATAAATATAATACAGTCATTTTTGGTAAATCTGTTGATACATTTTCTCAACTCCTCCACAGCAAACAAAAGTGAGGCACCTGGATAAAAGGAGGATGAGACGTCATATTGAGGCATAAGGGGGGCCAGGATATTAGACAACTCCCTTGCATGACTATCCCCAGTTATAAATAGACAAGGCTTCCTCGAGGACTTTGTAACGGTTTTTGCCCCAGTTTTTACAATCCCAGCCAGTTCATTTGAATTATTAGAGTTTGGGACCTCTAGCAGAGTTGGGGGCTCGGTTTCATTTGCCAGAGAACTAGCACCTGTAGTATCAGTTATCGTAAACTTATTTTTCCTTGATTTAAGTTTAGGCTGTGTTTTACGTTTTGTTCTTCTTCTGCAGGTTTCACAGTTTGAGGAAGTACTAGGCTGGATAGTTACACCAGTATCGTTGTTATTTGACGCCAATCCATCAGACTCCTGGAGTGCTGCTAGAATGCCAAATTTATTGCTGGTTTCAGTGCTATTAAATAACAAAGCTTCATTCTTGGTTTTTATTTTATTTTTTCCTCTCACAGTATTCCAACTAAATGTATCACATCCTTTAATATTTGTGTGATTCTTGGTAGTAATCACAATTGGCTCAACCGAGGGTTCAGTGCTTGTAAAATGTGTAACTTCACTGGAGTTTTTGTGAGTATTAGAAGTCAGAATGCCACCTTTTTTGTTAAAAACAATGTTGTACCAATCGTGGAGTGGCATCTCCATGTTCAGTGGGTTTTTACAAAAACATTCAGCCACCAGCTTAGTGTTTACCAAGACGTTTATTCCACATTCAAAGCTATTCTTCTGCTGGGAACAGGGAATACTAAGAAGACTACTGCTATTGAACTTAAGTTTAGCCATGAGACTTAGGGCACTGGGCTTATTATAGTCTGAGTTGGAGCCAAGGTGATATACTAAGTTTCTCATATTGTCAAACACTAAAAGGCTCCAATGAGAACCAGAGTCTTCTTTGGCAGGGTTTAGGCTGTCATTTAAACAGCATAACACATACTTGAACTTGGTAAACCTCAAATTATCCATTTCTAACTGTACATTTTCCTGACTGGAATGCCTGAGTATCTGGGTTGTGAGTGGGCCAAGAAAAAGGACAGATGATTCATCAAAAGTAAGATCCCTACTAAATGAGTGAAAATAGGATTGGAGAATTGTATCGTCAACCCAACGAGCTTTGGACCATGCTGCATCATCAGATCTCAATAGCTTAGAGACTTTTTCAGCATACTCATTGTCATTGTCTCCTATTTTACTCTCTAATTCTTCAAGTTTTTTCTCTACTCTAGATTTTTGGTTTATTAACTCGGCTAACTTTTCTTTTAAGCTTTCGTTTTCCTTTACAATCAAGTCAACTGTTGTATTTTCTTTATTTTGTTTGTCTTCCTCTGTTTTTAGTAGTGACTTTAGTTTCTCTACTTGTTGAGTATAATCCTTAAGTCTGGTTATACATGCTATCTTGTCTTCTTCCAGCTGAGAGATTACATTATCCCTGTATTCAATTTCCAATTGGGTTTTATTTAATGAGGTTTGTATTATCCGGGAGCATTCATTTTCTGATGTAATTTTTTCTTCAGATAAAACCCTTATTTTGTCTTCCAGTTCTTTAATTTTATCTTCAGCTATCAGTTCAAGGTCAGTTTTATAATTTTTCAAGTCATAAATTTGTTGCTTTAATTTATCATTTTCAATCAACAACCGCGCACCAGCCTCCGCAGCTATTGAAAGTGATGTGTTTGGGTCAGGCTCAGTGTCATTGTTTATGTTTTGAATTTTTTCTGTAAGGCTAGCCAGAGAATCAATATGATCTGATGTTAAACATTCCTTACATTTCCAGTCATTTGTTTTTTCCTTGGCAATTTTTATTAGCTCAGCATCTGCCATATTTATACATTTTGTGTGGAACCACAATTTGCAGGCTCCATTGCATAGGACTGCACTTGACTTAACACCTTTCCTGCATGCACCACAGGGGAATTTAGGCATGCTTTACAAAATGAAACTCAAAACATTAAAAGTAGAAAAAGAATTAAAATATATACAGTAATAATCCAATTGGCTTATTTTATTTTGTCAATAAATATTGTTATTATTTAATGTATATTGGTGATATATTAGGAGAAAATAAATAAAGAAAACCTTTATTTATTGGAAGGTTATAAATTCCTGACAATCCAGTTATTTGGCTATTGCATGAATGAGTTATATTGAAGAAGGTGAGTGGGTTGTCAACAACTGTCCAAGGGTCAGCTCTGATAGACTCTAATGTTTTCCTCTGTCCCTCCACTGGACCGGTTCTCAGTGCAGAGGCACAACTGCAGACTCCTGTTCAGTAGCTTAGCAAAGGAAACAGCTGATCTTGTTCCTGTTGCTTCATTCCACTTGGCGTATGAATTTATACTCTCTTCTGTAGTGTGTAGTAATTGGTGAAAATTATAGATCTATAATTTATTTGATGAAAAGTGGTATACTTTTAATTTTTTGTCACTACAAAATACTAATCACTTTAACATTTTAACTTAATTTTAATTTTATGGCAATTTGGCCTCAAAGCAAACACTTAATTTTAAACTTGAAACATATTCACTGAGGAACCAGAAAGTAAGTGTATTATTAATTAATGATCGCAGTATAATTTTATTATAAAAATTTAATTTTGAGAGTTATTTTCAAGAATATTAGTTTATCTTCACTAATCACTTACTTGATGCAACTATTAAGACCTGTATAATAATATTTTAGTGAGTTATATGGAGCACAGAAACACTGACTTTTTCATGTAATCACTCACACTGAAAGAATGGCGTAAGCCCATACCCTGTTGAGCGAAATGAATTTTAATTGAAATATGAGAGTGAGAAGATGGAAAGATGAAAATTGGTGGTTGTGAAACGGACATGACTAGAGCTATGTCCCAATATCCTGTTGTGCGAAAATGGACTGGGGGCTTTGCCCCAGAATGTAAATATGTGTGAGAGTGATGGTGGTTGTGTAAGAGAGGACTGAGGGCTATGCCCCAGAAATGTAAATAATGATTGCTTTCACATAAGTGGTGTGGTGGAAAAGTGGCGGATGCTGGTGGGAGAGTGCGGCACCCAGAGGGTGGTGTAGGAAGGATTTTAAGTTGGCAGTTGCAAACCCCAAGGTGGGATAGGTGTCCTAAGTTATCTACAACCCGAGGATGGCAGGTGTCCTAAGTTGGTTAGATAAATTGAACCTTAGTCAGTGGATGATTGAACAAAGTGGCGAAAGAATTTCCTCTGTGAGGGAGGTGGAGAATTCCCTTCAATGAAGGTGGTTGTAGAACAAAGAAGTAATTTTCCTCTGTGAGGGAGGTGGAGAATTCCCTTCAATGAAGGTGGTTGTGAGAACAAAGAAGTAATAACTTCATGGCTTGTTAGCTCAAATGATCTTTTGAAGTCTTATATTAAGACAGATGACAGAGTGAGATAAAAGGAGAGGAGAAATTGGATTGTGAGAGATGGGAACGTAGGGAGATGGTGACAAGAGAAGTTACTTGTGAACCTCTTAAGTGGAATGAGAGAAAAGAGAGATCATAGTATTCGAAGTTTTTACTAATTTTACTTACTTTTTACTATATTAAGAATAACATTTTATAAAGAGTGAACTTAGAAACCTTCTTTATTCTTTTAGTTTTTAATAAGTTTTAAAAGTAAATAAACAAAACCATATGTCTAATGACATTTTCACATTAGGCAGTCAATTAGCAATAATTCAACACTCCCCCTTAATGTGAAAATGGCTAAAGATAAGAACATCAAACAGACTCCATGATAGATCTATTCTTCACCAAAATGTCTTTGAATTTTTCAAGTTTTGGTTTGGTTAGCGGTTTGGTCAATATATCTGCCACTTGGTCTTCTGAACAGCGATAGTTGATTTTAAACAGTCCTTGATGAAATTCTTCACTTACAAAATGATATCTGACATCTATGTGTTTGCTCTTCCTGTTCATTTGTCCTGACTTAATCAACTTGATCGCACTTTGATTGTCTACATGAAGTGTTATCTTGATTGGTTTGTGAGTCAATTCCGAGACTAAAGATTTCAAATACTTTATGTCTTTACAACATTCAGCAGCAGAAATATATTCAGCCTCTGCTGTTGACAAGGCAATAATTGGTTGCTTTCTTGAACTCCAAATTACAGGTGCTCCTCCAAATATCAAGACATATCCCCTAGTACTTTTTCTATCATTAACGTCTCCTGCATAATCTGAGTCACAGTAAGCTTCAATTGTATACTCATTCTCTTCATATGAGGAAGGAAAAAATATTCCCATTTGTTGAGTGCCTTGTAAATATCTTAGCGTTCTTTTAACATTCAATTCATTTTTCTTTGTTGGTTTGTCAAGAAAACGGCTTTCATAATTTACAGCAAATGCCATGTCTGGACGTGTTTTGTTACTCAAGTAGAGTAAGCTTCCAATTGCTTCTCTGTAGGGGAAAACTGTTGAATCCCCATTTTCAATGTTTTTGTCTTCTGTCACAATTGGTGTTGGTACCTGCTTGCAGTCAGACATTTTAAAGTTAGCTAGTACTTGATTTGCATATTTTGCTTGTGAAACAAAAATTCCTTTGTTATTTTGGGTTATTTCCATCCCGAGGTAGCTTGTTGGTTTCTCATTGCTTGTCATCTCAAATTCCTCTCTGAGTTTAACCAATAGACTTCTCAATTTTTCTTTATCTTTTCCAAACATTATGCCATCAACATAAATAGCTAAGTACATATCATTTTCAGCATTTTTAAAGATACACTGATCATTTTTCAGTTGGATTAGCCCTTCTTGTCTCAGAAATGATGTGAGCCTTTTATTCCACTGAGAAGGGGCTTGTTTTAGTCTATATAAGGCCTTGTTCAGTCTGCATAATTTTCCTTTTTCCTTTTCGAATCCATCTGGTATTCTCATGTAGATTTCATTTTCTAGAGTTCCATAAAGAAATGCAGTTCTCACATCAAAGGTTTGAATATAAAACTTTTCTTGAGCGGCTATGGAAAATATAACTCTTAATGAAGCACTATCAACGACAGGACTAAAAGTATCTTTGAAATCCAGGTTTTCTTTCTTCTGCTGGCAACCTCTGACAACTAGTCGAGCTTTGTACGTCCCATTTTCTTTTATACTAAATACCCATCTGCTAGTTAATATTTCTTTTCCTGATGCTTCTTCTTCATCAACTATTTCCCAAGTTTTATTCTTTTTTAAAGATTCTTTTTCTTTATCAATGGCTTCTTTCCATTTTTCTTTGTCATTACTTTTCATACATTCGTTAAAGGTCAACAAGACTTCACCATCTTCATAACGTTCAGAATACTTAATGCTCTCCCTTGGTCCTAAGTTGTAATGATGTCCTTGTTCTTGTAGTTGTTTTCCTCTGGATCAGCTTCATTACTGTCAATTTCATTTTCTCTTACATCTACGTGGTCAATTTCATTTTCTCTTGCACCTGTCTGGTCTTCAATTCTGTTTTCTTGCATATCTTCCTCTTGCAATTCTGATTCTACATCTTCCTCTTCTTTATTTAAATTTACTCTCTCTCTCAGATCAAAACACTTTGTAAGTGTTGATTCTGAATCCTTTTTAAAAACTACATCCCTTGAAACAAATATTTTTCTTTTTTACTGGATCCCACAACCTATATCCGTTCAGTGTGTATCCAACGAAAACTGCCTCTTTACTTCGACTGCCTAACTTCTTTAGAGGTCCTAAAACTTTACAATATGCTAAAGAACCAAATACTTGAAGTTTAGATAAATCAGGCTGCTTACCATACCATTTTTCAGCTGGTGTCGTATCTACAGCAACAGTAGGACTCCTATTGAGTAAATAAGCTGAGGTTAGAACTGCTTCTCCCCACATATTTTTAGGTAACCCTGAGTCAAACATTAGTGCTCTTGCTTTTTCCAGTAGTGTCCTATTCATTCGTTCAGTCTTACCATTGAGCTTAGGCGAATATGGCACTGTATAGTCAATTACAACGCCCCTTGATTTGCACCATTGTCTTAAATCAGAAGCAATGAACTCACCTCCGTTATCACATCTTATTTTAGATGTTTTCAAATTAAAATGAGCTTCTGCCTCATTGACGTACTCTTTAAAATATTAGAACGCTTCATCTTTATTTCTTAGCAAATAAACCTTACAAAAATGACTAAAATCATCAAGGCATGTTAAGAAGTACCTTTTGCCATCATAAGTCGGAGCTCCTAAAGGATCACAAATATCAGAATGAATAATTTGCAAAAAATTTGAAGCTCTTTGACGTTCTGAGTTAAAAGGGAATCTTACTTGTTTAGCTTTAAGACATATGTCACAGTATGTTTCTTCACACATTTTCGTGTTAAAATTAATTTTAATCCCTGATGCCATTTTTGACAGTTTGTTTAGACTTGGAAAACTTATTTGCCCTAATTTTCTATGCCATTCTATAATTTCTGACTTATTTTGGTTCTCTGTTTGTTTTATACCTGCATTACTTTTACTGATCTCATTCTGATTGTTTTTAGTACACACAGCGGCTGCTGCTTTAAATTTTCACCAGTCAAATTTACCTCATACAAACCATTCCTGTTTTTGTTACCTTCAATAACTACAGTTTCATCTTTTAATACTTGAACCTTATCTTTAGTAAACAAAACTTTACCACCATTTTCAGTTATGGCATTGACAGACATTAAGTTTTTACTCAAATCGGGGACATACGAAACATTTGGTAAAACACACTCTTCTGAATTTACTGAACCTATAGCTGAGGATTGCATAGTTTGGTTCTTTTTAGCAACAGATATATTTTGCTTACACATTTTTACATTTTCAAGAAGTGATATATCGTTTGCCATGTGATTAGGAGTGCATCCACTGTCTACAATAAAAGTTTTAGAAATATTATTACACTGATTTGCAACTATTTGGTTTCATCATCACTATTTGATAAATGAGTTTGTGCTGTAAAAGCTACCTTATTTCTAGGTTTTGAAACAAAAGAGTTTTTATTACGAAAATAACAGTCGTTTTCAGTATGATTCATTTTCTTACAGATAGTACAAGATTTTACATTTGACTTAAACTTTAAAAAACAGTCATTTTCAGAGTGATTTGACTTTTTACAGATAGTACAAAATTGTTTGGTTTTCAAATTTGGACAATTAATGCAAATATGTCCGGTTTCATTGCAAGAATAACATTTTACTTGCTTACCTTTAGATTGGTGCTTTTACCTTAAAAGCGGCAAGTTCACCTGCGTCATTGGCTTTCTTAGCAGGGCCGGCTCTTCCATATAGGCGAACTAGGCGACCGCCTAGGGCGCCAGGGCCTGAGGGGCGCCAAAGGGGGCGCTAAGCGGCCCCGTTTTTTCATAAAAGGAAGGCGCGAATAATACACTTTCATTTTGGAAAGGAAAATCATAAAAGTAGCTTAAACTTCAAATTATATTTAAATTTTATTAATTATTAGTTTATGATTTGGGAATAGCTCGCAGGAATATGCTCTGCTTGTTACTTTTTGAAACACTTTAAAACTATAAACTTATCTCCAATAGTGGAAAATCCTACTCTTCCAAACTTGCGATTTATATACCAGTACTAGGCATGCGACATTTTCTGCTCTCTCGGCGCCCTCGCCGTGGCGTTGTACAGTAGTTTAGGTTTCTTTTTATCTTGACAGCCTTTCAAGACCGGTCCAATGTAGTCCATGATTTTTCCAATGCTGGCAAGTAATGTGTTTTTGTTTCGTAAATTATTGTTATCAATAACTTGCCTAAAAGTTATTTGCCTGGTTTTATTTGTTTGAGTTGAATATTAATTATATTATTTTTATTTGATAAACGGTCAAAATCATCTCTTATACTCAAAAAAATATAATTTAATATTTTTTTTAAAGAACCAACTCCATCTTAATTTTATAAAGCCTCATGTTATGAACAAAATTTTTCATATGGCATTATGTTTAATGAACACTCGAGTTGCAGTCTCCAAATGAATGAAGTACAGTAAAAACGAAGGAGCCGGAAATTGACAAATAGTTATAACAGTACTTTTGACTTAATTTGTTTTTATTTTGTTAATAACATGGAAAACTTTGAGGTCCAATGTGAAATATTTAATCTTTATACTCTCAAATTCCTTTCATTACCTACCATGTGACTTGCACAAATCACATTTTTAGTCAGAAATAAGTTACAGCTTTTTCATAATTTGAAGAAAATGTTTAAAGCAGTTTTTTAGATTATTGTACAATCAAGCATAAAAAATCAAATATCACACATAAAGGTATACACGTATGATGACACTGACAGTGTGTGTAAAGTGTGATTTGTCTTCAAATTCACTGTTTTAAATATTGTTGTTGTTGGCTGACAGTTATTACTATCTAACTAACGAAAAACAGCCTTATGATGCCCCTGAACAAGTAGGGGCTAATTTATTGTTCACATTTCAATAAATTGGATTGGTTAAGAAGGAGAGTTTTTTCATTAATCACTGGGTTAAACCCTAATCAAAATTTTCCTGTTTCAAGTGTTTTCTTGGGGATACCAAAATTACACAGATTCACTTTCCTTTTATTATAATTAATATTTACTTTTAAACAAGAAACTTCGAGAACCAAATAAACTGACAAGTTATCTTTAAAGTAAGTAAAACTAATAAGGGGATAATGCACTGATCGACCTCTCGACTCCAATGACCCCAAGCAACTCGCACACTTATTCCATCTGCGGTTTTATCGTAATGGTAGATACTAATCAAATCAAACCATTTAAGTTCCCAAAAATAACGTATAAAATAATAAATAATTAAGTAAAAAAATATCATCTTAAATATATTAACTAACAAATCCTAAAAATCTCATGATAGGACGAATCGTTTTATAACTTTATTTGAACTTGATAACAATTATAATAATAATATGACAATATATCTTCTGAGAAAATTAAAATTCATCGACGATACTACAAGTCTCTTATAGTTTTGTTTGTGCACAAGTACTTAAAACAAATTAACCACACAAGGAAGTAAAAATAATTGTTAAGTGATTATTAAAATTTAAATAAAATCGTTAAAGACTGAAAATGTTTCAGCAATTGGATTTTTTATGGTTTATAATTTTTTTTCTCTAGCCCTGTTAGTAACGTGCCCTTTTACTGAAATGATAAAGTGGGGGGGCGCCAAACGATACTTTCGCCTAGGGCGCCTAAAACTCTTGAGCCGGCCCTGTTTCTTAGATTCTTCATGCATAAGTCTAGCCTTGAGGTTTTCTAGTGTTTTCTCTGACGAAATGGTTGAATCCCTAGCGCTCGAAAAATGTTTGTAATTTTCCGGTAGAATAGTCAAAATCTTCGTTATTAACATAGTATCATCAACCTTTTGATCTAGACGATTCAACTTGAATGCAACATTCTGAATGTGGACTACATTGCTCATCATATCCTTGGTCGTGTCAAAATTGATAGTTGTAAAATTCTTGTAGAAGTAAACATTTTTGTTGTGAGGTGTCTCTTTGAAAAACTTTCTGAAGTGTTTCATACATTTCTTTAGCAGTAGTACATAATAAAATATGTAGTTTTACTGAATTGTCTATTGTCATAAGTATTATGTGTTGTGCCTTTGCATCCTTGGCTTTCCATTTCTTTATCTTTTCTTGATCATCTCCTTGATCTTTCAGTGTTTCCGATCCATCAACAGTATCCATAAGGTCTTTTGCTTTGAATAATATTTTAACCTCAAATTCCCACATTGTGAAAGAATCAATATCTCTAAGTTTCTGTATGTTGTATTCATTTTCTTAACTTGTCTTTTTTTACTTTTACTGTAAATATTACTTCAAAATATTATGTTTTACTTTATTTTACTTTTGTTTTGCCCATAACCTATTCGAAGTTTTTACTAATTTTACTTACTTTTCACTATATTAAGAATAACAACATTTTATAAAGAGTGAACTTAGAAACCTTCTTTATTCTTTTAGTAATAAAGAATAAGTTATAAAAGTAAATAAACAAAACCATATGTCTAATGACATTTTCACATTAGGCAGTCAATTAGCAATAATTCAACCCATAGTGTGGGAGTTGAGTTGGAACAGTCGTGAGAGGAATGAAAGGAGGAGTGAATAGAGTCCAAATAGGCTCTCCCGAAGAAATCCGGGTTCATTGAACCCGGAAAGAGAGAGGACAGGTTAAGCGGCTACGCTCGCTCCACGAATGCGAGTACGGATTTGAACATTGGTGTATGTTATTTGAGCTGCCACAAAAATTATCCATTTTAATCTCCTTCCAGTGTCTAAACTAAGTAGCTCGTGATGCCAAAAGCCAAGGACAAGACGGACAAGACGGGGCACCGTGTGACCACGAAGAAGTCCAAGCGCCCTCCTCCTCCAGCCATTGATTCAAGTTCGAGCGAAAGTGATGTTGATGATCCTGAATATCAACAGTATGAACAAGCCTCATCGTCGCACCAAAATGGTGCTGCTAGTCATATGCAACCCCCAGTAGCGAACTTTGGCATCTTCCATAATCCACTAGATGATGCCTATGACTATGAAGCATTCAGGTATCTGGCCTCTCAGTGGCTGTTTTATTTTATTCGCCACCTGATTGTGACACTACATGTCCTCGAGCAGAGGAGCGGTTGTATCCGCTTGAAATCAAACCCTGGCGACAAGTGGGCGAAAGTTCCTGGGCAGTTCTGTATGGGCTTTCTGTTATGTATGAAGCATGCTGGATCTGTACCGCCCCATGACAGGCAGAATGCTAAGAAAGCAATTACGAAAAGGGCTACCAACTACCTAAAGTTGCGTGCACCTCACCCTGTTGAAGCGGAGGATGTACTGTGCGATTATGGAGTTGATATGGAATTGTTCTTTAAGCTTGGTGGAAAAGTTTATTTCCCACACTTGGTGTTTGTACAAGCAGAACTGGAGAAGTTCTATACTCTTGTGTCGGCCCATGGGTTCAACACACCGTCTGTGGAAACAGGGCGGGGCAAGGCTAGGGCGGATGTGCCAGTCGTTGTGCTGGATCACTGTGTACGCGAGTACAAAAGGTCTCAAGCTATGGCTTTGAAGATTCTAATTGAAAAACAGCGGGCTGTTGATGAATTGAGGATGAAAATTACCGAGGCTGAGGCTGAGCATGCAGACTTGAGGGATCACCTTGCTCGTGTCCGTGCAATTGTGAGCACCGTGTTGGAGGAGGTCAAGGAACTGGAGGCAGTTGTAATAGAGCACGAGGAGCAGAAAGTGAAACTGAGGGACATTGTTGCCACTATGGAGGCCGAAGTATCGTCTCTGCAGGAGTACATAGCTTTGAAAGAGCCTCAGTTGGAGGAGCTACGCTGCAAGCGTAGGAAGGTGGATGCCGAACTTGAAGGTGGCAGTTCCAAAGTTGATGCCCCTGTTCCTACGAATTCCGGCACCGTTGTCGTCCCTGCATCTGACGATGTTCATCGTAGCGCGTCTCCTACTAGGTTCACCGTCAACTCTGATATATCGCCCAGCGGTGCCAGCACCTCGTCACGTGTGGACAATCTGCAAGCCAATGGTGGCATTGTGACAGCTGCTGTTGATCCTGTTGAGGACGTACCAGCTGTCCGTAAGGAAGTCAAGAAGAGGCCTGCAAGAGCCCAGTCCAATAAACCATTGGGGAAGAAGTGATGGCCTTGTTGTGGTGGCGGCTCCCAGTCATCACCTCACGTTTGAAGACTTCGTCTTAGACTCTAGCTTATTTTACATTTTGGATCTAAAAGTGTCAACACTTGCACAACTTCATCCCCGTGTTGTTCTGCCGACGGAGGACGATAAACAGCTGTTTTAACACTTCAATTGTTGCAGGATGTTGTGATTCATTAGAAGGATGTAGTTATGAGTGGCGTCACGGATATTTGTATAAACAAAAATGAGTGGAAAAAAATGCGCCGAGATGGCATGATCTGAGATGAATCGAAAAGTTAAGCATGGAGTGAAAAGATGGGCGAGTCGAGCCCTGGCTGAAAGGCTGCCAGCAAATGATGGTGGCAAAGCTACAGTCGGCGGGTGGCGGTGGGACCTTTGGGGGCAACCCCAAATAAACCTGTCCTTTTATACGAGCCGCGGGCCACAGAGAGTAGAATTGTGTCCGCGCCTACAGCTACCAAGTGGAATTGAGCGATTGATACGATTGATGCGATGGTGTGCAATAAGGCCACCAAGATTATTTTTGAGAGCTGTAAAGGCGATCGTTGCAAATTGATCGATGATTCTCTGTATAAGCCAGGGCAACCCTGTATAGGGCCCCTTGTCAAACCATCAGGCACGCAGGCATCCATTGTTTGCAGCGACTCTGTGGTCGCCCCGCCTCCGTGAGGTCCGCGGCCGGGCAACGAGGTTCAGGTGACCCCAAGTCCATCTGGGGCAATAAAATCCCTGACCCGGCTGAGAGGGCGGAAAGCGTAGATAGGGACGCCAGAGAGGGACAGCTAATCCACCCACCACCGGCACAATACAACCCATGGCCTAAGACAACATCCATGTTTTGACAAAACCCGATTTTGACATGATTTGACACCAAACTCAAAATGAGCGATACCGAGCAAGATCCGCCAGTAAGCCCATTCATGCCCAGCAAGACGCTGTCGCATAGTCCGCCAGATAAGACTCACAAGAAACCCAAGAAGCCTGATACGAAGCCAGAGGCGAAAACGCCTAAGCCCCAAAGATCTCAGCCGCAAAGAACTAAGAAAGTAACAGCCCCCCCCCCTGCGTGCTTACCGGGGGTGGCCTTGAACATCCTAAAGCGCAGGTGCAGGTGGCAATGCAGGCAAGTAAAAGTAAATCAGAATAGGTGCATGCAAAAGAAACGTGCAAAGAAAGTCATGCAATAAATAACAGCAAAGGGACATGCAACAAACCTGAAAATCTGATTGACTTAGAGCCAGAGATTGATGAAAGTCAAGTGATCGAAAATGGACCTTCATCCTCAGAAAAGGAGGACTCTGAGAAAGATGACTCAGAGCTCTTCCTGTATTGCATTGAGCCACTTGTGCTACTGGGGCAAGAGATTAAAAGATTTGTGAAAAACAAAAAGTGCATTACACCAGGACAAGGTGACCAGTTAATGGATCTTATTAAGAATATCAATAAGAAGCAGTACTGTGTGACAGCTAGCAAACTGGAGAAGTTGAAGGGTGCCTTTATTGAACAAAAGCAGACCATTAATATGCTGAATGAACGGATCAACGACCAGCAAAATCTCTCCAAGACACTCACCACAGAAATAAATAATGTCATGCAAACACAAACAGCAAAAGACCTATGCTGATACGATAAAAGAAACAAGTACCCAAATCATGCAAAAAGTCAGTCCTTCCAACATAGTAAGTAGTAATCCACTACCGCACAAGCATTTCAACATGCAAGTTCCAGTAATCGAACGTTTCTTTTACACTAACAAGGCAAGGCAAGTCAAGCCAACAGATCCAAGACCTTATCAAAGTTAAGGTTGACATGGAGAAAAATGCCCTGAAGGTCAAAAGGGTCTCAAAGATCTCTAATGAAGGCCTGTCAGTTGAGTTTGAAGACCAGCTCCAGGCGAATAAAGCCGAAAAGCTCTTCGAGCCCTTAGTGGAAGTCAAGCGTCCTAAGAAAAGGCGTCCGTTGCTACTTATTTATGATCTTCCTGCCTTGTTCGTGGAATCAGACCTGTCCAAACACATTTACGAGCAAAACTTCTCCGAGCTCATGACCGCAGAAGAATTTAACGAACAGCATGCATAGCGGTTCAAGACAGGCCCAAAACGACCTGATCTGGTCAACTGGATTTTTGAGGCCTCTGGAAAGCTCTACCGAATTATGGTCCAGAAGTCCCGGGTGTACCTCAATTGGTCATCCTCTAAGGTCACCGCATTCGCGCCAGTGACCAGGTGTTATAAGTGCCAGTGCTTTGGACACCTCGCAAAAGATTGCAAGTCAGAGCATGAGGTCTGCGGCCATTGGGCCAGGACAGGCACGATGACAGATCTAAAACGAGAGCAATTCACGCACAAGGTAGAACATAGCCGGAGATCACAATTACCACACCAACAGACCAAGCTGGGCCAAGCACAAGTGGACAGGAGAGTAGCAGACAAAAAAACCTGTCCTTTTATACATGGAGAGAGAGTCAAGAGTGAGCGGCTGTACGCTTTCGTCGGGAGGTCTTTCAGCATACACTGACGAGAAATACTAGATCCAGCTCGAGGAGGCGGCAACAAACCGCATGGAGTTCCCTGAAGACCGGGGTATATTGTCTACGGAGGGCATCCTGAAGTTATCTCCAGGCAGTGAGGAGCAAGGTCCAAGGTCGCTTGGTCTGGTGAACATAACGCTTGAGCTAGCTTGAACTTGAACTTAGTGTAGTGGTCTTGGTAGTGTAGTGGTCGAACTTAGTGGTAGACAGTGCTAGCTAGTGAATGAACTCATCAGTAGTCACACAACTAGTACAAATTACGGTCGTTGGGTCCCGGTGGCGAGTCAGCTGGTGGAGAGGTCGACGGTGACTATATCCGAATTTATCGACTTGTCGATAACGGACGGCGAGGAGACCATGGCTGACACTGGTGCTGGTGGACAAGGCAACGGCAATGGAAACGGCGACTCCCGACGCAGAATGATCTCCAGCTTGCTCGAGCAGGAGAGGGAACTGCTTCGGGAGTCCCCGATGGACATCGATGGTGAAGAGGAGGATCACCTCTTGGCGGGGGCGTCCTCCCAAGGTGAGAAAGGTGACAAGGTAGAGAAGGGAAAGAAGGGTAAGAAAAAGGAGAAAAAGGCGAAACAAGGTGAACAAGGGGAACCCTCACAAGGCAGGGCGAGTAGGGTCGATAAGGCGGAAAAGGAGACTAAGGGGAGGACAGGGAGTCGGTCGAGCAGCCGCGCTGAGGGACGGTCGAGTCGTCAGAGGTGACCGGGCTCAGGGCGTGCGAGTGTATCCTCTGTGCACCCGGAAGGGGGCATGGGGGACGACACGCTCGACTGCACCCTCACGGAGCAGGACCGGGAGGAACTCGAAGACCTCTACTTCCGAGGTGCGAGCCTCACGGAGTCGCCCCCGAATGAGTTCGAGAGCGATTCCGTGGGCTCGGTACCGGAAGGGGTGGTGGCCTCGACCCCCCGGGTTGGTGGTCAGGCTGGTGGGGCTGGGCAAGCTTCTGGGGCTGGGATGTTGCCTCCCTCCGGGGAGATGACAAAGCAGGCCCGGAGGCGGGCCCGGCAGAAAGAGAAGCGTCGACAAAGGGATGGCTTGGTGAACAGGGGCTCGAGGGAACCGGAGGACGACTGGGTCTCGGATTCGTCTGCGGCCTTGTCTGATTCCGGGGCCCGTCAGCAACCGACAGGCGAAGCATCCGGTTACGACTGGGGGGCTAGCCTGTCAGGCGCTGATTCCGGGAGGTGGGGGGATGCTGGTGAGAGCGCGCCATTCAGGGAGCCTGCCAGGTGGGTTTGCGGGGGCAGGCAACTGGGACCCGCGGCACACCTGATGGAGTGCCAGGAGATCCTGGCTGCCCAGTGCAGGATCCTTGACGACTGGCGGAACTCGGACGGCACTCCCTCCACCCGCGCTCGAGAGGCCGAGGCGGCGAATTAGGCGGTGCTTGAGGAAATCAGCACTGCCCTGGGGCGCCTGGCGATCGGGAGCGGCTCGGAGGGCCCTACGAGGAAAAAGCCTAAAACGGACCTCTCCTCTAGTGAGTATAGTGATGACAGGGCCCGAGAGGGACCCCGGCCCCGGCCTTCAGAGACGCCCAGGGGACGGACCGGTCCGGGTGGCGACATACGCTATACGTTGGTCTGCGACATCCGGATTGGGACGGATACTGGGCTGTTCTGGACCGGGGTCTGGGAGGCTCTCAGGCAGGCCCTGCCTCACGATCTGGTGACGAGGGAGTGGGTGATCAGGCATTTCAGGGTAACGACTCGGGCTAGTGGTACAGAGGGTTGTGAAAACTGGCGGGTCTCTGGCCCGCTACGCTTCATCAGGCCTCTGGTTCTGGCCCGGTCGATGCTCATCGGGGGTATTAGGCATGCGGTGAGAATCTGGATGGTAACCGACCAGTGTTACCGGTGCTTGGGCTTTGGGCATCGCGTTCCGGGTTGCCAGAGAGAGGCGAGGTGCATGAGGTGTGGGGAACGAGGGCATGAGCGACAAGGCTGCTCGGCCCCCGGTAACCTGGTCCCGCGATGTGGGAATTGCCTCTCTCGAGGCATCACGGGGAACGCTGCCCGGCACGCAGCTGACTCCCCAGAGTGCCCTTGCATCTGGGAGGGTGCCGTTGGTGGGTTGCCGTCCAGTGGTGATCAAGGTGGTCAAGGGGGTCAAGGTGATCAAGGCGATCAGCAAGGGAGAGGTCCGGGGGAAACTGGAGAAAGTGGAGATAAAAGTGGTGCAGGGGGTAAAGGTAAGAAGGGGGTAAAGGTGAGAAGGGGGACAAAGGTAGGAAGTAAGACCCTGACGGCGCAGGGAGGTTTGATATATTTTTTTGGTGATTATATAGGTTATAGGAAATGGGGAGAAAACTTTGGTGGGTTGGAGAACTGTGAGGGATAGGATACCCCATTCGGTGACAAGGTAGATTAAGGGGAGTAATGATTTAGCTGCTGGGAATTTTGTGAGGGGATAGGTGTAAGGTGAGAAGGGAGGATTTTGGTGAACAGGTATAAGGGTAGATTAAGGTAGAATAAGATGGTGTTGTAAAAAAAAGGTAGAAAACTGGCTCAAGTCTTGGAGTTTAAGGTGAATAACCCAATGACTGGAGTGTTGGCATCTGCGTGGGCGAGGGCTTGTCTCTAGTTCGGTAGCGGGGTTTTGGTGGATTTGGTGGACAAGTGGACCTAGCTTGCCGACCAGGTGATTAAGGTGAATAAATCTTTTGGTTATTGAAGGGGGAGACCCCGGTCGGGGGCAGGCATGTGGTCAGATGGCGGGAATTGGTGATAAATATTGGGCGGTTGATGAAAGGATGGGACCACATGAAGTTTCCTTTGGTTGAAATGAAAGGTGGACTAAACGTGAACGGATAAAGGGCCTCTGGCCGCGGTGAGAAAGGGCGGAAAGCCATCAGGTCGAGTTTAGGTGATTATCGGTGATTATCCAATGACCCCCGTGCTAGGGTATGATTCCTTAGTGCTGGGCGAGGAGACAGATGGTTGTCTGTGGTCGCCGAGGTAAACTCGACCGGCCGGGCGCGGTATTTGAGTGGGTGGTTGAATGCTTAGAATGCGCTGGTGGGACTGAAGAACAAGTGAGTTCAAGTCTCGGGTGGAAGGAGGGCGTTCTTCACCCCTACGGAGGAAACCATCTGTCCTTTTATACATAAAGGAAGAAATTAATGAGCTAAAAGAGAATTTAAATTATGTGCGCCAAGTCAATGAAAATCAAGACCAAGAAATTGAAAAACATCTAAAAAAGGTAGCTTAGCTGCTTGAATTAGCAAAATTAGTGCTTGTGCTTGAGCTAGACTAGATTGTGTAGACTAACTGGTGAACTAGCAGTGAATATAGTGATTGGTGTAAGAAGTTTAGCGGTTGATGGACGTAAAGGCGATAAAGGTTCTGGTTCTGGCGATAAACGGACAGTGGAAGTCGGTGGCGAGTGGTATCCAAGTGACAGAACGTGAGAGCACAGTCTCTCTGACTGAATTTGTGGACCTCTCGCTCAACGACGGTGACGAGGAGACTATGGAGAAGAAAGGAGAAAAAGGAGAGGAGACAAGGGAGAGAAAAGTGGTGACAAGGTGGCAACGGGTGAAACGGGAGGTACCAGACAGGAGCTCATCTCCTCGTTGATGTCGCGGGAGAGGGAGTCACTCTCTGGGGCTCCCATGGAGGTAGACTTGGTCGAGGACGTCGAAGATCGCCACCTCGGGGTGTCCCGTGGGGCGATCCCCCGGGCCCGTAAGGATAAAAAGGAAGGAAAGAAAGGAAAGAAGACGAAGGGTAAAGAGACCCCGCAGGCTGAACAGGGGGGCAGGCCGGGAACCGCTCCGAGGGACGATCGTGCCGTGCTCGATCAGGCTCGGGGCGGACTAGCGTGGCATCGACGGCGCTGGAAGGCGACATCGATGACACGCTGGACTGCTCCCTTACTGAGCAAGATAAACAGGACCTGGAGGACCTGAACTTCCGCGGGGCGAGTCTGACTGAGTCTCCCTCGAACGATTTCGAGAGTGACCCGAACAGCTCGGTACCGGTAGGTCAGGTGGTCCCAGGGACTGTGGCATCTGGTGGACCAACCGCGGCTCTGGCCGGGCCTGGGATAGGGCCTCCTGTCACGGAGGGGACCAAGTAGGCCCGGCGCAGGGCCAAACAAAGGGAACGTCGCCAACAGAGGACCTCTGGGGTTAGGGATTCTGGGGCCCCGGGGAACGACCCGGTCTCTGACTCGTCAGTGACCGAGCCGGATACCGGGGACCAGCGTCGGACGGCCTGCCGGTCGCCCTATGACTGGACGGCCGATGTGTCGGTCGACGGTTCACAGAGGTGGGGCGATGCTGCCTCTGGGGCACCACCCCGGGGAGATTACGCCAGGTGGGCTTGCGGGGGGCGCCAAAGCTGCTCGGCCCCGTGTTCATCGGTCCCGCGATGTGGCAATTGCCTCTCTCTTAGCGTGTATGGGAGCGCTGCCGGCACGCGGCGGACTCACCCGAGTGTCCCTGCGTGTGATGCCGTGGCTTTAGGGTGCCGGCGTCCGAGCCTGACGGTAATGGTGGTGACAAGGACAAGGGCGATAAGACTGGAGAGAAAGACAAGGATGAGAAATGGAAGAGGAAGTGAGGCCACTGTCGGCAAGGGAGAAAGGTAGAAAGAGAGATAAAGGTGTGAGGGTAGATTAAGAATTTAGGTTAGGGAGACTAAAAGGAGTGAATGGAAGAATGAATGGTGACGATGGAAAAATGACTGGGGAAAAGCGGGGTTTGGTGACTTGGTGATACGGGGAGATGGAGATTGAGGGCTGAGTAGGATCTAGAAAGAATGTGAGGGAGACAGGATTGGTGATGAAAGGTGAATGGTTGAGGATAGGGCTCGGGGCTGGGAGAATGTGTGGGAGATAGGGAATACAAGCTATGTGATAATGGTAGAAATAGGGACTTGACGGAGGGTTGGAAAATTTGTCCAACCCGGGGCAAGAGAGGAAGAGTGGAATGGAGTGTAGTGGTGAAAAATCAGTTAGGTGAAAAAAATGACACCTTCG
The DNA here is from genome assembly GCA_035578135.1 of Flexamia atlantica. NCBI lineage: Eukaryota > Metazoa > Arthropoda > Insecta > Hemiptera > Cicadellidae > Flexamia > Flexamia atlantica. The sequence goes on from JAQJVK010000019.1 coordinate 5,991,470, forward strand.
TGTGTGGTAAGGAGAGGCCGGGAGGGTGGCCGAATCGGGCGAGTGCTGGAGAAGATCCAGCGAAGCGGGTAAAGAGGACAAGGCGGAGGGGTCTGACCCCTCCAGGGAGAGAAGGGATTTAAGGAGGGTTGGGAAGGTTTTCCCGACCCGTTGAGATTGATGATAGAGAGATCTGTGGGTGTGGTGAATGGAAAAGGAGATGGAGAGAGAGTGAAGGAGGGTGTTGGATGTAAACAAGGAGTAGTGGCATAGTGACTTGCTAACAGATGTTATCTTGTTACAGGGTTCGAGCAATATGGAGAATAGCAAGCTCCAAGATATTGTAGAGGACCAGTTAACAAAAACGATGGACCAGAGACTCAATCGAGACATAAGGGTCACAATACATAATGAATTGCTGACAACCTTTGACAGTGATATAAATCTTGGCGAAGATCCAGATGACCGGCAGCTGGCGGCTCTAGCGCTAAAGTTAGAACAGGCCGAAAGAGAGGCCAAAGGAGACCCTGATGTCCTTGAAATTGATGTGTCATCAAAGGAGGATGAGGGCCCTCCTACTGTGATATGTGCGAGTGAGAAGGTGGCGGACTTGGCGGAAATGCACTGTGGCGATATCATTGGATCTGATATTTAGATGTCAGAAGTGAGAAAGGACTCTAAGAGTGAGGTGAGGGAGACGAAGAGAACCAAGACGGTGCTTTCTGAAAAGGATTGGGATCAGACGTTTGAGAAAACCTTCGGGTTAGTAGAGGAAATGGCAAGCCGGCAAGTCCCGGAAGCTAAGAAATTACGAAAACGTTTAAAAAAGCTTGACAAGATCTGGAAGTTGAATATGGATTATACTTATCTGTTGGAAGGGGCTCGTCCCCCAGGGGATGTGTATATTCCTGAACTTGCTAAAGAGCAGAGGGATCCCTTTATGAAGGTGGTATGCCGAAGGGCATTCCAGAGCCTGTAATAGTTGAAGCAAACAATGGCTTAGAGATCTGTAGGGCTATGACCATAGCGGAGGATCGTAGTCATCAGAAAACAAGTAATAAATATCCCATGCCCAGAAAAGGACTGCGAGAACGCAGTATACTCACTGCCAGGATTCATCGGCCGGTGGCTTGTTGAAAGCGTGGGGCAACTTTGTGGAATAAAGAGATAATTGTTAGAGAATTCAGGAGCCAAAGCAATGTTTTGATTGCTGGAAATATGGACATTGTCTAAGAGAGGGCGTAAGAGAAAAAAGATGCAGGAGATGTGCCGGATGTCATGATTATGACAATTGTGTTAGATAATCCGATATGTTAACTGCACGGATTCTGGCAGTCCTGAAAAAGACACGACACGATGTCAAGTCATTAGATTGTCCCTTGTACAGGGAAAGAATGACCAAGTAAATGAGATGTGAGGCAAAGTGAAGAGTGTGAAGAGAGGAAGGAGAAAAATAAATGAGAGAATAATACCCGATTGTGACCAAATGAAAACCCGATTATGACTGATGAAAGAGGATTTGAAGGCATGTTGCGGTTGTGGGAGTGTGGAGCTGCATCCAGAGGATGGCATCTACCTAATGAAAGATAGAAAAATTGGATTAGAAGGTAAGAGGGTGAGATGGTGTGAGGATATTGCAGAGTGTGATGTGGCAGTGACGTGGAAAATGGACTGAGGGCTTTGCTCCAGATATGACAAATACTGGTGATTGGTGGAGGAACATCCCCAAGGGGAGGGAAGTGTGTGTTAATAGTAGAATGAATTGGAAGTGGCGGGAGTTGGAGGGAGAGTGCTGCACCCAGAGGGTGGTGTTGGGAAGATTCTTTTAAGTTGAAAGTTAAGAGAAAACCCAGAGTAATGGGTAGGTGTCCTAAGTTATTTTGGAAAACCCCGTCAAGTGGGTAGGTGTCCTAAGTGAAAATAAACTCCGTCTGTATCTTAGTAAGTGGAAGTCTGGAGAAAATTATGGTGAGAAGTTCCCTCTATGTGGGAGATGGAGAGATCCCTTCAGTGAAGGTGGTTATGAGAAAATGAAGTAAGTAACTTCATGGCGTTTTAGTTCAAACAATCCTTTAAAGTCTCAGATTAAGAAGGATTACCGAGAGAGATGTACAAGTAAGTTGACAAATAGAATGAATTAAGAGAGAAGTCGAGAAGGAGGTGGAAAAAGGAGAAATTACTTGTGATTCTTTTAGGTGGAGAGAGATTGAATAGGAGAGTGATTTTGTGGAAGGTTGTGAGCTGGAAAGCGGTGAGAGAGAAGTGATGGCGAAGAAAAAGAGTCCGTATGGGCTCTCCCGATGACGCCCGGGTTCATTGAACCCAGGAAGAGGGAGGACAGGTTGAGCGACTACGCTTGCTCCACGAATGCGCCGAGATGGCATGATTTGAGATGAAATGAAAAGTTAAGCATGGAGTGAAAAGATGGGTGAGTCGAGCCCTGGCTGAAAGGCTGCCAACAATGAAAGAGGCGAAGCTACAGCCGGGGTGTGGCGGTGGGACCTTTTGGGGCAACCCAAAGTAAACCTGTCCTTTTGTACGGATATGTGCCTTTCCTCTATCCATCTTCCGGTTCATCAAACACTGGGTTTATGGTTCATGACGTTCGCAAATAAATTCTGCATTTGTCATCAGTGAGACTACATTAGCTTGAAGAATGCAAATCAAGGATGGACTTGGACAAATTCTAGTATACGACTCTGGGTCAGAGGAAGACAACCAAATGAGGCCTCACTCTCCAAGTGCCTCCTCAGTTACCGGTCATCACCAAGCCGAGGAAATCTGATGATATGGGGTTGGGCTAGACCCTTACCATTATTGCCCAAATTTTATGGTGAGGAGGCTGAGGAGGGTGAAACCGAACAACATGGAGAACATGGAGTGGACGCTGGGAAGACATTGGTTGTTTGCCCTGTTACGCTGATGGGGTTGTGGGATAACGAGATTAAGGAGAGGGTGCAGAGAGGCACCCTCAAAGTGCTCCTCTATCATGGCCCAAAGTCAAAACGGCGGAAGATGGCCGACCGACTCCTAAAAGCAGACGTGATCATCACATCCTACAACACCATCCTACATTCACCTGAAAGTACCATTTTTACGTTAAAATGGAATCGAATTATACTTGATGAAGCGCATGATCAGGAACCATGCTACAGAAAAGGCGAAGGCGATGTTCCGCCTGAAGGCCAACTGCCGATGGATGCTAGCTAACTGGGGCCCCCATCCAATACAAGGAGTCTGAACTCTACAGCCTGGTCCGGTTCCTGCGCTGCTCGCCGGACGACCACAATATGTGGAAGTTGTTATTTGACTGCTGTGACGAACCAAGTAAGCATCGTCAAGAAATCCTCATAAAGACTATTATGCCGCGAAGGGGCAAAGCAACTCTCCAGGCTAAGGGAAAAATGAAGCTATTACCTAAAGGAAATGTTCACATAATCACAATCGAAATAGACGAAGAAGAAAGGTCAGTTCGGCGATCTCGTCGACAAGCTACGCCACCTCTGCGAGAGGGTGGGCAAGACCTCCGGCTGGTGCTCACCCAAAGGCCCAACATAAGGGGTAAATTAAGGTAGAACGTAAGATGGTGTTGTAAAAAAAATGGTGTTGAAAACTGGCAAAAGTCTTTGGAGATTAAGGTGAATATGGCCCAAGGACTGGAGTAAAGTCTCCGCGTGGGCGAGGGCTTGTCTCTCGCCTGGAAGCGGGGACTTTAGTGGACAAGTGGACCTAGCCTGCCGACCAGATGAATAGGTGAAAAGGGTGAACATGAACTAGGTGTTATTGAAGTGGGAGACCTCGGTCGGGGGGATAATATGGGGTTGGGCAAGACCCTTACCATTATTGCCCTAATTTTAAAGTCGATGGAAGAGGCTGAGGAGGGTGAAACTGAAGAACATGGAGAACATGGAGTGGACGCTGGGAAGACATTGGTTGTTTGCCCTGTTACGCTGATGGGGCTGTGGGATAACGAGATTAAGGAGAGGGTGCAGAGAGGCACCCTCAAAGTGCTCCTCTATCATGGCCCTAAGTCAAAACGGTAGAAGATGGCCGACAGAATCCCAAAAGCAGACGTGGTCATCACATCCTACAACACCATCCTACGTTCATCTGAAAGTACCATTTTTACGTTAGTATGGGGCGGTAGTAGGTCAGGTAGAAAAGGAGAAGAAAAAGAAAAAGTAAGGGAAAAAGAAACGTCGAGATGGACCGATCAGCCACTCGACCGACCGTACCGGGGCTGGCCCAGGCGCGGGCGGTATGTCGTCGGACGATGACACCCCGCTGGTCCACCTCGCCGTGGGCAGTGATGAAAGGGAGGGGCTGGAGGACCTAGGCATGGAGCTTTGTTTTCGGGAGGAGAGCTACATTAAGACGGAGCCGAATGAGTTTGACACCGCCTCAGTGACCTCTGCTCCCGAATCGGCCCGGCTGGGGTCATCTGCTCAGGGGAAGGCCATTTCTGATCTGACGACTTGGAACATGATGTAACCTTTGATCATGAAACTCAATGGGTTGTTGAATTTATTAAGGGAAAAATCCCTAAACAGTTTGCTCTACTTTAGAGATGGTTGCGCAGCACAGTAAAAAGAAAATGTAAAAACTTTATCAATCTTTGCCACCATGAAAATGACTTCAACTAAAGTGCTTCGTGGTGGTTTTTTTTTGCAACGAGCCATGGTAAGGCATGCAACGTCCCCCTGTGACATCATTGCTAAAACGGTGAAATGTCCGGTTGCAAAGCCATTCTTCAAACGACACCTGGCACTGCAATAGACGATGATCACTAGTTGTTTCATTGTTATAGGTCCAGAATTGAAAATATTTGTTTCTCTCTAATCAGTAAAGAAAAAATAATAGAATCCAGAAGAAGCCTTGAGGAACGTTTTTCAAAAGCAAAAACTGTGCCTGGAACACACAGTTTTCACCATTTTATTCCAAAATATACAAACCTAATTGCCACTACACGTATCAGCTTTGATGAGAAATTTAGTACAATATTTAATTTTGTAAATGAATTACCATCTCTGAAAATGGTAGATGTATGTTTAAATGAGTACATTGTGTGCACTTATGATGACAATTGATATTTCGGAATAGTGATGGTTAAAATGAAATGGAGTGTGATGTTCATGTTAAATTTCTACATCCCCAGCAAAATCATTTTACTGGCCACCAAGAGAAGACATCTGTTGGACACCTCTATGCAACATAATTTCAAATGTCAATCCACCTACAATTAAAGGCTCAGGGAGCCTAAATCCACCTACATTATTTCCCTGAAAAGGAAATTCAATTAGTAAACTTGCGTTGCAAGAAAATGTTGAAGCACATACACACCCATGTATAGAATTAAGGAAACTTCTCAACTGTTAAAAAGTCCTACATGATTTTCACAAAAATGTACGAAGCCAATGATCCCTTGTGTAAATAATAAATGTAAACATATCATTAGCATAACATTTTGCCACTTAAGTGTAAAGCTTAATATACTATAGTTAAACATGAATAGTTAAAAATGTATTCACGTAAAATATCTTGAGGTCAGTGCATATATTTTAGTGTTTGCAATGCATCATTATTAAGAAAAGATAATTGCAGTAAGAGGAAATATTAGAGGTTTTAAACTGGATAACAAGTTTGAATAATTGATGTTGTAGGATTTATTTCCCATAACCCAAATTGTAAATTTTATGATTTTTTAAAAATATTAGCAGGTAAACAACCATTAATTTAATTTCAGATTATTTTAGTTTACATCTTTAGGGTTAATTAAAAAAATTACTTTGAGTACTGCTATGCCTTTGGCCAATAATCGCTTTTAAAGCTTTTTTATTTGCGAATTAAAAAAAGGACTCAAAATTTATATTTAGCAAAGCATTCCATAAACATATGAAGTAATAATTGACCAAATATAATGTTACTAGTGGATCCGAGCGCACGCAATCTTGCGCTACTCTAGCAGAGCGATAATTCAAATGGCGACAAATATAAAACACAATCATGCTCACGATCCTTCATGCTAACACAAATTAAAAAATAACAGCAATTAAATTATCCAGCTGATCAAAATGTAAACAATTATGTTCTTCATAAGGATAACATGGGAACTTTAAAAGCCAATGGGGCAGAGCCCAAGGGACTTTTTCAAAAATGTAAGGCCAGTTTGCAAATCTACGTGACACGCTCTTTCCAATGAGCCGTCAATGATCAAAATCGGTTAAGAAATGACGGAGGAGTTCATAAGACAAATTTCGTGTTGGCGTATTAATTATATAGATTACAAGGTCAAAAAACAAATTTAAAAAATGTTCAGCCAAATCTGAGGTTATAGGTGACTTGACCTGGAGGAAGTGGCATGGAATGACCCTTTTAGGAAAATACTACGAATAAATCCCATTTATTGTCCTCTCGACAAATTCAGTTGCCATGAATGTAAGGTATACCATTCATCGATGCGGCTAAATTGTGATAAAAACAAGCTTCAAATAGTTTACCAGTATAACAAAGGCATGAGTGGGATTGACGGCAACGATCAAATGTTATAAACATACTTGGTCGAAAGAAGAACAATGAGGCATTGGAAGAAAGTGATCTTCAACATTTTCGGAAGAATGATACTCAACGCATAAATTGAATAAATTAAATACAGACAAACCTATTTCTCGACTGCAGATCCCAATATCTGTAATCGATGCCTTGGCTGAGGAATGGCTGTCAGTAAAGAACAATGTAAACCTTGAAAGCAGTGGTGATGGACAAGCAAGTAATAAGAAAGTATTTTGGACTGGAGAGACTGGAAGGAACAATACTCCCGTCGCAGCAGACCTGCGTACTCAGCGAATTTCCATAGGATTTATTTTGTATATGTGAGCATTCAACTTGTTTGAAGGAAAGTATCATTTGAATACGTTAAGTAAATAATATACTAAAAACGCATATTTAATCATTCATGAGCTTTAAACATGAGGAAAATTAACAAAGAGACTATATTTGTTTTCATTAGTAATACATACACTTTTGTATTTTATATAATTCTTAGTCTTTTAATTTTTAATAACTGTAATCTTGTTATAGAATATAAATGCCAACAAACATATAACCAATGAACTCAAAACACTCAAAACAAACAAATAATTCAATCTCATGAAAAAATTAAATTCAATCATATGGTCAGTTTTATAGTAATTAAAACATCCCTGTTGCAACAGACCTACATCTCGAGCCAATTTCAATAAAACATATTATCAATCCTCATAATTAAACATATTATATATTATGCTACATTTTCAGGCAGTTTAGACCGAGACATCCCCCCCCCTCCAAATGCTCTTACTTTCTTTATTAAATTTAAAAATAATTTGTATTTTTTGATATAGTATATATTTTCTGCAAAATATTGATCAATGAACTCTAACTATTCAAAATAAACACAAATAAAATATTCAACACCTGCAAATTTAATCATATGTTCAGAATTGTATTTTTAAAAAACATCTCAAATCAGGGTGACTATACTTTTTGGAGGGAAAAATTAAAAACAATATTGGACAACGTACTGTGTTTAGCACATCCAATATTATCCAATATCTAAGCAACGGATTGACATAAAATAATAATTCAAAATGCTAAATTGTTTGTTTTTTTTAAGCTGAATTCAATTTTGACAATTAAGTTTAAAAATAATTAGTAAAAAGGTGTTAAATCTTGAAAATAAATTTTATTTTGTGAAAAAAACCTTCTTGGAATAAATCAATCTTGCTGGTTTGCGAACTCGAAGTCATGAATGACGCTTTACACGTTTGTTCCAAATTTCATCAAGATCGGACCTTTTTTACAAAAGTTATCGCGCCTACGGACAGGTATATATATATACACATATATATGAAAATGAACGAATGGTGTTTTTGGGGTCTAGGGACCTCAAAATGAAAAAGTAACATGGTCCCGGGCTTAAGTCTCACCGTGCCGCCTACGGTAATAGCTACTTCCCTATAGGGGAAATTCGCTAAAAGAAAAGATTTGCACTGTATGCAGGGGGTAAAATGATCCGGATGGAAAGAAAGACAGTGTGTGTGAATTGCAAAGCGGGCTGCCACTTGAACTGTCTCCAACATCACAAGTGTAATCAGTAAATAGTGTGGCTGTAGCCTGTAACCATTACATGTGTTATTTATTTTTAATTCAAAAATATTTTATCACATGTTTCTCTTGTTTCTTTACTTTTTGCTTTTTTTTATGGGAAAAGACAAGTACGGAGCGAAGAAAACTAGTCATAAGGAGAAGGGCAGAAAGAAGGAGAAGGAGAAAGGAAAAGACAATGACAAAGAAAAGAGCTCCAGAGGAGGAAGTGAGGAGAGGAGTAGGTCGAGATCCAGGGAGAGCAACAAAGAGCACAGCCGTCCTCATTCATCGAGAGAGAGTAGAGCCCTGACTCGGCACAGGGGCAAGAGCCCAGGTCCTACATTGCCTCTTGTACAGGGACCCGGCGAGGGTCTCTCATCTGCATCAGGAGGGGAGAGATTTAGATCCAGAAGCCCTCGGCTGCCAGGCTTGAGTGACTTGGGGCCGCCTCTAGCTCCTGTCTCAAAGGCCCCCACTATTCCCTCTCCAGCATCGATCTTGACAGAGAGATACGACAAAGAAATAGAGATTACGAGAAAACTTAAAGAAGATGCGCGCTCTCGTGACAGAACACCCAACAAAAGGCCGAGAGAGAGTAGCTCTTCATCATACGAGTCAGACAGTGACGGACCATCCTCAAAGAAACAAAGATCAAAATCCCCTCCCATTGATAATACACAAATTTTTGTAGAGCTTAGAGCCATCAGGGAGGGCATAGGACACATCCTGGCGTCTTTGGAAGAATTAAAGTCCACTCAAACCGCAGATAAAGCGAGGATAGAGGCTTTACAGAGGAAAACATCACACATAACAAGTGCTCCCGGACCTCAGACCCCCTTACCGTCTGCTCCGGCTCATATGACGAAACCCAGTACATCCTCGAGCTCTGCAGGTGGCAAAGCTCCCTCGTCTGGTATGTCCTGGTTGAAGCCAATAGGAAAGAAGATATGATTCTGTCACCTTTCAATAATACACAACATGGTGCCATAAAATAAGAACATAATGATTCCTACAAAGCAGCTACCTGTATATAAAAAGAAAAGTGATATTTATGGGTGCTATATTTTATACCATAACTTTAAGTTAATTTTGTACTTAATATTTACTCCAACACATGTATAGAAAAAAAAAAGCAAAAAGTAAACAAACAAGAGAAACATGTGATAAAATATTTTTGAATTAAAAATAAATAACACATGTAATGGTTACAGGCTACAGCCACAATAGAAACAAAAGTGCTTGTAAATATGTAAATAATAATTTTAATATTTTTTATTCTTTTAATTATTCTTTGTAAACAGACATTTGTGTTTTGTAACCTAATAGACATACTGGGTTGGAATTTAAACTAGGAAAATATGTTTAAGTTGTACTAATTATATTTGTTGGACGGAATTAATTCAATTCTTTTTTCTAAAAATGGTGTTAAAATTTTGAAAACACACTGTACAATTTTCGAGGTAAAATATTTTATCACAATTTAGTAACAACCAATGTATTAAAATATAAAATTTTTTCTTATGGCAATATTTTTGATATTTATGGTATATTTCCAATGTTTTTTTTAAATCAAACTTTTAATATAATGTAAGATAATTATAAATATAAAAATGCAGAGTTTTTACCAGTTGTGTATCAAATAAAGTATAGTTAATTTTAAAATAATTTTTCTTTTTTAATAATGGTAAAAAATATTTTGTGTGACTATTATTATTTGTAAAAACTATATAACTCACTAAAAAAATGGCGGCAAGTGTAATAGTTTCCAAGACGAACAAAACAAAAAAATCAAAGCTCTATCTGTTTTCTAAGCGGAGTTACGAGTGTTCAAACATATGACTGCAAATTAGTGAATTTCGGCGTGGCGTTTCTCGCTCACAGCGGCGGCCTTGAGCCGGCCAGCTGACTTGGCTCTTGGCGGCCTTCATGTGTCAATGGCGGTAAAAGGGTTAAAAACAATTTACCAGGCTATGATTGGGCAAAAGCATTTTTGAAACGACACCCTGATCTGTCGACCACAGTAAGTAAAAACATCATAAAAGTTCGAGCTCAGGTAAGAGCAGAAGTGACTGATAGCGATCTTTGTTGCGAAATTTGAAGTGGACGTTATTGAGATGCTAAATAAAAGTGTGTCTGAGGGGGATTTCATTATCGGCAGTGTAAGCGATTCAATGGAATGCGATGAACCTGACGCTCAGTCTCTTCGTAGTGCAAGTCTTGATGGGAGATGTGGACATGGACACGGATTCGAGTGGCTAAGAATTTCTTCTAGAGAATGATAATGATCTTGACGGAGGATAAACAAGATGAAACCAAAGGTGAATTCTATGGTTATTTAGAAGAAATTATTTCTAATATCCATAACCACAATGTAAAAATTGTAATAGGATGCTAATGCCAAAATAGGCAAGGAGGAACTGTGGAAGGAATGTGCTGACTAGAAGAGTCTACATGACAGTTCTAATGATAATGGAATAAGACTACTCAGTCTTGCATGCGAAAGCAACCTGTTCGTTAGTAGTACCTCCTTCCAAAATAAAAATATAAACAAAGAATCGTGGATATCACTGGAAAAACAACAAACCAACCACTGAAAGTGACATCCAGAACGATAAGTCGAAAAAACTGAGACCAGTTATGAGATATTTGGAGACAAAGTTTTTACATATGCTGGAACCTAAAAGAAATATCGCCCTAGATGAAACCCTCCTAAAAATGAGAAGCAGGCTCGGAATAATCCAATTTAATCCAATGAAAAGGGCCCGATTCGGAGTTAAAATTTATAAAGTATGTGAGTCTTCCTCGGGGTACTGCAGCACATTCAAAATATATGTTGGAGATGACAAAATTGACGACACATTGGCTAGTGAAGCTGTCACACTTGATTTGCTGCAACCTTTTTTGGGAATGGGATATGCTGTCTACCTTAATAATTGGTATTCCTCCTCCCTCCTATAAACTAAGCTTATTGAAAATTATACACATGCTGTGGGTACTGCTTTATTGAAAAGGAGATGTATGCCACAAGTATTCAAGCACGTTGAGCTGCAAAAGGGGGAAGCAATCAAACGATCTGGTCGGGGCGTTCTTGCTGTGAAATGGAGTGACCGCAAACATGTCCATTTCATATCAACTGTACACGAAGACAATGATATGGAAGTATCCAAAATTGTGAATGAAGGAGACCAACAAGTAGAAATAAAAAAACCTAAATGCGTCATCGACTATAACCAAGGTATGTTGGGTGAGACAGGATCAGGTCCTGTCGACCTTTCCCATAATGAGAAGAACTGTGAAGGCCTATAAGATTTTTTTGAATCTTCTTGATATGACACTCTACAATGCATTCTGTATTTTCAAGAAAATCAAAAAGATACAAAAGCTGCATTTCACAGACTTTCAACTAAACCTCATCAAACAGATTTTGACCTCAGTAACAATTCCAGCTAAGACGTCGCCTGGAAAAGCCCCAATTGATCCGTCCCCATTGCGCCTCCAGTCAAAGCAGTGGGCACATTTTCCTATGAAGGTCCCACCCACAGGCAAAAAACTTCACCCAACCCATGTACAGCACACAAGAAGAAGTCTGAGACTGCTTGGATGTGCGAACAGTGTCAAATTCCTCTGCATCTTGAAAAATGTTTTGTGGCTTTTCACACCAAGCTGAACTACATACTAAAATCCTGTTGTTGATCATGTATATAGTGTAAATATAACTTAGTGACTGCAGAGATGAACCCAGTGTTTATAAATTTTATTTCAATGTAATTTTCCATGGCAACCAAATGTTGATGAAATCACATCAAAATGCAGAATTGCAAGTAATCACAAAACTTTTTATTACTTGTTCATTTTTATAGATATAAGAATAATTTTTTGTTTCCACGTAAAAAATAGTACGAAGTTTCAGGAAATATATAGTTATGATGGTTTACAAAGTTGAAAATATTTTTTATTTCACTTTGCTTTTGAAAATTTAAAATTTAAAAAAAATATATGATTATTTTTATATATTTTTTAATATGCACAATAATTATATACTTTTCTTAAAGAGAAATTTTTCTACAAAATAAAAAAAATTGGTTTATCACTATTAATAATTGTTTTACAAAAGTTTAACCACTCGCCTGCAAAACAGCTGATTTTAACTGCCTCCTGAAGGGCTGTTTGGAATCAAGTATCCTACTTTAATGGGTTAAACATTCATTTTCAAAATATTGGGAATATAAAAAAGATTTCCATTTACTGTTTGTAGATTTCCATAAAGCATATGACAGTGTGAGTAGGAAGCAAATACACAAGAAAATTAAAACGTTTGGCATCCCTGATAAAATCATTTTGACAAGAACAGGGCCGTATCTAGGGCCCAGGAGAATCTGGGCGGAGTTCCAATTCAGGTCCCTAAGGCCTCAGCAAAAGTGGTGACTTTTTTTTGGCAATCGGCTCCAAAAACCTGATTTACAGGCCTATGCAGCACCACCCGGCACCGCATATTCCTCACTGTTTTCATCCTGAGGCCCCCTTGTACATCCCCAGAGGCCCCTTTAATGCTCGGGGCTCCCGGCATACGCCGTTATGAAAATACAGCCCTGGACAAGAATGTGTATACAGAAATCACAATGCAAAGTGAAAGTAAGTGGAGATTACACCTCAAACTTTGAAGTAACAACAGGGGTGTGTCAAGGAGATGGCTTGTCCGCCCTTCTTTCCAATTTTTGTACTAGAAGATGCCCAAATAAGACTGAACAAGAGGCTGGGATTACTATTGGTAAAAAAATAAATGTGTTGGCATTTGCTGATGGTGTGGCACTTTTGGTAGAAAATAGCAACGACCTTGTCAGCCTAACAGAAGTCTTGGTACAAGAAACAAACACAGTTGGACTAAATATAAACCAAGATAAAACTAAATGTATGAAAATATCAAGAACTGCAAGAGCAGACCAAGCCAATCTAAGGGTGGAAAATTTTGAGTTTGAAAATGTTGATAAATTTAAATACCTTGGTATAACAACGACAAGTGACACAACAACGAAGAAAATAAATCCAAAATAGAATAATTCTAGCTTAAGCAACCTATTCTTCAGCAGTCCTTAGACAATATTCTTAGGTCAAAGCTTCAGTAAAACAACACCAAAGACACAATTTTTAACACTATAAAACTACACTGTTACGTCACTTAAAACCTTTGTTGCCATAGAATCTGGTATGGCAAACTATTCGTACAGCAAAAAAATGATGTAAAAAAGTATTTTCAGAAGAGGGGGAGCTACTTCTAGTCGGATGCATTAAAAAAGCTGCCCAACTACACTATGGCCTAACATTCAAAGATGTAAAAGTTTTGGCGTACCAGTTTGCCAAAGCAAACAAATTGTATGACAGGTCCTGGGATGCCAATCAAATGGCCGGCAAATTTTGGCTAAGATCATTTAGAAAGAGATATGCTAGGGAACTATCCCTGCGGCGGCCTGAGCCAACCAGTTTGGCCAGGTCAATAACTTTTAACAAGGCAAATGTTGAGTTGTTTTACAATAACTTTATATCAGTCTTGGAAAAAACCCATAAATTCCTACTCAAAATATATGGAACTGTGATGAAACACGAATAACAACAGTTCATGTAGCCTACCTCCCTAAATTCTTGCACCCAAAGGTATTAAACAAATAGGGCAGATGACAAATGCAGAACGAGGTACCAACATCACAATGATTTGTGCAATAAATGCTTGTGGTTGATTTATACCCCCCATGCTAATTTTCCCTAGAGTGAATTTTAAGGATTTTATGCTAAAGGGTGCACCAGTAGGCACAATTGGCGATGCTAACCCTTCGGGGTAGTCAAATGAAGATCTGTTTTATAAGTATCTTCCTCATTTTTTGAAACACAGCGAATCGAGTAAGAAAAATCCAACCATTTTACTTCTTGACAACCATGAAACCCACATAAGTGTCAGGTTGATTAAGCTGGCTAAAGATAATGAAGTAACACTAGTGACATTTGTTCCTCACACAAGCCACAAAATGCAACCATTGGACCGTAGTGTGTTTGGACCCTTCAAAGCCTATTATAATGCCACTATGAAGGACTGGATGTTGGCTGGGAAACCAGCGACTATTTATAATGTCGCTGAACTAGTTGGAAAAGCATTTCCAATAGCTTTCACCCCGAGCAATATCATTAGTGGATTTCAAGTCACAGGGATTGAGCCGTTAAAACACATACGTGTTAAAAGAACATGAGTTTCTCCCATCCAATGTGACTGATCGACAATTTGAACCAGCTGAAGCGTCATCAACAGCTACAAACCTTAACAGCACAATCGAAAACAATTCTCAAACAAATGTAGACCTACCGTCAAACATAGCAGGCCTGAATGTAGAATCCAATGAATCCACTATCAGCTCATGCAGATAATTGAATTGTCAGCCTTCAACTTCAAACGGACATGCAGGCCTATGTGATGGAACCTCTTTCACAATGCAATATTGTCTCTCCGGAAATAATAAGACCCTATCCAAAGGCAGAGGCCAGAATAAACACACGTAAGGGTAGGCCCAAAGGAAAATCTTGTGTTTTGACAGATACACCAGTGAAACAGAAAACTGAAGAACAAGAAGCTCAACAAGCTAAAAAACAGAAGAAAGACAAAGGAGGCCGGAAGAAAACAAAAATTAACATCCAGAAGAAATTAGTTCTGACTCTGAGGTAGAAGATGAGGACTTTTATGATGAGTCAGGTGACTCGGAGGAATATTTTACAGATTTGATCGACCCAGACAATGAAATTATTGAAGTTGGCTCATTTATTTTAATAAAAATAGGGACAGCAAAAACTGTGAATCTTTTATAGCCGAAGTAGATGAAGTAAAATATGAAGTTCAGTACTTAAAGAAAGAAAAACTGTTTTAAGTTCATCAGAAATGATAAAGCCATATACCCAATGGATAAGACGGATGTGGTTTTCAAGCTGCCTCATCCTATTCTTAGTGGTGGATCTGCTCGCCAACTTGAAAAACTGACCTTTGGAGTGAACTTGGAGCAATTTAATGTTGAATGAAATGGTGTCACAAAGTGTTAGGCCTAATAGTCATGAAAAAGTGGTTTATTATTCGTTATTTTCTAAGCACTTAAAAATGGAACAGCTCTCAAGTCAGTGTTCTTACTCTTAAGTTATTCAATTGTATTGCATTTAAGTTAGCCGTAAATAAAATTTTACGACTTGTAAATGTGTCCATTTCTTATTTTTCTCTGCTTAAAAAAGAGTGGTCCAAGGTACAACATAGGTAAGTCTGAGTTACAACCCAGGTGTTGTACCTAGGTCCTCATGATAAAATTTTCAAATAATTAAAAATAATATTTTCTATCAAAATAAAGGCTTACAAAAAGTATATGCTATGTGTTAAATAGCATTGTTTTTTTGACACCGTCTGATATTTATGAAATTTAAAAGTGTCATATTAAAATAAAAAACTAAAATAGGTCCAAGGTAGCATACCTTCCCCTACTAGTAGGCCGTTTGACCCTCGAGTTAAAACTACAAAAAAAAGGCAGAAGTTAACTTTTGAAACTGCAATATTGACAACTTAGTGATTGTAATATACAGGGAAAATGGTCAAAAATACCCTGAAAAATAACAAACAAGACTCAAGAATATGTGTGAGTTGAATGCATTGCCAGGAAATGTTGCAAGTCCATTGAGTGGACTCTAACGAATACCAGTGGGAAGATATCATTAGTAAAATAAATCCTCCAAAATCATAAAAAAGCACAGTTTTTAGTTCCTGAAATGGACACATTCATCTAAATTCACTGAGGCCTGTGTTGTTAGGCTATGTAGGTCCTACTCTCGGGGAAAAAAGTTTAGATACTGGAGTTTGAGCTTCAACTGCAAGTAACCAGAGGAGATACAAAACAACAAATTACATCATGAATTCAGGAATTTCATTGCACGTTTGTTGATGTAAGTTAATAATTTATTGTTCTATTTTAAGTGAGTCTTCAGGCAGGTTGAATGAAAAAAGTACCTGTTTTTTGAAGTTTTTCATACAGCGGCTCACTTAGAAAATAATACCGTATAAACTACTGCTACAATCGTTATGAAACTTTGATAGGTAGTAGATTATACATTTTTATAGCATATTTATAAGTTTCAGATTTTTTTCACAGATAGAAAAAAAGTTGTTATGACTTTAGTAAAAGCCTTTTATTTTGAGTTTGGATTGTGGTAGAAACGTCGAATAAAGTTTGATTAGTAGCTTTTTACGTAAGGAGAAATAAAATAAAACTAATAATTAGATGTGTTGTCTTTGAAAAATTTAACTAATGAATAAGTCAAGTGGGGCTAGAATGCAGTCGCACGTGAAATCGCTACCTCCCTCGCCATGCCATGGACCGGGAAGAATTCCCTCCTCTAACCGGTTATCGATCTCGTGGCGTGTCGCATTAGGGGTGACGAATCCATTTCCAATATATTTGAGTCATACTTACCCCTTTCTAACGAGGCACGTTTTAACGGAAATGGAGCTATTAGTCATTATTATCACATCTCTTAAATGTACTTCGTTTTACTTATTCTGCCTGTGTTGTTCCTTGAGTTCACGTCGGTAAAGATGCCCAAAGCTCGTCACTTATCAGACGGCGATCGTTATGATTATAAGTGCAATATGTTTCTTCAAGAATGAAGGTATCAAGTATGGTGATAAGCGGTACCCAGTTTACCAAAAAGTTTCGGAGTCTGTTGGGAAGTCCATAGCAACAGTGAAGAGATGCGGCGCTTCCATGAAGGAGAATCAAGAGGATAAGAATGGTGTAACAAGCAAGAAACCTTGTGTGAGGACCGGCCGACCACGCATCAAGCTGGATGATTTCACTTCAGGGGTAATTAGAAGAAACATTTATGACTTTTATCTAAATAACACATACCCAACAATCAGTAATTTGCATAACAAACTTGGACAAAACATTACAGATTTTCCGACTATGTCAAAAAAAAACACTCACGAAAATTGTAAATGAATTAGGATTTTCATTCAAAAAACTGGCTAAAAAACCTATATTGATGGAGTCTACGACCATTGGTGCTTCACGGCATACATATTTAAGGAAGATTCGGGACCTTAGAACTACTTAAGGATACAAAATATTTTACACAGATGAGACTTGGTGTGGTCAAAACCATACAATGTTTTATGCTTGGCAAGAAAATATGTTAACAGCTTTAAAAGATAATTATACAATTACGACCAATACAGAAGCTGCATTCAACAGATATACGGTTGGAGAGGAGGATTTAAGACACCGTCGGGAGCAGGCAAGAGAGTAATAATACTACATATTGGTAGCGAAGATGGATTTTTGCCAGGAGTTGAACTATGTTTTATTGGGAAGAACATTAAGGATTATCACAATGAGATGAACGCAAAGCGCTACTCAAAGTGGTTTGAAAAAGTGTTGCGCTCACTGCCTGAAAATTTGGCTATTGTTCTTGATCAGGCACCTTACCACACAATGATGGATCCTGCAACCAAAAACCCAACAATGTCTTGGGTAAAAGCTAAAATTATTTCATTCCTTACTGACGAAATATTCCTCTTCCACCTGACGTATCCACTTATCAGAAAATGACAAAAGCTGAGCTGATTGTCCACGCCAGACCACACTTCCAAACGCCAAAAAAAATTCTCGATCAAATAGTAAGTCGTGTAAAACGACCTGATGTGAAACTTGTTTGGCATCCAGTGGCTCACTGTGAACTGAATCCAATTGAGCTGATCTGGGCGTATGTCAAAGGAAAAATCGCAAAGGTAAATATGGCTAACCAAGCTGAAAAAGGAAGGTCCATGGAAGTCATGAATAACCTTTGCAAAGAAGCACCGAGTCGGTCACTCCAGATCTATGGAAGAAGTGCATTAATCATTCGAAAACCATCGAAGATAATTATTGGCAGGAAGACAACATGATTTACCTACCACCTGTCGAACCGTTGGAAATAAACTTAAATGAGAGCACGACTGAGTACTCAGACAGTGATTTTTCTGATTAAAGACCTCTCGCACAAACTGAACAGGAATAATCAAAATACAGTAATGATTTCAACTACTGTTAATATTTTTAACAGTCAAGAAATTCTCTTTAGAGCAATTCATTTTTAAACCTGCCATTGGAGGTCCAAAGCCCTCATGAAAAAAGGTGATGGGAAATGGTATTTTAGCAATTTAGCAATTTAGCTGTGATGTTTATATATAACTCCATAACATTCTTACGACGCGACGGCGACGGGCCTGCAGAAACCCATCGGATCGCCACGCCGCGCGTGGAATTTTTGCCGGTCGACAAGGCGAGGGAGGTAACGATTTCGCGCGCGACTGCAATCTAGCCCCACTCAACTTATTCTTTAGTTAAAATTTTCAAAGCCAACACATCTAATTATTAGCTTTATTTTATTTCTCCTTGTGTAAAAAGCTACAAATCAAACTTTATTCGACGTTTCTACCACAATCCAAACTCAAAATAAAAGGCTTTTACTAAATTCATAACAACTTTTTTCTATCTGTGAAAAAAATCTGAAACTTATAAATATGCTATAGAAATGAATGTTCTACTATTATCAAAGTTTCATAACGATTGGAGCAGTAGTTTATATGGTATTAATTTTCAAAGTGAGCCGCTGTATGAAAAACGCCAAAAAACGGGTAATTTTAATATTCAAACTGCCTGAAGACTCACTTAAAATAGAACAATAAATTATTAACTTAAACAAACGTACAATTAAATTCCTGAATTTATGATGTAGTTTGTTGTTTTGTATCTCCTCTGATTACGTTGCAGTTGAAGCTCAAACTCAAGTATCTAAACTTTTTCCCCCCGAGAGTAGGCTATCTTTTTGTGAATTTCTTTTATGGTTTTCAGCAGTCACAGAGAGAGGGGGGGGGGGATTCGACCAATGCTTTTTGATTGGCTGACCTACTAAGAGGAATGTTTTCTGCTGGATGTACAGCCTAGATGTGATGACTGAATAATTTAAACGTTACATCAAAAAAATGCTTTAGTTGACTATCAATAGTTCCCCACCCAACAACCTCAAATCCCAACGATTTCCCTAGATAGGGAGGTTATGTAGAATAAAACTTCAGCAGAAGTCTAACCGATCAAATGAAAAATCTATCACACTTGAGTAGGCTATCATCTGCCTATTGGGCTTAGCTTGAGGGGCGAAACTATGATATTCGTTTAAAATCGTTCTTCACCATCGGATGTCGATAGTGAAGAATCTATTCTATTCATCGCATCAATTAATTGTAAACGATCTCACATGATATAT
This sequence comes from Flexamia atlantica, assembly GCA_035578135.1. Lineage (NCBI taxonomy): Eukaryota > Metazoa > Arthropoda > Insecta > Hemiptera > Cicadellidae > Flexamia > Flexamia atlantica. Next base: position 6,010,889 of record JAQJVK010000019.1, read on the forward strand.
TAGTAATGGTAAATTATTTGATTATCAATGTAGGATAAGAACTTGTTTCTAATCATGATAATAACTAAACACTTATTTGTACGTTCAAATAAACAAGACTTTACAATAAAACTAAAACAACCAAAACCAATAACAAAACAACTCTTCAGTTGTCCGGACAGACGACACAATGACTGACAATGAATCAGTGCAAGTGCAAGATGGCGAACAGTGTGGAATAAGTTTTGAGTATGTTAATTTAGTTTAATGAAGTTGAGTTATGATATGTTATTTATGTTTGCAGGCTATATAATGAGTTTTATTTATATAGATAGAATAGTACAGGTTTCTTTATAGTGATGTAAAATGTTGATGTTTTATTGTTAGATAGCCCGATAAATGCTGTATTCAGTTGAAACGGTACTTGCAGAATCGATATAACTTCGACAAATCGATTGTAAACATCGATAAATACGATGGAATCAGATGTCAAAGTTTCACCGCTTGAGGACCCAATGTTTGTTAGCCTATAGGGTTTGGTTGATATCAAATTTAGCCTAAGGTACTGCCTGCTGGCAACTTATTAAACCTACCTAATACCCATTTTCCTTTGCCTTTGGTGATATGACACAATAAATAGTAACCAACAAGGGAAAACACAATCCATGTGAAAATATTCCCAAACAGCGGTTTGTTCACCTTCCATTGTGACCAAATAACCTTGCAAGTTAACCTAGTTGGTACTAAACCCAAGATTATAGCTGTAGCTTAAGCTCAATTAAGGTAGGCTTACTAAACTAGGCTTAGAATCTCATATTAGATACGGCCTTACAATCTGGGGAAGCTCCGCGGGAAATCTCAAGAGAATACTTGTACTGCAAAAGAAGGCTATAAGGACCATAGTAAACCTGAAGCCACGGAAAAGTTGTCGACAAGCCTATCAGACCTTGGGCTTACTCACAGTCAGGGCCGTACTCAGACCGGGATAGCCGGTACAATTTTACCGGGGCCCGGGATCAAGGGGGGGTCCGGGGGGGTTAAAGGGGGGCCCGGGGCCCCACCCCCTTAATTGGCCTTGGAAATAGTGGAAAGCCCCCGACAAGGCCCGGGAATGGGTAAAAAGGGCCCGCAACGGCAACGAAGGGATAAAAATCGGGACGTGCGAGTAAAAAAAAAAAAAAAGGTCACCACTTTTGCCGAGCCGGAAATCAGCTACGGTTTTGAGTGGAACGGGTGCAGTACCAGGACATGAGGGGCCCGGCCGGCTCAATATTTTTACCGGGGCCCGCCGCAGCTGGGTACATCTATGAAGCAATTTTATATGTTGACAAACTAAACCTGCAAACTCACACATGCATGGACCTTCATAACTACCCCACACGCCATGCCTCCAGATTCATCCTACCTCAACACAGAACAGCCCTCTACGAGAAAAATCCATCATACATAGGCCAAAAGCTGAAAAACCTCCTTCCTGACCACCTACGGAACCTGACTGGCAACAAACTGAAGAGCTCACTTCAAGAATTCCTGCTGAAGAATCCTGTATACACCGTAGAAGAATTCCTGGAAGCTATGAACAATATCACTCCTTGAGTTTACTTATTGTGATTTGACAAATTACTGTTCTTAATGTTCATGTAATAAATAAATATAAATAAATAAATAAATAAACCTACCTAATACCTACTTTCCTCTGCCTTTGTTGATATGATACAATACATAACCAACGTGAAAACACAATCCACGTGAAAATGACAACATTCTCAAACAGTGGTTTGTTGGCCTTCCATTGTGACAATATGACCGTGCAAGTTAACATAGTTGGTACAAAACCCAAGATTAGAGCTGTAGCTTAACCCGCGAGGACTGACTTACCTGTCTAAAAGACCTGGTTAGTAGTTTTTTCGATAAAAATTATATTTTTTGGGTGTCGGCAGGGCTGGCTGTCACTATACCTCTCGTATGTCTTTCCAGGAACATCATGACTCACTTCCCGTCATTCTCTAACCCTTATAGTCGGTTAAATGAAAGTTTCTATAGAGGTCTGGTGTTTTTGACCGTTGAGTAAGGCTTCATGTTACATATAAGTATTTTGTGTGCACATATTTATTATAAAAAATATTCAAAATACTAATTTACAATACTTTTGTGGGGTTTTGTCAGTATAAACACATCGTTGTACAACATTCGGACGTTTTTAACGCAGTAACAATAATTATTGACGTATCTACTGCAATGTAAAATATATTTTTTTAATATTATATAATATTTTGTAGGCACATGTATCCTAAATAAAGTCTAGGCCTAGTCACAAAACTAAAGTAAAAGACTTTATTGGAGTTTTTGTGCAGATAAACTCATCATTTTTCAATATACTAATTTGTATATAAAACCTGGTCAAAAAGACCGTGAGTCAGTCATCGCGTTTTCAAATCCAAGTCAGTTCTGCCGGGTTAAGCTCAATTAAGGTAGGCTTACTAAACCTACCTAATACCTACTTTCCTCTGCCTTTGTTGATATGATACAATACATAACCAACAAGGGAAAACACAATCCACGTGAAAATGACAACATTCTCAAACAGTGGTTTGTTCGCTTTCCATTGTGACCAAATAACCTTGCAAGTTAACCTAGTTGGTAGGCCTACAAAACCCAAGATTATAACTGTAGCTTAAACTCAATTACGGTAGGCTTACAACAGTCTTAAAACCAATAACAAATATGACTTAGAACTAAGGGCATGTAAGCCTCTATACTTGTAGAAAGCTAACATCCAAACAAAATTAAGTTAGGTAGGTCCTATACAACTGAAACAACTGTTAAAAGAAATGTTAGCTTAGCGTCAAATTAATTTAGGCCTAAATAAGTTACCAAAACTTGCAATCACTCTGTTAATTAAAGATGTTAAGGCCGTTAGGAATCTATAATTTGCACTAAGCCTTTACCACTGTCCTGTACAAACACGTGAAGCCACATGACCTAGGTTTAAGACATCATTTATTAAGTTAATAACCTTGGGAGAGGAAGTTGAGGAACACAAATTAAAAATGTAGAAAATGGGGGTGATAAAGGTAGTATGAGGCGGTACCAGAAAGCGAAATAAACAATGTAGCCTATGTCTTGAACAGCAGAGATAAGTAACAAGTTTGAGACTAGGCCTGAACTATGATTAAACTTATATGACCCATACAAACATGATGTTGAGACGATGACATATTCTGTTCAAATATGAAGAGGTAAACGTCCACAGAGTGTAAGAATCGATAATCAAGCACGAAGACAACAAGAAATTGAATCTTGAAAAAATGAAATGAGAATGCAATTGAGCAATATAATTCCTAGCTTCAGCCACCAAATACCAAACCAAACCAAACCAGAAAAAATTAGAGAATACACCGCTCCACTCTTCCCAGTCACCCTCCGCCTTCCACCGTTCCACCAATCACTAACCGAGACCCAGGACCCAGGATTCCCAGATTTTAAAATCCCATTATCGTACGCCAGCTGCTAAAATTATCGTATTTCCTGCAAAATTATCGTACAAAGTTACCAATACGATTTAATTATTTATAAGTAAACAATCTTTTACAATCTAGTACATCAGCATGTTTTCTGTTTTTATATTCGTATATGTACGAATTAAAAAAAAATAAATTACATCCATTTGAATGGGAACAATAAAAATAAAATTATGATTTACAAAGGGAAAAAATGAAATTGGGTATATTCTTAGTTAAAACACAAAATTAAATTCTTATCTGATTTTTACAAATCGATATATTAATCTATATATTAATACGCAAGCGGTTTTCTTTTCACAGTCCAACCGCAACAACGGCTGGACCGATTTTAACGTTTGAGGTATCAAATTAAAGGGAATTTTTTGTAGATTTGTCAACAAGTCTCAGCATTTTAAAAAAAAGGGCGTCAATAAAGTACAGTAAAGGGCTAAGTTTCGGAACAGTGGCGCTATTCATCGACATTTGAGCAAGTTAAGTTTACTTTGTTTACAAACTGAACATATGGCCAAGCTCTGAAATAGTTCTACAGGTAAACCACAGATAGCACCAATGAATTACAATTATTTTTTTCGAAAAGAGCAGTTTTTATTTTTACATATGGTTTGGCTTTGTTTTCAACAGTTTTTTTTAGATTTATTATGTAATTTAGGTTATGTTATGAAGTTTTTAAAGCTCTTAAAACATTGCAGTTACCAGTTTTACAATGTAGTTTACGATATGTCATAGTGTTTTTTTGAAGTTATATTAAACTGAGCAAATCTATTTTTGGATTCGGTGCATTTATAACACCGGTCTGACACTTCAATGGAGCCAAGTGGTTAGCTTATTGGAGCGGGTTAGTTCGAAGCACTTTAGTTAGATGACGTTGTAAAAACATGGTTTTCTTCTTTTTCGGTGAATCAGCCAATCAAAACCACGATAACGATCTGCTAACTTCCTATTCCGTTTCCCCTGATTTTCTGTCACGACGCGACGTGTACACAACCATTTAACGAGTTGGAATTAATTTGAGTGTAGGAAAATACCTAAAGTACGTTTGCAGAAAGTTGTTCTAGTGTAAGTTGTTTTGCGAAATGACTTGAACTAGCGGCAAACGTACTTAATCTAAACAAATTGGTAAAGTCATTAAAATTAAAAGTCTAGCAAACAAAACAAGAAAACGAAATTATAAACAACGATGCAGGTGCATTACTTCGGTGAGACGGTCGTAGCAGACGACGATGATCGATATGTCGCATCGACGACGATCGATATATCGCATCGATATTTTGGTTCGTAGCACTTTAATCAGATAGCGCTGCTGTTCCCTTACCACCGAGTTAACATGGAAGTGCCAACTCTTTACGAAGTACTCTATGTTTCTAATGCCACCGATAAGAAGACGAACATAGACCGGTCGGAGGAGTCGGAAAGAACACGATCGCAACCACTGGCATCACCCTCCTGATGGACCCGATGTAACATTTTATGCGGAGGCCCGCATTGTTCCGAAAGTCATAACTCCGAAAGAGCACTGTTCCGAAGTTTTTCGGAACAGTGCTCTTTCGGAGATATGTTTTCGTAGCAGTGCTATTTCGGAGATACGCGATTTTAACCGTTCTTTTGGCGACTGACTTGAGTCAATCTCTTAGTTTGAAAGATTCGTTCGGTTTTGTACGGTTCTTCGTTCTTATTTTTTCTTATATCTCCAGAACCACGCAAAGCTTTCAGTTCGTTTTGGTCTCAAAATACTGAGTGTTTTTAGTTTTATTAGTTTTATTTGAGTTATTGATCACTAAAATCGGACGAGTGTGAAATGATCTATAAAGATAAAAGCAATATGAAGTTTTTTTAACTAGATTGTTTAAGATATATGTCTCAGGTTTAAAATAGGTTACACATTTCATTCTGGTCTCAAATTGCTCGGTAACATAAGCTTACATATGAGCTATCGCTAATTGAAATCTGAATGATTGAAATGGAGTTATGCTCCATAATCCAACTTAAATTCTTCTTACTTTTGTAGTTTGTAATTTTCTGAAAGACCCATATCTCCACATTTAGCAGAGACTCAGACCTAATTAAGGGCCCAATGGACTCAGCACATTACTGACTTAAGCCCTTAATTATTTTAATCGGTTTAGTTTGATATGTAAGTTACTGATAGTTAGTTTTGCTATTAGTTGACTGATTGAAGTTTTAGTTGTATTTTCATTTTTTCATTTCTTCCTAAAAAGGACCTGTTAATTTGAACACACCCATCCCCCAAAAAATAATCTTTAAAACGTCAAAGCTATATTGGAGGGGGGGGGAATTATTAATTTTGCTATTAGATGACCGATTGGAAGACTTTGTTTTGTTACCAGGTTCAAATTTCCCCGCTAAAAAGTAACTGTCTATTTCAACGCAACCTTCCCCCCAAAAAATTATCATTAATACATCCATGCTGTACTGGGGGGGAATGATTCATTTTGGTATTAGATGACTGAATGAACATTTTGTTGTGTTGCTAGTTTTACATTTCCCCGGTAAAAAGTAATTACTGTAAACATTTCAATGCACCCTCCCTCCTCAAAATAAGTTTTAAATCGTCAAAGCTATATTGGGGGGGAATAATTAATTTTGCTTTTGGAAGTATAACAAAGCAAATTTGAATTTCCCCCCTAGAAGTAGTTTGAGTAATTTATCAGTAGGAAACAGGACAGGTTGAAAGAATTAATTTGTTTGTGTCCGGTTGGGGAGAGTCTCGTGGACCGTGCCAGTGCGGCTGCTTGTCGTGACGTGCGGGCATGTCCGTGTTGTATATCCCTATTTCGTGCATTTTAAAAATAAAAATTTTTATTTAAATACAAATTTAAATAGTGTAGCAGTTAATTTATTTTTGACGATTTATTGGTAAAATTAGTAATATAGTATGTTTTACCTGTACAGTAAACAAAAAAATCACCCTCAAAAAATTCCATGATGCCATATTGGCGTCATTATCACCCCCTGTAGCATGGGCCGATATAGGTATAACTTTTTGGGGGTTCCAGCTCACCTAACGTTTGAAGTATTGTATACTTAAATTAAACCATCAAACTCCTATTTAAAAGGTCCGTCTTAAGGCCTATTCCAAGTAGGTAATTACTTTATTTAACAAAAAACATTTTTAATTTTTGCAAATACCTCAATCAAAGTTAATGTTGAAAACATTTTGCCCCTTCACTGCCAACAAATCCACCAAATATCAGGGGGTGCCAGACACCCCCTGGCGCCCCCAGAAATCCGCCCATGCCCTGTAGGCACCCCTGAGCCCCTGAGTGTAATGCTTACCTTTGGTGATAACGAATTGTATTTTGCTACTACTGTACATTCAAATGTTAATAATCGAAAATTAATTAAATCACTAATGTCATTTCCATTGCTCAATCTACTATATATTTGTCAAATACCACTCAACTATCATCACACAGCCCAAACTACTTGACCTAGAACCTTGAAACTTTGCATGAACGTTCCTCTCAGGGCATAGGCATCCACTAAGAATGGATTTTTAAAAATTCCCTGAGGGCTACGCCCTATGATACATCAAAGTTTTAATGTTAAAGTATAGGGAAGCTCATGTAGTTGTCATGGCAACCTTAACATGAAATCTGAAATCCAAGGAAGTTTTTCTGTTTGTCCACGGGTAAAACCGTGTTGATCAGCTAGTAGTGTAATAAATGTTCTCACAGAGCAATTCAGATATTGCGCGGCTGCTACGCCAATTGTTTTCTCTCAATAATCAGAACATATAATAATACACATAACTACATAACCGAAATAAACATATTTTTCTCTAAAAAAAACATAGAAAACACTCAATATATTTATGTTAAATAAATCTAAACATCGCCCGAACCACGAAAACAACAATTTCAAGCCTTACACCGTGCACATGGCTCCCGGGTTTATTCTCGGAAGCAGCTCCCAGGGGCTTCCATAAGCGCAATGCAATCATGGTTCCTCCCCCGCCGCCGGCCACAAATGGACTCGTCCAGCACCTGCATAGCAGCAGAGCTGTGGCCCCCATTTATTTTGCTCCCCCCCCCTCTCTGCGGCCCTGCTTCTTGGTTAAAGGCATAAACTTGGTTTCAAAAGGAAAGATATTTCAATCATCAAATATTTTAAATAAAATATAGGGTCAAGGGAAGATAACCCCGTGTCCCCCCCCCCCCTTACCCATGTAACTGCTTTGATTAGCCTGTATTAAACAGATAAAGTGAAAATGAGTGTTTTATATACTTGTTGATACCATAATGCTCAAAGTTGGTTTACTTACTAAGTCAGCTGTGCACTGGATCAGTCCCATCAATGTATTAGAATTATTACTAGAATCAATGGTAAAATCGCTCGGCAATTTGCCTATAGTTATTGTAGGGAACATGTTAAATCAATCAAATACAACAGTAAAACATGGTTCAAGTTTGGTTTTATTTCAGTCTGTCACAAGCAAAAGCTTTTGTATGGCCCACTTCTTTACTGAAATTTGAAACTACTCGTTAAGTCAAGTTAGAGGTAGCAGTGTCCCTGGTTCTGTAGGCACCAGAGAGGCTCGATGGTGTCGGAGCGCACGCCTCTTGAGACCATTCGCTCCCTGTGGTGGAGGAACCGATGTTCCGCAGCCTTCCACGAGTCCTCGGGGTCGCTCCACAGTCGCTCTGCCATCGCCGCGGCGCGAGGCCACAGCCGCTGGTCTATCACCTGCAACATCCATCATCGTTAATGTTGTAAAATGCATTTCACTCCTGAGCATAATTTCCGTGGCAGCTTGAAAAAATAACAGTTGTTTGTATAATGTATAATTTTTGTGAACTGTTTGGATAGATAAGGGGTTAAAGAAACTATTGCATTTTACAGTAATATTATTCGAGGTAGTATTTAGTAACACCATTCAATGTGTAAACATGAACAATAAAATGGCAAAGAATACTGGCAGACTGGCAATACGAATTTTGGAACTGTATTACTAATTTTAATAAGCAATCATTTGGGAAAAGGCTCTCCAGTTATATCGTTCTGTATTCTACACACATGTTAATATTTATTTTGGGGGTTTTAACTTATTTCTCTGTTCACAAGATAAGGTTGAATAACCGAATAGAGGCAAAAAATATTTATAAATCTTTTAATGCTTGGATAATATAAACAAAAGCACATACGACACTTTTGACAATCATAACTTCTGTTCATTGAATCCATCTCAGCTAAGGTTATTGTCAAGCACAGAAGTGTACACTGTAGCAAACAGGTATAATGATTGATTGTGAATAACTTTTTTTTGTACACATTCAGATTGAAGACAGTATATGTTGTCCTGTTTTATCTATTATATTTTAAAAGATAAGACAGGACAATGTTTTTTGCGTCGGATTTAAAAAATATATACACCTACACTCTCAGTATGGAATAATTTGTAACAATTCAGTTTCAGAATCAAATATGAACTGCTATTAAATATCTAACTAGTCTGAGTTATTGCAGGGAGCACAAAAGAAGGCAGACTGTATACTCATAAAATCAAATCATCTGCTAAACCTCAGCTAAGATTAATATTTTTATTGAACTGTCAAAACCTCTGTGTTTTTCACAGCCTATTAACTATTATCGTTGAGTTTGCTTTAATGTATAATCATATAGTTAATATAGTTTTATCACTTTTAATGCTCATCAATTAACAACTCAAAAAATCACCAATAATTTTGCCAGTACTCACCCAATAATTTTGCCAGTACTCACCAATAATTTTGCATAATCACTCACCCGCCTTATTTGGTACTCCCAAAAATCAATTCAATGATTTTAACTTCAAGATATAACAGTTAAATGCTGGTGCATGTACACCTTTATTTGGAAGAAAATTTTTGTAAAAGAACAAAGTAATAGATTAAATTATCTGAAGGATTATACATAGGGCTATCTTATAGCGTAGTTAATCTTCCAGTCTTAATTTATTCAAACAATCTTCCAAAATACAAAAGAGGAAAAAAAGAAGTGACGTTTGAACGACATCCATCTTAACATGTCTAATGAACTAACTTGATCGTCAGCCTGCTCGGTCCATAGTGTGGCCTCCTGTCCCAAAACAAAGCGGCGCATGTCTGCTTTGTTCATGTTCACTCCAAGGGCCCTCAACATCTTCAGAGGATCGTTTCCATACACCTTCTGCCAGCCGATGTACGGGGAGCACCAGTTGTTCCCTTCACCCACCCACGCACCGAACCTGCATCACAAACACTGGATACTGGTGCACCGAACCTGCATCACAAACACTGAGTGCTGGTGCACCGAACCTGCATCACAAACACTGGGTACTGGTGCACCGAACCTGCATCACAAATTCTGGGTACTGGTGCACCGAACTTGCTTCACAAACACTGAATGCTGGTGCACCGAACCTGTATCACAAACAGTGGGTACTGGTGCATTGAACGTGCATCACAAACACTGGATACTGGTGCACCGAACCTGCATCACAAATACTGGGAACTGGTGCACCGAACCTGCATCACAAACATTGCATAGTGGCACACCGAACCTGCATTACAAACACTGGGTATGGTGCACCGAACCCGCATCACAAACACTGGGAACTGGTGCACCACACTTGCATCACAAACACTGGATACTGGTGCACCGAACCTGCATCACAAACACTGGGAACTGGTGCACCGAACCTGCATCACAAACATTGCATACTGGCACACCGAACCTGCATTACAAACACTGGGTATGGTGCACCGAACCCGCATCACAAACACTGGATACTGGTGCACCAAACTTGCATCACAAACACTGGTACTGGTGCACCGAACCTGCATCACAAACACTGGATACTGGTGCACTGAACCTGCATTACAAACACTGGATACTGGTGCACCGAACTTGCTTCACAAACACTGGATGCTGGTGCACCGAACCTGCATCACAAACACTGAATACTGGTGCACCAAACCTGCATCACAAACTCTGAGTACTGGTGCACCGAACCTGTATCACAAACAGTGGGTACTGGTGCATTGAACGTGCATCACAAACACTGGATACTGGTGCTCCGAACCTGCATCACAAATACTGGATACTGGTGCACCAAACCTGCATCACAAACACTGGGTACTGGTGCACCAAAAATATTTATTTATTTTGTTAAAATGATACAATACAGACCAATCCAATTACAATGTAGCATAATATAACTTATATATACAAATGACTGCAGCATAAAAATGAGACATTGTAACACACAATGCAGCATAAAAATGAGACATTGTGACAGCACAATTTCATTCACTGTAAAACTAAGGAAAAAATCAACCGGCAGAATTATTAGTGATGTTTATGAAAGAACAACAAAAAAAGAGAAGTACTAATTAAACTTAAATTAGGGTTGAAATAGTTACAGATGTCTTTTGTTGTAGCTTAATATGTTAATATAAACTTGTAGTACTTACCCACAGTCGAAGTAAAGAGCATCGTAATTGGAAAATATAACTTTGAATCCTTTGTTAACCAGTTCAGCAATAATCTCATCTTTGCCTGTGGTCCATATTTGGATTATGTAGCGGGAATTGTTCAGAAACTTATCTACTCGACCTTTTTCAGTTAGAGAACTCGTCCACAACACTGTCAAACAACAAAACCAACTAAATACAACAAATGTATTGTAAGTCTGAAGGTTTGTGGGTTTAATTATTAACTTAGTTAGTTTGATGCTCCATTGCGCCAAAACTACTGATCAAATTGAAATGTTTGCAAGCTTTCAATAAACAGCTGGTTATCTCCTTCTATTATATTGGGAACCAGCTGCAAGTAATTTCATTGCCTGCAGTTATGCTTGTAGTGTCTTCTTATGGACCCACGCCATCCCACCCTGCTCTGCATCTTGGAATTTTGGTAATTCAAAACATTTGTTAAATATTTGCCTAAGTTTAAAAAAGTAGATATTAGCGTACATTACATACAATCCAACCTACTACGGTATTTATTAAGAACATGATAAGATAAAAATCAAAACATGATAATATGAAAATATAAAATCACCATCACCAACAAAGAATTAAAAAAAAAACATGTTAAGAGCTAGAAATATGAAGTTTGTGTTGTTTCAGCTGCCTGACATTCACATCATATTCGTTGGATCTAAATAAACTATATCTCAAATGAAAGCATGTAATTCACCGAGTGCGCTCATGTCTATTTTAATAAAAGTGGCATAAATAATACCCGCAGCTATCGATCTTTACTTAAAGAAAAACACCTTGAAAAAATTCAAATTTATGTTAATGGTCCACTTAAAACGCATGCAACTTCAATAATTAATGGTCAAATAAATTACAGTATTTCAGTGAAGGTTCTTAGGCCAAAATATATTGTATAATCTGATTAGGAATGTAGATAGAAATGTTTAATTGAAGGCAAATCTTGGAAAAACTTAAATTTATGTTAAAGTTTATAACTCGTATAAAACCTGCCCAATTTAAACCATGAATAGCTCAAATGAAAGCCTGTATTTTTTTGGAGAGTGTTTTAAGACCAAAACATATTATATAACCTTAATGAAGTGGAGTATATCATTAGTGAATAGTTACAGGCAAATCCTCCTAAAAATAAAAGTTTTATTGTATGTTGTATGGTAGCCTACAGTTCACTTCACATTCATCAGAACCAGAAACTATTGCTCAAATGAAAACAAGTAATCCACTGAGCATTATCATACCAAAACATATGTAATTAGATAATTAATATTGAAGCTATTGAGTATTAATTAACAACAAATCTCTGAAAAATTCAACTTTACATTCATTGTTTACGTGTGTTCGCTTGAAACTTGCCCGATTTCTATAATTAATGGCTCAAGTGAATGCTGCTATTTCACTGAAGGTTCTTAGGTCAAAATATTTCCGGTAACAGAATTATTACTCTAGATGAAGATATTAAACTGGGGTCAAAATTAAGAAAAATTCAAAATTTTTTTTGGAGGTCAATAACTCTCCTTAAATTAGACCAATTTGAATTATCTCTATCTCATAAAAGAGCCTGTAATTCACTGAGTATTTCAAGACTAAAATTAATCATGTTCCTCAATTCAATCCTGAGAAAATGAAATGCAATAATATGGCAATGTTACAAATTTAAAACTCCCATAATAAATACATGGGGAGTAATTTTTGTTTAAGTATAAGACGAGTGTTATGTGGAAGATAAATGAATGCAAATTCTTGATGGCTAATCTGGGCATGAATATCTTTAATTTAAGATCTCAATTATGAAAATCAGTTTGTAGAAGAGCCAAATGGACTCGTAAAAGAAAAATGAATTTTTTAAATATATAAGACAAAAGAGGATGTTGGTGTTCATGTATACATATTTAAAGCTTTATAACTCGGACACCATTGGATCATTTGCCATAAAATTTGGTGTATTTTAAAATTTCATGGACAGAGTTTTTAAAGCCATCCACTTTGTCCTAACCTAGTTGGGTTCCTTCCCAGATAAGAAGTAGTAAAGAAATAAGATAAACGAAATAGGAAACACTGGTCGCATGATGGATCACTTATCTTTTGACCCGGCGATGTGGGCACTGGGCAGTATTATGGGGGGAGGAGGAGGAGTGGGGAAAAAGGGTGTGAAATCGGGGGGGGGGGGGGGGGGGGTGACACAGTGATTGGGAGGAGGCGTAGTCACTGAAAAGGGAGGGCCTCGCGAGGATACCTTGCCCAGGGCCTCGCGTTGCCTAAGGCCGGCACTGGCTAGGATACCAAAAACTCAATTTTCCAAGATTCGTCAGAGAGGCAGTATTGTTTCTTCACCGACGATATCCAGGATTGTTGTTTTGCAGTTATCATAGCTAACTTCCTACGACGTTGGTACCTCTGTACTCAATTTTTAAACCAACAAGCAAGCACAAGCCATATATATTTATATTCTAATTTCTGTCATGTCTTTTAAGAGAAAATTTCAAAAAAATTGCAATGCATAGTTCTAAATAAATTTACAGGACACTCCCGATTATCCAAGGTTGTCGGAACTGAGGTTTCCTCGGATACCGAAAATCTCGGATAATATGGAGGCTGCTTATATTTTGAAGTTTTAGAGTTACAAGACCACAATAGGAAGTTTATTGCTGGTAAAAAGGTCTCGTATAATCGGGAGTGTGCTGTAATAAAAAACATACTGTTTCAGTACTGATTGAAAAGAAGTCTAACAAAACTACTCTCGAGAGCTATCTATGACCGAGTGTACCGATGGGGTGCTCCTCCCGGCTGACTGAGTCGAGCTGGTTTAGCGCCCGGGTCTGGAACGTGTCCCACACTCGATGGAAGCCGTCCTCGTCCCGCGCCAGGCCCCTGGCGGCCATCCAGGCGGTGATCTCCTCCGTCGAGTTCCAGCAGTTGAGGTTCACTTCGTCCCCACCCATGTGGAAAAGGTCGGAGTCGAACAATCGCAGCATGTCCTTGTAAATACCTGTTCAGAGGTTGTTTTGTAAAATTTTCCTAACACGTTTTGTGGAAAATTCTTTATTTTTTACGGATTTTTTTGTAATTTGGTTAAATTAACTTTACTATTTTAATATAAAAAATAAATTAAACTACTTATAGACTATTTAAAATTAGAAAGTGGTTGCAACGTTAGAATATTGGACAGGCTAGTTTTTACACTTATACAGGTTAATTTTTAGTTAGAAACTTTTAAGTAGAGTGTTTAAAATTTAATTTCTTTTGCTTAAAGCTGAGCAAAATAAATAATAAAAAAATCAAATAAATCCAATATTTTTAGGTTGAAGAAAAAATATCAAAATTAAATCTTTAGGGTAACATAAGGGGTTTTGAAAGGTTTTCATGATCATATAATATGATGACCAAATTATAACAGACTACGGTCTATGTAATGGTAATTATTACTATTACAATAATAATAATTTTATGGTGCAACATTACAGATCACATTTAGATATCCCTTCATTCCGACCTTGCAGCACGGTGTAGGCGTAGTCACTGGTGGGGTTTATCTGGCCGCACGGAGGCTCCACGCAGAACTTCCCCCACGGCTCCTTCTTGAAGCAGACAGTCGCTCGGTGCTGGTCGGTCCACTGCCAGCCCTCGCCGACGTGTGCCGGGGCATCCAGCTCCGGGACTATCCTCACGCCTCGCACTCGAGCAAACTCCACCAACTCCATGATGTCGTGCTCTGTGTACACCTGCATTCCATTCATTTATTGCTTAAATAATTCTTGTTAATACATTTTGCAGTTACAAAATAATACTTGTTGTACATTGTAGTTACAATAAACGTAAGAAGTTTGGTTGTTGGCTTGATAGATCGTAAAATTTTAAAGAGGAAAAGGAATGATTATTATAAATTTGAGTAGAGCGACACGGTTATTATGTTTTGTTTGGGTATGGTAGTTTAAATATATATTATATAAAAACTTTCTATTGGGCATAGAAGAAAATTAGGAAACCAAAAAAAAAACAAACAAAATCCTAATCAACCATCGGTCTAGGTAGCTGATGGTGATGGGTCTGCTCATGTACCCATGTGACAGACTCGGCCTTTTTTGAAATTAAAGAAAAATAAATAAAAAACCTAGAGTAAGATCAGGCAAGGTACAGGAAAAACACAAGTCTTGGTATGAAGTATGACAGTCAAATACACAATCTGATTTTACAGAAAATCAGGTGCATTACCTTCTCTGGAGAATAGGCTCCGTACTGAGTCAGCTGAGGGAAGGAGCGAGACTGGAAGGGGAAACTGTGAGAGTCTGTGATGTGCCAGTGGAACGTGTTCAGCTTGTTGGCGGCCATGGCGTCAATCAGGCGTCGTAGTGCGCTCACCGAAACAAAGTTACGAGCTAGAAAAATAAACTAAACGCTAAACATCACATAAAACTAATGCCTCTGGTAGAGAACACAAAAATTTCCTTAATTGGGACAATTTTCTTCTGTTTATCAGAGTCAATATTCAAAATTTTTAAAAAGGATGGAAATCTAAGTAAATCAAAATAATAGCCACCGAAACATGATTGCCGAGCATCCCACCTGTGTCGAGGAGGATGCCACGGTAGGGGTACATCGGGTAGTCACGAACCTCCAGCTCGCTAGGCACAACCAGGCCCGAGGACACGTGGTCGTAAACAACGACCTGCGCCAGGGTCTCCAGCCCGTGGCGGCAGCCGAAGTAGGTGGTGCAGGTTATTGCTGCCATCACCTACAGAAACAGGTAGACCAATGTTTTTTACATTTTGTCACAATTTCATTCATACTGTTTTTATTCCTTTATGATTTAAGTGGTTTTTTATAACTATAATATATTAATTTACATGAACTATACTTTTACGCTATATCTTAGAGATAATTTTATTATATTTAGGGATGGTGGCAAATTTCATTACCAAATTAAATTTCACAGGGTTTCACTCTACTAGTTAAATTTTTAAAACACATTTTCAAGGCTAGCAAAAACATTAAAGAAAAATCTAATACCACCAATGTAATTGCACATATAAAAACAAAATGACATCTTCAGCCTTTATTGCAAAGGTCATAACTCCAAAATTTTACAAAAGAATAATAAAACTGTTTTCAAAACACCCACTACTTATAACAGTATTTCTTTATTACTTTTGTTAAATCCTTTGGAATAAAAACTAATTTCAATATGTACAGTAAACTAAATTACTTTATATCAAAACAAAATGACCTATATATTTTTCTGTACCTCTTTTACTGGTACTTGTACTCATGGAAGCTCCCTGGAATCTACCAGTAATATGTAATACCTTACTCGTAGTCTGAACTTTTAGACCCACGTGGCAGATATGGCAGCTATGCTGCCTCCAAGTTGAACTTTTGACCATGAAATCATAATTATAACTTTTCAACCAACAACCAAGATTACTGCTGCAAGTCTATAGTGCAAGCAAGAACATTAGTGCCAAAGTAAATACAAACCCTCCCGTCTCCACTCTGTGAGATGGTGAGGTTGTAGCTCTCGTCAGTGTCCTGAGTGACCCTCACTTCTGCCGGGTTCGCTATCGCCAGGTTCACGGACAGCGGACGACGCACGGCTCGCTCCTCCGACCCTCCCTTGTCTTCCTGCTCAACAACAGCTCGGAACCGGGCACTCGCCTCCTCCACCATCTTGGACGCCTTGTCTCCCAGTTCTGCAAACATGGATCTTTCCAAATACATAGTAGAACCTCACTAATTTGAACCTCAATAATTCGAAAACCTCTATAATTTGTATGTTTTGTCTTTCCCCTTGAGAAAAACCTCTAATATTCATAAAAAAATACACTGATAATTCAAAATATTTTTGGCACAATGTAGCCTCTAAAATTCGAATTAATGCCTAACTGAGCCTCTAGAATTTGAATTTCGTTGCTGTAATTCGAAATATAGTCTTGAAAATTCAAAGTAAGCCTCTGAATTTCGAATTGAGCGCCAAAAACAAACCTGTTGAAACATGAACAAATGTGTATCCAGTTCGCTAATTTTATTGAAGAAAACTAGCATTTATGATAAATAAAGTTGTGCCTCCATAATTCAAATTTCATTCACAATAACCTCTATATAATTCAAACCCTTGATATTTCAAATTTCCTATAATTCAAACTAAAATGGCTAGCCCCTGAATTTCGAATAAGTGAGGTTCTACTGTACTTGAGGGCTTGGTTTGCTATTCATAAGGAAACATTTATAAGCAAAGTCTTTGCTTGGTTAGCTTGACCCATTAAATGTCTATTTAAAATAGTGCTTTTGATTTGTTTTAACATTGGACTCCCTCTCTTTAAGAATGGGACAGTTTGAACATCGGATGGTTCATTCGGCTTTTTAAAAGTCAGTTGTCACCAGAATCTGGCCAGGGAAGAGTTTCTCACAATGGAGATTGAGAACACACATGCTCGAAATTTGCTTTTGCTTTATTTCTTGATTTACCAAGGGTATTATTTCGGATATGTTTTTACTTTATCAAAACCTGATGGTTTGGACTTTTGTTAGTTCTTATAAATGTCTGGTCCCTTGGAATCCAAATTAGAGGGAGTCAACTGTATTTTATATTTAAACTACAAATTAATACATGAGGGGTTTTATTTTTGGAGTCATAACTTGATAATGGCTATAAAGATTTTAATGTTTGAGGTGCCAGTTTAAAGGTATTCCCATGCAGATTTGCTCTAAGAATTTAAAAAAAAGAGTATTACATAAGTACAGTTAAGGGCTGCAGTTTAGGTACAGTAGCGCTATCCATCGACTTAGGAACAAACTCAATCATTTATGCTTACAACTATATGGATGTGCTTTGAAGTAGATCTAAAGGTTAACCACAGATTGCAGCACCTATGAAGAAAATCACAGAAAGGTTTGCAAGCAATGCTGTAATAGAGTACGGTAATCTAGTTATTTTAAATAACCAAGAAATTGATATGTTTAATTAAGTAGGCAGGAAGAATTTGTAAGGATAGAGAACAGAAGCTAAACAATAGATTCGTTAATTGTACAAATCATAATTAATATATCCACATTCAGCTTGGAACTGATCAAACCTCAAAATAAAGAATCCATCAAAAAGAGATGAATCCTTCGTAAAAAGCTTCCTTCCCTTTATCTGAACCACCAACATGATTTAAGACTTTGAGCTAAGTGTAACGTGTAGTTGAAGTTAACGTCTTAAACCACTCAGCCAGCCTGGTCCTACCAGCATTTAAAATCAACTAAGCAGATTTGATGGGTATTTAAAGACTTCATAGCACTCTGGTTTCTGTATTGTCTACCAAATTACAGCTCATTTTAACCAAAACTGAAAAAAAATTATGTTATAAAATTGCAATTGCTTGGACAACCAACAAAACTTAAGGCAGCATATGAATAATTAAGCTAATCAAATCAACCCATGGATATTTCATACGGAAAATTCGTTATTTGGAATTTTTCATATATGATTTAGAAATGGAAATATGTTTCTGGTGATTAAATCATTAAGAAAATAACCAGTGGTGTTCGGTTGGTCTGGGACCCAAATAATGACAATGTGTATTATCATTTCTATCACATTAGAAGCCATTAAGATAACTTTGCTTTTGAGCCCTGAATTTTTCCAGCAAAAAAGTGCTACTAATGTTTGTTTTGTAAAGGAACTTAAAAACCAGACAGCAATAGGGAAGAAATGCCATTTTTCCATTTGTTATTTAGTCAGCAAACTTTGATCAATTTCTTACTAAATAAAGTAAGAATAATAATATAATATGTTAATAACTAACTTAATTTGCCTATAAAACCATTAAGATTATATAGTTTAGTACTACAAAGATTTTATGGGAGATAAATTGTTGAAACAAATTTAAGTCTCAATACGTAAACTTGAATAAGCCATTACAAAAATTGTTATATTTACAATAAATTTTAGGCACTTTGTCTTACTTTTCATTTTATTTTATTTTAATAAAATAGTATGAAGAGTAAGAGAGAGTGCCTAAAATTTATCATAAATTAATCTTGTTCAGAGTTAAGAATTTTTGTGCCACAGTTTAGAGTCATAACAAAAAAACAATGAGTCATAAAACAATGATTCATCACTTCCTAGTAATCGCTTGCTAGAATATTTCTTCTTAACATGTATTTAGCTAAGATTTTTAAAATTTCCTTATTATTTATAACAACTAATACAATCTAAATTTTTTTCATAGCATAGGGTGGGTGCACCAGTGAATGACCACCCCCCAGTGAATGACCGTTCTGCTTAAAAAACCTTTTGTTAAGCACTTTTTTCAGGCTAGCTAATTAAAAATAAGCGTAAAATCAGCCTTGGAATATTATTTAACAATAATCTTTCTTTGGTTAAAATTGTTGGAGTCGAAAATACTTTTTAAACTTATTTAATATTTAGTGTCCCACTATCTTCGAATTTAATGTTTCCTGCTATAGTGACTATCTCTGAAAGGCTTAGCTAGATTTACATTCATTTTGTATTTGATGAGTATTTCAATAATATGTTAAAATTAAATAATATTTAACATAGGTACCACCCTACAGTTTAAAATCAATTTTATTACTCTACATGTTATAATTCATTATTCCTGAGGGCAGTCATAAATTGGAACACAACTAAAGCAAAAACCAGTGAATGACCATGTAAAAACTTTACGGTCATTCACTGGAACAAGATCGGTCATTTACTAGCCATGATCTATACTTTCAGCTGACTTATTCTTATACATTGTTGTTCGCTGATTTTTCGATTTTGACCGGTCATTTACTGGCACAAGATCTGCCATTTACTGGTGCAGTCCCGGTCATTTATTGGAGCATTGATATAGTTGTATTTTAATTAATATTACAAACAGTATTCTCATTAAGTAACCAATTTAACTAATATTGCATAATCCTTAAAAAATAAATGAGCTTTCCATATTAAAATATATAACAATGACTCTGAGTTAAGAAAGTAATATCAAATCAACATGGGACATCGTCCTTTACCGGTCATTCACTGGTGCATTCACCCTACACATACAGCATAACAAAATTATTTGCTGATTAGCGGATTTATCACAGAGACACTCACGTCTGCTGCCGAGGGCCGCGCTGGTGATGGTGATGGCACGGGAGTCGACGGGGACGACGGCCGAGGGCGGTGCGAGGTGCTGGGGGCGCGGCCAGACGCCCGCGTGGGGCGAGCACAGCAGCATACACACGGCCAGCGACCGCGGCTCATCACCCTGCGTGGCCAGCTGCTTCAGGCATCGGCCCTCCTCGCACCGCCACGTGTACGGGTAACTACTGGCCAGCAACACCATCCAAATTATACAGTGTTTCCGGAAATTATGGTAAAATATTTTAGTATATGATAGTAGAAGTAAAAATAAAAAAAGTTTATATAAACATAGGTCTTAAAATGCTTTGTTTTCTGTCTGTGTGTCTGTTTGTGATTTTTTCATAATTAATCATATCTCACGAACCTCTTAACGTATAAACTTCAAACTTGGTATATGGATAACCACTATTAAGAACTATTTTTTAAGTAGTATCAAATTTCTACTTTGTACCATTTCAAAATGGTGACTGTTTTTTGTTTTCAAAGCTAAATATCTTAAAAACCATAAATTTTAGAAAAAGTATACAAGAGACAAAAAAGCTGTGAAATTTAATTTAACTAACGCTGATATTACGATTTTAATGAGCAGACAAGTAATAATGGAGAAATCTTAAATTTCCCGAATAAAAACATGCAAATTTCAGACAGTATGTTCTCAAGAACCTTGTTGTATGCAGAAAAGTTAAAATTTCTTCGTAACCCCCAGTGGGATCCTAACTGACTTTTGCTAGTTTAGGTACATATACTGGGTATAGTAACGTAACTTGTTACAATTAGAGGCAATGTTGTATCTTTCTTTCAGTGAAAAAACTTCAGTTTGCCACCAGAGGAGGTGTCATATTAAAGGTATTTTACATAGATTTGCCAATACGTCTCAGAACTCTAAGAAAGGGCATCATGTAACTACAGTAAAGGACTGAATTCTCGGAACACAGGCGCTATCCTTTGACATCGGATCAAAATCAACCCACTTTGTTTACAACTAAACATGGGTCATAGTTAGAACATATTTTTAAATGATAAAAGGGGTCACCACAGATTGTAACACTGTATAAAGAAAAACTAACACAAAAAAGTGTTTGCAAGCGAAGCTACAACAAGTTATCCAGTTTCAAAATCAATGTCAATCAAAATCCTATGTGTGATTCTGGTATTGATTCATCCAGTTTAGACCGCCTGATTTTCTCATGTCCAATTACTGAAGAATCAAGAAAGTTGTTTTTCAAAGAACAGTTGCAAAATTAATAGTTGAGTTTCCATTACATGTGCTGTCATTAATAGATAAAAAGGTTTGGGCTTAATTTTCAAATTTATTGTTGACTGTGACATCTCAATTTACGGTAATCATTATTGTTCTGTAGTAATTGTAAAAACGTAAATTGTTATTTATGATCACTGTGAATTGTTGTGGGCCAGACACGGGTTTTATCATTGATTATAAAGAAATAAATAGATAGCCTAAACCATGTTAAATTTTGGAAGCCAAAAAATTTGATCATATGTTATAAAAATTAGCGCATTTTGATAGGGAATTTTGGTATTAAAGAAGTAAAAATACTTTTTCTAACCTCCCTTTTGCACTCCTAGTTATAAAATTTTAAAATTAAAATCCCTTTTATAACCCTGTACAATATTTTAGCCCGGTAGAAGCAAAGTGTTCCATTTCAGGGAAAACGTTCCATTTCAGGGATAAAAATCTTTAGCGTGAAATCACATGCTGACACAATCTCAAGATTCGAGTGCCAAACTAATTTCACGAGTTCTCAATTTCTGGCTTCAAAATGTCTGTTAGCATGAGCAGACTCCTAATACGTATAAAGTCAATGGTTTTTTGCATCGATGGTTACAACTAGAGGACAAACTTGTTCCAAAATGTTACTTCCATACATTGCCTTGTTCATTTTGTTTCAGGATTCAGCCATTTAATGGTAAATTTACAATGGAGGTATATTTTTCTAAGTGAAACACAATCTGTTATTGGTTTGTATCAAAGGAGTAATATTTTTTATTTTAATAGTCTAACAAAATATAAAAATCAACTTACAAATAATTTTGTGCGAGGCTCAGACCAGAGACTGCCGCAATGAAGGTAAGGAGAAAGCCTCCCCTCATCTTTCTTGAGTTTCTGCAAGAGGTTCATTTATTTAAACTGACATATTAGAACAAAGTTTTTCTTAACAATCAGGATGGCAAATTTTTTAGTCAAAATTAATAAATTTTCTGGTACAATGATAATTACTATATTTGTCAAATCATAAAGAATTCTGTGTATTTTCATGATTTTACAGAATGATTTTTTATTGTGGAAACCCAGTTTCCTCTGGTAACGGTTTGTATCAGTGACTAAAAAAGGACCTGTCATTCTAAAGGCCCAGCTGTTTACGTTATGTGTACAGCCAGCGAGAAAAAGGATGTAGACACCAAGAGATCTGGAGCTAAGAGCTATTGATTTAAGCTATTAATCAAAACTTTTAAATTATTTATGACTGAATCCGAGAGCGGCCCTTTTCACCCTGGCATTCAAAATTTAGTAAATATCCTCTTTAATGTAGCAATGATTAAATCATTAGCTGGACATGATGTTTTATGTTTTGTTTTATGTTTTTATTATATTGGATGATTTAAAAGTTTTTTCCATTATCATGTAAAACAAATATTTAAAACGAAAAAATTAGCTTTTTATGTCTGAAAACATTTCCACTACTGTATATAGAACTTCACAATTAAAAACAACATATCCATTTAAAAGAAAGAAGAATACACAAAAAATGTCAGCAGGGATATAAATAAATGTACTCCTAGATCCCAACTCCAAAGAATCCATCATCTAGAGCAGTAATCACCAATTACTTTTAATAGAGGTCCATTTTAAATTTCCACATGCCTGTCGTGGGCTGCAACACAGAACATTTCAGCTGATGGGGGGATGTAATCACCAGGAGACCCGCTGTGGGCGGAGGGGCCCGGGGCTCTCCCATGGAATTTATGAAATTTAATACTGTAAACTATTCAAGGCAATTTGCTGGCATTTTTTTCTAAAATGCCCTTTAAAAAGCCACTTTATTTTAAACTAGCAGTTCCTGTGGCTTCGCTCACGATGAAAATTATGGTGTAACCTTGATTTGACGAATCTGAAGGGGCTGAACGAAAAAAAAGGTTTTAAGAGAATATTTAATGTAGAGGTCTGTTTACGTGCTATGGCATTGTGTAGGTTTAAAAAACAGATTTACTCGTATTACAATAGATAGTGTAGGTTTTCTTTTTTCAGCCACAACTCAAAAACGGCAGAACCGATTTTAAAGCTGAATGTTCGGAACAGTGACGCTATCTGTCGACAGTGTTACAAACTTGAGTCACTTGGTCTACAACTTAACATGTGGGCGATTTTCAATATATTTTTAAAGGTTAACTACAGACTGTAGCACTTATTTTTTCCGTGCAAAGCCACGAAACCCTAAGATTAGATGAAAAAGGAATTCGCCAAACTATTGTGGGGGATGAATACATTAAGGACGCTTTTAGGGAAAAACTGTAACTTCCGTTTCCTAAATAAATATTGAGCCACATTTTATGATTAAACAGATAAGGTACATAAATTGATGTGGATTAAACCTTAACTAAATGTAACTTTTATATAGTGCGTATGACCTAAATAAATCGACAAAACAACCATAAAACCATGATGAAAGGAATAAAATTATAGATGACCTGAAACAACGTATACGTTTGAGAAGCTATACCCTCTGCTTGACTAAAACCTTGAGGAAACCTCTGTGAGCGTTACCATATGTTTTATAATAATAGTTACACTGTTATACTAACTTTGCGATTTTCACTCCTTTTTTGCAGGGATATAGCGTGAAAACTATTTTTTATCAAATTTATTTTTATTTCAAACAATATAAGTTTTTAAAATACATTTTGTGCTTCATTTAAAACCCAGAGGAAACCTCCTTGAGCAAGAGACGACGTTTACAATTTCAAGCGACCTCTGGAGGGTCAAACCTGCATTGAGTGTACATTTATAGTGCTGGACAAAACCAATGTAACCAAAAATGTATTTTTACATTTGAAAAGAAACCAAACAAATTAGGGTGATATGTTAAGGATGTTGAAGTCTACATTAGCTGTGAATTAAATCAAATGATTATGAGTACATTAATTGATTAAGCATTATGTATGCACTTGCAATTAGTCAGAACAAAAGTTTCATTTTTGCTGAGCGCTCACGGGGAAGTTTCGCCTCTGCAACCAATTTGACTATTTTGATTTGAAATGTTTTATATTTTGCAGTCTGGAAGAAATCAGGTGGTGGTTGCCCACTTATTTAAAGGTACCATAAATTATTAAGTTAAACCTATCTTTTGATTACCAAAGGAATATACCAGTCCCTCCATGAGTTTAAAACTGGCCATGACAGGAGTTGAACCTTTAATTCAAGTACCATCCCTGACAGGAGTAAATTTTATGGAGCTGTCGACCAGTCTTTTATCATCTGGCTTCTGAACCGATATTATTTTTTTATCACTTTTCACTATATTTCACACTCACACTCATACAATGTAACAAAAATAATTCATCGACTGAAGTTTAAAAAACATCAAATTCATTAATGACCCAGGTTTAGATGAATTGAATGAAAGCTAAATTACCATGGAGGCACATTTTTTGTGATGATTTTCCTTTTTTTCATGGAAAGGAAATCTTGTAAACTCATTCGGCTACAAGCAAGAACGAACAGTATTATTACATATTGGCTTTGGAATACAGCTACAGCTCTTTTTTCTCTGAATAAAAGGATATGTAATGAATTTTTTCCATACTAGACCTTGGACATTTTATTGACCTGAATCATAAACGAATAAGCTTTAAGAATCCACCTGATTAATTAAAAAAAAAAAAATTAAACCATGACAACAATTTGGGAAAAAATAGAGTAATACCACAGTCTAAGAGAGAATACAGTCCCGACAGTTGGTCACAAAAAGTGTCCGCAACCCTGGTGGCACGCAAGCACAATTACCACCTCCATAAGAAAATCACATGTTACTTCAAAATTCACATGAAGCCTTTATTTCCGATGCTTTCAATAATTACTAATTACTACACTAGTGTTGATCCAGACCTTAAAAGAGATGCATTTGGGTGTGATATGTTTGCTCAGGAAGAATTTATGACTGATGTAATATTGGATCAATTTGATTCAGATATTATGGATATTTATAGAATAATTCACAAAATGAAAAATAAAAATAGCTCTGGGTTGGATGGTATAAGTAGTAAAGTTATAAAGAACAACATAGATATATTTGTTCCTATTTCATACAGTATTTATGAAAAGTCTCTCGTACAGGGCAAAGTTCCGGATCAGTTGCTGTGGTTGTACCTGTGTTCAAGACGGGGGATGATACGGAGGTCTCATCATATTGTCCAATATCTCTTATAAACACTGTTGCTAAGATATTTGAAACTTTAGTTAACGAAAAATTGTTAAAGTACTGTACTTTCAAGATTTTAATTTATTTTCTAGTAATCAATTTGGTTTTTTACCTGGCAAGGGAACAGATTTGGCTATAGAAAAACACATAAGTTGTATTGCTGATGCTGTTAGTGCTCATAAGTTTACATTACAATTTATCTTGACTTAAAGAAGCCTTTGACCTTTTAAATATAGATATTTTAATTAGAAAATTTAAGAAATACGGAATTGGTGGCTCAGCTTTAAAGTGGTTGGTATCTTTTTGTAAGCATCGAAAACAAGTTGTCAAAATAAATAATGTATTAAGTGAATGTCTAGAGTTGCACTTTGGAACTGCTCAAGGGGGGGGAGGGGTGTTAGAGCCTTATATTTTTTTAATTTACATAAATGACCTGCTTAATGTTGACCTTCACTCCACCTTGTTTCCATATGCTGATGACACAGCTTTGGTCTGTTCAGCTTACAGTAGAGCCTCGCTCAAGATCAAAATTGATAGGGACTTAGCTAAAGTGTCAGATTGGCTGATTCAAAACAGATTGTTATTAAATGTATATAAAACTAAGTGTATTTTGTTTTTTGATAATGATAGGCCTAAGTCTCACCTACATAATATGTTTAACTTGTATTGTCATAGTCACCAGTGTGTTTATGAATATAAATGTCCAAATATTGAAATAGTTGAAAATGTCAAATATTTAGGAATGTATGTTGACTGTATTTTTAAATGGGGACCCCATATACAACATCTAGCTAAGAAATTAAGAAAAATAAATTACTCTTTGTACCACATGAGACAGTTCTTGAACAGTGAACATTTAAAACAGCTGTATATGTCATGGTTTGAGAGCACAACGAGATACACTATGGTGGTGCTTATATATAGTACCCTATTACAACCGTTAATAATGTGCCAACGGCATGCTGTGCGTACCGTTTATGGCCTAAGAAGAGCGGATAGAGTTAGTTATTTGTTCACTGATAACAATATTTTTACTTTCGACCAGTTATATAAGCTATCCACGGTTATTTGCAAAACACCGCAAATAACCGGTACCACCGGTGTTATTTGGTAACATTTGCAAAAGTATCCCCTGAAAACCACTTATAGAGAAACAAGAGCTGCCCAATTCAATTTTCTACGTGTGCCTAACTATTTTAAAGAAGCAGCTAGACATCAATTTTCCTATCTTGGCCCAACATTGTTTAACAAGCTTGTTGAAAGATATGGTAACGACATAATTTTTGAAGGAAAACCTAAATTTAAGATGAAATGTTTACAGTTTGTACTGGATGACATATAGCATGTACAATTATTATCTGTCTGTTATTTACTATTGTTATTTATATATTATATTTATATTTATGTTATGTTTAGTACATATTTCATTTATTACTATATTTATATTTACCATATTTATTTATATTTATATACTGCTTGTTAATTTTTTTAATTATTTATTTAGAGCTGAGTATTACAGTACAGTATTACAGTTTTATGTTGTATTTATGTCTTAGGTTTTTTTATATTGCTGAGTAAACAACAAAATTGTTAACAACTAGATTATGGAATGCAACTAAAGTTTTTGTGAACCTTGTGATAACGGTGCATGAAGAGGAATGCTGAATGGCTGAATATTTTTGCTTGAGACTGCCAAATGTAAACAATTATGAACTTGTGAGGAATGCCTTCTAACTTCCCGCACGCGCCTTACAAAGTGCATTGGGAGTGCAAAATGGACAGCTGCATGAGCTTTATTTGTGATTAATTATTTAAATTGTACAATCTAGCATGTTACCAGGATTTGTCATGAATAAAGATTTTCGAACTTGAACTTGAACTTGAATAATAATAAACTGACTATCAACAAACACTGTCTGGTTACTCAAATGAAAAAAGTGTCCTCCCAATGTGATCTTATGTGCCTGGTAGCTGGCACATAAGTATAATTACAATTAGATCGTATCTAATTTTGTTAGTAATTATGCTTGCATACCGCTTGGAACGCTATTGTCACCCTGCAGACAACATAATGCATTACAACATATAGCATTTGACTATTTTTTCTTAGACTGTGGTAATACTGAATTAGCACTTTTGGTATCTATATGAAAAGAATTTGGGTAGGAGCCTTGCCAGGGTTAACGGGAACTGGTTTAAGAAGTTACTTTATATTTTTTATTTTTTTTCAAATTAGGACTTATAGATTCCAGCCTAATTTATAATATCAACTGTTTTAAACTTGATCCCAGTGATTCATAAAAAATTGCAAAGTAATTGAGTAAAGGATAGGGAATTTGCCAGGAATTTTTAGGAAATTGCAAAGTAAGTTTTTTTGTGTTTGTGTTTTTATTCCATTTAAAAGCCATTGGGATCTTAAAACGTCTGCTTTATTTGCAGAAAACATGTGGTGCTGGTAACTGATTTAAAACCATATGCTAGATATACACATATCTAAACCAGTTTACTGTGACATTATTTTGTACTATAATAATGAAGGATTGCTTCAATTCCAATTTTGAATATTATGATTGAACAGGTGCTCTTATGGCCATTTCAAGCCACTACTGTAGTATATTACTTTCTCTCCCCTATACATAGTATATGGAGAAAGTATTTTTTTTTGTCATACTGCTGCGAAAACGACTGTCTTCAATACATGCGTTGCGAGGCGAAAGTAGCTCTTTTCCACCCTAGGGAGGGAAAAAGTCAGCTGATGTTGAGCGCATCAGCTGTTCGTTATTACAATGTAGAACAGATGCAACTAAGTGCATGTCAATAGCAAGTTATCGATCGTATCAAAAGTGGCAATCGATTATTACTATCATTGTTGCATTGTTGCAGTGTTGTAGTTAGTTGTATTTGTTCCATTCCTGCCCTTCAATCAGACACGATGAACGAAAAAACAAGTGAATATATATTTAAAAAAGCGCACTGGGATAAGAAAATTATCTATCAGAAATAATTAATACTCAGAGTCAAGAGGCTGAATAAATATTTAATTTTGCCTCAGTGAAAAGATAAGCTGAGCGATAACGATGTTGGCGGTAAGTCTGATTCATGATACGAAACAGTACATTAAAACATTCATTGCTGCAATCTATAGTACACAGCTTTCGATATATCAATCGTTATCATCAGCTGATAAAACATCAAAACATTTGGTAGATAATCAGCTGATTTTAAAATGCAAGAACAAAATGGAAACAACTCTTTTGTCTGAAAAAACTTTGTTTTTTTAAATAGTTAGCTCAATATTTTATACAGTATGACGAAAAATATAGTTCATTATACGGATCTTAAGTGGCTTTTCGTTATTTGCTCAAATTACGATCTCGCCTGGTGGCTCGGTCGTAAACCTTGAGCTCGTACGAAAAGCGTCACTTTTGCCACTTGTAATGAAATATACTATTGCCGAAATTAAATTGTTAGTGGATACATTCGTTTTAATGCTCCCTGAATTCAAAAAAGTGGATTTTCGGAGTGGTGTCTGTCTGTCTGCGTATGTGTGGATGTAAACAAGGCTAGAGACGACACTAGCAGTCCGATTTCCATGAAATTTGGCATGTGGGTATAAAACTAAGATATCTCCAGGCGTTTTTTTTTCATTTTTTGAATTTTTGTTTTTTAAGGGAATTTATTCCATAAAACCCATAACAAACAACAAAAATACAAATTTCTCAAAAACAGCTCTAACGATTTTGATAAAAATGTCATGGGTTTAGTGCTTAAGATGACAAATAAAATGGCACCACTTGCATGTCAAAGAATATTCCCTTTTAAATGGATATGGGAAGACTGCTGCAGTGCATTATTTAATGGTTTATACCAATAAAAATGTATATCTCTTTTGAAAGTGTGTATTTACTCCATTCAGCCATTTACTTCAAATCTCTGTCCCATCCTTAAATCTTGAGGAAAAATACCAAACTTTGCAGGAGTCTTCTTGGATTCTTCCTTTAAGTTTGACAATAACCATCATGAATTTTGTCTTGCAAAACTTGACACCGATCTTTTTCTTACAACACCTGAATTACTAAAATAGATCAAGAACTTAGTTATCAACTTTGTTAGTTACCTCTCCTATTGTAGGAGGGATCTCGTTTAAAACAAGCGTAGTGTTTATCAAATAAGTATGAATAAATAAATAAACAGATAACATTTGGTGTATAATTTGAAGGTAATATTCGATTTCAATTGATTATGTTCACAATGAAAAAATATTTGTTGTCATACTACTGCAGAAAAGTCAGTTTCATTACATGTGTTCTGGGTCGAAAGAAGCTCTTTCCTACTCTAGATAGGGAAAGAGTCAACACATCATCTTCTGATCTCATTTGTCGGGTTATTCTGACCAACACGAACATACATACTGTCAGCTGATTGTTTGAAATGCCAAGAATGAAGTACAAGTCAAAATTTAAAGGATATCAAGTTTAAAACTCTCTGTTTTTCCAAGTAATTAGCTTAATACATTAAACTCATTAAAGTATTAAAACGAAAAAATACAGTTTATCACATACGGTATAGGTCTCAAGTCCTTTTTCATGACTTGGTAATTTTTCTTGATTCCTCTGTCAACTTGACCTTATTAAAAAAAACTTTGTTTTTGGCCCAAGTGATGAAACAGAGGCTACTAATTAATCCTTCTATATTATTTCTAGAAAATCCCATGTCACCTGGTTATGTCTCATTCAAAAGGTTTGAAAACAACTTCTATTAGCATTGGAAATTAGATGTGAGTCACAAAAACAATTTTGTTGGTAATAGAACTGGAAATGTTGATTCTTTTTTTTGGGCCAGTTTTTATTGGTAATATTTTGTGTGCAGTGGATGTTGATGGCAGAATTTGCAAACTGGTTCAATCTATAGGCCGAAGACCTTTTGGCAGAGGAGTTGCCAATGGTGTAACGTACATTGAACTCTAAGACTAAAATATTCAGTATATTTCTTCTTACACTACAAATTACAAAACAAATTTGTAACTGGTTTAGTGTCGGCAAATTTCCCCTATAGCGGCCGTAAAAATGGTCCAATCTAAATTAAATTTGGTATTGACATGTAAAGTAGTAATTACTAGAACGAGTTCCTGAACCATCAGAAAAGGGGGTGATCAGACCATCGGAAAGGGGGTAAAAGGAAATAAACCCCATAAAAATGTAGAAGGTGTTTACAGCTTTTTACATAGAAGAATAAAAATGATCAGATTTTTGTTTGCATTATTGAATTCAGCTAAAAAAAACTTTGTATCTTGAATCCTTGTTCTATGTCCATTTTGTCATCGAGATTTTGGAAGAGGTAAACTAAGTGCGTTGTCCCTATATTATCCTTATTGGAAATAAGAAAAATTCTATATGTCGCCAATTCCTCAACATATCTTGATAAAACTTTGTGTATAACTTCTTACAGTTCCACTGGATATTGATTTGAAACTGCAAAATTTTTGCAATCCTGTTGCAGCAGACCTGCTTATCATTCCCCATGTTATTCTTATGGAGGAAATAAAAAATTGTCATGTATCACTTGTTTTTCAATCACACTCCAACTTCAAAAATTAATTCCTATAATTTTCTAGTTGAAGTTTAATACATTTGGTCAGAGTCTTTGGTAAATATTATTTTTGTTTACCATAACAGCTATCCACAATGAGAAAGATTAAAGATTAATTGTTGGCAGACTGTGCTAAATAGATTCGGAATAAATATTTTGCTATAATTTTTTGTTCATGTTCAATGATCTATTTATTGGTTTTTGTGTTACCGTATTTAAATTTTAAAATTGTCAAAATACAAGTTTAGAAATTATTTTAGTAAACTAATGGTATTTTGTTGCATTTACATTCTCAACGCCGAGTGCTAATCAGGTACATAGGTTCCTTTTTTAAAATCTGGGCATGCACCCATCGAGGTTCATGCAGCCCAAAACTTTTTAATTTTTTAATTTTTGGAGTTAATGACCATCACTGAATAGTAAAAGCTAGTTATAGTCCAGTCGCCAAGCCATGACACCTTGAAGTAGGGTCCGACTCAAATTTTATGACTGATTCTAGTACTATTTGATGTACTGAACAAGAATGTGACAGATGCCAGGCTGGCATCCTTGAGCAATTTTGAATATCGAAGGTCAAAGTTCAAAGGGCCGAAAATGGAGAAACAGATATTGAAAAAATATGTATTTGTGGTACCCAAACAAACATTCCCATTGATTTTAAACCACCACCAATAGTTGCTGGGTGGTAAATACTTTATTTTGATTGGGTATTAATTTTCAGCCGCCATCTTGGATCCGCCATATTGGATACAAGTTTTTTTTTAATGTGAATGTGGTGTTGTGACACATCATTACAGACTAGATTTCCACGCTGATTACAATGCCACAATAGGTTTTTGAAAATATTGTTTTGTTCTCGAGATATACTCAAATGAAAATTCTTCCCCATACATTTCTTATGGGCGTTTCTAAATTAAACTAAGTTTTTGTTTCGTTTTTCTTATATCTCCGGTTCTAATCGCATAATAAAGTTTGTTTTGGTCTTAAAAGACTCAGTTCTTTAATGGTTTCAATTTGAAATATTAATTATTCAAATACAACCAGTGGGAGGTGAGTTACAAAGCAATATTTAACATAAAACGTCGATTTTTCAAAACTTATTTTTACTTAAAGATTTTTAGCTCAGGTTCTAAGCAAATCTAAACATTGTGTTCGGTCTTGAAACACTTATCTGATATTTGTCTTTCATTTTAGACCAAAACGAACTTAAAAATGTGATTAGAACGGGAGGTATCAGAAAATCAAAACAAAAATATTTCAATTTGGAAGGTCATATGATCTTTGAATACGCTTAGCTCTTTTTCCCAAAGTCGCATTAACGTCATCAGTGGCTCAAATGAAAGCCAAAGATTAGATGAGTGTTTTGAGACTAAAAATAATATTGAGACTTACTTAGAACCTGAGATATAAATGTTTAAGTAAAAATAATTTTTGAAAAATCTAAATCTTATGTTCAATGTTGCTTTGTAACTCATCTCAGACTGATCATAGTTATATGATTAATATTTACAATTGAAGCCATTAAATTACTGCATTTTTTAAGACCAAAACAAACTTTATAATGTGATTAGAACCGGGGATATAAAAGAAACAAGACAAAAATAATTAAATTTTGAAGA
The DNA here is from genome assembly GCA_035578135.1 of Flexamia atlantica. Classification (NCBI taxonomy): domain Eukaryota; kingdom Metazoa; phylum Arthropoda; class Insecta; order Hemiptera; family Cicadellidae; genus Flexamia; species Flexamia atlantica. Next base: position 6,043,631 of record JAQJVK010000019.1, read on the forward strand.
TCGTATGATCTTTAAACAGTTATAACCCTTTTTACAAAGTGGTTTTTAGGTTGAAAATAGCTTAAATGAAAGCCAAAGATCATATGAGTGTTTTAAGACCAACCATAATATTTAGACTTACCTAGAGCCTGAGATATAAAAACCTTTAAGTAATCATAAATTTAAAAAAATCAAAATTTTATGTTCAATGTTGCTTTGTAACTCATCTCCGACTAGTTTTTTTTTTTTTTAAATGGACAATATTTAAAACTAAAGCCATTAAATCACTGAATCTTTTAAGACCAAAGCGAAATTTATTATGCGATTAGAACCGGAGATATAAGAAAAACAAAACAAAAAAAATAGTGTAATTTGGAAACTCCCATAAGAAATGTACAGGGAAGAATCACTATTTGAGTATATCTTGAGAACGAAACAATATTTTCAAAAACGGATTGCGGCACTGTAATCAGCGTGAAAATCTAGCCTGTAATGATGTGTCACAACACCACATTCACATTAAAAAAAATTAACTTGTATCCAATATGGTGAATCCAAGATAGCGGCTGAAAATTAATACCTTATCTAAATAAAGTATTTACCACCCAGCAACTATTGGTGGTGGTTTAAAATCAATACCTTTGGGAATATTTGTTTGGATACCACAAATACATATTTTTTCAATATCTGTTTCCCTATTTTCGGCCCTTTGAAGTTTGACCTTCGATATTCAAAATTGCTCAAGGATGCCAGTCTGGCATCCGCCATATTCTTGTTCAGTACATCAAATAGAACTGCGAATCAGTCATAAAATTTGAGTCGGACCCTACTTCAAGGTTCATGCCTATTTCCTCATGTTCATTTTCAAGGTTCAAGGTTCATGTTCATTTTCCTATTTGGCGACTGGACTATTACACAATATTCGGGATCTGTAATCTGATGATGGGTTCAGATTCCAGATTAGGTCAACCAAAAGACATTGATGAATTTCATTTTATTTTTATAATAACCAGTGAGAACTTTTGAGTTGAACTCAAAATTCTGAGTAAAGTAGATGTCTGCTTGAAATTGAATTTTAATGCCTGAATTGCAATACATTGCATTGCCCGGGGAGGGACCTCCTTTAAAGGTTAGAGTTCTTATAGGCCAGTCATAAAGTACATCAAAATTGCAAACTATCAGCTAGTGACGCAAGTGTATTTTTATATGTAGTTAGGATACATTGGAGCTGTGTACCACTAGGGTTTGAAACTTCGGGTTTTTTAATTTTCACAGATATCTTGAAACTGAACGTTCTACAGGGAAAGTTCAAGGTAGCAATTTAAAGGAGGGTAAGGTACCTGCAATTTAGGCACTTTCACATCTTTTTATCTCTGCATGGAATTTCAAAGATATACATGTCTATTAATCCTCCCATTTGATTAACATGGAAATTTTCAGAAGGATTAAAGACAATAAGGATAACTTATATTTTAATGCATATTTAATAGTTAGGTGTGCGAAGTTTCATGCCATTTTGCATTGCGACATTTAGTTATATCTTGAAAAATAATTTATATTACATTTAAAAAATGGTTTTGTTTTCAGGATATTTTGCTATCAGGTCACCTTTGAAAACTAAAACCAACGAAAGCCATTTTAAAAATGTTCTGAAAAGGAACTTGTTACTGCAAAGACTGAAATATTTAGTTCTTTAGCACATTATGAAAACAAAATAGCAATAGGTACCTTGACTAAAACAACATTAAATAGGCACCCAGAGTTCACAATTTATTTCACTCAGTCGGACGAGTAAATCAATTGAAGCATCTAAATTATGAAATCAAAAATTAGTAACTAAAATTATTTAATTTTGCTTTAAAGCGACATTATAAGCTTTGTTTAGATTAGAGAGAGCTTATAAAAACTTTTTTTTGTATTTTGGGCTTTTGCTTTCAACTTGAATAATGAACAGAAATCATGAGAAAAAAATTATTAAAACCAATATAACTGTACAAAAATCCTAAAACTTGTACATATACATAATAGAAGCCTGTGAAGCGCCTGAGGGGATTTTAAAAATAAGTCTTTGATTTTGCTGGGATCATGATATATTTTTATGCAAAATTTCAGCCAGCTTCGTTCAGTAATTTTATTATTTATTGCTTACAAAGTTCAGACATATTCAATACTAAACCCACTTTAGGCCTACTCTTTAAAAAATGTAAATTATTCATTCGAAAATACTTAAAAAATATTACGACAATGAATATTTGATACCTCAGCAGATCTCTCACCTGTTGTGTTATCAGCTGATGCGTTCCTTCTCCTCGATCCTGACGCGACGACTGGGCAAGAACAACTGACTGAGAGAGTGAGAGGGCAGTGACTTCCTCTCGACTCTCTCTACCTACCTGAGTCTCGGTGGGAGTTCCAGTTCCCAGTAACAAGTTGGCTCTGCATGATTAATAGGTTGAAGAATAGTTAACTCATTTTGTAACCTATTATTAACAGGCGACATCCTTTTCTAATCCCTCAATGCCATTATGTTTCGTGTATGTTTCTTAAATACATTACAATTTGTATTGACATTGCTGGAATTAATCTTAGGGTAATAAAGCTGTTCAAATACAGGTTGTATTATATTTTTTCCAAATCAATGGGTTAATAAAAATAACAGTTTGCTAAAAGTAACAGCAGCAGCACGAGAGTATACTGCATTTAAAATACAGTACGGGCTGTTGAAACCGCTTGGCACACGGCAGACGACACGGCTGCAGAAAGTCGCCTGGACTGCGTTTGACGGAGGACACAGCCTTGAAACTGAATATAAACAAGTTGGGAATAGCACAAGGAAAACACATACATCGATATCTTGCTCTGTTTGAAAGTCACCTTATATTCGGTATCGTAGCTTGGGGCTCTGCAGCTGACCAACATCTACAGAAAATACTCACAATCCAGAAGAGAGCATTAAGAACAATCGAACAAATTCATTTCACCGAACATTGCAAACCATTTTTCATATCCAATGAAATCCTTACTTTACCATCCTTATATATCCAAGAAACCATCAAGTTTTTAAAACTAACACCGCCAAAAGTAAGGAATGACTGTCATAAACTTAATTTAAGAAACTCAAAACTCAACTACAATTTTGACCATCATAGATTAACTAAAACCAGCAAAATTCCACAAATAATAGGAATAAAGCTTTTTACTTTCTCCCCCCTATACATAGCATATGGAGAAAGTATTGTTTTCGTCAAAATTTTCGAATTTGAGTTGTTAGTGGATATATTCATTTTAGTGCTCCCTGAATCCAAAAAAGTGGTTTTCGGCCTGGTGTCTGTCTGTCTGTCTGTGTGTGTGTGTGGGTGCGTGCGTGCGTGCGTGCGTGCGAGCGTGCGTGCGTGCGTGTGTGTGTGTGTGGATGTATGTGTGGATGTAAACAAAGCTAGAGACAACACTAGTGGTCCGATTTTCATGAAATTTGGCATGTAGGTATAAAGCCGTGGTATCTCCAGGCGTATTTTTCATTTTTTTGAATTTTTGATTTTTAAGGGTATTTACCCCATAAAAACCCATAAAAATGACAAAAAAACAAATTTCTAAAAAACGGCTCTAACGATTTTGATAAAAATTTCACGGTTTTTAGTGCTTAAGATGACAAACAAAATGACACCACTCGCATCTCTGTAAAAATTCACGTTCAGAAGTTATGGGGGTTTAAGTGTTAAAAAATTCACATTTTCCAAATTTCACAAAATTTATAACTTTTAAAGAAAATAATTGCACCGTTAAATTAGGCTTGAAAATAAAAATAAATAATCTAGTATTTTGAATTATCAGGCTACGTCAACTGGTTACGGAGATAATTGATATTTTAGTTTGGCGGTAAACGCAGTACGTTGTCCAATGTTATTCTTATGGGAAATATTTAAAAACCGATATCTCCGTTATTTACTAGACGATTTTGATAAAATTTGGTACATATTTGTGTGATAAGTAATTGTTAATGTTTTTTATTTCACTATATATATGTTTTCTGGTTTTCAATGACTTGAAGGGAGAAAGTATGTCGTGTCAGTTTCCTGATACCGTTTATTAATTCTCTACCTGACGAACTAAAAAAATCAATAACATTATTAAACCTTTTCTTAAGAAACAAACAATATTAAATATTTTTAAAACATTTGTGTAACAATAACATAAATGATTTTCTCAAGATATGAGTACTTGTTCTCAAGATATGAGCACTTTTAATTTATTTATTTTCAACCAATTTAAACATTACAAATTGATAAAATAGGCCCGTAACCACAAAATAATGCTAGATAGTGATGAATAACCACCATCAGTCATTGTTGAGTTATTTCCACTTAACTTTCACCAATGTAAATTTTTTGGCCGCCATCTTGGATCCGCCATTTTGAAATTAGGTAAGTTATTTCAAATAAGAAGATGGTATTGTGACCCACCATTTCAAACTAGTTTTTTACGCCGAATTCAATGCCGCAACCCGTTTTTAACTGTCGTGTTTAGTTTTCAAGATATTAACAAATTTCTAATAAAATATTTCATGTGGAATAAATATAATTTTCATTTAATTTAATTTAAAAATCTCAAAAAATATGCATTTTTCAAAAACTAAATTTTATAGCGAAAACCGGGTTGCGGCGTTGAATTCGGCGTAAAAATTTAGTTTGAAATTATGTGTCGCAATACCATCTCCATATTTGAAATAACTTACCTAATTTCAAATGGCGGATCCAAGATGGCGGCCAAAAAATTTACATTGTTGAAAGTTAAGTGGAAATAACTCAACAATGACTGATGGTGGTTATTCATCACTATGTAGCATTATTTTGTGGTTATGGACCTATTTTTATCAATTTGTAATGTTTAAATTGGTTGAAAATAAATAAATTAAAAGTACTCATATTTTGAGAACAAATCAAGATATTAAAAAACGGATTGCGGCATTGTAATCAATGAAAAAATCTAGCTTGAAACGATGGGTCACAACACTACTTTTACATTTGAAAAAATATTTTGGATCCAATATGGCGGATCCAAGATGGCGGCCGAAAATGAGTACCCCCTCAAAACGAGGTACTTACCACCCAATAATGTTTGGGCGGGGTCTGGGATAGTTATTTTTATAAATGTAAAAAAAGTAAGTGGGGACAATTAAAACTCACTCTGTACATGGTTGATATAGGTTGTATCTGTCTAAATGTGATTAGATACCTATTTAATTTTTTATTTGGGGCACCGCAATTTCCTTGAAACTTGGCACAGACCTGTAAAGTTCTATTTAATCGGACGAGTTTGTAAACCAGCCCCGACAGACCATTGTAAGCGTGGGTAAGGGCCGGGCCGGCCATCTATAAATAATTACGTCTTCTGAAAATATGGAGGATCGGGTAGCCTATAAACTTTGAGATGACGTAATTTTTCTAATTATGTTCTATAGCTAATTTAGATAGCAAAATTAAAAACCTTTTATACAAATTCGTTAAATCCTATACTCATATATGAGCAATTATATCTTGCGTGTTTGTTTGTTTGCTTGCACAATTATCTCAAAAACGGTACCGAGGGGCGAGGAAGTCTGGAAATAAGTAATTTATGATTCAAAACGTGTTTTATGCAGATTACTTGGCCAGAGAAAATCTAATAACGTAATAAAACTAATTTTAAAGCTGTAAAATTTTAACAATGGCCTTGTGAGTTGCCATTATAGCAATGAAATAAAGAAAGAAAGTGTAAACAAATGAAGTAATTATAACAGCTGTTTGGAATCTCCAGCCATCAAGGAAAAATACAGCGAGTAGAATGAACATTTCATGGATTAATAAAAAGGGTTCCTATTAGTCAATTTCATGACAATGGAAATGTTCTATAGTAATTGGATGAACTAAACATGAATAACACCGAGCAAGGGTTGGTCCAAAAGGTATACTGAAAGTTAATCAACGTAGAAAATTCAGTTGAAAGTATGTTCTTGCTCTGAAATATCTGTTTAAGTGGTCACTTTAGCTTTAAATCAAAACTTGCCACAGTGAGGGCAAGTTTCATGTAATAACCAATGTTTTTAGATCTGCAGATCAGCGTCCATCAATGAACCGGACCAATCGACCACAATGTTACAACTCCCTCGTAGCAGCAGACCTGCATACTCAGCGAATTTCAAATGCAAAACAACATCTTTCAATCCAACATAGCGAGATTTGACGTGTTGTTGTAAGCTCCATAAGAATAACATGGGGAATGAGTATGCAGGTTTGCTGCTACGGGCATATTAAAACTGGGTGGTTTTAACTCAATATTTACTAGATCTGAACTAGAAGAAGCCATTTACCAAGTTTTATCAAGATATGTTGAGAAATAAGCGAGGTAAAGAATTTCACTTATTTCCCATAAGGTTAACATTGGGTTAACGTACTGTGTTTACCACTTTCAATATCTCGGTAACCAATGGACATAGAGCAGTGATTCAAAATAAAACAATTATTTGTTTTTTGAGCTGAATTCAATGGTTCCAACAAAAATTTATTTTTATTTTTGTATGTAAAAAACTCAAAAACCCCATTTTTGGGGGTTTGCCTTTACCCCCCCCCCTTCCGGTAGTCCGATCGGGCTAGGTTACGAACTCCTCCGAATAATTACTACTTTACACATTCATGCCAAATTTCATTGAATAACATGATATTCAATGATATTCAATAAAAATGATCAGACCATTTTTACGCGAGTTATCGTGCTTAAAGACACACACTTTTATATATATATATTTTTTTCATATACAGGGTGAGTCTTCTAAGCCGTCCACAACAGATTATAGGCGAACGGCTAAACATACAAAGACGAAACAAAACATTTCCCCACTAAATCATACCTAAGGAAGAACGTAAAAATATTTTCAAGCTTTTTCAAATACAGGGTGTTCCGAAAACCGGGGGTCATGGGTTCGAATCTCGGAATTTTTAAATGTAAACGTCATATTATACATTATTTTAAAGCTCTAAGCGAGATAAACAATTTGGTGAAAACAGAATTCAATTATCTTTATTATTTTCAAAATGGCGGCCGTTTTTGTGAAAAATATTGGTATTTACGGAATGCCCTGTATCTAGAGAACTACTGAAGGGTTTTTCGTTCTATTTGAAAATTCTTAATCCCTGAAAACTCAGCTTTAATTTGATATGATTCAATGTTCCCCGGGCGGGAATTTCAGTGTTCCCCGCCCCAATTCGTGCAGTACTTTGGTCTTTATACTAAGTTTTTCTCGAACTAATTTGGGTTTTCACTCACCAATAAATAGAATGTCCAGTTTGTGTAATCTATATTCTGCTGGCATTTTTAATTCAAGCTTAGGATGTTTTCTGGCGTGTATACTAAGGGAAATTGAATGTTCAAATATACGATAATCGTTGATTGTCATTGCTTAGGAAACTTTTAGAGTTTTGTTATTTGTGATAGAACATAATATTAAATTGTTTTGTAGTTTTAGATATAATCTATGAAATGATCTCTGCTTGAATACTGTTTTTAGTACTTTTTTTGCATGTTAATTCTAGTTACACGTTATATTGTTATTTATTCTATAGTGCCATTTGAAACGCATGATAATTCTTGTTATATTATATCATTATTTATTCTTTAGTGCCATTTAAAATAACTGTATGTGAAGTGTCAACGGTCAGTGAAGATGAACTTTTTCCAGTGACTGCTTTAAAAATGAAATATCTTTAATGCTACAATGTAATAGGCTTGTGCCATTTTGTAGCATTGTTAAAATGAAATAAATAAATAAATAAATAAATAAAAATAAATAAAAATTATGTATAATATGACATATGTTTACATTTAAAAATTCCGAGATTCGAACCCATGACCCCCGGTTTTCGGAACACCCTGTGTTTTAAAAAGCTTAAAAATATTTTTACGTTGTTCCTTAGGTATGATTTAATGGGGAAATGTTTTGTTTCGTCTTTGTACGTTTAGCCGTTCGCCTGATATAATCTGTTGTGGACGGCTTAGAAGACTCACCCTGTATACATGTTTTTCATATTTATGAAAATGAATGCATAGTGTTTTTTGCTACTGGGGGCCCCAAAACGAAAAGTTATCATGGTCTTGGGCTTAGGTCTTACCATGAGTACTACGGTAACAGCTTCTTCCCTATAGAGGAAATTCGCTAAAAATAAGTTTACCTTTGTTAAGGGGAGTTGGTACCCTTTGCGAATTCAATGTAATTAAATGGGCTAACAAGCATAACTATAGGTACCATTATCTCCTCACCTATGTTAGCTATCAACACCAAATTTTTACCAGATTTTAACTATAATATTATAAACATGCTGTACCAAAATTATTGTTTCAAACCAAATATTTATGTATTTATAAAAAGAAATCAAAATTTACTCAAAAAAATATATTTTTTATCTTTCTATAGATATAAAAATTTTTCTATGCAACCTACCTTCTTTAAACTGCTAGGGTAATTCCATTAGGTAGTCCTTAAGATGCATAAAAAAATTCAATGATGTATCTTTAATACTTTTTAAAATAAATGTACCTAAGATAAAAAAAAACACAGGTTTCGGAAATTCACATTTAAACGTAGCGCATATGTCACTATCACTAAAAACCTCCAGGACAGTAGGTTTCTTCTTCTTTGACCTCCAATTTTCCAGTTCTGTAATGTAATTTTCTAATTTTGGAAAATTTTTGTTTTTTTAAAATTTTTGTTTTTTTAAAATTTTTGTTTTTTTAAAATTTTTGTTTTTTGAAAATTTTTTCCCAATTTTTCTATTTTCCAATTTTTTCCTGCAACTATAAGTGAGTAAGGATACTACTCAGCAAATCACCTTAAAAATATCGTGTCATATGTTATATTATAATTTTTTTACAATAATAATATTTTCTTACCTATATATTGTTATATATATTTTTAAAGGGAATTACACGGAGATTTTAATGACATGTAAAAATAAAAAATGATTTTTTGACCCCAAAAAGGTGCCAACTCCCCTTAATTAGTTTTTATTCAATCGTCCTGGTTTTAAAATATGATTAACAATTTATTAGCGCCAAGAATGGGTTTAGCAGCCCCATTTAAAAAATATTAATAACGTTTTCCATAAACCTAACTTTCTTTAGTTTAATTGAAATTTTGTACCATTTGACGTGATATTTTAATGGGACAGGCAAGATTGTTTGTTGCAAGATTGATTAGGGCCTATTTGTTGTAATATTAAAATACCCCCGTTGCAGCAGACCTGCATATTCAGCGAATTTCAAATTCAAAAGAGTTTAAGCCAACATAGCGAGATTTGACATGTTTTTGTAAGCTCCAGAAGAATAACTTGGGGAATGAGTATGCAGGTTTGCTGCCGCAAAAATGGAAATATTTGTGATTTTAGACTAGTAAACATTAGATCTCATCTATATGAAGCCACAAACCAAGATTTATCAAGATATGTTGAGAAATAAGCGAGATATAGAATTTTACTTATTTCCCATAAGGTTAACATAGGGACAACGTACTGTGTTTACCACTTTCAATATCTCGGTAACCAATGGACATAGAGCAGTGATTCAAGATACTAAATTGTTTGTTTTTTTGAGCTGAATTCAATGGTGCCATCAAAAATTCTATAAATTTTATTTTTCTATGAAAAAACTCTAAAAACCCATTTTTGGGGGGGTTTATCCCCCTTTACCCCCCCCCTTCCGGTGGTCAGATCGGGCTGGTTCACGAACTCGTCCGAGTGATCACTACTTTACATGTCTGTACCAAATTTCATTAAGATTGGACCATATTTACGGCCGCTATCGTGTTAACAGACATATATATAGATATATATATATATATATATATATAAATTCGAACGAACGGTGTTTTTTGCTTCTGGGGGCCCCAAAACGAAAAGTTATCATGGTCTGGGTCTTAGGTCTTACCATGAGTACTACGGTAACAGCTTCTTCCCTATAGGGGAAATTCGCTAATAAATTGTTTTGTTCTATTCATCTTGGGAGGGGGGGGGGGGTTAAGCGAATAGTGACAGTAAAATGATTTTAGGGAAGGGGGGTCCAAAAATGGCCAAAAAGCGATTATCGTAGCCTACTCAGAGCCGTAACGTTAAACTTGGGGCGGGGCAAGACTGGCTGGTGGGGGCGACGATTTCAAAATACTCCTTATTAATGAAATCGGCCATGTTGCCTCCTAATATGTTGAACACAATCTTTTAAAAATACAATATTATTTGACGGCCGCAATGCGATCAAGAGATTAAGAGGACCGCGGAAACACTGAGCGTTTTTCCTGCTGCAATATGTCCGAGAGTTTAATTGTCATGAACGACCGCGCTTTGACAGCCACGATGTAACCAAAACGTGTAACGGCCGCAAAAAGAGTAAGCGGTTTCCAGCTGCGGGTCGCCGGAATTGTACCCCCCGGATTTGTACCCCCCACAAAAAACGCCTACGTCATTTTGACGTCACAGGACGGGGGGTACAAATCCGGCCGCGAACTTTTAGGACGGATAAATTATTATGTATTTTGATCAACTGACATCTCACGGTTGGCTGAACAGTTGCATAATTTATATAAATCCAATTAAACATGGCTTCTTAAGTCCAACCCCGGATTTGTAACCCCCGGATTTGTACCCCCCGGATTTGTACCCCCCGTAGCCAAATCTTAAAGTCCTACCCCGGATTTGTACCCCCAGGATTTGTACCCCCCGGATTTGTACCCCCCATGGTCAGATTCTTAAGTCTGACCCCGGATTTGTACCCCCCGTGGTCAGATTCTTAAGTCTGACCCCGGATTTGTACCCCCCGGATTTGTACCCCCCGGATTTGTACCCCGTGCTCAAATCCATTTTGACGTCCATGGAAATATACCGGGTCAATATTCATTGATGTTGTTGACTTTTTTAATTAGTTCTCGTAAGTCAACGGCTGTCCGTTAAATTATTACCTAATATTATTCTACGAAAATGTCTTATTCTACGAAAATCTTACGTTGCATGGGTGACGTATGACTTTTATTCAAGTATTTTTGCAATTAATTAAACATTTAACGCAAGCCAAGTAAAAAACGTCGCTTTTTGGTTTCGTTTTTAGAGTATTGTAAATAAAACTAAAGTTTTTAACAGATGAATTGAAAAAGAAGTTCAACCTCAGGTGTTTAACGATCAATCTGGAATGTAATTGAACTCTACGTAGAAGGGCGGATATACATTACAGTTTTCTTGCCGTATGAGGGTTTCCCGGGAGGCAGGAGGTCAAAGAACATTTTCAAATGCCCTCGGCATGCCTCGGCATTCCTAAGTGGACCTGATGGAATGTACCGTTCCTCCCTCTGTAAGTACAATTGATGGGTTTTGGACGTTAACATATATATTTTTGGGTATTCTGTACTTGGAGTATTTGATAAAAACTGATCAGAGATCAATGCAGTGTTGTCCGTTAGAACATATTCTAAAATAATATGTATACCGGAGGTTGGCGTCTTGACTACTGATTTAAATGATTAACGAATGCATTCAATATGAATATCATAAAATCAAAATCAGCTTTATTTCTGTAATCTACAGTATATTTGTCAAATACCACTGACCTATCATCACACAGCCCAAACTACTCGACCTAGAACCTTGAAACCTTGCATGAACATTCCTCTCAGGGCATAAGCACCCACTAAGAACGGATTTTTAAAAATTCCCTCAGGGCTACGCCCTATGATACATCAAAGTTTAAATGTTAACGTATAGGGAAGCTCATGTTTTTTGTCATGGCAACCTTAAAATTAAATCCAAGGAAGTTTTTCTGTTTTTCAACGGGTAACACCGTGTTGATCAGCTAGTTATTTATATAGAAGTATCAGTCACAGCACATATTATTTACAAATAAATTAAATATTTACAAAATAAATCCACTAATGCCCTTATTTAATTAATACCTGGTGAACTAAGCCTTGCTCGGTATTATTTTATGTTTACAATTTAATCCAATTACTATAAATAAAAACAATTCGAAAATATTCATGAATAATAAATGCAATTGTTATTACTCCAAGTAATTTTCATCTCTCACGCTGAATTTTTCCTAGATGACTGTAATTTGCAAATATCTGTTATGATGACTTTATTTGTTTAAATTCTCCTTGTTTAGTTCGTTGCCATCATGGCAACTCGTAAGGCCAATGTTAAACTTTACAACTTCAAAATTTTATTACGTTTTACTACATTTTATTACGTTATTAGATTTTCTCTGCTAAGTAATCTGTAGATAACACGTTTTTGAGTCACATGTACATTTTATCTATTAATTGAACAGATTTCAAAATTTTGTCTTCGCAGTTCTCTATTAAATATTAATAAGAAAACCATAACCAAGAGTAATAATCATACAATTTCAGGTAAAAGAGTAATTTCAGTTCAAAGCCAAGCATAGTTCAAGAGAAATAACATTTTTCTTAAGGGACTTAAACCTAATATTGCGGGTAGTACAGCAGGCTCTTAACGGCTTATTAAGTAAAGAATGAAAGCAATATCCTTAAATTTTATTATTGATTCAGAAACATAACTATCAATATATTTCCCGACTTATTTCTTCCTGAAAATTAGCTCATAAGTCTCATGAGAACTTTGCGTCTAAATTTGAACTATTATAGATCACTTAAAAGCATGAAACACTTTTCCGCAAGCAAAGGATTTCCAACTCCATTGTACCCAGGAACAAATTGTGGTTAAGTTATTTACTAATCCGAAGAACGTGTCAATCAAATAAAGCAGACTCTTTCCATTGAAAACGTCCAAAACCCATTACTTGCACATACAGAGGGAGGAACGGTACATTCCATCAGGTCCACTTAGGAATTCTGAGGGCATTTGAAAATATTTGTTGAACACCTGCCTCCCGGGAAACCCTACACGGCGCAAAAACTGTTATGTGCGTTGAAAGTCATTAACTATTACGAAGAACATGTGTCAATCAAAGGAAGTAAACTGTTTCCAGTAAAAACGTCCAAAACCCATAAATTGCACTTACAGAGGGAGGAGCGGTACATTCCATCAGGTCCACTTAGGAATGCCGAGGCATGCCGAGGGCATTTGAAAATGTTTCTTGACCTCCTGCCTCCCGGGAAACCCTCATACGGCAAGAAAACTGTAATGTACTTCCACCCTTCTACGTAGAGTTCAATTACATTCCAGATTGATCGTTAAACACCTGAGGTTGAACTTCTTTTACAATTCATCTGTTAAAAATGTTAATTGTATTTACAATATTCTAAAAACGAAACCAAAAAGCGACGTTTTTTACTTGGCTTTCGGTAAATGTTTAATTCATTGCAAAAATACTTGAATAAAAACCATACGTCACCCATGCAACGTACGATTTTCGTAGAATAAGACATATTCGTAGAATAATATTAGGTAATAATTTCACGAACAGCAGTTGATTTACGACAGCTAATTAAAAAAGTTAACAACATCAATGAATATTGACCCGGTATATGTCCATGGTCGGTAAAAAAAATGGATTTGAGCACGGGGTACAAATCCGGAGTAGGTCTTGAGGATTTGGCCACGGGGGGTACAAATCCGGGGGGTACAAATCCGGGGTTAGACTTAAGAATCTGACCACGGGGGGTACAAATCCGGGGGGTACAAATCCGGGGTAGGACTTTAAGATTTGGCCACGGGGGGTACAAATCCGGGGGGTACAAATCCGGGGGGTACAAATCCGGGGGGTACAATTCCGGGGTCAGTCTTAAGGAAAATAATTTAATTTCAAACCAATTACGTGTTGATGATTTAATAATGTAATGGGGGGTACATTTCTAGTCGCGGGCTGTTTCTCGAGCGATTTAGGCCCCGCCTCCTGTGACGTCAAAATGACGTAGCATTTTTTGTGGGGGGTACAAATCCGGGGGGTACAAATCCGCTACCCCCCAGCTGCTAAGTGGCCAAAAGATTTGCCAGTCGCAGAATAAACGACAGATTTTCCGGCCGCAATGTGGCCAAAAGATATGAAAATCTCGAAAAGAGCGAAAGACTTGTCGACCTCAATGCGACCAAGAGATCTGCCATTTTCCGGCCACGAGATGAACGAGCAATTCTCCAGCCGCGAAACAAGCGAGCGATTTTCTTAACTTGCCGACCGAGAGATGTGACGGACAGGGAAAGAGAGACAGATTTGACGGCAGCGATGCTACCGAGAGATTTGCCGGCCGCGATTTAAACGACAGGTGATTTGCCGGCAGCGATATTACCGGTTGCGAATCGATCGAGAGATTTACCGGCCGCGTCAACAATAACAACGACGAAGACACCTATATGTCGTTTCGTTATTTTTAGCCCCCGTATCGAATTTTCCAGCTAAAGGTTTAAATTCAATACTTATTCCTGACTTCCCGAATTTCTGACTGGTAGACACCCTGCAAAGGATTTATAGGGATTTGACGGCCACGATACAACCGAGAGACTCGAAACGGCCGAAATAAAAAAGACGATAAGGGAACTTTGACAGCCACGAAACGGCCGGGAAATGACTGTGAAGAAACGATCGAGGATCCTTAGACATACAGCGAGGCAACGAATTGATAGATTTAACGGCCGCAAATTAAATAAATCATTCCGGTCTAGTTAATACCTATATACATTATTGGTTTACCGATTAAGATACCTGACCAAACTTCCTAATCCCTTATACCACAGTTTCTGTAGTAGCCTATGGTTCTAAAACATTTTTACATTATTATAATCAATAGTAATATTATGGTAAAATAAAACAGTTGTGGACAAAAATTCAAGTCTCAAAGTTGTTCAAACATCTATAGTCACCTATTTCACTGATTTTTACGTAAGAAAAACACGTTTTTTTAAAAATAATTCGGTCGCGACGACGTCAGGGCTAAGTCCAGTTTTACAGTATTAATGAAATCGGTTGCCTCGGTGGTCGTTACGGCCCTACCGTACTTAATTTGTGGACGGTCCTCCTCCGCAACCGGAAATTTATACGGGTATGTCCCCCAAAATAGGTTTTTGGGATTTTTACTTCCAAAAATTAAAATAATGTAATTTTTGTTTACACCATTAAATTCAACCCGCAAAAACAAATAACTTTGTTATTTTAATTAATGCTCTCAGTCCACTGGTTACCAAGATATCTATATTGGTAATTTAAATAGTCCCTATCCCAATGATAACATTATGAGAAATATATATATTTTTTTACTTATCTCAACAGATCTTATTAAAACGTGGTATGTTCCTTCATCTCTTAAGATCTATACTGCTTGATTAGGCCAACGCCCTAAAATTATTCATTTTTACATTTCCATCCGGTAGTAAATCCGCATTGTCACATCTCTTGCACCTTCAAGGAAAATTACAGAAAAAGATTGCTTGCTTATTTATCAATATATCTGAATGAAACTTTGGTATTGATCTTCATCTAGTTCCTTCTTTGTAGATCTGCTTGAATATGACCTAAAATCCCTAAAGTTTTAAAATGCTGAAGCAGCAATTCCAATTCTATTCTGCTTGAGGCCTGCAAATAATCAACATAGGCTGCTTGGGTAGGCTACATTTTAATCAATTTAAGCAACTGTCTGAGATAGTTTAATAATGTACTGTGTAATGGAAAATTTACTAAAACCAACTTTGTTTGATGATGTACTGGATAATGATACTGGAAGTCCCCAACAGCGGCAACACTGCATTGTTACGTTTGCGAATTTATATTCTAGAATTGGAAATCTAAAAAGATGTAAGATTAAGGAAAACTCCTCATAATTTATGAGTTTGTAAGAAAGTATGTAGGCCTAAACGTGCAATTACATAACTTATTAAAATGCTTTAAGTAGCCAGCTTTATCGTCTCTATTCATAAAACCAACAAACGAGGTGTTTGCAAGACACAAGCTAACTACCATACAGACAAAAAACTGTTGATGAGCACAATCAAGCTCTATTCAGACTAAGCAAAGATTGCAACTACAGTTAATAGGGGTAAACGGTTGCTTTCGGCACAGCCTGGTTGCTGTGGCAGTGACGTCACAGGTCACGGAAGACCCCCTCCCGCAAAAAGGAGAAAATGCTTGAGGCTTGAGATTTAAAACGAAAAGAAGTTATATTATAACAAAGCCGCATTAAAAATGAAGAAAACATTGTACAATGCAATAAAGGAATCAACAAGTGAGAGGTTACTTTTTAAAAAGTTGAAAGAAACTTTTTTTAAAGTTAGGGCCATGAATAAGTGGTATAGTTTCGGCCTGTTTTATGTATATTAATGTATTTTATCTGAATTATACATTGTAAAAAAGTCTGTCCCCTTCTTTAATTTGTTTGTTTGTTAAGACAAACAATTATCATTTAGGGATCAATGAGGAGTCACTCAAAAGAGGATCAGTAAATTTGAAGTTACCCCGAAAATACCACATTTTAGCGGGACACTCAAAGTTTTAAATATTACCAAAATATGCTTTTTCATTTAATAGCGTTTTTTCATGATTTATTTAAGTTTTATGTCACCAAAGGTGAAATTAAAACACCAAAAGTCTTGGATAAGAATGTGTTGTACTCAAAACTTTGACAAGCTGCCAATCTGGATAGACACACGTTACAGACCTCCAACTTCCACCATTGCCTTCTTTTTTAAAGCTCTTTAAAATGATGCGTCACTCAAAAGAGGTTTGTATTTGAAAATTTTGAGTTGCCCCCAAAATCCCCCGTTTTGAGGTAGACTCAAAACTTTTGGCAATGTCAAAAAATAATTTGGATTAAGTTAGAATTATTCCCCAAAGGTTAATTGTTTGTCTTGACAAACAAAAATATTAAAAAGGGGAGGACGGACTTTTTTACACACTGTATAATCGTCCTATCATAATTTGTTGATAAATGTATACGACTTTAAAGAACTATTTTAAATAATGTTCTTCCTTATTTGAAATGGAACCCTTTTAATAAAGTTCACTGGTGGGCGAGCCTTGCATGAGATTATTTCATGTTTACCAGTTCATCCAATTACTACAAAATATTTTAGTGACATAATTTTTATGAATAAAATTGTTTATCTCTCCATTCAGTGTTTTATGCCACACGCCGTGTTTTTCCCAGATGGCTGTAGTTTGTAACAGCTTTTGGTTTTTATGATTATTTTACTTGATTATGTAGGGTATCGTGGTTGATTCTTCGATGCAACTCAAAAGGCCCAATGTTTAAAAATTGGTTTCGACTTTCAAATTCATTTTATTACGTTTTATTCGATTTCCTCCGGCCAAGTAACCTGCATGAAACTTGTTTTTGAGTCAAGAATCGCCGAGATATCGAAAGTGGCAAAACAGTACGTCCGTTGTCCCCACGTCGTCCCAATGTAAACCCTATGGGAAATAGGTAAAATTCTGTATCTCGCTTATTTGGTTTCTCAACATATCTGAATGAAACTTGGTTTGTGGCTTCATCTAGATGAGATATAATGTACAATAGTCTAAAATCCCTGATATATTTCCATTTTCGTGGCAACAAATCTGCATACTTATTCCCCATGTTATCCATATGGGAAATGAACAAATTCTAAATTTTCCTTATTCCTTATCATATATCTTGATAAAAATTGATACTTCTTCCAGTCCAGATTTACAAAATATTTAATCGAAACCTCCCAGTTTCTACGTGTTGTTGCAGTAAACCTACATACTCATTCCCCACATTATTCTTATGGAGCTTAAGAAACATGTCTTATCTTGCTAAGTTGGATTGAAATATTTATTTTTTACTAACATATCTAAAACGTCCAGGTTATAATTTATTAAATAATTATTAGTTGCAATTTCATAATGTAGGGGTTTCATAACGTCCAGGTAAGTTATTAAAAGTATTATTAATTGCATTTTACATTATTATTACATATCATTAAAACGTCTAAGTTCATTAATTAGTTTTAGAAAAAAATAGTTGTCTCAAATCGCGCAGGTTATAATAATTATAAATAAATCTTAATAGTTATTTCTTAATGCCCAAGTCAGTGAGCACAGAATAGTATAGAGGGAAATTTGTCATATGAGCTGCTTATTAGGCTGTGAATTAATAATTTAGAATTACGAGCCTGGACGTTATAAACCAGCTAAAATATTTATTTAATACTTTTTAACCAAGACTTTTTGAATCTGGACATTATGAAACCTGATATTATGAAATAGAGTTAATGAATTTTAACCTTGACGTTTTGAAACAGCTAATATTAATAATAAGAGCAGCCTGGGTGAAATGAAACCTGACATTATGAAATACCTATTTCTTAGTAATAAAAAAAACTCTGGACCTTATTGTTACTCTGTACCTGGACTTCTGGATCCGGACGTTTTGAAACGCCCCCCAAAATTGGTCCCTGATGTAAAGGGAAATATTTACAATTTATTTAAACCACATTATTTAAAACTATGTAAAACCGCATTTGCTCAATGCAGCAAATATAATTATTTTGACATGAGCGGACACTAAAGTCCTCGCTTTATTTCCTAGGGTAGGTGGGGGGCTCAAACAAGGCCACACTACACTACAGGCCGGAGTCTCCCCCCCTCCTCCCTGATGCCACGTCACAACACCGGCCGAACTCCTAGAGCTGTGTTGGAAATAGCAACTAAAATCATATGAAAAATCGTAAACATTTACCAAAATATTATGACATTAGAACATCAATACCCCCGTTGCAGCAGACCTGCATACTAAGCGAATTTCAAGTGCAAAACAACATATTTCAATCCAACATAGCGAGATTTGACGTATTTTTGTAAGCTCCATAAGAATAACATGGGGAATGAGTATGCAGGTTTGCTGCTACAGGTATGTTTAAACTGGTTGGTTTTAATTCAATATTTAGTAGATTTGAACTAGAAGAAGCCATATACCAAGTTTTATCAAGATATGTTGAGAAATAACCGAGATACAGAATTTTACTTATTTCCCATAAGGTTAACATTGAGACAACGTACTGTGTTTACCATTTTCAATATCTCGGTAACCAGTGGACATAGAGCAGTGATTCAAAATACTAAATTGTTTGTTTTTTCGAGCTGAATTCAATGGTGCTAACAAAAATTGGATCATTTTTATTTTTCTATGTGAAAACCCCAAAAAGCCCATTTTTGGGGGGGTTTATCCCCCTTTACCCCCCCTTCCAATGGTCCGATCGGGCTGGTTTTCGAACTCATCCGAATAATTACTACTTTACACACCTGTGCCAAATTTCATTCCGATCGGACCATTTTTGCGAGCGCTATCGTGCTTACAGACACATATATATATATAGATATATATATATATCTACAAATTTGAACGAATGGTGTTTTTGGTATCTGGGGGCACCAAAATGAAAAGTTATGATGGTCCCGCACTTAAGTCTTACCATGAGACCTACGGTAATAGCTTCTTCCCTATAGGAGAAATTCGCTAAAATGAAAACAATTAGAAACAAAACTGTCAAATTTCCAGTAAATCACCTGATGAAAAGTAAACAAATTACTTGCCTGTAATGTTTACCGGTTTTTACGTTTATGAAATAAGGTCTTGTTTTCTTTAAAATTATTTTCGACCGTATTTAGTTATTCATTGATTAATGCAGATTCGAAAAAATAATGGTTTCTAAACGAAAACTTAAACGAATTACTTCGGGCACGATAGTTTTAAGAGTGCGACCGTGAATCGCCATAAGAGTACATTATAAAATCGTCTGCGATTCCGTCTGATAATGTGACGTCACCACAAAAGGACTCCGGCAAGGCCACACTACACTACAGGCCGGAGTCCTTTTTTGGTGACGTCACATTATCAGACGGAATCGCAGACGCTTTTATAATGTACACTTATGGCGATTCACTGTCGCACTCTTAAAACTATCGTGCCCTAAGTAATTCGTTTCAGTTTTCGTTTAGAAACCATTATTTTTTCGAATCTGCATTAATTAAAGAATAACCAAATGCGGTCGAAAACATTTTTAAAGAAAACATTACTTTATTTCATAATCTTAAAAATCGGTAAACATTACACGCAAGTAATTTGTTTACTTTTCATCAGATGATTTATTGGAAATTTGACAGTTTTGTTTCTTATTGTTTTCATTTCAATGTTCTAATGTAATAATTTTTTGGTAAATGTTTACGTTTTTCGTATGATTTTAGTTGTTATTTCCAACACAGCGCTAGTAGTTCGGCCGGTGTTGTGACGTGGCATCAGGGAGGAGGGGGGGAGACTCCGGCCTGTAGTGTAGTGTGGCCTTGACTCCGGCCTGTAGTGTAGTGTGGCCTTGGCTCAAATCACTATCCAGCCGGGTGCCACCAATGGAGCCAGGCTAGGCCTGATTAAAATGTCTATGCCTAATTTAATTCAGATCGGGCCACTTGTACGAGAGTTAAAGACTTGAAGACACCATACATATATAAACATACGTAATAGTTGTGACGATACACATAATAGATATAGATAATTAAAATGAACGGATGGTGTTTTTGGCATCTTGGGACCTCAAAACGAAAAATTATTATGGTTTCGGATTTAGGCCTTACCATGAGACTAGCGGAATAGCTTCTTCCTTATATGAAAAATTCGCTTAAAATGGTTTTATCTATGCTAAAATTGATATTGTTACATGTCGATTATGCTGTATACGATATGCAATTCGAATGAGACCTTAAACTTTCAGAGGTTGGTTAACTCGAGTAAATACTCACTGGGAATAGCAGACGATGTAAACAAGCTTTTACATATGGTTGTCAAATTATTTTCTCTTATTCATCTGTCACTTCCAATTAATTTGTCATTCTCGAGAGTAGGGAATGAAAGCCCCATCACAAATTTTAACCAGCAGCCTTGTGTATAAATTTCGAAAGACTTTAAATGATAGGACTTGTCTACTTAAATTAATTTAGTCATGAAGATGAACTCGAAAATTTATTTGCTGTTAACAATACTTCTGATGTTCGTGATAGGCTTGACCTACTCAACAAATAATAACACCCTCCTCCTAATAGTTTCATTTGATGGTTTTCGATTTGACTATTTTGATAGAAACCTAACTGAAACCATGCTTAGTTTAAGAAAAAATAGCTCTTATGCTCCTTATATCCATAGCCTGTTTCCAACCAAGACGTTTCCAAACCATTTTTCTATTGCCACAGGACTTTACACAGAGGTGCATGGGGTTTTAGATAATAAAATCTATGATGTGTCAACCAATAAGTCGATGGGATATGGATATGACTTGTTTCACTACAATGAAGATGTGGTTCCAATTTGGGTAAGCACAGTTGACTTTTAGTAAAGCTATGTTAGTCAGTGATGGAAACATCGACTTCTGTTCACTATCAACTAAGTTAGTGACTAGCTAGTCGAATTCTTTTGGACATCGACTAGTCTAGTAATTTACACTAGTCGGTTTGTTACTGCATCAAACATCGACTAGTCCAGTCAATTTAACTAGTCGAACAAGTAGAAACAGGTAAAAAACCACAAAATCTAATCGTTTAAGCATGGCTGACTAGTTGGTTGAGAACAATAAAATATCGACAAGTTAAAATAATCACTAGAAATTTTGACTAATAGTCAAAACAATCACTACAAATTTTGACTAATAGTCAAAATAATCGACTTAGTCGTCTAGATGACCAACTTATCGATAAAACTACGTAGTTGACTACCCCATCACTATGTTAGGTTAGTTTCTCAACTATGCAGGGATGACATAGATTACTGTTTTGGTCCAGGACTATGATTTTTGTCATTAGATGGATAAGTAGGTATAGTAACTCGTGATCACAGTACCATTGCATACATACATACATAAATACATCCCACGTCGTCTCGATTGACCATTCTTCTGGCGTGAGACCTGTCACGACTACTTAAAAAACTAGGCAGCACCTACCATTTACTCTTCATCATAAACAGTTGTTCACTGTTATATATACTTACCATTGGACATTGCTGTAATTATTCTTTGCTGCTGCACCACATTGGCTGGTTAGATCTTTCATGTATGGGTCTACTGAAGTATGGTAAAGGCTGATTTTATTTAGGCCTACCTTCAATGTCTTAAAACAGGCTTTGCAATCTGGGAAACAGTTTTTGATAAGTGGAAGGCGAGTATTGAATCAGATGTTTTATAGTTTCCATTTCATATAAACCAACTCTTTTTCTGTGCATCCAACGAAAATGTATTTTGATACAAGGTCGTAATTTTGTGCGTTCAGGTTATGTTGTCCTCTCAATATAAAGCTGCATGTTCATTTCTGTCCTGCAAAACTACTGAAGAAAAATATCAAACCATTGAAATTTATGTATAGGCCTAACTTAGAACTTTTTACTACAATCGACAACTTATGGTTTTTGCCAGGGCACGTATGACAGTACAACTTAAGTACCGCACAGTATGCCATTATTAGTGCAAGGAAAGGTCAAAGTAATAGGTGTTGTGTTAATTAATTTTATTTTAATATGTAAGGAACCTGGACTAACTTAACAAAACATGACAATATAAAAATTACTAACCAGTTTCATACTTACATGAAACGATAACCACCAGTATAAGTGGCATGAAGTGTAAAGATAATGGTATGGTGTTATTTAAGTTTATTTTAATAAAATAAAATCTAAAGAACCATCACTGAAATGAAAATAAAAATTGACAAACAGTTTCTCATTCACTTGATGAAAGATCGTCTGTTATAATCGAAAACTATCAATGTATATAAATTTTCATAGTTACATATTTTTTATTTGATTGCTTTGCGGGATGGTTATGAAACTGCAGCCCAGAAAGTAAACCTGATCCTCAGTGATGATCCAATATCAATCATCAACCTATCATGGTTGGATTTATTCTTTATCATTCTAACAAACTGATTACAGAAACAAAGAGTAACAACAAATAATACCATGGGAAGTTAACAGTTAATTGTATATATGCTGTATTGTATAGTGTGTAATTTTATTATCAGCGATTCTTCTGGAGTATCAACAGCTGAGGATGTTTTGAAGCATTTTTTCTTTGCCTACTTTCCCTGGGGCATATTGATCTGATCATCGCCCTTTCCTCCTTCCTCTTGTGTACTGGTCAGAGCAATATACCCCAGGGAACTAAGCAATAGAAAATAGGCCTAGGCCCTATGCAAAACTATTCTGTTTTATGTTTTATGGTATGGATAATTGTTTGTGATGGTGGGTGAATAGTTACCATTTTGGCTTCTCATCACTATCAATAAAATTAAAACATAAAGTTTTAATTTAACTACATATTTCAGCCTCTTCTCAGAGGCCATCTTCAGTAGATACAACTCTCATCAATATAACCTTGAATAAACATGAATGAAAATAAAAAATGTATGTTAATAACATGTAGAAAATTTTGTATGTACTAAATATTTGAATTGTTTGTGTAACTATAGTAAATATGATTTAATATTCTTATTTTTGAATTAAGGAGTTGCTGGTCTGGCCTGTTTGAATCTTTCTTGGACTAACTCTTAAATTATCGGGATGAACATTGGTGGTATGTTAGTGCTCGTCTGGGAAATGCAGTTACGGTCAGTCACAATGCAAGCTGCCTCCTTCAACATTCTGTTTAGTTTGCTGATTGAGATCAATGACATGGCAACTGTGCTTCTATTCATTAAGGCCCGTTTTCATGCCACCAGCTGAAGAGCTAACTAACAGAAAACAGTCCAATAGCTAAAATCTATTTAAAGTGATGGAACACTTCAGCGTAATACACAATGCTAAAAATGACCATAAATTATTATTAGATACGGTATATTTATAGTCAGGTTTTACACATTTGTTTAAATATTAGGCAACATTGTACACACGCTGCCTACATGTTTTGGCATTGGACTGTCTTCTTGTGATGAGCTATAGCTGGCATAGTGAAAACAGGCCTTTAGAGGCATTACTGGGCCCAATTAATTGGCCTCCTAGAGACAATCCAGTCCAATTGACTAGTCAGTTTGAATAGTAATTGACTAGAAGTGACCAACGTGTTGAAGCGTTGACTCACGTGTTGCCAATAAGTTTGTGCCACTTGACCTATGTTATCTGTGTACTAGGTTGAAAAGGGCGATACTTGCTTACACCTGCAAAGACAAAAACCTCACAAAGCACAATTCCCTACAAAATCAAATCAATATATACCGGGTATTAAAAAGGCCTCAAAACCTCTAAATATTTATTCTATTAGATGTAAACACGGACCAATGAAACTGTATGGGATTAAGTCCTCATTAATTAATATGGCCATTTTAACTGTCGGTTTTCCCTTTGAGGGGAATATCGACGATTCTCATAGGAAAGATTTGAGACCAACAATCACAAGATTAAATCAGAGTATTGGCTTGTACAGTACACATCAGAGTGTACAGTTTGACGTGTTTTAGAAAACGTCAGTTTAACCAGAAAACCCAATATATCAGGATGTATCTCGGACCCAAGCAGAGGGAGTCTCTTGTATAATTCGACCTGTTCTTACATTTAAGATTTTTTT
Organism: Flexamia atlantica; assembly: GCA_035578135.1. Lineage (NCBI taxonomy): Eukaryota > Metazoa > Arthropoda > Insecta > Hemiptera > Cicadellidae > Flexamia > Flexamia atlantica. Next base: position 6,068,143 of record JAQJVK010000019.1, read on the forward strand.
GGACTTCCTCCACAGAAATTTCAATTTTTACACATGAAAGAAATTATTTAAACCAAAATAAGTTAAAATATTTTTCTAGCATTTCAAATAAAAAGCTCATATTTAACCATATTTTAAGTTAAGTTAATGCGATTCAGTTTTGACTTATGATCTATTTGTTGTTGGTTTGATGTTGTATGAGTAAATTTACTTATACTTACTTATGCAACATAGAGAATGAATTACAATCTAGGTCTCCTTTAAAAATGTTGCTGAAATTGATTTATCAAGACATAAAAGAATCTGTACAATATGCTAAGCTTACGAGTTAAATATGCCTCTATCAACCAGATGAAGATACCAGCCAGCAAAAATATTGAAGAAGATTTCACTCTAAGGTCATAAATAATTGGTGTTCTGATGCCTCTATCAACCAGATCAAGATTTATACTACCAGCTAGCAAAAGTAATGAAGAAAGATTTCATCCTATGGTAATAAATAATTGGTGTTCAGATATGGTTTGATCAAGTGTATGTAACTAGTAATACAAACCACACATTTCCCATCTGTTTAAAGCAATTTAACATTATACGCTTTAATTTAATTGATGTCTATGGCATGCTGTTACTAGGCTAGTATCAGTTTTTAAACTTTTTACAAGTCCCTTGCCACTCTTTGTCTAAAGGACAGAGAGCAGAGGTATAAGAAATCAGAAATAAATTCATTGTTTATAAAAATTGTATATAGAATTATAAAAATACATAGAAAATATAAAATGAATACCCCTGCATACTCAGCGAATTTCAAATGAAAAAAAAACAAATCATCTGATATAGAGATATCGAAATGCCCCTTGCTGCATCTTCCATGTTAACAATTTGCCGAGTGTGCAGGTCTGTTGCAATGGGGGTTTTTAGTTTAAGAAATTAAGTCTAGGAAACCCCCAAAAATCCTCAAAATAAAAACATTCTAAATCTTGGCTTTTAATTTTTTTTAAATTCGTTACTTTGCAAGCCCTTTGGGTTTTTTGTTAAATGACTCTACTCTTTGTTGAATGGTACAATCCTGATTTTAATCTAGGGATTGTAAAAACTCAGGTTCAAAGTTATAAATAATAAAAATTTAATTTGATATCAGGAGAAAGTATATGTTAGATTTCTGATAACGTTTGTCCGATACAGACGTTGAACGAGCGAGGGGGCGAGGGCCGGCGCAGCGGCTGCATGATGTGGCCGGGCAGCGACCTGGCGTACCAGGGGACCCTCCCGTCCCACTTCCGCAGCTACAACGCGTCGGTCAGCTGGCACTCGCGCGTCGACACCCTCATCAGCTGGTTCACCCATCCAGACACTCCCGTCAACCTCGGCATGATGTACTTCGAACAGCCCGACCTAATCTGTCACAGTTACGGCCCCGACTCCCCACAGGTTGACGCAGAAATCGCCCGAGTGGACAGAATTGTACGATATCTACTCGACAAAGCGCTGGAGGTAACTGTTTGCCTTAGATATCCATAATTTGTTATGCATACTAAATAAATACTCTGCGTACTAAGTAGAGTTACAATAAAAAAGGAATTTGTTTAGTTACAGTGAATCATAGGTCGACTGAAATTGTCGGATCAAAGAGAAAAAATGAAATAAAAGAACCCATTGTGAAAGTTTGCTGATTTGGAAGTTTGAATCATTAAAAGTAAATTAATGATTCACACAAAAGTGAATAATACAGAGAATGGCCTCTATGCCAAAGTAGCTGTAGATAGTTTGCGCAACCTCTAGTTCTGACTCAAAAGCGGCTTACCAGTACATATGCATGATATCTTTTAAGATAGAGATTAATGGTGGAAAGATTGACAGTTAATCTAGGTCTTATAGCAATACAGTGTTATCAGTCCAAGCAACTTTGGGAATTCATAATTGAGGGAGAATCCTTCAAACCCCTCAAGTTGACAGTGACAGCTGTTCTTTTGTAACAATTGCGCACATCTGCTCTATTTTTACAATATAGCGATATGTATGTGGCTACAATTGCAAAGGATTTTAGAATTCTAAACCAAGTCAATAAAATAAAATTGTCAATTGATGACAATAAATGGATTTTCTCTGTTTGTGATTTACAAAATAACCAGTGCATCGATTTCTATGGAATTTTTCCTCTGGGTTCTAATAAATAGCTGCAATAGTTATAAACTACTTTGATTTTTAAAATTCTCCGCAGGCTGAGACACAACGGGTTTTAAATTTTTGCTCCAACTACATATTGTAGTAGAACCTCACTGATTCGAACCTCGATAATTCGAAAACCTCGCTACTTCCCGACATATGTATGAGGGGAAGTTACTTTCTGAACGACCCTTGTATTACATTGGAGTCCTGATAATCCAAAATGGCCATTGTGGATCAGGTCAAGCGAATATTTCAGATGAAGTGTGAGTTATAAACAAAACGCAAAGTAAAATTATATACTAATAAATTATTTTATCCTGCCATTTGCCCTTGATCTGTAAATGTGTGATTGAATTTACATATTTTGCAAATATATTGCCAGAGTTACTCTCATCGTTTTGCCACAATCGTCTTTAGTAGTTACCTCTTGCTACACTCATCTTTCACAAAGTTTCACCCCCTGTTTTTGTGCAATCAAATAGTTGTAGGCCAGTCTTCTCTTTTGCAAAGTTACTCCTGACTTTTACCTGCAGTTGATAAGAATTTACTGTGTGAAAGCTTTTGGATTAAGCACTCCTTTGGATTATCAGAACTTTACTGTTTAGTCATTTGTTTTATTCATACCTAAGTAATTTCCATCATGTGATTTTTGTTTAAAATTTGACATGAAAAGTAAAGAACACTAACTTAAATGACATAGCAATGTTTATTTTTAGGCAGGGTTGCTGCACAGACTCAACATTGTGTTCCTGAGTGACCACGGGGGCCAAGCAGTGCAGGTCCCAGACCATTCGATCAGTCTGGATAACTACATCAACAGGACATGGTACATTCGTGATGGTGTGCCCCCCAATTTACAGATTTACCCCAATTCAGGTAAATAAATGCTTTTCCAGTAAATTCTAGTTAAGACATTTTTAGTCGAGGAAACATTACTCTTGGTGTAACATTAACTTTTCAGTTATAGAGAATGTTGAATAAACTTTACAAAAATTATGTTGATAATATCAACGTGAATTCTACAACTAAATCATGATTGTAGTCGAACAAGCAGACTGTTTTCCTTTACGATCGTCAGATTTCTTGAAAATGGCACCATAGATGTAAGGACAATGAGTATTCCTGTTTCCTTCCTTTGTTGAAAATGTAAAAGATTTTAATAATACTTCGACAACAGTTAGCCGTTTCATGGTATGGATATAAAAAAATAACATTCAAGTCCAAAGCTGTAATGGTATTTCCCAATGGTGATTGTGATTATTGTATCAGGTAGTCAGAATATCATCAAAAATATTATAAATAGTTAATAACATCATCTAAGAGCAGAGTGCCTGAACCGGGGGGTCTTCATAGCAACAAATCTAGAAATTCTAAAACGATATAGTTTTTATAACCATGAAGAGGAATTTTGTATCATGGCCTTGTAAGGTTCTGGGGCTACGAGATGGTTAAAATATGATTTGGCGACCTGGGAAAACGTTTTCCAGTTACCAGGTTTGTAGGAAATATGAATGGGAGTTGCGTCACTTTCACTTCAAATGTATGGGCGCCTGATAAGCCATAGTGTGGCGATTGTGTTTAATGGCTGCCTTGCAGTGGCCAAACGGGACAGCACTGCCCGCCTCTCTCGATTCTCTCGTTTATTGCACATACACTGGGTCGAGATCATTGAATGGCGTTAAAATTACTGTTGCTCTGCTGTTTGTTGATTCAGATTTAAATTGCTGCAGATTTGTACATTCAGCATTCTTCAAGTCATGAAATTATAACGGCCCCTTACCACGGTAAGTATTACTGACAGTATTTCTCGTTATTGGCAGTAAATACTGATGAAAACGGTATTGGCGCACTGATGGAAAATACTAATCAATACTATGAAATGGGATTGATGAAAAGTTTGTGAATTGATGATCCAGTATTCATCTTGGACAAGTATTCATCTTGTCTACGATCAATCATTCAATTACACAATTTTAATTCAATTTTGAAGAAGTCCCCAATGTTGAGGGCAGGAGGGGCTGGCAACCCCACCACATAAGATTATTCTAACAAGACTCGTTTAACAGGTAAAGAAGAAGTGGTGTTGTTGGCGTTGCGGAGTGCCAGGGACAAGGGAGGCCACTTCACCACCTACACGCGGGGAGAGATGCCGGAGAGGTGGGGGTACAAGCACAGCCACCGCACCCCGCCCATCCTGCTGTGTGCCGACGTCGGCTACCTCTTCTCGGCCGAGGACCAAAACTATACCAGTTGGTACCCAGATACAGTACACCTCGGATTATCCGGATTAATGTGGCGAACACCAATCCAGATAACAAAAAATCCGGATAATCCGAGGTCATTACAATATCGCCTAAATATCCATCGTATACCTTAGTTCCTGCTAAATTGATGCTGCAAACGGCGTATCAAAACTGTAGAACATGTTAATCTTTCAAATTTTATGAGGGTTTTATTTTGAAACAAATTTAAGAACTACTTTATAAACTTAATTATTAATCGAAAGTTAACGAATATGATGTTAACTTTTACCGTACTTACGGTTTAGGGTTGGAATAAAAGACCAGATTAAAATATTTTATTTATTTATATTTAAAATCTTAATAAATGGCTCATAATAACACAAACTTGAAACAATCATGACGAAATTTAAAGTTACTCAAAACTTATTAAAGTAACTCTTCTTAAAAAATAATGTGACATCAAATGACAACAATAAACAAACTCGCAAAATTGCCGTAGGTTACGCCTTTGTTGATTACTGCTAGCGCCCCAAGTAGCAATCCAGAAAACTACATTCACGAAAAATGCTGTAATGTACAGTTTAGGCAATGCGGTCCCTTCAATTATTGTGATTCCAAATGCGTACAGTAATGTATTGCATTTGTATTTTACTTTTAGAAGGCACATTTCACCCGTAAACTCAATAAAATCATGTTTTTGCTGTGATTTTAATTTTTTAATTTCTCGGATGGACTGATCCGGATAATCCGGGATCCGGATAATGTGGGGTCCGGATGATCCGAGGTGTACTGTACAAGCATACTCTATAAATGAGCTGCTACTTTATGAATGTCACTATAGTGTTTCAAAATCAAAATAACTTAGTGATGCAAAATTTTTATTACAGTTCATAAATAAGCAGTTGTGTTGTAGTGTATTCAAACAAATTTCACAATGTTGGCTACAATAGATATCTAGTGGTTATGATCGTAAATTTCAGTTTGAGTGGTCGTGGGTTCAATTTCCGATGCATCCTCTAAGCACATCCGACGGTAGCATATATTATCTCAAACTGTGTATTTCAGGTTAAGTGTAAGAAAGGGACGTGTGGCCCTCAGGGGTGCCTACAGGGGGGGATTATGACGCCAATGGCGTCATAGAATTTTTTGGGGGAATTTTTTTTGTTTTGTTTACTGTTCAGCTAAAACGTACTACCACTAATCTAAAATATATACAACCGCATGTGTAACTGACTCACTCACTCACTCAGGGATACAAATTCTAATAGACTTCCCGATGAGCTAGAAACTTGAAATTTGGCAGGAATACACCTTGGGTGGTAAAACCACAGGGAAAATTCTGAAAATTAAAACTTTCCACCCCCAACCCCCCCGAAAAGGGGGAAAAGGGGGGAAAATTTTAATTACGAAAAAAGTACTTTTCGTTTTTTGGATGTAGCGGCTAAACTAGAGGTCCTATCGAAAAACTGACTGCACCACGTGCCACGGATTTTTCACGATCTACAACTTTGGTCCTGTGACTTTTTGCCCTATCTCGTCTCCTTCACCCTTAGATAGCGCTAGAAATTTTAATTTTCGGAATTTTACCAAGTTTTTTCAGCTCCAAGAGATTTAATATTATACGTAGAGGGTTGAAAATTGGCATAAATCATCTCTACAACATATATGTTACAATTCAGAAATAATATATGTAGTTTGTAATATTAAAATGCCTGTAAATTTAAATGAATTTTCAAAATTCGCCAAATGTTAGCGATTTTCTCAGGTTTTTCGGCTCCAATATAATTAATATTATACGTAGAGGGCTGAAGATTGGCATACATAATCTCTACGGCATATATGTAACAAACCACGAATAATATAACTAGTTTGTACTATTAAAATGCCTATAAATTTAAAATATTCTTGAAAATTCGTCAAATGTCAGCGATTTTCCCAAATTCTTCAGCTCCAGTTTATTTAATATTATACTTAGAGGGCTGAAAATTGGCATACACCATCTCTACATTTATTTCCTTAGTTGAAATAAAATTTCCTACAATTTTGGTCTGTATGTATATTGCCTTATCTCACCTCCTTCACTCCCAAAATGACCTCTAAATTTAAAATTATTATAAATTTTTCAGTTTATTTTGAGTTTTTATTATTTTTCTGTATTTCTTTTTAGCTTATAGACCTCGAATTTCACAATGAGATAGTAATTTTGATCCTTTAGGGTTATCAGGGGACATTCGCAGAATTCACCCCGTTTCAACCCCTAAAATAGCCCTCAAAATTTAAACTTTTGATGAATTTTAACATTTCCTCCAGGTTTTCAGCTCCATATGATTTAATGTTATACGTAGAGGGCTGAAACTTTGGCATACATAATCTCTACAGCATATATGTTACAAATAAGAATAACATAACTAGTTTGTAATATAAAATTTCATATAAAGTGAAAAAAACTTCAAAATTCGCCCAATGTCAGCGATTTTCTCGAGGTATTTCATCCCGATTCAAACCAAACTTCCCGATTAGCTAGAAAATTTTAATTTGGCATGAATATTTCTTGTATGGTCAATGTATAGGAAAAATTATCAAAAAACGCCATTTTTTATTTTAACCTCCTAAAAAAATACAAAAAATCGCTTGCAAGCTATGTTACAAATCAGCGATGATAAAACTTTTACTTTTTTATTTTTTTTAATAAAGTTTGTTATGTGGCTTAATTTAGTTGATAGTTTAGTCGAATAATGGCCTAAATTTCCCAATTCGTTCATTTCTGTGACATCAAACATGCATGCTCATTTTTCACGTTAATGATGTGGAAAAGCTGTAATGTGTTGATTTTTAAGTTTGATTGGATTAAATTTGATTAAAATAGCACTCTTATAAATCTTACTAATAATTCAAAAGGAAGGAAGAGGAAATAGAAAAAAAACTAAGGTTATTTCCTTAGTTGAAATGAAATTTCCTACAATTTTGGTCATTATGTATTTTGCCTTATCTCAACGCCTTAACTCCCAAAATTACCTCTTAATTTAAAGTTCATATACATTTTTCAGTCTATTTTGGATTTTGATGATTTTTTAGTATATATTTTTAGCTTATAGACCTCGAATTTCACAATGAGATAGTAAGTTTGATCCTTGAGGGTTATCAGAGGACATTCGCAGAATTTACCCCGTTTCAACCCCTAAAATAGCCCTCAAAATTTAAACTTTTGTTGAGTTTTAACAACCAAGTTAAAAGAAACTAGCCTGATCGGAACATCGGATGGTGGGGTTAGGAGGGGATAAATAAACTCCTTAAAAATTGGTTTTTTAAATCTTTTACATTGAAAATAACAATTATCATATCCTGGGTTGGACCATTGGATTTAAATTGAAAAAACCAACAATTTGGTACTGTGAATAATTATTCTCTGTCCAGAAATTTGTCTCAATGTTTACTTTATGGGAAATAAATAAAATTATATATCGCTTTTTTGTCAACAAATCTGAATAAAAATCGGTAGATGTCTTTATTTAGTTGTTACCTGCTGGAATATTGAAAAAAAGTTGAATTTTTACATTTCCATGTCAGCGAACATGCATACTCATTTGTCATATTATTCTTATGGAGAAAATTGGTTTTGACATTTTACTTTTATCTTATTTATCTTTTTATAAATAAGTTTTTGTAACTTGAATATTTACATTTCCATGTACCCTTTAGGGTTATCACATGTCATATTTCAATATTAATCCGTCTTAACACCTAAAAAGTCCTCTGAAATTTATTCTTGAACTGAGAGACCAACTTTTGTCAAGAGACAAGTCAGTATTACCGACCACGTTTCCCAGTCATTTTCCATATCCAACCCCTTTCTACCTCTAATTACAACCATAAAATTAAGTGAATTGAGCATTTTCAAAACTTAGGTACTGTTACTTCCAAAAGAATAATTTTGCCTTACCCATGACCCACTTATCCCCTCTTTACTATCAAATAATTAACCACCCAACAACCAAAACCACCCCCATATATTTTTTTATCGTTTAGAGATCCATTTTTTCATTTTCCTCACCTGGCCACACCAACAAATTTAACCCCCCGTCATCCCCACCACCTACTATCCCCTTGAACACTACCACAGATACCCTGTACAGCGGCATTGTAAACAGTTTAATTATTTTTTCCTGTGAATTTTCATCATCCACCCCATGGTTTCACCTTATTTTTATATAATTAATTCTCACCACTCAACCTACAACATCTCGACCACCAACTATTTCCTTGAACACCACCAAAGGGGTGTTGCTCAGGGTTTGTAAAACGTAAAAATCTGTAAGTTGACTTCAATATGCAAACCCTCCCTCTCACGAGAGCCTCCCAAAGGGGGCCTGGGGGCGGAGCCCCCAGCGAGCCGTAAGGCGAGTCTAATATATATACGGCCGCTTGTGTAACTGATTAAGGATACGAATTCTTTTCTACTTCCAGATGAGCTAGGAACCTGAAATTTGGCACGGACGTTCCTCATTAATTCAAACTACGGGGAAAAATATCAAAACCCACAATTTTAAATTTTAATCCCCTCAAAAAAATTATAAAAAAATCGTTAAAATAAGCCTTTTTCAAACAACTGTTATTTTGAGCTCTAGTGGCCGAACGGATGGTCCTATCGAAAAACAGACTGCACCACGTGTCACGGATTTTTCACGATCTACAACTTTGGTCCTATGACTTTTTGCCCTATCTCGTCTCCTTCACCCTTAGATTGCTCTAGAAATTTCAATTTTCGAACATTTTCCTTTGGTTTTCTAGCTCCAGTGGACTTGATATTAAACTTATAGGGCTGAAATTTGGTTCACATCGTCTGTACGGCATATATGTTACTTAATTAACCTTGTTAATTAGTTCTTAACATAAAAATGCATCTAAAGCTAAAAAATCTTTGAAATTTGCCTCGTTAAACCCACCTGACATGTTCTTTTAAGTTGCTGATTAATGCAGCTTTCATAACTGCCAATGTGTTTCTTATCGGTAAAAAATGATAATAAATAACTTTTATAAATAAATATTCTTTACAAGCAAAGTTGATGTTTTAAGCCTGAAAATACTTCAATCGTATGATTTTTTCATGCGCTAATTGTATTTAAAACGATGATTTTCCTTTTAGGTTCTCGCTGTTTTCACTTCATAACGGCGGTAATGCAGTACGTGCCCCAATCAGATAAGACCTATCTGGTAGTGTGGTTCTCTGATTCAGTTTTACCGCGCTTGGATAAAGTTCTATTCTACGTTAACGTGAAAATGAAGTACATTTTTGTCGACTTGAAATTTCTCATTTTTTTATACTGTAATTACAATTTTAATATTATAACTCCCGTCGAAGCAAAATATTTGTATTTTTTAAACTTAAACATTTCAACACATCTTTCTCTCTCTATTAATGCCCAATTAATATAATGAAGGGTGGTCAATAAAAAAATCTTCCAAACTGGTTAGTTTTCACTAATTAGTGATGGCAAATGCCTGAACAAAATCTATATCAAAACATTAAACAAAAAACCGATCTTTGATAATTGTATTATCCAGTTATTTTTAAGCGAATTTTGTAGATAACGACTCTTAATTTAATGCCATGTTTTCTGACAGAGGTGGTTATCGAAGCAAAATCCTTACTCTTCAGGAAACTCGACGTCCAAAACTCAAAGGGTGTTATGTTTGGCGACTAGACATGCTCTTGTTAGGAGTCACTGCCAAACAAACACTACTCAGAATTAACATGATAATTTTTTTGTATTCTGTTTCCGCCTGGAAATCCGAAATAATTTAAACCTTCAGAGTTACTGAAAATGGCATTAAATAAGGAATAGTTCACATCAACATTCATGTTTCTAACTAATAAATGGTTAATAACTAATATAGTTATAGTTAATAACTAATAACTAAGCTGTAACAAAATATGACTTAACTAGTTACCCTATCGAAAAACAAAGATCAATACTGTATTTAAATAATTTTTTCAACAATTTCTCTTTTTATTTTCGGATATTTTGCTCTACCTCACCTCTTTCACCCCTAACATGGACCCTTAAAACAGGTTGGTTGTTATTTTCAACTTTATTTTTTTGTTTTTCTTTATTTGTGAGTTAATTTTTAATCTTGATTATAAGTCTTGACATGACGAGAGTCAGTTTTACCGTTCAGGTTTACGCCCCATCAAATGTCATTCGCCAGTTTCTTCCGTTTCAACTCCTAAAAGAGTCCTGAAGTTGAACATTCTTCAAATTTCAACTTTCCTCGTGGGTTTTTCTAATATATTCTTAAATGATAGACCCAAGTTATGACTTGGTATTACTCAAGTGTCCCTGCCCACGTTTAAGTGAAGTTATTGGCATTTTCTCACCCCTTTCAACCCCTACATACAACCAATAAATGAAGCAAATTAAACTATTCTCAAATGTTTGGCATTGTTATTTCTATACAAATACTTCTGTCTAACCCCCGGCCCCCGACTCTCATCCCCTTCAAATAATTAACAACCATCAAACTTGTGGTCCTATCGAAAAACAAAGCTCAATACTGTATTTAAATTAGTTTTTCTACAAATTTGGATTTTTATTTTCGAATATTCTGCCCTATCTCACCTCCTTCACCCCTAAAATGGGCCCTGAAATAAATTTGTTTGTAAATTTCCACTTTGCTATTTTGGTTTTTCTTTATTTGTGGGTTTATTTTTTATTTCGATTCAAAGTTTTGACATGGAGAGAGGCAGTTTTACCGCTCAAGTTAGGACCTCTATCAATGGTCATTCGCCAATTTATTTCGTTTCAACCCCTTAAAGAGTCATAAAGTTTAACTTTCATTAAATTTGAATTCTAATGGTTTTTTCTAAAATATTCTTTATATGAGAGACCCAATATTTGACTTGGGATTACTCGGTGTCACCGCCCACGTTTTAGCGGAGTCTTTGGCCATTTCTCACTCCATTCAACCTCTACATACAACCAAAAAATGTAGTAAATTATACTATTTTAAAATTTTTGACATTGTTATTTCTAAAAAATACTTCTGCCTAGCCCCCTGGACCCCGGACCCGCTCCCCTTTCAAATAATTAACCTTCCACAACCAACAACCCCCACCACCAAACATCCTCCCGAACCCCAACATATCTTGTGCAGAGAATTCGTACATAGTTTTAATAACTTTCCCTTGCGACTTTGATATCCAAACCCTCCTCACCCGAGGGGTTTTTTACCCTAAGGTTTATCAGAGGTCATTCGCCAATTTTTCCCCGTTTTAACTTTTAAAATACATGACTTAAGTTGAACCTTTATATCTTAAAATTTTCTCTTGTTAAAAAAAATTATTATTTGATTGAGATGCCCAATTTTTCAGAAGGGATTTGTTATTGTCACCTCCCATGAATAACCCTAAGTTATTTGTCATTTTTAAACGCTTTCGACCCCTAATCCCGCCAATAAAAGAAGAAAAATCAAGTACTATTCAAAAGTTTGGCAATACTATTTTAAAACAACAATTTTGTCTCACACCTGGCCCGGCGTTATCAGAGGCAAAACCTACTCGCCAACTTAACCCCCTTTTAACTCCATGAAAAAGTTCTCTAAATCTGAACTTGCAATGAGTTTACAATTGCACTGGTGGTTTTTACCATGTTAAGATATCTTGAGGTAGGAAAGTTTCAACCAAAACAATTAAATTAATTTGGTCTTGTGTCTTTTCAAAATCAAAATCCCCCGTCTTTGGGACTCATAATGGGAGGTCTGGGGGCGGAGTATTGTTCAACTGCGGGAGAACACAAACGGGGGCCTGGGGGCGGAGCCCCCAGCGAGCGAAGCGAGTATATATATATACAGCCGGATGTGTAACTTAAGTATACAAATTCAAACCATACTTCCCGATGAGCTAGAGACTTGAAATTTGGCACGGATATTCCTTGGGGGACCAAACCTCAGGGAAAATTATCGAAACTCGCAATTTTTTATTTTAACCCCCTCAAAAACATTATTAAAAAATCGCTAAAAAAGCTTATTTTAAGGAAATGTTATTTTGAGCTCTAGTGGGCGAACGGATGGTCCTATCGAGAAACGGATTGCACCATGTGCCACGGATTTTTCACGATCTACAACTTTGGTCCTATGACTTTTTGCCGTATCTGGTCTCCTTCACCCTTAGATAGCTCTAGAAATTTAAATTTTCGAACATCTTCCGTAGGTTTTCCAGATCCAATTCACTTAATATTATACGTAGAGGGCTGAAAATTGGCACTCATCATCTCTATAACATATATTTTACAAATCACCAGTAATATAACTATTTCGTAATAATTAAATGCATATGAAGTTAAAAAATCTTCGAAATTTGCCAAATGCCAGTGATTTTCTCAAGGTATTTCGTTCCGTGTCACGTTCTTATTCTACCTAGACTTCTGAAAATTTGCAAACCGTATATCTATGACTTCCGGTTGCGCTAGAAAAATAAAATTTAGCATGCACTTTCCTCATTGCTTCAAAACTGAGTGTAAAAGTATCAAAACTACATATTTTAAATTTCAACCCCTTCAATAATTTATTAATAAATCTGTGAAAAAGCTTTTTTAAAGCAGTTATTTTGACCTTTAGTGGCTGAACGGATGGTCCTATCGAAAAACGGACTGCACCATGTGCCACGGATTTTTCACGATCCACAACTTTGGTCCTATGACTTTTTGCCGTATCTGGTCTCCTTCACCCTCAGATAGCTCTAGAACCTTCGATTTTCGAAGGTTTCGCTAGGTTTTCCAGCTCCAATTGACTTAATATTATACGTAGAGGGCTGAAATTTGGCACACATCATATATACAGCCTGTATGCTACAAATAAGCAATAATATAACTGATTATTAACAATATTCTCGAGGCATTTCATTCCGTGTCGCCTTCATACACTACCTACACCCCTTATGACTTCCGGTTGAGCTAGGAATATGAAATTTAGCTTGTATTTTCCTCATTGCTTTAAACCGACGGTTATATTTTTTAATCACAATTTTAAATTATAACCCTCTCAAAAATGATAACAGACCTTAAAAAACATTTTTCATCTCGTCTCTTTCACCCTTAGGTAGCTCTGTAACTATCAATTTTCGAAGATTTCCCCCAGATTTTTCCGCTCCAGTTGACTTGATATTAAACATACATGGCTTAAATTTGGTACACATCTTGTCTACAACATATATGTTACAAATCACCAATGGAGGATAAAATACAGGGAAAATTATCAAATCTCGCCATTTTTTATTTAAACTCCCTCCAAAACATATGAAAAAATCGCTAAAAAAGTTCTTTTTAGATATGTTATATTGAGCTCTAGTGGCCTAACCGATGGTCGTTTCGAGAAACGGCCGGCACCAGGAGTCACTGATTTTGTACGATATGCAACTTTGGTCCTATGAGTTTTTCCCCTATCTCGCCTCCTTCACCCTAAAGTAGCTCTCGAAAATTGAATTTCCACAGATTTACCCAAGGTTTTCCAGCTTTAATTGCATAAAATTTAAATGTTACAGGAATGAAATTTGGTGCACATCATCTTTAGGTCACATATGTATTAACTAGTTCTTAATTTGAAAATGAAAATACAATTTTAAAATATTTTAAATTTACCTTGTTAATACAACCCGCTAGACATTTTCTTCATTGTTGCTGTTTGTACAGCTTTCGTAACTGCTATATTGAGCTCTAGTGGCCGAATCGATGGTCCTATCAAGAAACGGGTAGCACCAAGAGTCACTGATTTTTTTACGATTTACAACTTTGGACCTAAGACTTTTTTCCCTATCTCGCCTCCTTCATCCTTAAATATAACAAATACCTTCTTATTTTCATTTCATATATTGAGCTCTAGTGGCCGAACCGATGGTCCTATAGAGAAACGGGCAGCACCAGGAGTCACTGATTTTTTACGATCTAAAACTTTGGTCCTATGACTTTTTCCCCTATCTCGCCTCCTTCATCCTTAAGTAGCTCTAGAAAGTTGAATTTCCACACATTTACCCGAGGTTTTCAAGCTTTAATTGCCTAAATCATATATTGAGCTCTAGTGGCCGAACCGATGGTCCTATCAAGAAACGGGCAGCACCAGGAGTCACTGATTTTTTACGATCTACAACTTTGGTCCTATGACTTTTTCCCCTATCTCGCCTCCTTTACCCTTAAATAGTGAAGTGAATTGAGCATTTTCAAAACTTTGGCATTGTCACTTCCAAACAAATACTTTTACCTTACCCATGACCCCACTTATCCCCTGTTTACTATCAAATAATTAACCTCCCAACAACCAAAACCATCCCCGCCACCAACTACCTAATATGTATTGTGTCTTTTCAATATCAAAAACCCTGACCCTTTAGCATAATCAAAGGCCATTCGTCAATTTTATCCCATTTCAACCCCTCAGAAGTCCTCATAAGTTAAACTTCCATTGCACGTGACTCGTGTTTTTCATATATATTTTTTATCGTTTAGAGATCAATTTTTTCGTTTTCCTCACCTGGCCTCACCAACAAAATTAACCCCCCCCCACCAAAAAGCAACCCCCTCATCCCCACCACCAAATATCCCCTTTAACACTACCGCAAATTTCTTGTACAGCGGCATTGTAAACAGTTTAATTTCATTAGTCCTGTTAATTTCATCATCCACCCTCTGGTTTCACCTCATTATTATATAATTATTTCTTACCTCTCAACCAAAAGCACCCGAACCACCAACTATCACCTTGATTACCACCAAAGATACCTTGTTCTCAGGGATTGTAAACAGTTTGATACAAATCTGTACGTTGACTTCAATATGCAAATCCCCCCTCTCCCGAGAGCCTCCCAAAGGGGGCCTGGGGGCGGAGCCCCCAGCGAGCCGTAAGGCGAGTCTAATATATATACAGCCGGATGTGTAACTCATCTATAGATACAAATTCTAAAGTACTTCCAGATAAGCTAGAGACTTGAAATTTGGCACGGATATTCCTTCGGTGGTCAAACCCCAGGGAAAATTATCAAAACGAAACATTTCCACCCCCGACCCCTCCAAAGGGGGGGAAAAGGGGGGAAAAATTGAAGTTCGAAAAAAGTACTTTACGTTTTTGGGCTGTAGCGGCTAAACTAGAGGTCCTATTGAAAAACGGACTGCACCACGTGTCACGGATTTTTCACGATCTACAACTTTGGTCCTATGACTTTTTGTCCTATCTCGTCTCCTTCACCCTTAGATTGATCTAGATTTTTAAATTTTCATAGATGTTCCCTAGGTTTTCCAGCACCAGTTGCCTCGATATACTACCTAGGCCCCTATAAAATTGCAAGAATATTGTTTCGGTGGTATTACTAAATATAAAATTCTCAAAACAAAAAAATTCAACCCCCCCACCCCTCAAAAGGGGGTAAAAAAGTGGGAAAACTTGAATTTCGATAAAAGTTCTTTTCGTTTTTTGTCCCTGGCGGCTGAAATAAAGGTTCTGTTCAAAAACAAAGGTTATTTCCTTAGTTGAAATTAAATTTCCTACAATTTTGGTCATTATGTATTTTGCCTTATCTCACCTCCTTCACTCCCAAAATGACCTCTAAATTTAAAATTATTATAAATTTTTCAGTTTATTTTGGGTTTTGATTGTTTTTCTATATTTATTTTTAGCTTATAGACCTCAAATTTCACAATGAGACAGTACGTTTGATCCTTTAGGGTTATCAGGGGACATTCGCAGAATTTACCCCGTTTCAACCCCTAAAAAAGCCCTCAATAGTTAAATTTTCGTTGAATTTTAACATTACCTCCAGGTATTCAGCTCCACATGATTTAATATTATACGTAGAGGGCTGACATTTGGCATAAATCAACTCTACAGCATATTTGTTACAAATCAGGAATAATACACCAATTTTGAAAAAATAAAATTGCATATAATGTAAAAACAAATTGCTAAATTCGCCAAATGTCAGCGATTTTCTCCAGATATTTCATCCCGGTTCAAACCATACTTCCCGATTAGCTAGAAACTTGAAATTTGGCATTAATATTTCTTGGATGGTCAAAATATAGGAAAAAATTATCAAAAAACGCCATTTTTTATTTTAACCTATTCAAAAAAATGACTAAATATCGCTAACAAGCTATTTTACAAATCAGCAATAATATAACTTTTTCTTTTTTTAACTTTTCAAAATAAAGTTTGTTATGTGGCTTGATTTGGATGATGTTTAGTCGAATAATGGCCTAAATTTTCCAATTCGTTTATTTCTGTGACATCAAACATGCATACTCATTTTTCATGTTAATGATGTAGAAAAACTGTATGATGTTGATTTTTAAATTTAATTGGATTTAATTTGATTTTTAAAATAGCACTCTTACACTAGCCTGATGGGACCATCGGGTGGTGGGGTTAGGAGGGGATAGATAAACCCCTTAAAATTGGTTTTTGGGATCTTTTACGTAGAAAATGAAAATTATCAGATCCTTGGTTGGACTATTGGATTTAAATTTAAAAAACCAACAATTAGCACTGTGAATAATTAATTGTTCTCCATCCATAGGTTGCCGAGATATGGATTATGTAAATACAGTACTTTGTCCCAATGTTTACCGTATAGGAAATAAATAAAATTCTATATATCGCTTATTTCTCAACAAATCTGAAAAACAATTGGTAGATATCTTTATTTAGTTGTTACCTACTGTAGTACTGAAAAACTTGATTTTTTACATTTCCATGTCAGCGATCCTGCATACTGATTTCTCATCATAGTTTTATGGACGAAATTGGTTTTGACATGTTATTTTTATCGTATTTATTTTTTAAATATATTGTTTTTTGTAAAATATCTCAGGGTTTGAAACCTATTTGCTTTTCCAGAAATTTGATGAGTCATTTCAGTAATAACTCCCCCCCCTACCATGAACCCCATTGAAACTATTCATCCCCAAAAACTAAAAACAATTATTTTGCTGATTGCTTTGGGGCGAACCCCTTTAAGGGGGCCTGGGGGCGGAGCCCCCAGCGAGCCGTAAGGCGAGTCTAATATATATACAGCCGGATGTGTAACTCATCTATAGATACAAATTCTAAAGTACTTCTAGATAAGCTAGAGACTTGAAATTTGGCACGGATATTCCTTCGGTGCTCAAACCCCAGGGAAAATTATCAAAACGAAACATTTCCACCCCCGACCCCTCCAAAGGGGGGGAAAAGGGGGGAAAAATTGAAGTTCGAAAAAAGTACTTTTCGTTTTTGGGCTGTAGCGGCTAAACTAGATGTCCTATTGAAAAACGGACTGCACCACGCGTCACGGATTTTTTACGATCTACAACTTTGGTCCTCTGACTTTTTGCCCTATCTCGTCTCCTTCACCCTTAGATAGCGCTAGAACTTTTATTTTTCGAAATTTTCCGTAGGTTTTTTGGCTCCAGTAGATTTAATATTAGATGTAGAGGGTTGAAAATTGGCATACATCACCTCTACGACATATATGTTATAATTCACAAATAATATAACTAGTTTGTAATATTAAAATGCCTATAAATTTAAAAGAATCTTCAAAATTCGCCAAATGTCAGCGATTTCCTCAGGTTTTTCAGTTCCAGTAGATTTAATATTAGACGAAGAGGGCTGAAAATTGGCATACATCATCTCTACAGCATATATGTTACTAATCACGAATAATATAACTAGTTTGTAATATTAAAATGCCTGTAGATTTAAAAGAATCTTCAAAATTCACTAAATGTCAGCGATTTCCCCAGGTTTTTCAGTTACAGTAGATTTAATATTATACGTAGAGGGCTGAAAATTGGCATACATCATCTCTACAACATGTATGTTAGAATTCACAAATGATATAACTAGTTTGTAATATGAAAAAGCCTATAAATTTAAAAGAACAGAGATTTTCCCGAAAATCATCATCAAAACTATGCCACGCACGGTTTATGTTAAATTAAAATGAATACATGTACTAATTTTGCGGAAAAAATATTAAAAACCTTAGCCATAGATGTAAAGCAATATATTAAACATGTTATCGCTAAAATATTTTCAGAAAAAAACTTGCTGATAACAGATTTTAATATAGGTTCTCGCTGGTGGTAATGTCACAAGTTTCAATGACACCCTCGCTTCATCCAGCTGTCTTTATTACTGGCAATTTGTATATTTATTGCAGTTTAAGACCAGTGTGCTTAATTATTTAGTCTGATGGCTTTTTCCTGCATTGCTCGAGGGTCATTCAATCAGAGTGATCCTCGATTTGACCAATTCAGTAACAACGCGCAATGCATGGCGAATTCCGCTTGTGCTCTCGCTTGGCAAGCTCTTGGCGGCGATTTTTCATCGTCTGTTATTGACAATATTCTCATGGCAGGTGATCGTGTTTACGTGAGATCCCGTCATGAGAATAACGTTAATAACAGATACTTGTATCCAGAAGACCTCATACGAGAATTTCATATCTTGGACCAAGTTGTTCATGTAGATGAAATTAGTTTTGTCGCCAATGGAGTGTACCCTTCAACTAAAGGTGACTTCGATGAATCCTTGAACAACCTTAAATGTCTCTTGGAGGCTATTTTGGCTGTAGACTGTAGTAATGGAGGGTTTCTTTTCACGGGACAGCTTGTGACCGTAGCTTTTTGACGTTGTCGGGGTCGTATTTATTTATTCGATTCTCATGCAATCAACGAAGCCAGACAACGTGACCAAAATAGTTCCGACAACGTGGCACGGCTGTTCACATGTGAGTCCCTCTCATCTCTTGCATCTCTTTTGCTGGCGAATTGCGCATTCTGTGGGGGGCAGTACAATATCAGTAGGATCGTCTTTTCCCGACAAATCAGTCAACCCTTTCCTGTCCAGGTCCCGTCTCCGATAAAATCACTTGACTATGATCCAAAATTATTTTCTTTAGAACCTGTCGTCGTTCTCTCTCCTTTAAAATCTTCTGGGTGCGATAAACCTGAGAAGAAAAGGGGACCGGGTAGACCCAAAAAAGTGAAACGTGGCCGTCCCAAAGTTCTCCCCACCACTAGAGAAGAGCAATTAAAGGCGGCTAAAAAACGATATGCTCAAACGCACCCTGAGGTCATCAAGGCTGCTTCTGACCGTTACTCCCAACAGAACCCTGAAGTAAACAGAGTGGCTGTCAGTCAGTATAGCGAGCGCCATCCTGAAGCTTCTAGGGAGAGGGTCCAAATCTTCCGATTAAAAAATCCTAAACTCTCTGAACTGCGACATTTGCCCACTTCTCTTGGTCGTGAAATAATAAATCACGGTCCTATGTCTCGCTGGATGGGAAGTCTACTGGACAACATAAGTCCTTATAAATTATCTAAAGTTAGTCTGTGGGAGGACAGTATTTATAGGTGTCCTTTCTGTAGTTCCCGGCTCTTCGAAGAAGAAAAGAACAGAAAAAAATGGTGCTGCGGTGAAGGGTTGTTCAACGTCCTTGACCTTCCTTCTCTTGAAGAGCAATTTTATTCTGACCGCCGTTTCATCGAAAGAGCGCGGGCCTACAACGATCTGTTTGCCTTTTGCGCCCTCGAAGTGTCAGGTGGGTACCGGCATCCTTCCGGTTTGTCTTTTTTTAAGATAGAAGGTAGGATGTACCATCAGGTATATAATCTCGACGCTCCTGGTCAAAAGTTCACTACTTCTGCTGGGAACGTCCAGTTTGTAAATCGGTCCCGCCTGTACATCGATGACGGGGAAGAACGCCGGAACATTGCCGAGGGTAGATCTCTTGACGGGGGTATTACCGACGATATTACTCGTTTTCTTGCTCGAGAAAATCCATATATCGAGCACTACCGTCGGTTGAGTAATGAACCGTCAGTGAACGCTCACTTGGATTTTCAAATTACAAGTAGAGCTACCCATGGCCCTGTTCTTGGCGACCGGCAGACAGGTATTGAAGTGCATGCTGTCCTCAGTACAGACGATTCGTCAAATACTGAACCTCGCAAATTGACCATCTGGAAGCATGGCTCGGCCAGACCTACTTCCATAGACCTTCTTAGTCCCCTCATGGAGCCTTTCCAGTATCCATTGCTTTATCCTCAAGGAACTCTAGGTTGGCATATTGGCCGTACTGACAATCGCGGCAACAAATTGTCTCAGTACAATTATTCTCGTTGCCTTCTACTTTCTGAGCCGCGCTTCTCCCATCTTGGCCGTCTTTCTCAAGCGTGGCAGGTTGAAATGTTCGCCAGGTATGAGGAGGAGAAATTGCGATTCATAAAATTTTCTCAATCTAAGCCAACTGGGAATACCTTGCGGGTAGGGCCTTTGGATGAGCTCATCGGCGCACAGCAGGGAAGACAAGTCCTACATGACATCAATAATGATGAAACTGTCCAGGGTGAGGGTGGGGCGCAGCCTGGTAAAGTTTACCTCCCAAGCACATTCACTGGGGGACCCAGGTACATGAAAGTACATTATGAGAACGCCATGGCTCTGGTGTCTCGTCTGGGAACCCCCACGTTTTTCCTCACATTCACTTATAGTGCGACTTGGGAGGAAAATAAAAAAGCTTGCCCCCGCGGTGGTAGTCGCAGTGACCCGGCTACAGCATGCAGAGTCTTTCAGATTAAACTTCTGGAACTCCTTCGAGATCTGCGCAGTGGAGCCATGTTTGGTAAATCTATTTACATTGTTTTCGTAATAGAATTTCAATTGCGCGGGTTTCCACATGCTCATATTGTTTTCAAGATCGACGGCGACGGCCCTGTTCAGGCTACTGATATCGACTCTATTATCCGTGCGGATATTCCCTCGGAGGAGGAGGTTGGAGGTCGGCTCAGGGCGTTGGTATTGAAACATATGATCCATGGCCCTTGTGGTACAGATCACAGGACTGACTTTCCATGCTGGGATTCTGCTAAGGGTTACTGTACTAAATTCTTTCCGAAGCCCTGCTGTGAAACCACCCATGTCGATGAAAGGGGGTTCGTCCAGTACAAACGGGATTACAATAATAAAGGCTCAATAAACTGTCGTAACAAATCAATTCCTGTTCACGATGGCTGGGTAGTCCCATACAACGCAGCTTTGATTTTGAAATATGAGGCTCATATAAACTTGGAGCTTGCTTCCACCCGCCGTGTAATCAAGTACCTGTTCAAATATCTGATGAAAGGTGGTTCTCTCCAGAATGTGACTGTCACTCCGTTCAGCAAACAAGATGACGAGATTGAACATTACGTGACGAAGAGAATGGTGGGTGCCAGCGATGCATGCTGGAGGCTCTTGGATTTTCCTATTTCCAAGTCTGAACCCAGCGTTGAATGTCTTCCTGTTCATCTGGAAGGAAAACAATCAATCTGTTTTCGCCCTGACGAGCTGGAAATGGCAACCACTAGGGCAAGCTCCAAGCTTATTTTGTATTTCGATCGGCCTCTTGATGCTGTGTTTGAAAATCTGACGTATCCATCCTTCTTTGAAAAATTCATCGTACACACTAAGAGACCTAACAATGGGGAGGTATTCGAACATCAGGATGGCCAACATTTCATCACGGCCCGCCAGCGTGGGGAAAAGGTATGCAGACTGTTTTGGGTTTCTCCCAGCCGCAGCGAACTATATTACCTGCGTATTCTCCTAACGTTCGTTCCTTGCCGTGGTTACAACGATCTCCTGTCTCGAGGTGGGCCTGACTGTCGTACTTTCCAGGAGGTCGCACGTAAACTCGGGTTGATAGAAGATAATGAGGAATACGACTACGCGCTGAGTGAGGCCGCTCAGTTTATGACTGGCCTGAGACTTCGTTCGTTCTTCGTCATTCTCTGCAACATGGGAGCTCCTGCAGCACTTCTGTGGGACAAGTTCCGTGACTCTCTTTGCGAGGACCACTTAGAGCGAAACCCCCATGACAGAGAATTGGCATATACAATCACGCTCATTGAAATTGACCGGAGTCTCAGGCGCCAAGGATCGTGTTTGGCTGATCATGGCCTCCCAGATGTTCAGGATGATACATCTGAGTTGGGTAGGGAACTGCTCACTTACGGTAACAATCAACAGAGTGCTTTGGTGGAAGAGTGGTTCCCCAGGCTCTCCGAGCATCAGAAGCTTGTATTTGAGCATGTTCGTTCTCTCCTCCATAACCGTGGCGATATTGCTTCTTCTAAAGTAATTTTTCTTGACGGTCCCGGGGGGTATGGGAAGACCTCACTGATTCGTGTCATCCTTGCGTACGTGAGGAGTTGTCATCAAGTGGCTCTTGCCGTGGCTAGCTCAGGGATCGCTGCCGGAAACCTGCCCGGTGGTACCACAGCTCACAGCATGTTCCGCCTCCCACTCGATCTCGGCGACGGCACTGGATTTTGGAACATCACCAACGGTTCCCAGAGGGCAGAACTCATCAGAGCTGCCCAGCTCATTGTTTTTGATGAGGCACCGATGGCTCATCGATTCATTTTTGAAATTCTCGACAGATCTCTGAGAGATCTCATGAATACCAGTGGGCCATTTGGTGATAAGATCTTTCTGTGCTCTGGGGACTTTCGTCAGATAGCTCCCGTCGTTGCAAACGCACGTACGCCAACCGACATTGCTTGTGTTTCACTTCGAGCGTCCCATCTGTGGCAATGTTTCAAAATCTTCTCTCTCACGACGCCACATAGGACGAGTGGTTCTACTGACTATTCCGAATTTCTGCTTGCAGTCGGCAATGGGACTATTCCTTCAATGTCTCTGGGGGAGGAGCGGGACAATCAAAGTCTAATACCTCTGCACGGTGTTAGACACTTGACCTCTTTGAATGATTTGATTTGCTTCGTCTTTCCGAGTGATGTCTTGATGAATCCCGATTTGTGTTCACGTAGGGCGATTCTCTCAACTCTAATTGTGAATGTCAAGGAGATCAACGACAACATATTGCGTTTACTTGACGGCCACCTTTATGAGTTGAGAAGCGCCGACTCTGTCGACAAGAATAATGATGACGGTCTGGATGTCGACGTTCAGTTGCTGAACCAGGCTACTGGAAAGGGTGTGCCAGATCACATTCTGCGTTTGAAGATCGGTTCTGTGTGCCTCATCATGAGAAATCTCAACATCGCTGAGGGACTCGTAAACGGCACCAAAGTCATTGTGCCTGCAATTACCAATCGGTTAATTACTGTCAGACTCCCTGGACAAACGGAGCCTATATGTATTCCTAGAATAACATTTACGTTTCCGTTTGTCGAGGGGTCGCCGCTTCGGGTCCGCCGACGTCAGTTCCCACTGATGTTGGCCTATTGTATGACCGGCCACAAGAGCCAGGGTCAGACAATAGATTCAGTTGGTGTTGATCTGCGCACAGACTGCTTCACTCATGGACAGCTGTACGTGTTGCTTAGTAGGGTCAGACATCCAGATCACATTGTTGTACTTGTTCGCCCTGACAGGATCAATGAAGGAGTCGCCTATGCAAAAAACATTGTGTATGGCGAACTCCTTCAATAAAACCGATTATGACGAGCAGTAGGCTAGGGGATCTGCTTAGTTAAAACTCCCCGTTGTTGTATATATATTTGTATGTTCCTAACATTTATTCGACGGCAGAGGCGAGGAGGACTGCCTTAACAAACTCTCCGATGTTAAATCATTCTTTTTATTAGTTTGACGAGCAGTAGGCTAGGGGATCTGCTTTGATAAAACTCCCCGGTGTTGTATATTTTTGTATATGTTATTTAATTTATTCGACGGCAGAGGCGAGGAGAACTGCCTTAACAAACTCTCCGGTGTGAAATTTTTTTTATTAGTTTTAGATGGCAGAGGCAAGGGGGACTGCCTTTAGAAACTCCCCATTTCTTTTTTTCTAGTATATTAATAAGTTTGTAAATATGGTTCCTGCGTTTCCCGGCCTCCCCGTTGGCGGAACTGGATATGCCGTGATGCAACTAAAGCACCGGCTAACTGACAGGGGAACATAAACTATTGAATTACTTAACATTTAATATTCACTATAACTTTATTACATCGTATTCACACAACTTCATTTTAATTAATATATTTCTTTAATACTAATGCCATAATTTTGAATCATACCAACTGCAATTTAAATTCAACTAAACATATATCTACCTACTTTGAATGTTAATTGAATTTCAAACATACTACCTTCGAAATCAATCTAATCACTAGCTTACAACGCAATGACAAAATGAATACAAATTTATATAAATACTAATACTCCAGTTTAGGTCAAATTAATTTGAGCACTTACGTCACTTTCCATCCTAACCTTTAGTCCAATCTTTTTCAACACTTGAACTCCTCTACCAAAAATTACTCTGGTGGAGATTAATTTGGAATACAATTTAGTCTTTGAATAATAAAAATCTCTTCCTTTGCCGGGAGACATCATCGGGGTCTGGGGGCGGAGCCCCCAGCGAGCCGTTAGGCGAGTCTAAAATATATACAATCCGATGTGTAACTGACTGATTAATAGATACAAATTCAAACCATACTTCCCGACGACCTAGAGACTTGAAATTTTGCACGAATTTTCCTTGGAGGGTCAATGTACAGGAAAAATTATCAAAAGTCGATATTTTTTATTTTAACCCTCTAAAAAAATTACTAAAAAATCGCTAAAAAAGCTGTTTTTTAAAGAAATGTTATTTTGAGCTCTAGTGGTCGAACGGATGGTCCTATCGAGAAACGGGCTGCACCATGTGTCACGGATTTTTCAAGATCTACAACTTTGGTTCAGTGACTTTTTGCCCTATCTCGTCTCCTTCACCCTTAGATTGCTCTAGAAATTTCAATTTTCGACGATTTTCCTTTGGTTTTCCAGCTCCAGTTGGCTTGATATTAAACGTACAGGGCTGAAATTTGGTTCACATCGTCTGTACAGCATATATGTTACAAATCACCAATAATATAATTAGTTCTTAACATACCAAATGCATCTAAAGCTAAAAAAATCTTTGACATTTGCCTCGTTAAACCCTCCTGACATGTTCTTTTAAGTTGCTGTTCAATGCAGCTTTCATAACTGCTAATGTGATTCTTATTGGTAAAAATAATAATAATAAATAACTTTTATAGATAAATATTCTTTACAAGCAAAGTTGATGTTTTTAGCCTGAAAATACTTCAATCGTATGATTCTTTCATGCGCTAATTGTATTTAAAACAATGATTTTACTTTAAGGTTCTCGCTGTTTTCACTTCATACCTGCGGTAATGCATTACGTGACCAAATCAGATTAAAGAATTAGCAGGTTATTATCTGGTCGAGTGGTTCTCTGGTTCAGTTTTACCGCGCTCAGATATAAGTTCTATTCTACGTTATCGGGAAAATGCAGTACGTTTTTGTCGACTTGAAATTTCTCGAATTTTTTTTCTATGTAGAATTTTAATATTAGAACACCCGGCGGAACTAAATACTTGTATTATATAAACTTAAACATTTTTTAACACATCTTTAAATATTGCCTTCATTCCGTGTATTGCAGTGTTTCAGTACCAGTAATAACTATTATATTTGTTATCAGTAAAAGAGTAACAATCTCTCTCTATTAATGTCCTATTAATATAATGACAAGTGGTCAAAAAAATCTTCCAGTCTGGTTTGTTTGCACTAATTAGTGATGACAAATGCCTGAACAAAATCTAAATCAAAACATTAAAAAAACGATCTTTGTATTGATATTTGTATTACTCAGTTAATTTTTAAGCGAATATTGTAGAGAAGGACTCTTTATTTAATGCCATGTTTTCTAACAAAGGTGGTTATCGAAGCAAAAACCTTGCTCTTCAGGTAACTCAACGTCCAAAACTCAAAGGGTGTTATGTTTGGAGACCAGACAGGCTCTTGTTAGGAGTCACTGCCAAACAAACATTGCTTAGAATTAACATAATATTTTTTTGTATTCTGTTTCCGCCTAGAAATCCGAAATAGTTTAAACCACCAGCGTAACTGAAAATGGCATTAAATAAGGAATAGTTCACAGCAAATCTCACGTCTCTAACCAACAAAGCTGAACTGTAACAAAATATGACTTAACTAGTCATCCTATCGAAAAACAAAGATCAATACTGTATCGAAATAATTTTTTCAACAATTTCTGTTTTTATTTTTGGATATTTTGCCCTATCTCTCCTCTTTCACCCCTAACATTGGCCCTTAAAAAAGTTTCTTTGATTTCCACTTTATTTTTTAGTATTTTTTTTTAAATCTTGGTTAAAAGCTTTGACATGACGTGAGTCAGATTTACCGTTCAGGTTTAGGCCCCATCAAATGTCATTCGCCAATTTATTCCGTTTCAAAACCTAAAAGAGTCCGAAAGTTGAACGTTCATCAAATTTGAACTTTCCTCGTGTTTTTTTCTAATATATTCTTAAATGATAGACCCAAGTTTTGAGGTATTACTCAGTGTCCCCGCCCACGTTTAAGCGAAGTCATTGGCCATTTCTCACCCCTTTCAACCCCTACATACAACCAATAAATGAAGCAAATTAAACTATTTTCAAATGTTTGGCATTGTAATTTCTATTAAAAATAATTTTGCCTAACCCCCTGGCCCCCGACCCTCTTCTCCTTCTAATAATTAAACTTCCACAACCAACAGCTCCCACCACCAAACTAGTGGTCCTATCGAAAAACAATTGTCAATATTGTATTTAAATTAGTATTTCTACAATTTTGGTTCTTATTTTCGGATATCTTACCCTATCTCACCTTCTTAACCCCTAAACTGTGCCCTGAAAAAAATGTGTTTGTAAATTTCAACTTTTTTGGTTTTTCTTTATTTGTGTGTTTATTTTTATTTGTGATTCAAAGTTTTGACATTTAGAGTCAGTTTTACCGCTCAGGTTTAGGCCTCTATCAATGGTCATTCGCCAATTTATTTCGTTTCAACCCCAAAAAGAGTCCTAAAGTTAAAATTTCATTCAATTTGAATTTTCCTTGTGTTTTTTTCTAGTATATTATTTAAATGAGAGACCCAAGTTTTGACTTCACAGCGTATACGTTACAAATCAATAATAAAATAACCAGTTCCTAATGTTATAATGCGTATAAAGTTAAAAAAATCGTCGAAATCTTCCAAATGTCAGCGTTTGTCACTTTCCTCATTGGTTAAAACCGAGGGTAAATTGATCTAAAATCGCAATTTTAAATTTCAATACCCTCAAAAATGTTATTAAGAAGTCTTTAAATATGCTTAAAAAACACAGTTATTTTGAGCTCTAGTGGCCGAAAGGATGGTTCTATCAAGGAATGGACTGCACCATGTCCACGGATTTTTCATGATCTACATCTTTGGTCCTATGATATTTTGCCCTATCTCGCTTCCATCACTCTTAGGTAGCTCTAGAACATTCAAATTTTTATGATTTCCCCGACGTTTTTCAGCTTTAATAGATTTAATATTATACGTAGAGGGCTGGAATTTGGTACACATCATCTCTACAGCATATATGTTACAAATCACTAATAGTATAACTAGTTCTTGGTACTAAAATGCATTAAAAGGTAGTAAATCTTAGAAATTTGCCTACTAAGACTTAGATCCCTGAAAATTTGCAAACAGTTTATGATTTTCTGTTGAGTTAGGAACCTGAAATTTGGCATGCACTTTCCTAATTGCTTAAATCCGAGGGTAAAATTATCACAACTTGCTATTGTAATTTTCAACCCCCTAGAAAATCATTTTAAAATCGTTAAAAAATGCCTTTCTCAAAAGCTGTTATTTTGAGCTGAAGTGGCCGAACGGATGGTGTTATCAAAATATGGACTGCACCATGTGCCACGGATTCTTCACGTTCTTCAACTTTGGTAATTTGATCTTTTGCCCTACCCTCCTCATTCACCCTTAGATAGCTCTAACCCCTTTCAACCCCAAAACCGACCAATAAATGAAAAAAATTAAGCATTTTTCAATTGTTTGGCGATGTTATGTTTAAATAAATACTTTTGACTTACGTCCTTAGCTCACCAACCCTCTCCCCTTTCAAATAATTAACCTTCTATAACAAAAAACCCCTTACTACCAATAAACCCTCCCCCTTGAACAAACCAAAAATAACTTGTGCTGAGAATTAGTAAATAACTTGTAATTTTTGATGAAATACGTTTACCTCAACCAGAGCCCCATGAAACCTCTTCAAAAAAATAGCCCCACCCCCTCCATCATAAATACCTCCACCGGCTACTTCCCTCACCAACTGACCCCCCGAACAATAAATTTGCTAGGATTTGTAAAAAGTGTATTCATGCTCTCACTCTTCAATACACACCTCCTTCAATTTTTCCCAACCTCCAAGTCGGCATCGCAAAAAGAAGAACAATTTAAAATTAAATTTCCAACAACTTTGGTAGACATGTAATTTACCCTACCTTACCTCCTTCGCCCTCAAAGTGGCCTCATTAGAAAAGACCGGATTAATGCCCTATTAAAATAATGACGGGTGGTCAAAAAAATCTTCCAGTCTGGTTTGTTTGTACTAATTAGTAATGGCAAATGTCTGAACAAAATCTATATCAAAACATTAAAAAAACCGATCTTTGAGTTGATATTTGTATTACTCAGTTAATTTTTAAGCGAATATTGTAGAGAACGTCTTTTCATTTAATGCCATGTTTTCTAACAAATTCTAACAAAGGTGGTTATCGAAGCAAAAACCTTGCTCTTCAGGTAACTCAACGTCCAAAACTCAAAGGGTGTTATGTTTGGAGACCAGACAGGCTCTTGTTAGGAGTCACTGCCAAACAAACATTGCTTAGAATTAACATAATAATTTTTTTGTATTCTGTTTCCGCTTGGAAATCCGAAATAGTTTAAACCACCAGCGTTACTGAAAAAGGCATTAAATAAGGAACAGTTCACAGTAACACTCACGTCTCTAACCAACAAATAGCTGAGCTGTAACAAAATAAGACAAGACGTTCATCAAATTTGAACTTTCCTCGTGGTTTTTTGTAATATATTCTTAAATGATAGACCCAAGTTTTGACTTGGTATTACTCAGTGTCCCCGCCCACGTTTAACCGAAGTCATTGGCCATTTCTCAACCCTTTCAACCCCTACATACAACCAATAAATGAAACAAATTAAACTATTTTCAAATGTTTGGCATTGTTATTTCTATACAAATACTTTTGCCTAACCCCCTGGCCCCCGACCCTCTTCCCCTTCAAATAATTAACCTTCCACGACCAACAGCTCCCACCACCAAACTAGTGGTTCTATCGAAAAACAATCATCAATATTGTATTTAAATTAGTTTTTCTACAATTTTGGTTCTTATTTTCGGATATTTTGCCCATCTCACCTCCTTAACCCCTAAACTGTGCCCTGAAATAAATTTGTTTGTAAATTTCCACTTTTTTTGGTTTTTTTTTATTTTTGTGTTTATTTTATATTTTGATTCAAAGTTTTGACATGGACAGTCAGTTTTACCGCTCAGGTTTAGGCCTCTATCAATGGTCATTCGCCAATTTACTTCGTTTTATCCTCTCAAAGAGTTCTAAAGTTTAACTTTCATTAAATTTGAATTTTCCTCGTGGTTTTTTCTAGTATATTCTTTACATGAGAGACCCAAGTTTTGACCTGGGATTACTCTGTAACACCGCCCACATTTAAGCGGAGTCTTTGGCCGTTTCTCATCCCTTTCAACCCCTACATACAACCCAAAAATGAAGCAAATTATATTATTTTCAAGTGTTTGACATTGTTATTTCCAAACAAATACTTTTGCCTAACCCCCTGGCCCCCGGACCCCCTCCCCGTTCAAATAATTAACCTTCCACAACCAACAACTCCCACCACCAAACATCCTCCCGAACACCAACATACCATGTGCCAAGAATTCGTACATAGTTATATTAACTTTCCCTCGTGACTTTTATATCTAAACACTCCTCACCTGAGGGATTTTTACCCCTCAGGTTTATCAGAGGTCATCCTCCCACCTCCCATGATTAACCCTAAGTTATTTGTCATTTCTAAACGCTTTCGACCCCTAATTCCGCCAATACAAGAAAAATCAAGTACTATTCAAAAGTTTGGCAATAATATTTTAAATCAACAATTTTGTCTCACACCTGGCCCGGCGTTATTAGAGGTCAGAGGTTCATCAAGGGCTACTCACCAACTTTACCCCATTTCAACTCCATGAAAAAGTTCTCTAAATCTAAACTTGCAATGAGTTTACAACTGCACTGGTGATTTTTACCATGTTAAGATATCTTGAAGTAGGAATTTCAACCAAAACAATTAAATTAATTTGGTCTGGTGTCTATTCAAAATAAAACCCCCTTCTTAGGGACTCATAATGGGAGGTCTGGGGGCGGAGTATTGTTCAACTGCGGGAGAACACAAACGGGGGCCGGGGGGCGGAGCCCCCAGCGAGCCGTAAGGCGAGTTTGACCTATACATCGTCAAAAATAAATTAATTGCTACACTATTTAAATTTGTATATATAATTTTCAATGTACGAAATAGGGATATACAACATGGAC
This sequence comes from Flexamia atlantica, assembly GCA_035578135.1. Taxonomy (NCBI): domain Eukaryota; kingdom Metazoa; phylum Arthropoda; class Insecta; order Hemiptera; family Cicadellidae; genus Flexamia; species Flexamia atlantica. The sequence goes on from JAQJVK010000019.1 coordinate 6,099,001, forward strand.
ATGCCCGCACGGCGATTGTCCAGAGTATACCATCAGCGTTCCTGTACACTTATTGTTTCTTTCGTGGCGGCCGCGGCACGCAAGCAGCCGAATTGGCTCAGTCCACGAGACTCTCTCCAACCGGACACAAACAAATTAATTCTTTCAACCTGTCCTGTTTCTTATCGATAATTACTTCTAGGGGGGAAATGCAAATTTGCTTTGGTACACTTGAAAAAGTAAAATTAATAATTCATCCCCCCCCCAAAAAAGCTTTGACGATTTAAAACTTATTTTGAGGAGGGAGGGTGCATTGAAATGTATGTATACAGTAATTACTTTTTACCGGGGAAATTTAAAAGTGGCAACACAACAAAATCTTAAATCAATCATCTAATAGCAAAATGAACGATCCCCCCCCCATTACAGCATTGACGTTTTAAGGATTATTTTTAGGGGGGAAGGTTGCATTGAAATGGACAGTTACTTTTTAGCGGGGAAATTTAAAACTGGTACCACAACAAAGTCTTCAGTCGGTCACCTAATAGCAACATTAATGATCCCCCCTCAATATAGCTTTGACGGTATAAAGATTATTTTTGGGGGGATGGGTGTGTTTAAATGAACAGGTCCTTTTTAAGAAGGAAATGAAAAATGGTAATACAACTAAAACTTCAGTCAGTCAACTAATAGCAAAACGAATTATCCCCCCTTCCATATAGCCTTGACGTTTCACAGGTTATTTCTAGAGGGGGACCTTGAAAAGAACCATCACATTTTAGGGGGAAAAGTAAAAATGGTGATAAAGAAACATTTTAATCGGTCATCCATTAGCAAAATTCATTATTCTCCCCAATATCGCGTTGACGTTTTAAAGATTATTTTTAGGAGCGAAGGGGGCGTTAAAAAGTTTTTAAATATTTAGGAGCAGGGGATTGTAAAAATTGTAAAACTTTAATTTAAAAATGCAGTTTAACAGCCAAAAAAGGATAAATTAATTCTAAATTTATTCCACTGAATTATCGACCAGCTAGGTAATGTGGAATGAACTCACAAAAATTCAGAATTTCAGTGCTTTTTGTAAGTGGGAAAAACTTGTGATAGTGGATAGTGGCAGGGTCAGTTGTTGTGGGTGTTGTTATGTTGACATGTTGTCAAGTTGCCTGCTGTATAGGCCTACATGTGATGGGTGTTTATGATTAAGGGTTAGATCATGGCCTTGTAGTACAAAATGAGAGCGTCAGTCGTGTATTGGGACAGTGGTTTAGTGAACGGTTGGGGTTAAGCTTTTGATAGAAGGATATTGACTTTTTTGGAGGTAGCTACCTATGTCCTCATTTACGTGTACATTTTAGTATTTGTGATAAGACGAAATGCCTTGAGTTTTCGGACCAAGGCTCAAGAATGGTAAAAGGCTACACTTGTCTTCTTCCCCCAGACGATGTTCCGGAAATAACTGACGACTAATAAAATCGAAGTTTAATAAAAATAATAATTTTTAAGTAATTAATATTATTAACCTTTAGTCGGAAAAATGTTTAAAATTTGAAAGTGATGTAACTTAAATTAACCCAGATTATTTTTAAAGCCCTCTGCTTAAATAGGATGTCATAAATGTATGTTATGCGGAGGGGGGATATTTGATAGATTTCGGAAATTTTTGGGAGGGGATTGGCGTCATAGCTCTTGGGGGGGATCGGCACCCCTGGTGGCCCTAACTTTGCCTGAAAAAATAAAGAATTTTTCATTTCATTTCATTTCATCTTCTAAAAAATCGTGAGGTTTTGTTTGAAACTTGAACATGTAATTTGGAAAGCATTTGTGATACTTATTCATAAACAAAAGACATTGGCGTTAACATTATAAAACATTGAAATTTAATATACAATAAAAATACACTAAGTATAATTTAATTTTTTGTAATTTAAGGTGTATTTCTAGTTTGGATGAATTTAATTTTTTTTATTGTAGTTGGGTTAGTTAAGCCTTTTTAACCAGTAAATCTGAGATGGTGTGTGGGGCTATAAATTTGTTATATAATAAGTATTTTTCTGTAAAAACTTCTATTTATATAAAAAATGCAAAATAAAAAAATCAGTTGCATCAGTTTGAGATCCATCCAGTGAAGTTTCAATGATCCAAAATCAGTAGGGTCTGGATCCATTTGAGATTAACAAATATCAATGTTATTTTGAGACAACTCTTACCTTACAGGCTCCAAGGGTTTGCCTGATCTAGAGGGTGTACCTTTTTTAGAGGGTTTTTGGGTGGTGGTCCATGTCAGAGGCCCTGGGGGTTCAACAGGGTTTTTCGTAATTGGAGGAACCTGGGGATAGGTTAGGAATGCTTTTCTTTTCATTTAGGGACGAGGCTTACTGACTACGTCACTTCTTTCACATATCTACTAATTTTTCTTTTTATTAAAAAACATATTTTTCCCAAAGGGAAACTTGTTTAAGCACAAATCCTGGGGCTTCCATTCCCCCAAAATCTAACAGTGCATATTTTTAATTATTTATAGCAGATGTTTTCTTTTCCCCAGCAAATTCATCTGTGATCGGTACTCATGGATATGATCCATTGGTTCAATCGATGAGAGCTTTCTTCATGGCACTTGGACCTGAGTTCAAGAGGAACTATTGGGTTGAACCATTTGAAAACATTCATATATTCCCATTGGCAGCTCACATACTCAATCTCACCTTACCAACAGTCAGACCCAATGGAAGTCTTTTGACTTTACAGGTTAGTTTTTAGAATTTATCTTTATGGTTTGAGTTGTTAACCCTCGAGCAGGCTCATGCAGAGTTTTCCTCCGTACATGTTATTTTTATTAAAATAAGCAGGCGTAGTGGGTGTAGGCAGTTGTGTCCGTCTCCTTACCTCATGCGCCTCATTCCAGGAATCCCCTAAAGCCATTTACACTTTCCCACACCCCCTTCGTACCTTGTTATTTGCTATTCAGTGATGCTGTGTCAGTTTGTGGAGCGCACTCTCCCATAACACAGACAGTGATACCTGTTCCATACCAGAAATTTAGTTACTATGTTCACTTGAATTATTACACCTATTGAGTTGAACAATTAATTGTATCAACGATGAAATGTGATTCCTAATGAAGTTTTTCATCATTTAAATATAATATTTCATTATAAAAAAAGAATTAGAAATGGGTTAAATTTGTGCAATTTAATGTTGCGGAGAAAAACTGCATGTGCCCGCTGCCGTATCATCATGACACAAATGTGTGTCGAAATTTAGTTCGTACTTTCGGCTAGAATATTTGGATTGGAAATGGAAAAGGTAATTTGAAATCAGTTTGATTATCCCACCAATCCAGGGGCAAAATGAATATAACCCAAAGAATAAGCCAAAATTAATAAAATACAAATTTAGGATCAATACCTTTCCCAAGGCTTTGTCAAATATCAAACTGCAATAGATATATATTTTTGAGTTTTCTCCGCAATTAGTTGCTTATAACCTTAATTAAACTGCATACTTTTTAGATACTGGTCATTTTAAATCTAATACCTCTAGAGCGTTTACTTTCTTCTATTGTTAGACAAATACCTTGTGTCTTTACAATCAATTGATTGAATAACTACAGTAAAATAAAATCTTGACTAAGGTTTAGGAATGTTGATTCTCTGAAGTTATAAAAAAAACATAATGTAAAAGTAAATTAAACCTGCTAATGTAGAAAAGTTGACAAGTCGACTTTACTCTGTCAACTGGTTCCAGTTCCCTCTGTTACTAGTTGAGGATGAAATTAATTGTTTTTTGGGGTAAACACAGTACCGCACTGTAAAATTTTCCTATGTTATTCATATATAAAATATATAATTCCAAACCGCACTTATTTCTAGAATTATGTTTATCTTAATAACATCTTTCATGTGGCTTCGTATAGTTTGAAATTCATTGTCTTTTAGCCTAAACTTTTCCATTTTTTAATTTGTGGGTCAGCAATTTTACAACCCATTCCCAGTCTTATCCATATGAAAAATAAATAAAATTTTATGTTTCCTTATTTCTTGACATATCTTGATAAAACTTCGTGATGGCTTCTTCTAGCTAGGTGAAATATGATTTTAAGGGTTTGAAATTCGCTAAAACTACAGGTAGACAGTAGGTCCCCGATTTTGTTATTTTGGAACGGTAGAGGCAGAGTCCCCCGTATCCCCAATTAATTATGATTTGTCAGTAACAGGGCATTTAGCCACCAAGTAATAATATTTATTTAATAATTTATTGTAAATCCATTTGTATAATCTCTACGAAAGAATAAAAGTCAGTGTTATTAAAATATTCCTACTTCTCCTCATTTAATGATTTAATATTTAAGTTTCAAAAAGGTCGATCGAGTTGGTGAGTATAAGGCTATCGTTATTACACTAACATTCGAAGATTGTTTAGCCCCGACTGTCCGTTGGCGCGGCAATCTTAACACTACACTTCGGCTTACGCTGTTGCATCTTAATTGATGCTGCGTCCGAAAACATACAATTAGTGGCACTTTACATTTTACATTCACAAACACAATAAAGGCTTACGCTGTTGCATCTTAGTTGATGCTGCGTCCTTTATAACACTACGCTTTCGGATCGCTGTTGCATCTTAACTGATGCTGTGACCGAATTAAACACACATTTACACTTACAGATAAAGGCTTACGCTGTTGCATCTTAATTGATGCTGCGTCCTTTATTCACATAACACTCACAAATAAAGGCTTACGCTGTTGCATCTTAGTTGATGCTGCGTCCTTTATAACACTACGCTTTCGGATCGTTGTTGCATCTTAAATGATGCTGTGACCGAATTAAGCACACAAATTACACACTTACACCAAGAACTCACAAGTTAGGGGATCATTGATAGCCTACAAGTGGATTGTGCTACGGCAAAGAACTCACCCTGAGGTTTAAGGTTGAAATTGACTTAAATAAATAAAAACTCCTTTTCAATTTAATCATCTTTCTGTTCCCGTCTCCACAGCAACAGCACATCATGCCACCACATGCGCGAGCACGTCAGCTGATAGTCACCCACATTTGTGCCCAGGTATCACTGGTGCCCCCTCTCTTTATCACCCCCCCTTCTAGCAACATCTGGTTGATTAAAAATTTTCACATAGCTGTAAAACATCTAGCAATGTCATTACAATTTACCTTAATAATTTATTATGTTTTTCTTTCAGGACATTTTGATTGCAAGCCGATTTGAACAAGATTTACTAGTGTTTGAAAGAATACCCTATGTGTTAATAGGTAAGAAAAAATAACATTTTTAATTTTTAATTTCCCTGCCTCTCAATACCTATCCAATTGTTCCTCCTAACTTTTCTTTTTCGTATGAATGTAAGTTTTTGTCCTAAAATTTATTACATTATCTTAATTTGTGTTGGATGAAATAAATTTGTCCAAAACGTTTTTAGAGTCAAACCATAAGTGTGAACCAGCAAAGGGTAATGTAGATGTGTTTGTTAAAACTTGCTTTAACCGTCTTAAAAACTTAGAAACTGATGATGAAAATATTTGGTTAAAAATAACTTTTTCTAAGTCTTTTTCCATTATTTTGGGTTTAGTGTATTTCCCTCAAAACTCATCTGTGTCTAAATACAAGTTATTTTTTGAAAAACTTGATCAATATAAATTTGAGAGTGAAAAAATTATTATTTAGGAGATTTTAATCTGCATATATCTGGTAGTTCATTTAAGTTAAGATGTGGTGGAGATACATGTAAACAATTGTTATTCTTTCTGGAAGTGTATAACTTGAGTTTAAAGAATGATGTATTAAATTGTTGAGGCAGAACTCTAGACTTGGTATTATCAGATATAAGTGATTTAAATGTTCAGGAGGATGAACCTATAGTTAAATTAGATTGTTACCATCCCGCTCTGTATATTGTTTTTGGAAATTCGATTTTGACCAAGGTCAATCTTAACGAAATTAAACTGGACAAGAAGACTTACAATTTTAAACAGGGTAATTATTTGGAACTCTACAACTCGCTTAAAAATATTAATTGGGTTACTAATATTAACAATTGTGACATTAATTATAGTGTTAACAGTTTTTATAATATGCTTAATTCCAAGCTGGATTTACATATATTCCATTGCTAAAACATAGAAATAAAAATACAAAATTCCCTAAATGATTTACTATTGGTACAGGTACAATAAAAGTCATTAAAAAGAAAGAAAATGTTCGTAAGCAATACAGGAATTATAAATATGATTCTTTGTTACTTGAATTTAAACGACTCAGGACGGAATCAAAAAAAAGAATTAAATTTGATTATTTAAACTTCATTTCATATCTTGAAGATAACGTAGTTAACAACCCCTTACCTTTTTGGGGAATGGTGAGGAGATTATGGTCGACGGGCAGTGGCACCTTGACATCAATGACACTGGACAGGGGGGAGGTGGAGGGGGGCACGGCGATGGCAGAGGCATTTGCTCAATATTTTAGGTCTGTGTACGATGCTTCTGCGTTGGACTGTGATCAGCTGATCTGCCGGACGCTCGACTCACCTGTCTTATGTGGCATCGGCTGACTTACGGTAGATAAAATGACTGAAACTGAGGTTGCGTTCGTGCTAAAAAAACTCAAGTCCAAACGTTCTTAAGGCCCGGATGGAATTCCATCATTCATCTTTAAAGGTTGTTCCGATTTATTAATTTCACCATTGACACATCTCTTTAGCTTGTTAGTTAATTCCAATATTTTTCCAGACCGATGGAAACTCACCAAAGTTGTTCCTGTTTTTAAAAAAGGCTTGAAAAATGACATTAAAAACCATCGACCAATCGCAATTTAACCCTGCCCAGCCAAACTATTCGAGTAAATTTTGTATAAAAGATCTTCAATCACATAAAAAACTTTGTCACGCAATTTCAACACGGTTTTATTTCCTGGACGATCTATTAATTCAAACTTACTGTAATCTACTGATTTTTGAATTTCTTCACTTGATGTGGGCGGACAAGTAGATGCAGTCTATACTGACTTTTCTGAGGCGTTTGATAAGGTCAACCATGCAGAGTTATTAAAGAAATTAAATTATTTTGGTTTCTCAAATAATAGCCTAAGTTTATTCGTTTCATATCTTCACAATTCGTCAGTTACAATGGTTTTTCATCTCGTGAATTTCTTATGCATTCAGACGTGCCTCAAGGCTCAAATTTGGGACCGTTATTATTTGTTTTGTATGTAAATGACATCGTCGATTGTGTCAAAAATAGTAAAATTTTGTTGTATGTGGACGACATTAAAATTTTAGAGAAATCAACAGTATTACTGATTGTTTCATACTGCAAGAGGATTTAGATCGCTTGGTTGTCTGGTGTCATACAGGATTGAGATTTAATGTCGACAAGTGCATGGTTGTAAGATACACTTGGTAAACATTGAATTTTATACATTTTCAATATCTGTTAGAGAACACCTCTTTAGCAGTTGTATCTCAGCTCAGAGATTTAGGAGTCGTTTTTGATGAAAAAATGTGTTTTTCAAATCACATAATTGAAATTTGCAATTTCAACCCCTTGGGTTTTTATTTAGATCTTGTATCGTTTTTGAAAAATGAATCCACATTTAATTTGTTGTATTTTTATTTGCTCAGATCTAAATTAGAGGTTGGTTTTGTTATTTGGAACTCCTATCAACGCTATCTCGTGGAAATGTTAGAACAAATACAAATTAAGTTTTTAAGATTTCTGTTTTTAAAAGATTTGGATATTACACTTTCGATATTCCGTATTTTGAGTTACTGCGATTATTTGAATTTAACAGTTTGCGCAAGCGCCGTGAAATGGGAATGATGCTGTTTTTATTCAAGCTAATCAATGGCGGTGTTGATTGTAGTGAGATCCTAGCGCAGATGAACTTCCTTGTTTTTCGTACCTCTTCCAGGGTCCGTGCGTTGTTAAGTCCACGGTTCGCACATACGACATTGAGAATTCACAGCCCTGTCAATGTGATGATGCGACTGTGCAACGATCTGCCTACATCAGTTGATATGCTTTCGTCGACCTTACTCTCTTTCACCGCGCAAATATTCAAGATATCAGCTTGACTCAAATCCGTACCTGAGTTATTATTATTATTGTTATTCTTGTTTTATATGACTGTATTTGCTGTATTTTTTTTGTCATTGTTTATGCCTGAAATTTATAATTTTTATTTATATTTGTTACTTTGCCCTATAACTATGTTGCCTGAATATTATTTTTTTAAGAATCTAATTTATCGTTTAAATTGTTATGTTTTAGTATGCATGTTCATTCCTGTTCATCTTTTATTTGTCGCCAAATTCATCGAAGTAAAGGGGACAGCTACAGTGAATTGACAATTTATTATTATATAAGTATTTAAACTTGTATCTTGTGCTATCTTTGTAATTTTTTACTGTTTTATGCTACAATGTAATTGGATTTGTATCTGTTTTGTGGCATGAAAATAAATGAATTGAAATTGAAAATTGTTACACTATTAGATTTTTTAGCGTAGCTAAATCAAGGAGAAAACTTAAAACATAGCCTCCTCAAGTTTATGTTTGAGTGTACAGGTGGTAGGGCCTGGAGTCCTACTGGTAAGATTTTAATGTACTTAACTCCTGCACACAATGGCTTCTTCTCAAAAACCTCTTTTGGGGGATTCGAAATTAAAATTTTTTCAAATCAAAGTTGTAATCGCGTTTCATGGATAGCCTTGAGATCCCTCTAAAGCAGGACAAGGCAGTAATCTTGAAGATGTAACTGCCCCTGCCATAATACCTTACTGGTTTTATTTTCCTTCAGACTTCATGCACTCCTGATTTATGGGGATTAGAGGATATATGTTTTGAAATGTTTCTTTGTAAAAAACATTCAAGGGCATTGTGAATCATTCACATAAATTTTGATACCAAACATGTTTTTAAGGCAGTAAGTTATGTCTGCAATTAAGCTTGAGGTATTGAGTTGTTTTTGTGTGACTTGCCAATGGTTTTTGGTTCAGCTATCGGGGTGATTGTCGGAGTGGTGCTTTTGATTTCTGCTGTTGGAGCGATTCTCTATCGGAGACGTATTCATCGTGAAGCTCAGTTGCGTAAATCTTCAACTGCTTCATACAGGTAAGCCTTCATTAAAATTATATTTTCCAACCTCTCTATCCTAATTATTTATTTTTTGTTTTACTTGGAGCAGATACAATTTGGATTACAAAAATATGTAAATTAAAGACAAATTTTTCTTAGGTCCTAAAAAATTTTTAATTTTCCTCTTACTCCCTTAGGCTTTTTGTCCATTGGATATGAAATCTCCCATGTTACTCTCATGAAATAAGTGTTTTTTTTATTTACAAAGCACACGATACCATTATTATTACCATTAGCAGCAGGCAATCATTGACCAGTAGACTGGATGGATCTTGTCATAACTTTATCTCTTGATGGCGGCCAGTCACAATATCCATACTGTCCCCCCTAAACTCTTCAATGGAGTAGAAACCTTTCCCCAACAGCCAGTCTTCATCACTCTTTTGAAGGGTACGGGGTCCAGCTCTCTCGCGTTACTTGGTAATTTATTAACAGCTGATAGGCAATCACAGGGTGGCAGCACTTGGATTTATTCAGCCAACATCTTGGCTTACTGATGTTCCTCTTTGATCGTATATTATAATCACGAAAATGATCTCTTCTAATGTACTCAAGCTTCGGATCGGATTTCACACAAAGAAGGCAGTCTAAGATGAACAGGCATAAAACAGTGAGAACGCCAAGTCGTTGAAAGAATGGCTTACTGTGCTCCCGCGGACCACTGGATGTAACAATTCTGATTGCAGTCTTGTCTAGCATCAAAACTTTCTTTGTACTAGGACTATGGCCCCACAATGTAAGCCTGTAGCTTATATGACAATAGAAGAGCCCAAAATAGGTCAGAAGTAGTGCCTGTAAAAGTATGATTAACACAGGGGTTTTCTACTATTTACTTAAAATATATATTGGTTTTGATTATTTTAGGGGGTTCACTGAACCATAGAACCTACACTTGAGTCGCCACTGTTGTATACAATACAGAATTTAATAATGATCATTTCAAAAATGTATTTCACATCATTTATTTTAGCGTGGTTCCTGTTGATTCTGAACAAAAGCACCTATTACCGGCAATCACCTGTGGACCTTTGATAATTTATCTACAATTTGGATCTAGTTCAAAAATGTATACCTTTCAATTTAATGCAAACATTTATTAATAACATTTTGCAGTACAAGATCAAAAAAGTCTGGGCTGTTAAAGTTAATATAGTGTGATATTAATTTATTTTTTGTCATTTATTACAGTTTTAAAGATTTTTAGCAAATTAATGCTGTTTTCAGATGTTCTCCTTATTCTACGTTTCGTGCCCCTACCAATACCAACTGAGAGGTATAAACTTTTCAATGCGGGGTCTATGTCAAGATATAATTTCAGCTGTGGAGTCATGCTTGTGATTGTCTTGCTTGGACTAGTCAAATATGGGCTTTAATTTATTCACTGACTGTGGGAAAGTGGTATTTTTTTATTTTTTACTGAAAGTCTAGATAATATAGTTGTCCTGAGAAATTCAATTTTATCTTTATAATTTTAATTGATTTTTTACTTCAAAGGATTTGGCTATTACTTTTTACTCAAAAAGCATTACAATGTATTAATATTACAGAAATATAAGGCATACCTCAGATTAATCTGACCCAGATTTATCAGCTTTTTGAATTTTCTATTTGATTAGGTTTTGAAATCGATCCGGTTTTTTTGGAACATGGTTTTTTTGGTTCCATGGTTTGGAATTTTACTTATTTCCCTTAAGTTTAACATCGGGACAACGTACTGTATTTACCACTTTCAATATCTTGGCAACCAATGGACATAGAGCAATGATTCAATATACTAAATTGTTTGTTTTTTGAGCTGAATTCAATGATGCTCACAACAATTGGATTATTATATTTTTCTATGTAAAAACTCACATATTTGGGGTTGGGTTTACCCCCTTTATCCCCCCCTTCCAGTTGCACAATCAGACTGGTTACAAATTTGTTCAAGTGATTACCACTTTACATTTCTGTACCAAATTTCACTTAGATCGGACCATTTTTACGGCCACTATTGTGCTAACAGACAAATAAATATATATATTGTAATATTGTAACATTGAAATATAAAACAAAGCACCCTTTAACTTTTTTTACTAGTCAACTGACTAGTTACAGCACTAAGGCCATTTTTAAAGTCCTAACCTGTGAAAGTAATTTTCAAATATATATAATCGAACAAATGGTAATTTTTGCTTCTGGGAGCCCCAAAACAAAAAGTTGTCATGGTCTCGGGCTTAGGTCTTACCATGAGTCCTACAGTAATAGTTTCTTCCCTATAGAGGAAGTTCAATACAATGACTAATTTTTCTAATTACATGAAATATGATTGAAGAATTCAGGTGGTTTAAATTGAAACCAAGTACTGAGAAATTGTAATGTAATCTACGGCCTGAACAGTTTCATTTACTTGTGAATTATAATGTTCGATGTGAACAGAGTTGTTCAGGCCATAGATTACTACAGATTTACTTTTTACTTGGTTTTAATAACTTGGTTTTTTAAATCACATATCATATAAATAGGACTGGGTTTTTGGGGGCTGCATGTGTCAAAATAAGAGGTATGGGAGAGAGGGATGTTACAATTGACTTAATGCATGAGAGTCATCTTGATTTACGATTTGGGAAAGGTTAATAATTCTGCATTTCAGGATATTTAGTCATGATGAATGAATTTTAAAACTATAAAATTAAGGTTGTTTTAAACTTAAAGAAATTACTGATATGCTGCAACACCTTCCACTGCAAAACAATAAGTACTCTTGCCTATTAATAAATCATTTAGAAGAGTTAACAAAGTTATTTACAAAACTTTTTAAAACAACAAAAACTTATTATTTTATTTCATTTGATCATAATTTTACTTTGATGAAAATGTCATTTGTTTTTTTTAGTTGTGCTAGTGACATATGCTTTAAATGATTAGGATTTTGATTTCCTTTGAGCTATTCAAATAGTGTTATTTTCTGGAATTGAATTTTATTATTACATTTTTAAATGATTAATGTATTACATGCATCATTAATGTATTATTACATTTTAAAAATGTTTCTAATCTGTGAATGTTATAATGATTTGAATACTTTGTTTAATCAAATTGTTTTATTTACAGGGCGCTGAAACAAAATGTTGATGATAAAGAAGTAGAGACTCCTGCTTCCGATTTTGAGGAAGACTCACCCACATAACATTGGCTTTATTATTTTTAGCACTTTGACTGAAGCTCTATCCTGCATATATTTTATACATTCAATAAGCATCTAAGATGTGATTTTACCATTGTGTTAAAACACTTTTCTCTGGCTAAATTATTTTTACAGTGTTGAATGTCTGAAATTTGCTTTTAGCTACCAACAAAATACTGTTGATACAGGGAGAGCAAGTCCAGGTCCATAATAGCTTTAATTTATTTACACCTCTATTACAAAAACATAAATTCTTTACACAGGGTGCTTCCAAACTTCAGAGCTTATTCTGCCGGTTAAATCCATGAAAAATGTCTGTTCAGTACTCACCTCTGAGGGATCTGGTTTGAGTCCAGGCCACGTTCAAAGCTAGGTCCTTTGCTCAGGTGACCAGATTCTAGAATGACCTGAAGGGACATGAAGCTGGGGTGGGGAAACACTTTTATTCGGATTGTTATTCAAACAATTCATTTGCTTCTTTGCTTCACCGTTTAACCTGTTGGAGCGGTGTTGTTTCTGAGCGGAAGTTATTTTTATTGGGAGAGGAAGCTAACCAAACTGAAATCAGTTGCAGTGTAGTCATATTTTATACGGTTTCAGAAACTCATTCACTTTACAGTAATTACAAAGAATCAAAAGAGAGGTCTAAGATTAACTAAAAACAGAAATTATATCGCGGCAACATCGAATTGCCTTGAGCCCCCTTTTAACCATTGAAACAAAGAAGATCAGAGATTTTTAAGTTGGATTAGATAGTGAATTTAAGTTGCAGTAAAATAAAACTTGTCCTTTATTTAGTTCCTAATCAAATAATGTGTACGAACAGATGAAAAGATCAAATTATGAAATTGTTCTCTGCACCTCTTTCTTTATTTAGTGTCGTTGTAAGAAATGGAAATGACGTCTTTTCAACCCTTTCATGTATATATTTTTCACACTGTAAAAGTAATCTAGTTCTAGCTAAATATAATAGTTCACACTGATGGATGATAATAAATAGATTTAGTGAAATTTGTTAAAAATGTATTCATGAAAAATGTATAAAAATGAACAAAATGGCACCTTCAGAATTAAAATATATTTGAGAGTTTTTTGAAATATTGATTTTCAAAAAGGCCGGCAAAAATCACTAAAGTTGATTTTAAGGCCCATTGGACTTTTGTTTACTTTTCATGTAGGGAATGACAGTTTTTAGCTTGACTGAAGTATAAAATAGTATTCATTGCTCAAAAACAGCTTTAATAATAATTGTAGCTTTTAAGCTAGAGACTCCCCTTAAATACTTGATATAAATTCTTTACAACTTAAAAAAGCACATATCAAAAATATGAATGAGTCTAAGATCAACATTCAAAGGTACCCGTTCTTCACACGGTTAAAGTGGAAAATAGCAAAAGTGTTCATAAAAACTAGATGAGAATACTAAAATCCCAAAAAATTGACATATTCACATATTCATAAAACGTCTACAGTGTGAAGCCTGTGGGATTTTAAGAATGTGAATGAGCCTAAGAGTTGGCTGTGATCTTGATCTGCCTTTGAGCAAAATTTCAGCCCGTTCGGTTCAGTAGTTTTTGTGTATTTCATATTAGCAGCGTTTTTCTATTTTTATTTACATTGTGCAGACTGACGACATAGTACAGAAACCTCCTCTTTAAGATATTATAGGTAGACGATATATTTTTCTGGCCTGATTATTCGGAATGTTATTTAGTGTATACTCAGTGCCGGATTCACGGCCACCATGGTCCTAAGCCCAGGTTTCTGTGCCCTCCTTAGACCTACAGGCCTCGTATAAGTGGTGACTTTTTACTTAAAAAATTATGCTCTTTAAAAATTAGCTTTATTATCCCCTCAAATTCACTATAAATACCTTATTTTCTACCCTACTGGTGCGCGGCCCTAAGCCCAGGCTTGGTGTGCGTAGTGGTAAATCCGGCACTGTGTGTACTTGCTCACTACACCACCTCAGACCCACCCTGTGCGACACCGGCCCTTCTGGAAAATGTTAAAACACATGTAATAATTTGAGGCAGCGCACGTAAGACCCGTCCCTCACAGGAGCTCACTGCCTTCAGCCCAAGTCGCCTCAAACGTGACAGAGGCCGGGGCCGGTGTGTCAGAGCAGCTTGAGTCACCCTCCCTCCTCAGGTGTCTCCTGCACTCACCCACCACGCCGTCGCTTCTGTGTTCCTACGTGGTCACGGCTCAAGGGAAAGTTGATTTAGTGTGTTTGTTTGTTCAAACAAACCTACAAGATTTATCCACAGTTAATTACAAATCAATGAAGGAAAATTCATGGGCTGAAAATTCTGCTGCTATGGATTCTAATGGCAAGTCCACTTATATTTATTTAATCGTATTATTTCTATAATATTTAAATATTTTCAAAGTAGTAATTTGATTTTTTTTTATTTCTGTACCTTCCATTTGAACAATTTAAAATTAGATAAATGAAAATTGTAAAAAGAGGCAGATTGTAGGACATTTTAACAGTTCTGGGATTTTTCCCACTGTCCTAGGGTCACAAGCTTTAAAATCAATCCTCACAAACTATTCAACCTTTTTTCCTACCATAAGGTATTAATGGGAACTAATTCGCTTACAGAATGAAATGTATGGATTAGTAGAAACTAAACAATTGTTGAGGAATTGTAATTTCTTATGATAATTGGATTTATGATAATTGTTTTGCACTTGACTTGCTAAAATATTTTTTTAATGCTTCCCTCTGAGCAGGGAATCATGGGGCGACTCAAGTATAAAAGGTTAAAAAATCAAAATCTGTTTTAGATATAATTTTATTCAAATTTTTATAATATTATAAAAATTATAAATTGATAATATTCAGTGCCAGATTTACGGGCATTGCAGCTCTAAGCCCAGATTCCTGTACAGTTCCCCCTAAGGCCCCCAACAGTCCTGTCAAAAGTGGTTACCTTTTTCCCCTAATGTTTACTCAAAAGGACTTGTGCTTGGGGCTCCAGGGCCTAGTGGTAAATCCGGCACCGATGATATTCCTACTGCCATTGTAATGACATCACACTGGTCTTTGGAATGAAATTTTTGGGCTGTAAGTAGTGGTTTTAGTAAGATTTTACAAGTTAACAACTAGATTTTAAGTTTACAAAACTAAATTGTGAAACTCTAGCGTGTCCTTTACAATAAACCTGTGACACTCCATACAAATTTCAGAATGATTGCTCAATGAGATTTCTTTAATAAAAGTTTGAACCACACTTTTAGTGCAAAACCTTCAAGAAAACCGGTACGTTTTATGCGTTTTAACCCGTAACATTTTTTCTGAGTTCCTGGAAAAAAATTTCAATGGTATCATGTAACATTTATTTAGATAAACTTCTATTTATTTTTTGTTTTAGCTCAATAGGACGATTTATTACTGAGAAATTGGCTTTCAAACTTAGTGGCACAAATTGTTTTTTCCTTGACAGTAGATGAGGAAGGAGTGGGGAGCCAGAAGGCAGGTAAAGGCCGGATCTGGTTCTGTACCGTGCATATGTAGACTAGGTGGTCTGGTATAAGAGCATGCCATGCTTTAGTTGATATCTTTGCTGGAAAGAAGGGATTGTGGTTCCATAAAAATTTTTAATTCCTATAATCTTAGCCTGTCCTTTTCCTGGCTAATGTCACGTTTTAATATTTAAAAAATAATTCATTTTTACTCTTAAAATAGTCATTTTAGAGAGTAAAAACCAATCTATTTTATTTACATAAGTTTTACCGAATTATAAAGGTCCAAGACCTAGATAGAGAAATGTCCTTTGAAATAATGACTTTCCTTTTGTCTTTCAATTATTTCAGTAACTGTGATAAAAAAATTGAATAGGAAAATGTGAATTTGAAATACATACTTATTTTACTAATAGGCAAACAAACTTTGAAAGCTTAAATTAAGCAGTAGATCTCAGATAACATGATTCGATCTGATCTCACATACCAGGTGGTAAACATATGTAAAAGGTGAAAATGTCTATTGATTTAGATTAGTCACACTAATTATCATCAGGCCCATAAAACATAAAGGTAAAAAAAGGTAAAGGTAAAAAAACTGCTGATCTTATTTACCTTTCAGAACAACAACACCCTGTTGTTGTGTCAATTCTTACATAAGAAGGTAAATTGTTCATTAAAGTAAAATTTTAACTTGAACTTTGAGCCGTATCAATCTTAAATTATTTTGTAACTATCTGAGCTCTATTGTTTTTATATTTTATTTCAACCTTGTCCTGAAAGGTTTTACTTTTTGTTAACCCCTGAAAAGTTATTTTACAATTTTGTGTTTTTGTCTTGTTTTTTGTTTGTTTCATGTTATTATTAGACAGTAGTTTGAGTCATTGTACTTACTTGTTATATAGTTATAATCTGTTGTTATAAAATCGTTGTGCCTTGTTTAAAATAGAATTAACAGGACATAAATTTTTATCAAAAGAATAGTTTTGTTTCATCAACTCAAACATATTTTTAATATTTTAAATCTTAGGGCAGATTTACACAGGTTGAGTTGGGGGGTGAGTTACAACTCGCCTGTTCAACTTGTCTGTATAATCAGTCTGGCGAGTCAAGTAGCGCCAAAGGCTTGGAACATATAGAAAAGTTAATATGGTAACCATGATGTGTAAGCTTGATTTCCTTAGATTCAAAGACAGAAACTCTTCTGTAAAGATCCGAAGAATTGTTTGTGAGCCTAGTGTGTCATCAGTTCAGTTTAAATTTTGGTGAGTGAAACCAAAAACCTACTCAACTGATAACTCACTAATTTTTACTCAACCCATGTAAATCTTCCGTCACGTTTGTTTTAATTAGTCTGATTGATTTCTTATCATGGGTTTTTTATCCTGGAATTTTTGCCCAAACCAAAATCTTTTGTGAAATAAAATAATTTTTATTCAAGCATCTAATTATGATTCTTCCTACATCTCCAAATCATTTAACTTTTATAGTCATCATCTATGCTGTTTACCAATTCACATGCATGCAAAATGTCAAAACAATACAAATTCTACAACTTTATTTTTTTTTAAGTGAATAGTTATATTTGTTGGAAGTATTTGAAACTTTTCAATAATTCATTTTCTATTTTGAATAGATTTTGTATAATTTTAAAGCAACCCATTTTCAGGTGTTATGATGTACCTACAGGGAGTCCGAATTCTGGAAAATCTGGATTCAAGGGAATAAGAGGAACACTGCAAAATTACATCAGCTATTTGCCCACATGTTGAGCATTTTCCTTATGTATGTTCATTTGCTAAAGGTTGTGTTTCCTACAATGAACAATAATTGTAACATGTTTTCATTTTACTTTAAGTTATCGATCATCCTATATTTTTTGCAAGTATTGCTATTCCAAGAACTATTAGACAGTAATTATTTGTTCACCAAGTCTTTACTTATTCTATGCTAGATCTTGAGCAATATTTAAAACCCTGTATTCTTGTACGAGCAACGTTTGTTTGCAAGTTATTAGTACAATTATCTTAAAAACAGCTCTGAGGATTTCCTTCAAGGTCTGGAAATAGCCTATTAATGGTTAAAAAACGTGTTCTCAATAGGATTTTGCTTAGGAAAGGGACAGATTTCAGCCAGCTTATCTGAAGAAATAATTTTCAAGTCAGCACAGATATCTTCTTAAGAGAGAACTATTGCACTGGTTTTTAGGGAGGAACCTACATGTTCTAAGCAGGTCATATCGCAAGTAAAAACCTAACTACCGGTATATAAAAATTGAATTTAATTTAAAAGTTGTAAAATTTTAACCTAATATGTTTTGATTTTGATTTTTGTAGACACTTGCCATCACTGAATGGTTCTGGCATCACTCTTGGTGAGTGAAACCAAAAAGAGTTACAGTACACATCGGATTATCCAGACCCCACACTATCCGGATCCCGGGTTAATGTGGTGCACCTAATTAATGTGCAAATTCTCTAATACAGTAGAGTTATCTCCAATACTACATGCAATGTTTTATAATACAATTTGAACTATAAAACATGAAAAGATGAGATCACACTCACCAACTTGAGTCAGGAAAATCGGTGGCCTCTGGTCAGGGAAAGTTATGAGGTTATTTTTGTGGATAACCTGTACTTACAATACCTCAGATTTAATATGAGGAAAAAGCTGTAGATAAAAATAATCATTGATGAAATCAGAAAAAAACAAATCATAAAACATAAAATTTACCCATCACATTGTTCTGCAGCATGGCGCTGTCCAATCGAGACTGTCAATATGCTAATATCTTATCATCTTTGAAATTATCATTGATAGTAGTTGTGGCTAAAATTATCTGTACCATATCTACTATAGTAATTTAACACAAGGCACAAAAATGAGGTTTTGCAGGCTGGAGTTCGTGTTTAAAATTCAATAGAGATCTTTTTAGTCTAAATTTTTTGTTTCTCTTTTTGGTTTTAAGATTTATAAAAAGTGTTGCCTAGAGACAACACCAACACACATCATCAAAATGACCATCACATATTGTCTTTTGGCACACTCTTCTGATTTACTGTTCAACACAATCAAGTTGTTCAATTGTGGCAATGAACACCTGAACTTCATACCATCAGCTATTTACATGGTCAGTGTGGCAATATTGGCATTAGTAATATTTTCTTATCAACCACAACTTATACCTCCACTCCAAGTTACACTGAGACTTCAATGGAAATATTCATGGATTTTTGTCCTCAAGTCAGTTGGCTTTTTCTGGCTGCTTATGATTCATGCAGCTGGGTACCTCGCTTCCTGGATTGTCCCAGAAGATATGACCCAAAATTACTTGGAGAGTGAAAAGGTCAAATTGATTATTTGCACATTAATTGCACTAGTGCCTCTTGTAATGTCTTTTTTCCTGTATATGAAGTTCAAGATGCATCAGAATCTCACTACAGAGTTTGAAGAGTTAGTGAGATCTTTAGATCTTAGAAGGACAGAACTGGGATACATTGACAGAATACGAGATATTCCGGAAATTAACAGAAGAATTATTGGAGATTCTGTTTTTCGATCATGTCCCAATATCTCAATAAGATAGTTCTGGAATAAAAACTACATGATTCCCTCTACTTGGAAATTAATTCAGATTAGTTTGATTTAATTTTAAACTTAAATAAAAATATCCTAGAGACTGAAAGAAAAGCAGGATTTATTTTACTTACTTCTTGAAAAACTTAAGCTTTTATAGTATATAGAACTCTGTTTAGTATATAGAACCCCTTGTGTTTTATTGGTCCCCTTATGTTTTATTGCAATTCAATAACAATTAATTAATACTTTTATTATCATTTTGCAACCAATTCCAACAAGTTTTGATTTGCTTTGCAGTTAGGATTGATTTGTGCTTTTACCCATTGGTTCTAAAGTATTATCAAATCTCCCATCATCAAGCATCCTACGTTGCAAGTTATGAAAATTTCCAGTTTATAAATAATAATAGCTATTCATGAAAGGTTAAGTATTAAAATCATGAAATCAAGAGCTGCAGATCTACAAGTCAGAATAATAAATTTGCCAAAGACAAAGTAAATATCCCTTGGATGGATAATAAGATACAGTAGACTGTTTATAGTTAGAAACTAAGTGGACTTTGGGGGTGTCGAAGTATCAAAATGTCAGACTATAGGGAGTATATAGGGGCTTGAATTCTTTCGTCATATCTCAAGTAAATACCTAAATGAATTTGTTGGTTTTGTGATTCCGGTGTTTTTTAGGCTTTTATGATTTATATAAGCTCTCACAAAATCCCTAAACTAAGAAGGGTTTTATTGACTGAAGCAGTCAGCTGATTTTGGTGTAAATATATTTAAAACAGCTGATTGATGTATCAGTGTAGGTCAGTGGAAACAAACTTAACACAGATAATTTATGTGGCTCACTAGTAGTGGTTTTATATAATAACAGCTAATTTTGTGTTGCTGCAACTTTCATTGGAAAGAAGGTGTAAATTTATGCAAATAAATTTTCTCTATATATACACATTCTCGTTTTCTTAAAACTTAAAAATAAGTTTTCTTCTTATATAAGAGCCGATTTTCTTAATTTTGACTATTAAATTTGTAATTGAATCGTCTACAAATAAGATAAGAACTATAAGCTTTTTTATCGTATGGAGTTTTTGAGATATTTACTTTTGAAGTTTTTAAGCAGTAGAGGCCATTCAAAGTTAAACATTGAATCATTTTTTTCTGTAAATAGGTCTTAAGGTTATGAAGCTGTTTCTCAAGATTCATCATCCAAAAAAAACATTCTTGAATTAAAAATTATTTTGCTTAAAAAGCAAAATGGCGGCAGTTCAAGTAAATTTTGAGATTTCAAAATTATGAATATGATATGTTGACTTGTCTATGGTCCAGGAACAATACCCTGATGAAGTATTGGAAGAGATTTCTAGGACATTCTGTATATGTATAAATTTGAAAAAAGTACCATAAAGTGGTATGGGAACTATGAGGTTGAAAAATTTAATTTTATGTTAGTGAGCTCAACACAAACAATATATCCAAAAATCAAAACTACCCAACTTTTGAATGGCAACTCCATATTTTCTGACATATTTTCCTGATCATTTTAACTACTTCTACCATTAATCCACCCATAGCCAAATGTGTAAGTTTTTAAATAATATATAAATGTACAAATCAGCAACATTCAAGCAATTTATTAATGACTAAAAAATAGATTTTAAAAAATTAGAGCCTACACCTATAATTCTTTAAATTTATATTCTGACATGTAAATGAAAAAAAATTAATCATAGTTTCAGTGTTAGTTAACTGATTTCTTCTTAAATATCAAAGAATTTATCGACCTTGGCAAGGTTAACCATGGTACCCCTGATAACCCGGCAGTAGCAGACTAAACGTGAAAATGCAAACATTTGGCATCGAAGCCTGTGACAGTTACGTTCACTGGCGCAGTCGTGCATCAACCTATTTCTGGAGTGGTCGTCTAACAGCTGTTCTCATTCAGAACATCTCTACTTTTAAAATAATGGCCTAGTTAATTTTTTTAGTACATACAAGTTTTGAAGAGTTAAGATTGTAAAAATGCTGACATTACCCAGAAGAGAGTTTGCCAAATAGGACTAGAGTTGTGCACAATTTTCTATAAGGTAAAAGTTGTAGCCTAATTTATTTGGTTATTTTTAATTTGAATTAAAAAAAAACATTAAAATGTAAGACTTAGTTTAGAATTTTATTTATTTAGATTACTCTTACTTTAAATACTGCACCATGATTATTTGTATTCAGAGTTATTGATATTTAAATTATATTACAGTACAATATTTTTTTGTTTATTAAAGCATAAGGGAATGATCATAGTAATGTGTTGCAATTCTTAATAACTTTCTAGAAGGTCATCTTTATTTGGCAGACTTTGTAATTCAAACAATCATCTTACAAGTAAAATGAAAACTGATAGTAAATTAATTTTACCTAGAAGACCCATCCATGCTGCTCCACAGCATTACATTTTGGTAGTTAAAAAAAAATCAATATGTCAAATACCTATAGCCTGCTAAGTTGGAAAAGTTGACTAGGCCTTCACAACATTCAATCCAATAAACTGATAAAATGCTAAAATTTGTTTGTTACTAAAATGATCATCATTAATAAACTAAATGAAACTCTCAGTAAAATCAAAACAATTGTTTAATTTTATGCTGGTTTAATTTTAGTTCTTGGAATATTGTTCTCCAATCTTTAGCTTAACTGAAAACCAGAAAAACCACTTGGTATTCTTTTACAAAATCATCAGAGTGAATTATGTTACTAGGATTGGAGAATTGAACTGATAATTAAAAGCAAATTAAAAAAAAGAAAATTTAAATTGGCTGCAGTTCAACTTAACACACACTTGTTCAATTACAACAATTAATAGCTTGAATAAAAGTTTGCAATCCACTAAGAGCATTCTTAGACCAGGACATCCTATACTCTTGTATGAGCAATGTTATCGGTCTTGTATGCTTGTATGCTTGCACATTTATCTCAAAAACGGCTCCGAGAATTTCCTTCAAAGTCTGGAAATAAGTAATTTATGACTCAAAAACGTCTTTTATGTAGATTACTTGGCCAGAGAAAATCTAATAACGTAATAAATTGATTTTAAAGTTGTAAAATTTTAACATTGGCCTTATGGGTTGCCGTGATAGCAACAAAAATAAACAAGGAAAGTGTAAACAAATGAACTTATCTTAACAGCTGTTTGGAATCTACAGCCATCAAGGGAAAATACAGCAAATGGGATGAAGAGTCCATGGAGCAATAAAAAAGGTTTCTATTTATCAATTTTATGACTTTGAGATATTTTATAGTAACTGGATGAACTGGTAAACATGAAATAACACTGAGCAAGGCTCGGTCCACCAGGTGCTATGGTACATAACAAGATTATAACTGGTGATGTAGATCTTTAATTTAAGGCAAAGTATGGGAAAATAAAATTTATGTCATTTGGAGGTCCCCAGTTCCATTTAGAATACCTAAATAAATTAAAGCTCAACGGAAAGCGTAGTGTCCTCAAACCTAAATATAAAACATAAATTATGCTGGCCCCACCAATTTCTTCTTAAAGAAAAACCCTTGGAAATTAAAATTATTGACATTTGCTGCCCACATGCTTTAAACTGGCCCAATTTCAATAATAAATTACTCAGATTTATATTATCTGGAAATATTGAAAAAAGCAAATTTTTCAAAAATTAAAATTTATACTTAGGCCTAGTTTGAAGGTTATAACTCTACTGAAACATGTCAGATTTAAAATCATCAATAGCTCAAATGGAAGCCTCATAGTTTAATGAGAGTTGAAGACTGTCATATAAAAAAAATAAACTTGTGGTTATTAATCAATAATCGCATGTGAATCCATAATAGCAATTAAAAATTGAGTTGTTTGTTAGATTATAGTTCACATCATATTCATACTGCATAAACTTTAGCTCAGATGAAAGCCTGTGATTCACTGATTCAATCTGGAAACATATAAAAAACCATTACATGAAAATGTTGCAGATTTAAAACAGCATTTTGGGACTAAAACTAACCATGTACTGTGCCTTGATTCAACGTGGAGGTGGACGTATAAAAAAACATATGAAAATGTTGTAAATGTAAAACAAACTTCCTTATAGGGAGGAAATTTTGCCTAAGTCGAGATATGCTGAAGTCATATCTATATTTATGCTTGAAGGTAAATCTGTGCGAGCATACCTAATTAAGGCCTTGGTTATGAAAATCGATCAGGCAGAAAGGCCAAAGACAACTGGGAAAGAAAATAACGGTTTTAAAATAGAAGATAATTAAATAAATCTGTTAAATTAATACAAACATATTTATTAATCAATTAATAAATCTAATAAATTAATCATTTATTATACACAATTATAACCTAATTAATTGATCTAAACTATTAATTAATGGTTGATTTTTAAGTTAGGGCAATTTTTCAGCAAAATGAAATACATTGAAGACTTAAACAAACAACTGAATCTTTACACTTTACTCTTGTTTTTCAATAAAATAACATGCTTGCTCAAGTAGTTTTCATACTGGACAATCAAGATTTACAATCCCTCTTCTTATAAATCTGCCACCATCTCTGCACGTAACAAAACGTTGATCCACCAAATTCACTTGCTCATTATTTTGGAATTGTTGGCGTCCACAATGGCGTTCCTAGTGCCAGAAGATATAAAAATCATTCAGCTCAAGATCCTAGTCATGACGACCCATCAAAATGAATAAGAATTTCTTCCATCAAAATTTTCATTGATCTGTGGCAATGTAGGGCGAGAATTCCTTTCTTCACTACCTCACATCTCTTGTTTTGAGTCATTCTATGAAGCTTTTTTGAGTTAAGAAGTAGGGGGCAGAGTTGATTTTTATCCTTGAACTTGATGTACAAAACGCCTCTTATAATCCAGTCCGCTAATAAACTGTCCTTAGTTAAAAATAACCCATGGAAATGCATGCAGGGCCGGATTTATGCACGTGCAACATGTGCATCTGCATAGGGCGGCAAATTCTCAAAACTTTTAACGTCCGGTCATAATAACAGTGGACAAGTCGGGTAAGCATTCGCATTGCCGCTTATCTGCCTCTTCATTAAATGATTTACCCAAATTATTCATCTTGTTCTATGGAAACACAAATTTCCATGACTGGGGAAATCCCTACACCTGACATACAACCACACCTAAGCACCATAGGATGCAGATACAGAAGATCAACCTGGTAATGTGCGATGCGATGAGTCACTGTACATGTGCGGGCACCTGTCTCACTCCTTTTGACCCAGTCCATTGTTACACTCGCTGTCAGGGTGTTTAGCTTGTATTGTTATCGTTGAAGAGCCTACTCATCGCTAAGACAACTAACTGCGACTGCTTGCTTTTTTGTTTAACCATAAAACGAGTGTGTGTTAGGAACTGGTGAACTAATACAGTTCGACTTGTCAGAGGCGTACCCAGAGTCAATGTTGGGGAGGGCTCAATTCCAAGAGGGGGAGGATTTTTCATAAGAAAAGAAGGGCCATGGCCATGAGGACAGGTGTTCGATTGGGGGCGATTCTAAATAGGCCCTGACATCTCTTAGCCTACTTATTTCAACCCCCATATCGTAAATAGTGTTAAGTACTGGTTTACTGCCAAAGATTAGGCAGGCTCCCTAAATGCGGCCCTGAACGCATATATTTATTTTCCATATATAAAATAAAATGCATCTCTAGGTATTTATTTATTAAATAAATAAATAAATCTTTATTTGTCATAAGGATACATTACATATCATCGACAAAGTCAGAATTACAGTGTAGAGAACCAAGTCAAAAGGCCTTAGTACTAAAAAAAATAATTTAAGAAAAGTTTACTACAAGAAAACAGGAAAATTTAATTTGCTTCTAGCAAAAAAAAACACAAAGATATTTTACAGTAGCTTAATTAAGAAAATAAATAAATAAGCAGCAGGGGACAGTAACCAATGTAAGTTAAAAGTTAAAAGGATATGTTTTCACAATTGAAAAAGTCTTCCAGATCATAAAAAGGGTTTTCCAGTAGCCAATTGTAAAGTTTTGAATTTCTTTTCAGGATGAGCACTAATAGAGCTTCTTAGGACATTGTATATTTTAACTGATAGGACAACAAGACTGTTACCAGTTTTACTTAGGCGGTGGGGTTGTATCACGGCATTATTTTTGAATCGTGTATTATGACTGTGGTTGTTAAATTTTAAGTATTCGGAATTTTTTAAAATATTAATGGTAAGATCAAAAATAAATAGATTTACTACTGTTTGGATCTGCCAATTGATGAAAAGAGGTTTACAGTGCTCTCTTGGATTAGACCCATTCATGGCTCTCATGGCTTTCTTTTGAAGAATTAGAATTTCTTTCATCCTCCCACTTGCACCCCAAAAAATCAAACCGTATCTCATTATTGATTGAAAATAAGCAAAATATGCTGTTTTAAGGTAGTTTATTGGGATTTGATTTTTAAGTCGACTTAAAAGATAAATAACACGAGATAGCCTGGAGGACAGATAGTCTATGTGTGAATTCCAGGAGAGTTGATTGTCGACATATAAACCCAAAAATTTAGCTGTCATTACTGTATCATTTGATTGAGCACAGTTGTTTTTTAACGTAAATAGAATATTTTGAGTTTTTCCCTCATTTAACAAAAAACCATTTGAATGAAACACTATTTATTTATTCATACATATATATAACGCCCAAAACCACCCATTACTTTTGAGAAAACCATAAGTCTAGTATCTATCAACCACATACTTGATGAAAGGTCTTGGTGAGAAAAATCCCAGGAGAAACATTAGTCTTTTGTTAAAATCCTCCTAAGGGCACAAATGTGAATAAAAGGGCTGAACAGCTGTTGCAATTGTTTTTATTTACAACTATTCATTTTCTCACTCTCAGGGAAGTGGGACACCATGAGCTAGTTTAATTAAATGTCTGACCAAATAAAATTGCTTGCATCTTAAATCTTTATAATTAAAAAACACAAAAAACGCAAGGGACTTCATTGAATTTATATTTATATTTATTATAATGATACACAATTTATTTCAGAGTACCCTTTTTTTAGTTTAAAAAACATTTAAACTAAAAAAAGGGTACTCTGTTAATAAATTATGTATCATTATAACATATTAGTAGCCCTAATCACAATAATCAATTTTTCAATCAAATATATATATATATATTATATATTATAATAAACTGAATTTAAAATATCCGACACCATAAGATATTTTCAAGATAACTTAAATTTTATATAGAAGGGGGAATAAAAATTATTGTGGTAAATTATCAAAGTATTTTACGATTAATTAGACAGATTTTAGATTAGTCTGCCAAGAGATATATATATTATGTTGAATTACTTTCCTCTGATCTGGACTTCATTGAATTACTATCTATGGCCGTTATTAAACAACGATTGCTTTTTTGACCTCGATAATCCCTATGATGTAGTTATGTTCATATTCAAATCAAAGAGTACAGTGTTTACAGTTACTGTTTAATTTTACTAAATTGATAACAAGTAAAAAAAAAGGAAATACCAAAATTAGATACTTGTCAGAACGTTGTTTCGTCTTCTTTTATATCAAATTATACTGATGTTGATCTTCTGTTGTTCTTCTTTGATGTCCATTTGGATTGTTTCCATGTCTGTCTATCGTTGATTCAGAAGAAAATCCCCAGAAATATCATAAAAGAGAATGTGAATATAATCTGTTCTTGGTATTCTTCTGCTATCTTGTAAACTATTACTTTCACTTGTAGCCTTGAGTCCATGAATCACTTCATCGTTTTACAATGAATGTTAAGAGATGCTAAACCTCAGCAAAATGTCACCTGTATGATTCTTGTTTTTTATTTATAAAGAACTTTACTTTTCAAAAATTGAAGAATTAAAATCAATAATCATATTTTTTTTATAAAAAATATTAATAACAATAAAACTCTTTCCCGCTTATAGCTGTATTAATTCTCCTGATCTAGATGATTTTTACAATGATTGATTTATATCATCATTGTAAAATACATGAACTAGACAAGAACTAGATAACAGATCTGGCACAAAATTCAATAACCAACATAATCCAAATTAAACGTATATTTTCATCCTTTCCATATTTAATAATCTTAAGGAAGGTAATTCACATAGTTATCCTCTGAATATTTACTTAATTTAGATGAACGATATCTCAAGACCAGCGATCAAAGAATAATATAGAATGGCAATATTGTACAAAAGTCGAAGGCGCCGGCTGCACTAACGGGACAAATGAGCGGTGGAGGTAGCAGCGGTGGAGATAGCGGCGGTCGAGGCGCAGAGTCACGACTGCCCTGCCACGCTGCGCGGCCACCGCACCGCTGCCGCTGACCATCCCATCGTCAGTATCAATCACAATAATAGATGTGAATGTATAGCTAAAGAAAACAATCACTAGTAATCAAAGATTTAAGTAGAGAATGGTAATTTTTGGCAAATCATCGGCAAAAATTGTTTCATATTTGTAAATGAACATGATTCACATTATAGTTTTATTTATTTAATAAGTGGTATTGCTAAAGATTAGTTGTAAAGGAGATTATTTAAATGTTAGACCTAGCTAAAAATATTATATAACTAGGGCGGAACAGCAAAAACAATTCATACAGCATTTAAATTGTTATTATACTGAAACTGGCCATTTTTTTGTAATAATAAAAAATACTAAACTGTAGACAATAAAGGGAACAAAAATTAGTGAAAAGAAATAACAAAAGAAATAAATTGTTAAGGTTTTTCATATAATTCCAGCGTAAATAGTACTGTTTCGGCCCAACCGCTCACTTTGAGGCTGTCGGTAGGGTAAACAAAGTGTTTTATGAAAGATTTCTGAGTACAAAGGTTTTTCATTACTTGCCGACAACATTCTCACAGACAAAAATTACCTGAACAAAAAATAATAACAAAATTTCCTAGCAGGTCAACTTTTTCATATCAAATAAAAATGCAAGAATTTGATATATGCTTAGCTTTTCATTTTCTGAATCTACTTTTAATTACGTTCAACACTCAAGTTTGGAATCATTTGCAGGGTTATATTGTTTAGTTTGTTGCTTCAAAGTTTAAGAATTTTATCTTACATTCAGCTATTTATTTGGACAGTATTACTGAAACACTGCAAATTGAAATTCACCGTAGTTATTCGCAGTGGTTTGGCTGATGGGACGAATGTTAGGGAAGAAATAGCTTCAAAGACCAAAGACCAATGAGTATTGAGAAAGGGAAGGCCAGTCTATATTATTCTTTAGTCGCTACTCAAGACACATCAAGGCAATCAACGATTTGTGAAGTCAATCTTGACCGTCAAACTCATTTTAATTAGAAGAAGCCCTTCAGTGATCTCTATTTCCAGTACAGTAGACCTTTTGGGAACAGAGGAACTAAATTACAAAATCAATGTTGTTTTTTCCTTATCATGTTATTTGATTTGGCATATATATAAAAATTTATTCTTATAAAAGAATGTTTTCTAATTTGATTAAGGGTGCTCTATTAATAAATTATAACATAATAGTAGCCCTAATCACTATAGTTGTTTTGTCAAATATTACCGGTACATGCCAAAAATGTATACATTCTTTGGCGTAGATCTCTTATTTACTCAATTTTCAATCTCATTCTAGTGTTTCATTTAGAGTTAAGTACGTATGCCACTAGTGCAAGTTGTTTCGCGAAACACTGTACTGTGTACTGAGTGACGTAGAAACGATTCATGCCGATCACACCAGTGCACCACCACGTTCGTATTGGACTAGCTTTGCTCTTGCTTGATGGTAGTTTAACTCCCACCATTAACAAACGTTTGTTCTTATGTAGTCACATTATACGACAAATGACGATTTTCCTGGACAAGTATATGCTGTAACTGATTTTATGTTGACAGTCTTTTTAAGTAAAGGTACTGTATTTTTATAATTTATAAATTGTTTTTTACCTGCCTAAAAACTCTAAATACTTATAAAACAAATATTTTACTAGCTTACTATTTTTGTCTCGTAATACTCTGACCTCAAAGTATAAGTAAATACACATGCTATATATTGATAAAACAAATATTTTACTAGCTAACTATTGTGGTCTTGTAACACTCTGACCTCAAAATTAAAGCGACCAAATCCTTATCCGAGATTCTTGGTATCCAAGGCAGCCTTGGTCCCAACGACCTCGAGAAATCGGGAGTATACTATATTTAATAACATGTATCTACTTAACTACAAAAATATCACAATCTAAAAAGTAGTTGACAAAATCCTAAAAAGTCCTCAAAACTAATAAAGAAGGATGAAATATATTTAAAAAATTGATCAAAGTTTAAAAGAGAATGAAAGCACATGTTTGTTTTGATATCTCTGCCCAATATCATTCAAGAGAGAAATCCTAACTCTTTTTCCAGATGGCTGAAGTGGTGGTGGTTGCTTTAATTGTTGCTGTTCTCATTCCCCTGCATCAAGCAGTCACTATGGTGCAGGTAAGCGCAGCTAAGATCCCTAAGTTGTAAGAGATAAAACACTTAAAACTGTATTTGACTTAACTGTTTGAAACTTAGCGATTATTTAAACTGAAAAAGATGTAAAACTAAAGGAAATCTATTTTTCATCACTCTGTATACGAAAATTGCCCATTATCGTACAGCTGAGATCTACGAAAACTCTCAATTTCCTTACATCAAAACAAATAATGATCAGCTGCTTTTTCGGTACCCAAACATTTCATTTCGGTACCCAAACAATTCATTTCGGTACCCAAACATTTCATTTTCGTACCCAAACAAACCACTTCCGTACCAAAACAAAATTTTTCCGTACCCAAACAAATGGTTTTCCTATTTTGACAGTTCAACCAGCTGACTCTAAACTAAAAATAGACAGTTCAGCAGTATTGTGTTTGCTTATAGAAAAATGACTGAATTATGAAATGTTGGATGATTCTTTTTGTAAGTTTGGTTACTTATTTGCATCGTGATGAAAAGTATTGTTCACATCTCGTCACGAAAGTCCCATTTCGGGGCAAGATATATTTTACTTGCGAGGCGTAAGCCGAGCATGTAAAACACTATCTTGCCCCGAAATGGGTCACTTTCGAGACTAGTAGTGAAATATACTGTGACAAACTACAAAAGGAAGCATAGAAAACATAAAGCATAGGCAATATTTATACATCTATTTGATCCAATACTTCTTCATTCAGGCATTATGGCCTGTTCAACGAAATGAAATGTTAATTTGACTTACATAAGAATATAATTTACAAGAACATCTCTGTTTCGCTTGTGTCTCAGGAGGTAGGCATTGGAGAGACGGCCGTGCTACACTGCCCAAGCAATGACGACAACCATCGCTTCCAGTTCTGGCAGCTCCAGCCTCAAAACTTGATGATTGGGCCGACCAACGAATTCAACAGAGACAAGTACAAGTACGAAGTACTCACTGGAACACTCTACATCAGGGTGAGTACTTATTGTCATAGACAGTTCCCTGCTAAATCAAGTGATTACTTGAAATAATTATTTGAATAAGATTGAAAAGATTTCAATTAATTTTTGTTGCCAAATGATCCTGTTATAGTTTGAGTGACTATAGCTGTTTCGTTTATCAAATACATATTTTTGGTTTAGTCTTTTAGGAAAGGCTCTAGGCCAGGATTCTAGAACTTTCTTTCCTTCTTTTGTGCCTGAAGAGGTCCCTAATTGGGACGAAATATTATGATTTACTGTGTTTAATTCATGTGTCCTATGGCCTGCTTGAACTCTTTCAAAGGTAAACTAGCTGCCTATCCTTCTATTCCTTAAAATTATATTTTTGGTTTAGAGCATCAACTTCAAAACTTTTATCCTTCCATCTTCATAGTCTTGAAAATTAAAATTGTTCACCAACACAAACACTCAAAAGACACACAGAGTAAACATAGAAAAATAATACCGTAATTTTAAATCTGATGCTATAAGCCGAAGATGTTACACAAACCATACACAAATACACAAAACAGTTGTAGTCATGCAAAACAGTTTTAGTCTCACAAACCCTACATCAGGATCATCAGCAACAGGTAATGTTAACTTTTTAAATTATAAATCTGTGATCCAGAGGCTATCCCTTTAATGGAATCATTTGAATAGTAATTTGGATATTGAGATCTCACTCAGTGACATACACAAACTATGCTACAATGAGATGATATTGGCCAGTATAAAAAAATTACCCTGGTAATCTGGTTTAAAGTGATTTAACTTAAGCATGATTTTTAAAGCAAAAGTACAGTACTACTCAAATTATCTTGATCTGAATCATCCGAATGATCCCAGATTATCTGGATGGGGCTGGGAAATATGATTGCAATGAACTGTGGGTTTCCTCGTGAGTATAGTGTTCCATTTGTCTCAGACACAACAACAAGGCTGTGATGAGTACACAAAATATCATAATAACTGTAAAATAGTTGTGATGCGTTGAATCTGACGCAACAGTACAAATCAAACGAAAGAGAAAAGTTGAATAACAATTCTAACAAGAAACCTTAATAAAAGAAAAAACAAAAAACAAGAAACAACAGGATTATGTTGTTGTTTGCTTAGCTGCTGTTAGGTTGCTATGATACTGCCACAAAATCGTCCGAAAGATAAATAATGTATTGTGTATGGTATAGTGCCATGAGAAGATGACAATATTTTTTTGCCTTAACTGAATAATGAGATTTTTCTATTAAGAGAGCTCTTCCACGAAATGATGAGAATTGTCTGCGATCTGACGATGCTGATGGCAATATTGTGAAGACGATAGTTCTGTGAATGCTGTTCTGCTGAATGCATTTTGATGAGGTAAACTTCGGATTTACATGATTTATCTCTATACCGTATCTGGATTGGATCTCCACCACTTTAACCCTGGTAATCCGAGGTGTACTGCAAATTGGTTTAAATGCTTAAATTTTTAAAAACAACTTTGGCCACAAAAAAGGTAATGGTTTTAGAATTTTGAAAATCATAATAATTCTTAGTAAGTCAAAGAGAAACTTATTTTTCTAATGATTCCAGGGGGTGTCTTCGAATGAAGAGGGTGTTTACACATGCATATGTAAACATATCACAAACAATTCTTTTTATGCAGAAAATGTTGAACTTATTGTCAAGAGAGATTGGGAGGAAGTTTATGAAACTGATCATGCTGTAAGTATATAAAATCATTTTTGGAACTCTTTTACTTAAAGAAAGGCAAGATTATACTATGACCATTGAGGAACTTAATTCCAGAGCCAGAAAGGAAGTCTCTAAAGTTTCCTGAGCTTATTTTGAATTCCTTTAAAAATTTTGTATTCTTAGCCCTTCAAACACCAGAGTGGTGTTCAAATACACATAGCATAGTTTTATATATGAAATAAGCTAATTTGGAGATGCACAGCTTCCTGCTATTTGATGGATCTCCCATATCAATTATATAGGTACCACAACATACCACGCCACGTCACTTTGGTGTGTAGAGGGCCTTAGATGTACTAACATTTTTTTAAATCCCTTTAAAAAAACACATTTAAAGATGTGTTCTATTTAAAAATGTGGCTGTGTTGTATTTTCATGAATGAAAATCTCTGGGTTAATATTCAGCTGTTTCTGAACAGCTTGTAACATTTTACAAGTTTCGCACAGTGGCCTGTTTTCCCACTTATGCGGCCCTAAATTATGTGATACCACTGTGGGGAGAGGAGGTTTTCGGCAGCTTTATGCACCTTTATGGGGTAGGGTGGGGAGGACCGGGGTAAGACATAGCATTACATAAGTACAATTCTCAACAATCAGTTCTTACATTACATGAGTAGAAAACACTAAAGAACAAGGCATCTCCTGAAAGATGACAGAGTATTAATAAGGAATATTCTTTATGAAGAGCTTTTGTAAACAATTTCAGAACTACTCGGAGAGACTTTAAAGTTTAAATATATCATTAATAAAATTGTTCTTGAATACTGTACCATACTAATTATTTTTATTTATAATCAAATCATGTCAATTGCTCGATTTCTAGCAAAAATGGGTTTACTAGTTTTTATTAACATTTTTGTGGAATAACTAACTGTATTCCTCTGTGAAAAGGCTATGTTCTAAAGAGGAAGTCGATGAATAGGGAATTATTAGATTATATGAGGAATTTATTTTGCTTCTAGTTTTATTTACCTAAAAAAATTGTAAGACTGGGCACTCAAAAATAAATTTGGATTTATTTACAAAAAAGTTGGTGACTCAAACAATTACAATCCTGGCAAAAATTAAAATTTATGTTGCGTATTTTAAAACATTATTTGCTTGATTTTCTATAAGGAATTTTTTTGGCTAAAGAAAAATAGGGGGCCTCTTCTCTGAATAAGCTTGGTGAGTATTATTCCTTTCATAAACAAAATCTTAACTTTGATTTTATAATTCATTTCCAGACCAATGTGTACCGTGTAGTTTTGATGGTGACAGTATTGTTGGTTCTCATAGCTCTTGTGTTGGTTTTATACAACATGAGAACAGATCGAGCCGCAAGGTTCAGAGGTATTTTTGGTGGTTGATGTTGTGAATTAACCGTGTTTTCAAACTGCGTTATCTTAGTTTCAGCTTCATTTTTTTTAAATTGATTTGTTGTATTTTGCAATTTTACAACCTAAACCAAACATTTATCAGCTATTCAAATCTCGATAAACAGTTTTTATTTCATTGTGGTGTTTCAACAGTTAAACATGGAGTAAATGACAATGTCATCTTGTGTTTTTGATAAGTCCGAGCATGTTGATTTGAATTCAACTTTTTAGCTTTCCCAGAATTGCAAGTTTATGTTGCCTAAAATTGTTGCATTCTATCTAACCTGATTGTGCCTGCCTGAAAATACTGTTGTGCTTCTGATATTCTATGCATTTTTATTTCAAATGTATACTAATTTAAATAGTAAGTGAATTTTCCCTTTAATTTTAAATTTTTTATATCTTCCCACATTTCTAAAACCTAATCAAAGTTTAATTTTTTTTAAATGAAAACAAAAGAGGGAAAACATTGTTTGTGATTCTTCTACAAGACAGAGCAACACATTTAAATCAGTCTAACTGATGATCACTTTATCATAAGGCCTGATTTGAAGATGGGGGATTGCTTCTACAGTGGAGACGCGATAATCTGAAATAATTGGGAACGGACATATTTTGGATTGGGGAATATTTCGGATAAAGCAAAATCATTTCAAAAATAAAAGTAATTATTAAATACAGCGTTTAATTTATTCCTGCTGTTAACCCACGATAGACAAATATACTCGATTAAATTTGAAACCTGTTTATTTACTTTGCAAAGATATTCGCAAAGTCACTTTAGTTGTTTTTCCGAGATTGGTAAAGGTGCACGATTGTCTTAGCAAACCCTCTTTTGCTCCTGCCACGCAAAATACCCACTGACGGTAAATACTCAAATTAATCGGCCATTAACTTCTTCTACAAAGTTGTTCCTGCGATCGGTAATACGCGTAATCAAATTTCACGGTTGTTAACTTTTTTGCAAAGTTATTCCTACCATTACCTGCAATCTATACATTTCGTCTATACACCAGTGATCAGTAAACAGTGATAATTGGGACTCCACTAGGCCATCTTTTGTTTATATTTACTGTCTTTGGAGTATTGTGGGACTAAAGACATGTTTTTTCATC
Source organism: Flexamia atlantica (assembly GCA_035578135.1). Taxonomy (NCBI): domain Eukaryota; kingdom Metazoa; phylum Arthropoda; class Insecta; order Hemiptera; family Cicadellidae; genus Flexamia; species Flexamia atlantica. The sequence continues at coordinate 6,134,067 of JAQJVK010000019.1, forward strand.
ACACTCCTTAGTTAAAACAACACCCATTATGCCCAAAATTTACAAAATAAAAAAATATGTAAGTGATGCATATTTCTGAAATATATATGTATATAAGTTAGGAATTTTAATATATTAGGCTTCTAAAACAACAAAGTGTTCATAAATATAAAATATGTCAAAAATAATTTTTTACCTGATTTGAACTATTTTACTGACAAATTATTGATAGACCTAATAAACTACACTGGATTGTTACTACAATAATACTTACAAAATTTTCAGCTTTGGCAGACGAAGAATCTCCTGACGAGGCTGGTACTGTCAACAATCGGCACCTGTCTGACCTGGACAGTCACGGGCTGGACACAGAGCTTCCGCGACCCCCCGCCTTCACAGAGGTGCGCCTCGGGGACGCTACCATCTAGCCTTAACCTCACCTCCTAGCAGCAGCCCGCCAACTATCACCTACTTCCACAGAGAGGCGGGTACTTTGGTATTATACGGAGGCCACCCTTACACAGCGTGCTGCGGTGGTTATGTTTGGCGAGGGTTACCATAAATATGTTAATAGGACTTTCCTCGTTTCGTTACGAATCGAACGATACCAGATGAGTTATACCTTTGCCTGCCAAATCCCCTCCAAGTAGGCCAAGGTCAGGTTGTTAACCTGAGTGTGTGCATCACTTGCCTACAGAATTTGGCGGGCGAAAGTATGACTCATCCAATATCGTTTGATTTGTAACAAAATGAGGAAAGTCCTACCAACATATTTATGATAACCTAACCAAACATAACCGCCGCAGCACGCTGTATAAGGTTGACGATCAGGTGTGGTAGCACGGCGGTGATGCTTTGATCTCAATCGTCACAGACATCGCTTTCTTCTGGGAGGCAGAACACAAAGACCACTCATCGTAATTATGTTAAATTTGGACAGTAAGTCAATTGAAGTATGTTCTTTCCAATTATGTAGTTATTTTTAGTATCCAGATAAAAAATCTCTCTAAACATAGTGGCCTCTGTATAATACCAAAGTACCGAGATGCGCCTTAGGGACGCTACCTTCTAGCCTCAACCTCATACCCTGGCCGCAACGGTATTGACAGTCACCCACCTCCACAGAACACCTGGTAAACACAACCTTCAAGCTTCAACCTTTTACCCTGGCAGCAATGCTAACAACAGTTACCCACCTCCACAGAGTTAAGCCTCAGAGACGCAACTATCTAGCCTCAACCTCATCTCATAATGGAGACACTTTACTATAGCTGCGACCTTTTGAATGCAAATGCCTCAGGAAGATTCCTGATCTGCATCATTCAGCACCTTCTTTAATTCATGAAATAGTGTATTACATGCAAGTTGAAACTTGCTGTGATGAAACTAGAGTTGACGCCTTCTAGTTTGGCCACCTCGGGACCGGTATTAAATTCATTACCTATGCTTTAAAATCAATTATTGAAACATTTTTACATTGTTTACGTACCAAGAAATTTTGACGTCTCTCTTAAACTGCCATATTGTGTCACTCATAGATAAAACATATATTAAAAATTCAATTCAATACCGATACCATACTGAGGACAAAAAAACTGAACAGAAAACCCCATTACATACTGTAATAACACACAAGAAATTTATTTCAAGAAATTAATTTACACATATTTGATTCATAACCTATATAAACTAAAAGAAATCTGTTATTTTCTTTTGCTTTTTCTGTTTGAGTGTTTCGAAAGCATATTTATGCCACTTTCTCATAAACATCACATCGACAACTGTTGCAGCAGTTTGTTGCTCTACGTACATCGTCACACGTTCAAGTACGGCCCTTCCCTCTTTATGGCTTGAAGTTCCCTCACTATTTTTCTTTCCCATTTTCTTCCTCATCCTCGTCATTGGTTTCTTGATTCATAACAGCTTGAATAATTTCATCGTCATTTAATATTTCATTGCCAAGCTCATCATCGTTGCTTAGAATCCATTCCGTAACATTGCCCTCTACTAGGCCACTAGAATTACCTGCAGACAATCGTTGAAGATCTGATAACGTTGATAGGTTGTCATCTGGTTCCAACACCTGAATAGTGGTTCATTAGGTTTTGGGTTTTCTTTGTTGGGCCTTACCGACAATCTCTTCTACGTCTGGCCTGATCTTTCTCCAAGACTCCAAGTGTTGATGAAGGAATCTCATCATATGCTTCAGCTGCCATATAAATGACATATTTCAAGTTGATTGACTTTAGGGCCAGAGTTAGGCCTGTGTCCCTATCACTAGGATTTCAGAGAGAAGTTTCCTGTGATATTTTCTTTAAAAACACTAGATAATTAGGTTAGGAAATTTTACGTTTGGTGGCAAATACAACAGCTTAATACCACTGTCACCTTCACATTCCTCTTCACCTTCCAAGTCCTCTTCAGGAAGTGTAAGTGCACTGTTAAGCACGAAAAGTGCCTTAATTGGCAACTTCAAAGATGTTCAACGTTGCTTTACCTTGGGCACAAATTTGGCATCGAACCATTCTTTGAATAAATAAGTGACCATCCAAGCGGACTTCTGTGCCCTATAGTACACAGGCAAACAACTCATATTCAAGTTCTTAAATGCTCTCGGCTTTATCGATTTTCCAACTACAAACAGAGGCAGCTTATGTAACCCTGACACGCTTGAATACAAAGCAACTGTAATTCATTCTTCGTTCACTTTAAACCCTGGGGCTGACGTTTCCTTTGCCGTGTCAACAATTTATAATTTTGGCCCGTTTCGTAGAGATTATAAATTTGTTCTGGACTATATTTTTCTCTATCAATAATACTCTTCAATTTCTCTGAAATGTCACTTGCTGCTGGCTGATCTGCTGACAATTTTCCCCTCATACCCTGATAAAATGAACTCCACCTTGACAACCAGCCAGCGTTTTTTCTGCTTTGACAACCAGCCGTCACTTGCTGTGAATGTAGCTTCTCCTCCAAGTTTTGCGTGAAGGATGATTGCCTTCTCTTTTAAAATTGGACCATTTATTGGAGTGCCTTGTCTGCGCTCTCGCATAAACTAGAGCTACAAAGCATCATCAGCTTGTTCAAGTTTAGGGGTTTTTAAAGTAAATCGAAGGCTTTTTAAAAGTAAATCGAATAGTTAGCATTTTTTCAGCCTCAATTTGTGTACAAAAAGTCTCAATAGATTTCCGGTTCTGAAGCCAGTCATTTACAGTACTTTTACTGACATTAAATTCTCTAAAAATACTATGGACCGATTCTCCTTTATCTAGATGCTCTAGGATACTAATTTTTCGTTCCATTGCCACAAATGTGTGTTTACGTTTTTCACCCATTTTAGAAAATATTTTTCTCAAAGTAAATTCGCACACATACAACTTAGACTTACTCGCAACATTCACTCCCGAACATATTCCTAATACTAAACAGGAAAAAACACACACAAACACACAAAATCACATTGTACAGTCCTTTGTTTTAAAGGATAACAAAATCGTTTGTTGAGGTCAAGTGCACCCGATCAATTACAAGCTCGCCCGTAAACTAAACTGACATAAATAGTTTACTTTTACGGCGGAAACTAAGCATTCAGGATGAATTCTGTCGAAGGTCATTCTCCCGCAGTGCGGCGTGGCGATATGACGGATATGACTCAACCTGCTAGAACTGGCCAGACCACCCGGCGGCTGATCCAACTGAAGCCGAACTAGAGGGCGTTTACTGTATCAGGTCAAACAATAAAGTTATAAATGTAAATTGTCATATATGTGATGTGCATTTTTGCTTTGGAGTAAAGGACTTGATTTAAAAAGGATAAAACTTGGATAGCTTTTTTCTGGGTATTTCTATGGTACAATTTTATTACAGTGAAGACAAAAAATAATATTAGAAAACCTCATTTCAACTGGACTCATGTGTTAGAATTTAAAAAAATTCCATGGAGAAATAGTGCCTGATACTGATGTTACAAAAATATAAAAATAAATAATAAAAAACCTATATATTCAATAACATAGTAGTATATTTCGTACCATATAATAGGATAAGTCTTGCCAGATTAATATAGATGTAGTATGGATGTTTTCATCACATCTCCATACATTAACTTGTGGCAATAGCAGCACATAAATGTTGTTGATGTTTTGCAGCAGACAAGTCTCACTGTCATATCAATTCTATACTTCACAATGAAACCATGTTTATTAGTGATTACTTTATCAAGTTTAATGTACCTTTAACGAGAAATAGAGTTTTGCTTGAAATAATAGTAAATAATATTCCTCTTTTATTTATTTCATTGTATTAAATAATACATTCCTATTAATTTCCACCTTAAACTTATATATTAATTACAGTTAAAGCAATAAGCCTTAAAACGATTACACCAAAGAAATTTATATCCTCCCTTAGGGGAATTTATTTTTATCCTACAAACTTGGGCACTCAATGATTTAGTAGGCTGATGACTTTGTTGCCCCGACGAATAATACAACTTGAGTACAAATTGGAATCCCTTCATGAAAATAAGACCACCCTTAAAGTTAGTCTGTGTAAATTTAAGGATTCCTTAAGATTTAAGGGATAAGATAATTAGCCTAAGATTTCCTTCCATTGTCATCTAACATTAAAATTAAAAACAGTAATATAAACCTGATAAAATAGTTTGCAAAGTAAATATTGCCCTCCTTTCGCCTATATTCTTGATAACCCAGCATTTTACCAACTCATACTTGTTGGCCCACATCTCACCGGGGTTATGAAACTGAACTGTTATGTGTACACTTAGGTTATTACTTCAACTATATAATTTCAATTTCTGATTAAATTTTTAACAAAAATTAAAATAAATGAGCAGATTAAAAAGCTTTTGTTAAGATAATATATCAATAAAGCTTTTGTTAATAAACATCAATATGTCAAATTAATTAAGAGGCATCACAATAAAGTCGGTTTACTGAACGATGTATGGGAGCTGGAATTGGCAACAGCTGCCAAGGCCGGAAACATTCACCGTATTTTAAAATAAGCTTGCAATTTTAACAATATTTTACAAGTGTAAGAACATTTTTTTAATTCAGATTTTGCAAGCACTTGTAAATTTTTTATTTTATAGAGTTGTTTCTGTCAGCCAATCTGCATAGCAAAATTCTAGAAGTCTGGTAAAATACCTGGACTTCAATGTAGTTTGTAACTCATTCCTTGTTAGTTCTGTGTTTTTTTAAGTATTATTATAGAATATTACATAATAATTAGTTGAAAAACAAACTTATATATTTTTAATAAATTTATCTTCTTGCTTAGTTGTCCATATTTTGCCTAACCAGTGCTTACTAATTATGTCAACTTATATTCCCTACTATTGATTACCTATCACGTTTAAATAAATATATCTTAATTAGTATCTTGAAATAATAAAAATTGTTCATGCATTAAGGTAAATGAAAGAAAGAACAAGTTTTTTTAATAATTATTATATTTTCCAATATAAATTACCTTGTATGCTAGATCAAGCACCAGAGGATATAATGACAAAATATAAAAAATATGGCTATAAATAATAAGTGTCTTTTATGAGACCTGTATAATACAGCTCACCTATCAGTTTTACACAACAGGGATTACAAAAAAGAATACTAACGAGTGAAGTTGCTCAAAGAAAATTAATAACTTCATGAATGTTATTAAGTAATGGTAAAATTCTAAAATGTTACCGTATCCATACAAAAATAATAAATTCTTCTTAAACCTCATCCATAATCATTCTCTGTCATGAAATATAAAAATTTTCTAAATTCAATTTGAAATATTAAAATGTATTTATGTCTGTTTTACAAGAAGATTTCAAAATGTTATTAATTTTATAGATTTACAAATTATTATTGTTTGAAAATTTGTATAAAATAGTACAAATATAAATATTTTTAACTATAATAGCTATTATTAGCTACACATACGTCAGGATACTGAATATTTATCCTAAAAGAGAAAACTTTTTATGTTAAAGTTCAAAGTGCAATGGCTCATTGTGTTCCGGCCTGTATTTAAATTTTCTAAGAACTGAGTAAGGCCTATTACAAAAAACTTTTTTCCATGATCAAGAAGGTTTTTTTTACATGTGTTTCTAATATTCATGGATAAGGCATAGAAGTTTTAGAGGGTCTGGTTAAAAATATCCAGTTTAAAACATCTTGGAAATGGAAGACAAAGCTTGATCACAATTGTGATTGAATCTAACTTACAGAAATTTTTACAGTAAAAAAAGTTTAGAGTTAAAAAAGAAAATTATTTTAGATTAAAATTACCTACATTTACAGAACTCATGAAATGGTAACTAATAGAAAGAAAGCCTCAATGAAAAGGAATGAGAAATTTAAATGCAAAGTAGAAAAACAAACATAAAGAAAAATATAAAGAATGAATATTTCAAGCATATACAATTTTGCCATAAAAATCCAGATTTAATGTCATCAAAAATCTCACAAATTGCTTATTGATGACTTTTATATAAAATAAAAACCATATATAATTAAATATAAAATAAATTATCGTATTGATTATATTATTGATTGATTAATTGCTGTCTTTAATTTTCCATAAAGAATCAATAGAAATTATTTATTAGTCAAGAGTTTTAGGTGATAAAATTTTGTGGCCTTATTTTTCAATTTTAAATATTTTACTTTTTTTTAACATAAGAACTTAACTAACAAAATAATCTCATTACTGCAGATAAGTTCTCTCAACTATGCATGTTCATATATTGGTAAAAATTTCTTACGAGAAGGATTTCTTGGGTCTGCAAGAAATTAGATAAGAGGTACGAGTGAATAATAACAAGTAAAATTATTCTTTTGACTTTTCAATCACATTAAACCTTAAAACAAAATAATTGAGACAATTAGAAAAATTATTAAAAAACACTCTTTTATGGCGACTTAATATATCCTCAAACTGATTAACTCCCTCTCGAACTGTATTATTTTTAAAATACCTCTTCCTTCAAGAAACAAAGAAAGCTATGATCAAAACTTAACAACCAGTTGTCGGTGCATTGCGAGTGACTTTGTGCAGTTGTCAGTCTTCTTTGGCTTAGAACATGGAGATGTTCAGTTAGACGATAAAAGATTGCTGCGTGTCGGGGGTGGTTACGCCTGCCACGCGCTCGAATGGGACGACTGGACAATCGGCAGCAACTCTCTCTTCACCAGCCGAGTCAGCAGCTACAACATCATAAAACCATGACAAGCTGAACAATCTGTAAATCTAAATACATTCTAAAATGCATTGAGGTTTCCAATATCACTTGATGTAAAATTCAGGTACTGATAATAATACAGTAGTCTCTCAATAGTTTGACACTTAATTGACTTTAGGGGTGTCGAACATCACATTAACTGGATTAAACTATAAGCAAATGACTTATTTTTAACCACACAATTTTTACACAAAATCAGTTTAACTGGCCGGGATCAGCAGAAACGATCAGATTCCTGTGATAAATATTAGAGAGAAATTATCATGAAAATGCCAAAGCTTACTACTCTGATGGAATAATCGATGTTGGCACACACAATATGCAACAGAAGCTATAATGAAAGGAGTTTAAGGTAAATCAGTCTTAAATGCTAAATTGTTATCCAGCCGACTCAGGTCCTAAGGTGTCTGGATAAGAGGGTGTCTCATGTATCTTTAAAAACTAGGCGTCATTTCATTTCTAGCAAAAACAGGAAATAGCTTGTAATGTGGTTTGTTGTATGTTTCAATCCGGCGCCAAATTTTTATGATAAAACTTTGGAAAAATGAAATAATTTAATATGAATAAATAACATTAATTTAATAATTGTATATGAGTACGGTATGTGTGTAAATATATTTTAAGAGTTATAAGACATCTCTTATTTATATCCATAAATTTAATATGAATAAATAAATATGAAATTTAATATGAACAAATAAATAACTAGAACATAAATATTTTCAATCAACAAAATTTTTATCAAATTTGCAATTATTTTTACATTAAAAAGACATTATCTTTGATTACTGAAATAACCCAAAGGGTAGACCTAAATCATTTGAATCTACCTTCAATAAATACACTTTTTGTACTTAGGGCTTGCTCAACATGACTTCATTCATTGATAAGTACCATTACAGATAATGGTGGATAATGGTAGTATCACCATTCACTTTTCAGTTGGTATCAATAATTCAATATTGTTTACCTGCGGAAAAATTTCACTTTTTGTAAATTACATTCACTTATCAAATTGAAAATATAGCTATAGGACATGTTTGCACTCACGAGCAGCGCGATGACATCAGAGGCCATGAGCATGTAGAACACCTTGCCCCAGCCGTACTGGGACACGACACCGGCCAGCAGTGGCCCCACGGCCGCCCCTGTACACAACAGACAGAGCAATGACATCAGAGGCCATGAGCATGTAGAACACCTTGCCCCAGTAGTGGCCCCATGGCCGCCCCTGTACACAACAGACAGAGCAATGACATCAGAGGCCATGAGCATGTAGAACACCTTGCCCCAGCCATACTGGGACACGACACCGGCCAGCAGTGGCCCCACGGCCGCCCCTGTACACAACAGACAGAGCGATGATGTCAGAGGCCATGAGCATGTAGAACACCTTGCCCCAGCAGTGGCCCCACGGCCGCCCCTGTACACAACAGACAGAGCAATGACATCAGAGGCCATGAGCATGTAGAACACCTTGCCTCAGCCATACTGGGACACGACACCGGCCAGCAGTGTCCCCACCGCCGCCCCTGTACACAACAGACAGAGCGATGACATCAGAGGCCATGAGCATAAAGAACACCTTGCCCCAGCTGTACTGGGTCACGACACCGGCCATCAGTGGTCCCACCGCCGCCCCCTGTACATAACAGACAGAGCGATGACTTTAGAGGCCATGAGCATGTAGAATACCTTGCCCCACCGCCGCTCCTGTACACAACAGACAGAGCGATGACATCAGAGGCCATGAGGATGTAGAACACCTTGCCCCAGTAGTGGCCCCACGGCCGCCCCTGTACACAACAGACAGAGCGATGACATCAGAGGCCATGAGCATGTAGAACACCTTGCCCCAGCAGCGGCCCCACGGCCGCCCCTGTACACAACAGACAGAGCAATGACATCAGAGGACATGAGCATGTAGAACACCTTGCCCCAGTAGTGGCCCCACGGCCGCCCCTGTACACAACAGACAGAGCGATGACATCAGAGGCCATGAGCATGTAGAACACCTTGCCCCGCCACCGCTCCTGTACACAACAGAGTGATAACATCAGAGGACATGAACAGTAGAACACCTTGCCTCAGCCATACTGGGACACGACACCGGCCAGCAGTGTCCCCACCGCCGCCCCAGTACACAACAGACAGAGCGATGTTTTTAGAGGCCATGAGCATGTAGAACACCTTGCCCCAGCCAGCAGTGGCCTCACCGCCACCCCTGCTCACAACAGACTGAGCGATGACATCAAAACAACATGGCTTGGCTAAAGGAAAAAATTAAAACCCTAAAACAATACAATGAACAAGTATATAGATGGTGAAATAAAATAACTTTTTTTTGTAGGTGAATTGGTAGTCTGGGTTTCCCCACCCCACAGGAAAATCCTGACAGGGCACTTCAGCCATTATTTTGTCTTTTTGTACGGCTACTGGAAAGGAAAGGAAGCTTCCCTTAGATTATCTCTTAGGCTCACAGCCTTTAAAAAAAAAAAAAAGGTAGTTCGGCCAAGCTTAGACTGGGTGGGCAAAGGTATTACATTTGTCCAATGGATATTGGAACAGGGCCTCAAGGGATAAGGTGGCCCTCATATTGGCCCTCATCTTGGTCGTCAGTACACACCTGCCCACCTTGCCGTTAAGCCCAGCCTCTCCTGATGGGGAACTGAAGTTGTTCACTGAAAGACAGCTACAACACTGCCTCCAATTGTGACAACTTCCGTTGCTGTACACAGTATTGGTAGCTAAACTAGCTAAGCTGGTTAGGATCCCAAGGGGAAAACCCTAAGACTTAAAAATATCTCAATAAAAAAGTATACAGGTGGTGAAATAAAATAACTTTACCTTAAAGTCAATAAATTTATCACAATAGCGATTAGAAGGTTGGTCCTATTTGATTTTAATGCAGATATTTGTTTCCGTGACCAGTAAAACAAGTTTCACAATGTTTCAGGGTCAGAAATCTTGTTCTAAGTTCCTTACCACCTAACAGAGAGAATCCAGATCCCATAAAATCTCATGGAACTTTTATCTGATTTGGAAAAAAATATCACAAACCTGAAATAATCCGTAAAAATTACAAAAACAACCCCAAAAAAGTAATAAATAATATATCCTATTACAAGCCCTGATATGAGAAGTAAATTTGCATGTTTGCTGCTGAGGAAATGTAAAAGTGTGAGATTTAAGACTGTAATTGAGTCAAGCAGTCATATACACGTCTAAGGTAGAAAAAACTTAAAAATTTTGAAATTTCGATAGTACATAATTGTATATAAATTGATTTGCAAATTCTTACCTGGCTAGAAAATAAATCAATTACACTGGATCTCTTTTTTAGAGTTGCTTACGAGAGGAGGTAAAATAATATTAATTGGTTGCTTACGAGAGAAGGTAAAATGATATTAGTTATAACATATCTGAATAAGTAGTTAGGCCTTGTTTGCACGACGACCAGACAGTAGGACAGTAGAAAAAAATTCTTTTGTTCTCTTTTGTTTAAAGGTGTCACTGTCCACTGTACTGGGCGTCGTGCAAACAGGCCCTTCATTACTGCTTTATTCTTAAACTTAAGATTTTATTTCAATTCAATCAACACAAAGAGCTAAAAAGTTTTAAGAGATAGATTAAGATACTAAACCAACTTCAGATTCTATATCAAGCTGACCTCAATATCAAAAACCTCAGAAAGCTAAAAGGCCATATTATCTTCGGTTGATGACTCACCGATGGAGCCAGTGCCGTCGATGATGGCCGTGACGGTCGCGAGAGCCTTGCCGTTGCCTTGCAGCGAGTGGTGGGTCCCCAGCTCGGCCGAGACTGCCGTCGTGATGAGGGCGTACGGACCGTTGACCAACATCCCGGCTACTAGCAGCAGGAACACATTCATCACCACACTGTCCGCCCCGTACACGTTGTACACCTGCAGCTATATATACAATATAAAAGTGAGGTACCTGAAAAAACTACTAGGTTTCTAAAAATAAAACTTAATATTAAAACATAGTGCTGAAATGCACGTACTTAAAAATTTACAAGAACCTCTGGTCAAATTGAGTTAAAGTAAGGGATAGTTTAATTTATCAATCAAAGAGACAATAGAGGATCTAATTGGACAGCTCCTGTTGAGATGCTTACCACGGGCACGGCAACGACGAGCATGAGTGCGCAGGTGGAGGCACTCTTGCCGCTGTAGTCACTAACGATACCAGCCGCGATGCCGCCCACGATGCCACCCATGTCAAACACTGTGGACAGATCCGCACTCTCCGACGGGCTCAGCGTGGCTGCAATCAGATCACAACTGCTGAGAAAGTCAAAGCAACTAATTTTTTACCCTTTGCGGTCAGATTGGATATTTACCGCTATTCCATAGTGACCGCGAGGCCAACTCTACTGGCCGCCACCATTAGTGCGCAGAGGTCGGATTTTTTTCCACAGCAGTTGTCATTTGCGATCGGACGTCTAACATGACTGGATGACATAAAATCCAATGAACGCTCAGGAGACCAGCAGGACTGGCCGATAAGTGCCAATAACATGTTTTTGCTTGTTTTTCTAAATTTTGCCTACTGCCTGTAAATGCTGCAACCTAGTGAGGAGTTAAATAACTAAATGATCAGCAGGCTTGCAACACTGAATCTTGAAAATACCCTATGAGAACATTGCAGATTTACAATACAACAATTCCAAGCTGCCGGGCGTGAAAACAACTCCAAGCTGAGGGGAGTGAACCGCCATGATGAATGCCGAGCTGACGCGGAGTGGGGCTTGGCCAGTAGAGCCGACCGGTGGAACTAAGCCATACAAAAATTAATTCCGACTGGCTGCTGAGTGTGTTATGGCCACTCCTGCTGGCCTTATGATCACAAAGAGTTAATGATAGCTGTGAATTTTAGACATATTTTAAGAGGTTGGCAGCCTCTTTTTAACTTTGCAATTGCCAAACTATTATTGATATGTTTAATATTAAGCAAAGCAAGGGGTGAGCTGAATCATTACAAGAATGAAGAGTAAGGTGAAACAGCAGTACTGGCGGCTAAATACTGCGACTGAAAAGCCTTGTGGCGCGGGGACTCTAAACCAAAACATCACTAACGTGGCCCTGTGGTCCGGCCACTTCTTCAGGCATCTTCTCTAAAATGAAAAGAGAGATACAGTTTGTGCATTATATCTCCGGCTAAGGCTAACCGTGTCATTTGATATTTAAACATATGCAGGAGCTGCTGGATATGTATTGGCAACCAGCAGGACTGTAGGGCCAAAGCAGTGTGAAAGGCAAGTAGATGCGGCAAGCCCCTCATCGAGCCAGATGACTTCAATCAATTTTGCCTATCTTCGGTGCAGGAAATCAGTGGCAAGATTGACGCTTCTGGGGAATCAGCAGTCGTGTACCTGAATAAAAGTGTTGTGCTTGGCGATGAGCTCAAATTTGTGCTGAGTGAGATTTCTGAGTCTGAAGTGCTAAATGTGGTTGATTCATTAAAGAGTTCAAACACAAGGGATGTGTATGGTTTGTCAAGTAATGTAATTATGAGTACAATTGAGGACATTTTAGAACCTTTGACTTATTGTATCAATTTATGTATAAGAGAGGGTGAATTTCCCATTTCCTTAAAATTTTCAAGGGTGGTTCCTATTTTTAAAAAAGGGGATCGTGATGAGGTTAAGAGTTATCGCCCCATATCGTGCATTCCAGAATTTGCTAAAATCATGGAGAAAATACTGAAATCACAGGTATGTACTTTCTTTGAAGCCAATAATTTATTTAATGTTAGTCAATTTGGGTATCAAAGTGGGAAATCCACCACCAAAGCTGTTGACAGTATTGTTAGCGAAATGTTGAGAAATTTAGAGGACAAATGCTTTGCTCAGGTCACACTTTGTGATCTGAGCAAGGCATTTGATTGTGTAAGGCATGACATTATTTTGAAAAAGTTGAATTTTTATGGATTTAAGGATAATGCTTTGGCAATGTTTGACTCTTACCTAAAGGACCGTCAGCAGAAAGTAGAAATAAGTGGTAAATGGTCTGAAACTGCGAAATTAACTGTAGGAGTGCCGCAGGGTTCCGTAATGGGCCCGATATTATTCTTAATTTTAATAAACAATGTTAGTTCTAATGTTTCTTGTATGTCAACAATTTATGCTGACGAAACATCACTCTTGGTCAGTCATAAAGATATTAATGAGTTAGAAAACGAGTCTGTGTCAGTTTTTAGAGAAGCCAATGATTGGTTCAAAGTTAACGGGTTGTTTTAGAATGAGAACAAAACACAGCGACTTCTTGTAACCTTGAAAAAAGTTGAAAGTAACTATAACTTTAAGTATGATTATGAAAAAGTTGTCACCTTACTTGGATTAAAATTAGATAGTAGGCTTAATTGGTCTGAACGGATAAATTTCACGTGTAAAAAGCTTTCAAGAGTTGTTTATTTATTAGTTAACCTTAAAAAATGTGTCACTTGTAAATACTTGAAGATAGCTTACTTTGCATATTTCGAAAGTGTTCTGAGGTATGGTTTGATTGTTTGGGGTAATGGAGTAGGCATGGTTTCAAAAAGATTGGTGTTGATTATTCAAAAGAAGGCCATAAGAATTGTGACAGACTCCGAAAAATTAGCACATTGTAGGCCACTGTTTATTGAAACTGGTATTTTGACTGTAATCAATTTGTATATTTTTGAAGTCATAATGTTTGTCAAGACAAATATTTTTGCCTATCCCTTAAGAAAACAATTTCATGAACATGGAACCAGGTTTAATCATAAGTTAGAACAATCTAGGTTTAGGTTAACTAAATCTATGAACTATCATGAAGCATTGGGTGTTAAATTTTACAATAAATTGCCAGCCAGATATCATTCTTTATCCAAAAATAGATTTCATAATAAATTGTACTCATGGTTTCAGGCACACCCGTTTTACAACTTGGAAGAATTTTTAAACTGTAAAATTGAAGACTAACAGGCCTAGCCTTTTTAGATTTACTAGTAAACCTGTTGCTCAAAATCGAGCAATTGTTATGTATTGATTTCAACATAAAAATAATCATGGTATAGTATTCTAGTAACTATTTTATTAATTTTATGGTTGAATTTCGTGTTGTACTGAAATTTTTTACAAAAGCTTTTTTAATTGAATTTCTTGTGAATACTCATTCATATTTAAAGAGATGTCCATATTTCTTTAGTGTTTTCTACAAATATTATGAGCACCTCAAAGGAGTTGGCTTGACCTGCTGCCACATATACAGTAGTCCATATGTAATGGACTGACCCTGACCTATACAGGGTGGCAAACATATGTTCAGTTGTAGTGAAACACACAACAGTCTTCTCATACCTAGTTAACTAAACAGGAATTACTGGAAACTGGGTTCTTTTTACTATAGAACATCACTAAACACAAAAAGAATTGTTAAAATTATATTATTTACATGTTTACATCATTCAAGGTTAGCATTTCATAGTTGAACTAAATTAATTTACATTTTCATGTAAATTTCTTTAGGATAATTGTAGATAATTGCTCACAAACACTTCACATTATCATTCACCATAAACTCCAATTGAAGCGTATACTCAACCAAGTTCATCAAGATGAAATACACATAAATTAATTATTTTTGAAATACCCCAAGCACCATATGAAAGAAAATTAACCAAACAAATTGATATTTGAAAATCGACTGAAAATTTGTTTAGACAACACTAATGTTCTTAAATGGGTAAAAAATATATTATTCGGTTTTAAATGTATTTTTGTAAAACTTTCTGAAATTCAGTAGGGTATATGTTACTAAGAGCTGCTTTCCCCAAATCTAGTTTTATTTGAACTTCTGAAACTTAAGTTTAGTAACATTTGAATTTTCCTGATAATATGGTTTATAATTTAAAAATTAGAATATTCATATGGTTTAAATTAAATTCACGTTTACTTTAAACCTTAATTGGGGAAAGCGGCCCTAAGTAGCGTACGACCTGTCTTAGTCTTAAACCGAACTAAAATGGTTCAATAAATTTATACTCATAATGAATGTTAAGTCTGCTTCTTTTTCTTTAATTTCTATTTATATTGATAGAATTTATACTTAAGAATTTTTTTACTTTTTTCATTTGGAATATAAACATATGTAAATATTAAGATCTTCACACATGTGATTCAAAATAAATGTTTTTAAAACTGAATTCTGATTTAAGTATGTATTAGGATAATAGTTTATTTATTTACATCTTCCATCAACTGAAATTCCTCCAGCTCTACATGCAATGGTTTCAATTCCATTAACAACATATGGCTTTGTTGAAAAACTTTGTTTGCTCCAATCAGCTTATAAAATTCATACTTAATTAAGAAATAGCTACATTTTAAGTGTTTGCAAATCAAAAAGTATTTAATTCATTAAAATAAAAACATAAACATAAACAACAAATATTTATGACAGTTCAAACATATGTTCAGTTGTAGTGAAACACACAACAGTCTTCCCCTCATAAATCCAATCTCGTAGGAGGGTTTCGTTTTCTGCTGGATCGCCTCAATACTCCAGTACTCGGTATTGGAGGTTGATTCAATGTTTGCGTAGGTGGAGCATGCGTAGGTGGAGTCTGCGTAGGTGGAGTCTGCGTAGGTGGAACCTGAGTAGATGGAGTCGGCGTAGGTGGAGTTGGCGTAGATGGAGTCTGTGTAGGTAAAGTCTCTTTTAGTGGACAATTCAAACATTCATGAAACTGTTGTGAATGTGACATTTTGTATGGCATAGTTTCGTCCGATTCAGAAACGTTGCATCGTCGTATCTGATCAACGTGCCTCCTCCACATCTGGCCTTCAACTGCGACCCAGTAATGAAGTAATCCATCCCTATCGGTAATCTTACCAAAACTCCATTTATCACCCCCTGCGCGGTATGACCGAACTTGAACGTGTCTCCTACTTTAAATTCTCTTATTGGTGTTTGAAACACAGTGGTTTTTTCAAACTGCCTATCTCTCTGCTCTGATGTGAAATCTCTCTTGATGAGGTCGAGTTTTGTTCGTAGATTACCTCTTAGCATTAGCTCAGCCGGGCTCTTATGAGTTGTGGCGCTTAGAACTTTCCTGTATTGCATCTGCACAACTTCAAGTGAATGTCACCTGGCTCGTCAGCCATTGCCCTTAAACTCTTCTTCACAGTCTGTACATATCTTTCAGCTTGCCCATTAGTTGATGGATGTGCTGGACTTGTTACTATATGTTTTATTCCATTCGATCTTAAAAACCCTTCAAACTCATCAGATGTAAGAGAGGTTCCATTGTCAGATACGATTGTAATAGGGAGACCAAACCTTGCAAAGATATCTCTCAAAACATGAATCGTCTTGTATGAAGTTATACTACGCATTGGAATCACCTCCAACCATTTTGTATATGAATCAACTAGTATGAGGAAAAACCACCCCATGAATGGGCCAGCAAAATCTATATGTACTCTGTTCCAGGGTGTGTTGGGTATCGTCCAAGGGTGTACTGGAGCCTTATTTGGTTCGTTTTGAACTAAACAACATCCTTTACATGACTTTACCATATTTTCTATGTCTTTATCAATACCCTTCCACCAACAGTACTGTCTTGCCAACTCTTTCATTTTTACAATTCTGATATGGGCTTCATGTAGTTCATCAAGAATTCTTTTTCTCAAAGCTTGAGGAATAACAACTCCAATACCTCGAAATACGCATCCATTTTCAATTGTAAATTCAAAATCCTTGTTCCTGAATTCTGTATTATCAAGTGTGCCACCCGAATGCAATGCGTTATACACCACCTTCAGTTCCTTATCTTTTCTTGTTTCATTACTTATGACGTCTGCAGTGATTGGCATTTGCTCAATTTGTAGTTGGAGAATAGCTTTATCTGTGTCATCATCAATGGTTTCATCACCCCTCATAGGAAACCTTGAAAGGTAATCAGCATTTTGGTGGTCTTTGGTATTTCTATACTGAATATCGTAATCAAATCCAGATAAGAACTGAGCGTAGTGGAGCATCCTGATTGTAGTTAGAGCAGGTAAGTTTTTATCCGGATTGAATATAGTTGTAAGGGGTTTGTTATCAGTTATGAGGGTAAACCGTCTTCCGTAACAATAGTGGAAAAACTTATGCAGTGCCCAGTGAATTGCAGTAGCTTCTTTGATTATTTGACTATAATTGCACTCGGCCTTAGTCAATGTACGAGAGATGAAAGCAATAGGTCTCTCGCTTCCATCATCCATCTGGTGAGATAACACTCCGGACAGTCCAAAAGGTGATGCATCTGTAACTAAATAAAGTTTCCTTCTTGGGTCATAAGGAACAAGTACCCTGTCACTTGTTATTTCTCTATTGATAGAGTTAAATGCATTTTCACAACTCTTGGACCATTCAAAACTTTTCCCCTTTTGAAGTAGTTCATTCAATGGGTGGATTAGAGTGGCAAGATCAGGTATGAATTTATTGTAATAGTTAACAAGACCAAGGAGCTGTCGTAGTTCTGAGACTGTTTTTGGTCTTGGTGAATTCAAAATTGCTTCAATCTTATCATCTGTCTTGTGTAAACTGGTAGCATCAATTGTATGTCCTAGGTATTTAACAGAGGTTTCGAAAAACTTGCATTTATTCATGTTTAAATGCATTTCATTACCTCTCAGGATCTCCAAAACTTGTTTTGTTCGCTCATGTGCCTCTGTAAGAGTGCATCCTTGAATTATGATGTCATCGAAAAAGCATGCTACGCCATCCAGGTTTCCCAGCAATTGGTCCATGAATCTCTGCCAGATATTAGGAGCTGTCTTGACTCCGAACATAAGTCTGTTCACCTTGTACTGGCCCTTGTGTGTACTTATGGTCTGAAGTAAAGCGCTCTCTTCATCCATTTGCATATGCAAGTAAGCTTTATGCACGTCCAAAGTAGTGAAGTATTTCCCACCCCTCATTTTTGTAAATATGTCAGCAACTCTGGGAATAGGGTATTTGTCATTGATCAAGTTTTTATTAAGTGTAACTTTGTAATCTGCACACAATCGTATTGAGCCGTCTTTCTTCACAACTGGAACTATCGGTGTACCCCAATCTGCATGTGTCACTTTCTCAATCACATTTGATTCCTCCAATCGTTTTAACTCGTCTTCTATTTTGTCCTTGATTGAATATGGCAATGTTCTTGGTTTTATGTAAATCGGTATAACACCTTCTCTTAATTTCAATTTACCTGTAGTGATTGTTATTTTCCCAATCTTGTCCTCAAAAACGTCACTGTACTCCTTTGTAATTTTTTTATTAGGTTCTCTCTGTCCGCAATTTCTACTTGATTCAGATTCTGGAAAGGTGATAGCAAGCTAATTAAGTCCATTTTCTGTATCCATTCTCTCCCAACAATTGTGTCCACATCCTGTTTGAAAATGTATAAAGAACCACTGAATGATTTCTGTTGATTTTTTACTACAACTTTCGCAAATCCCATACGTCAAATCACTTCCCCTGTATAAGTCTTGAAAGTCAAATTAGAAGGAAAAATCTCCTTGGATGGAAACATTTCTCGAAAACTTGTAACACTCATAGAAGATATCGCAGCTCCTGTATCTAATTCCATCGGGCAAATTTTATCATCAACATGAATCAACATGAATCAACTTGAATCAACTTGAATTATGTACTTACCATTCTTTTTTTGTAGATTGTAAATGGTACGAGTTAAACTACTGATGGTCTCATCAATTGTATTATCATTTTCAAAGGTAGAATTGGGCGAATTTATATTTTGTTCATCCTGTAATTGATTTAAAGATTTTTTAAAGCACACACTTGCCAAATGACCGACTTTATTACAGTGGAAACACCTGAGGTTGCGTCGGTTGCAAGCATTAGTTTTGTGGTCTGTATCTCCACATCTGAAGCATTTTCCTTTCAACGAAGAATTGTTAGGTTTTTCCTCGGAGAATTGCTTTTTAGTCTTCTCTTACTTGAATGTACTTTTAAGGTAATTTTTAGCACTTACTTTATGCAAGCTTAAGCTTGATTCACTAGTGAAACCAACTTGCATGTGACTGCTTTCGAGTTTTGATGACTCTATACTCAATGCTATTTTTACTGCTTGATCAAAAGTTAAATCATTAGTCTGCTGTAGTAACTTTTCCCTTATTTCTGTACTACGTAATCCACGAATGAATTGTGATCGTAGATGAGAGTCGATGGTTGGTCTTTTACATTCAAGACAAACAAAGTTGCAATGAGTTGTAAAGGTTTTGAGTCCTTTAACGTAGTCGGCAATGCTCTCACCATCTTTCTGAACCCTTTGTACAAACTTATGTTGCTCTGCTATTTCATTAGGTTTTGGGTCAAGATGACATTTAAGTAAATGCACCAATTCATCGTAGGTCTTGGTATTAGGTAAATAAGGTGCCGTCAATTCACTGAGTAAGTGGTAAGTTTTTGCCCCAAGACAGTTAATAAGTATTTGCACTTTCTTTACTCCATATTCAGGATTGTTCAATCCTCTTAAATCCAAGTAGTTCTCAAGTCGCTGAATGTATGATGAAATATTTTCAATTTCACTATTAAAATGTTCAAATGTAATGTTCATGGAACTACTCGTGTCACTCGAAGTCCCCTGAAGTCCTTGGAGAAGTTGAATTAGAGTTTGTACATTGATGTTCTGCTGTACTTCACCTGAAGGTAAAAGGTTTTGATCTTCCATGACTTGCAAAAACTGATAAATCATTAAGAAAAAATATTAGCAAAAAAACTTGTAAAGTGATAATTGAAGGATAAATAATGTAGAATGCAATCAGTTAAGGTTCAGGCTTGCGACTGGCGCCATTATAAAATTCATACTTAATTAAGAAATAGCTACATTTTAAGTGTTTGCAAATCAAAAAGTATTTAATTCATTAGAATAAAAACATAAACATAAACAACAAATATTTATGACAGTTCAAACATATGTTCAGTTGTAGTGAAACACACAACACAGCTGCTTTATTTGAAATGTCTATTCCCATGTTAAATCTTATGGGCTAATATGAAACTTTAAGGGCGTCTAGGGCTCTTTCCTTTAGTCAAACCTTTTTAAACTTCATGCCAAGCTCTTTCCAATGACACCAAAAACATGAAAATCGGTTCAGTAGTTTAGGAGGAGTCTTTGTAACAAAAAAACTGCTCGCGTATTAAATAAGTATAATAATAGATAATAGATAATAGATTTAGACTTACATATTTTATTACATTGTCTAATCTATATATTAAAAAAATTTGGTTTTTCTTTTCCGAGTCCGTCCGGCTCTTCTGCTCGACCGATTTTAATAGTTGAGGTCTTAAATTAAAGGTATGCACGTGCAGATTTGCCATCAAGCATCCGCATTCATTTATCTGCTGTATTACTCTAGTTATGCACAAAAGCAACTGCCTCCCTGTACATTTCTTATGGGAGTTAAATATGATTTTCCTTTTCCGAGTTCGTTTGGCTCTTCTACTCAACCGATTTTCATAATTGAGGTCTTAAATTAAAGGTAAGCACGCACAGATTTGCCATCAACCATCGGTATTCATTAATCAACTGTATTACTCGACTAAAAAACATAAATTTGATTATTTCCCGAATTTTGAATTCAATTAAAGATATATTTCCCCAGTTATATTTACGTAATTCTATATGATTTGGTCTAAGAACCTTAAGTGAAATACCAGCTTTCATTTGAGCTATTCATTATAATTATCAGACGTACCTGAAGCACGCTGCTGAATTCCGAACAACACAAAAAAAATTGTTTTTTCTTTTCCGAGTCTGTTCGGCTCTTATACTCAACCGATTTTCATAGTTGAGGTCTTAAATTAAAGGTATGCACGTGCAGATTTGCCATCAAGCATCCACATTAATTTATCTGCCGTATTACTCGACCAAAAAACATAAATTCGATTATATCCTGAATTTTGAATTCAATTATAGAGATGTATTTCCCCAATTATAATTATGTAATTCTATATGTTTTGGTATAAGAACCTTCAGTGAAATATCAGCTTTCATTTCAGCTATCGACTATTAAGATCGGACGTACCTGAAGCACGCTGCTGAATTCCGAACAACACACAAAAAAATTTGTTTTTCTTTTCCGAGTCTGTTTGGCTCTTCTACTCGACCGATTTTCATAATTGAGGTCTTAAATTAAAGGTATGCACGCACAGATTTGCAATCAAGCATCGGCATTCATTAATCTACTCTATTACTCGATCAAAAAACATAAGTTGGATTATTTCCCGAATTTTGAATTCAATTTAAGATATATTTCCCCAGTTCTAATTACGTAATTCTATATGTTTTGGCCTAAGAACCTGCAGTGAAAGCAGGTATGCTTTCATTTCAACCATTGATTATTGAGATCGGACATACCTGAAGCACGCTGCTGAATTCCGAACAAAAAAAAATTGTTTTTATTTTCCGGGTCTGTTTGGCTCTTCTACTCGACCGATCTTCATAATTGAGGTCTTAAATTAAAGGTAAAAAAACATAAATTTGATTATTTCCCGAATCTTGAATTCAATTTAAGATATATTTCCCCAGTTCTAATTACGTAATTCTATGTTTTAGAATAATAACTTTCAGTGAAATATCAGCTTTGATTTGAGCTGTTGATTATTATGATTATGGACGTATCTGAATCATTCTGCTGAATTCCGAACAAAACAAAAAATTGTTTTTCTTATTCGATTCCGTTTACGGTTTGTTCTTGATTGAAACAGTGGTATGGACCAGTGATACCATCCATCCTGGTCCATTGATTGGTTACCAGGATTGAAAGTGGTAAACACAGTACGTTGTTCCAATGTTAACCTTAGGGGAAATAAGTAAAATTCTATATCTTACTTATTTTTCAACATATCTTGGTTTGTGGCTTCATCTGGATGAGATCTAATGTATAATAGTCTAAAATCCCCGATATATTTTCATTTTCGTGGCGGCAAACCTGCGTATTCATTCCCCATGTTATTCTTATGAAGCTTACAAAAACACCTCAAATCTCGCTATGTTGGCTTAATCTATGTTATTTGGATATAAAATTTGCTGAGTATGCAGGTCTGCAACGGGCTATTTTAGCATGATATACATAGAGTTTGAAAAGTCATATGTGCCGGGCTGACATGTCGCTGTCCCGAAAACTTAAGTACAGAAAATCTCAATAAATTCCTACTTTTTACTTCGTGGGACAAATTATTACCAATTTGGTATTAAATCATTGTATAATTGGTTTCCTGAAATTCCAACATAACCGGGCCCAGCTACATGCACCTCTTTTTCAACTTAGGCAAGGGTCGGACAAGTCACGTTGAAGTTGTGAAGCTGCATTGCATGTAACATTAATTTTGTAAATGAAGAATTATTTTATTTGAGTTGATTTTGTGTCTTAGTACCACAATTTACTGCTGCGGAGCAGCATGGGTCCTCTAGTTGATGTTGATTTTATTTGTGTACCATAATATATCCCTTGACGAAGTCTATTGCTATTTTGTTAATGTGTTGAAGGACTAATAAATGTCTATGTCCATGTCTATGTCTATGTAGAACAATTTTCACCAAAGTACCCCCTCTCCCAGCTCAAGTTAACCACCCCTCTGGTTGCCCTCTGGTCAGCAAATGAACCAGCTGACTCTGCCATAGCCGGAGATATAAAGTGCGAACTGTACCAATAAGGATAAGGATCACAACAAGATAAGGATCTTTACAACGCAACTAAACCGTAATCAGAGGTTAGACTAGGTTCATGTTAAAGTTGGGATCTGCACCTCTGGTTTTTAAGTATTATTGAGTGATTTATAGACTCACTGAACTAATATTTTCAATGATTGTTACTTGTTACAATAAAAAATAAATTAAAAACAAATCAAACTACAATGTAAAATAAAATTGGCAATGTACTATATAATCTGACACTGAATCTGCAGCAATTTACTCACTGGAGGTTTTGATGTAACCAGGCAACCAATAGAGGAAGGTGTAGCTGACGAGCTTGGCAAAGAACAAGCACAGAGAAAACTCCACCACGCCCTGAAACATAATACTGATCAATTTTATTTTGAGTAGGAAAACTTGCATGTACCAGAAATAAGGTGTTTTATAGCTGGCAGACTGAAAATTGAGTAAGAAAAACCATCTATATGGATGACTTTTTGTTTGTATTGATCTGAATAAACTGAATAAGATTTGGACAGTTTTGGTCACCCTGTTTGATTGTCATACGTATATTCTATTACTGTTTTTATGACTCAAACTTTTAGGCCTTCTTCCATAATTTACTGATGTCCTGGGTTTTTTGACAACAATCAGTACTTTCAACATTTCTTGGTCTGATTTAAACTTCAACTTACAGGAATTCTGAGAGCTCCAACAAAGCCGACAGGTTTTGCCTCGTGGTCTGGGAACAGGATTGGTCTGCCTTCTGAATTTATTTTTGAAAGATCTCCCTGTGGAAAAAGATTTGGTGAATTAGAAACCACAGACTCAACTGATTCATGTTAAATACATCGAGAGAAATACTCAGAAGTTATGATTGGAACCATCATGGTTCATTAAAGTGACTTAGACAGAAAAAACTGAACCAACCCACCACCCTTTTCTCTTCTAATCTCACCCTTTTTTGTCCTCTTCCTGTAAAAAAACACTAACCTATAAAGGATAACAATATATATGGCTAGTTTGTGTACTTTAATCATGGTTTGCCTCCTGGATTTATAATCGACTTAACATAAATTTGGACCTGATGTCCCATTCTCAAATCCTTGTGTCAAACTTTTCTGTGTTTACATACTTAAAGTTTGACACAAGGATTTGAGAATGGGACATCAGTCCCGAAACTAGTAATCCTAAAGTGATTACTGGATTGAAGACGTAAGGTTAGTAACCAATTTATTTTAAGTAGTTTGATTACTTCTTAAGCTCTTGAAATCAATAAATATTCATCATACATTTTTATTTTTTAAATCCTAATGAAATATCAGAGCCATTAGAGAACCTTAGGCAGATAGTTCAGAGCTCAGTTAACATGGTGTCTTCTTTTATATTAAATCTTGACTTTGCAATTTAATATTTTCCAAAATCAGACAAGACAATGAACAACAATGCCACGTGGATTCAAAGAGAAATATAGACTTGAAAACCATGAATTTTGGTCAAAAACTATTTTGGAATCTGGGCCTGAGAAGACTTAAGAAAGTAATAAAAAAGATGAAAAGATGAACATGATTTACACTTAACACATTCACTAGAGGAGAGTTATAAGGCATTTCCTTTCCCCCAACTTTGTAGTAACATACTTTAAATCATCAAAATTACTTTAAAAAATTTATATAGCATTTTTTAAGAGTGCTGGATTTAAGTTTTTTTTGACATTGAGTCAAACTCCCATTCTTCCTTTATAAAAGGTAGTGTCCCAAAAATAAGGAAAATCAAAACAAACTTGTTTTGTGAATCTTGAGTTGACGAAAGGAGTTGTGTTGTGAAATACATGAATGGCTATGAAAGAAGTCTTCACATAACTTTTGCCAATTGCAGATAAATTATCAGAAGGCAAAATTTTTACTTTTCAAAGGACAAGAACAGCCAAGAACAGTGATTGCACATATTTACCAATCACGGTTTTAGATTGCATGGTGGGAGAAATTTTGCAAAAGACTCAAGGGAACCTAGAGGAGAGACATCTTTCCACTCCTAGAAGCCCTGAGATTACATATATTATCAGTCGCAAACTAAATTTCTAAAATATAAATTAAATTTAGTTCTGTTAAAATAACCTTCCTTTGAATAAATTACTATAAGATTATAATTCTTTCAGTGCCATGTCAAGTATTTACAATATCAAGAAATATCCTTTCTTATCTTCTAAATAAGAACTGCAGAGCCTAAAAATCATCTAGAAAAAATTGGAATATAAAATATATTTACATTTATTGATTACATTCATAACAACACTTTGTAACATGAAAACCCCTCTATTTCATATTTAGTTTTGTGTAAAACAAAAAAAGAAATAGTGTTTTCGTCATACAGTAGAGCGCCGAATATCCGAACTAATTGGGGACAAGGGGTATTCGGATAACTGAATATTCGGATAATCGAACATGAAAATACAACATTTGAAAATTATATATGTAACGTAATTCTTAATAGTAAAAAGGCTAAAAATTATCAAACAAAAATTATTCACATAATTTTATTATGAAATCTATCTGAATACATTGATATCCCGGCGCAACGGGAGTTTCGGTTGGCGCGCGAGTTTGAATTTCTTGAGAATCATGTTCAAAATATGAATTATTACGGCGTTCGGTTAACCGGCGGTTCGGATAATTGACGTTTGGATAATCGGCGCTTTACTGTACTAACACAGAAACATCTGTTTTCAGTTCCTTTTTGTTGGCTCAAAAGTTACCCATTGCCGGCCTATGCCGGGTAAACTTTCTCGGGCCTAGGCCGGATAAAACGGAAGTAAACAATCAGCTGATTTGCAGCAAACCGAAGTGTGTTTATTGGGTTCTTTTCAGAGGAATGTAGTGGCAGCACTGCATCCGTAGCAAATGTTTGTTCTGTTTGAAATAGCTTAAGTTTGAAGGTTTAAGAAGTATGTTTATGCAAGGACTACGTTATGATTGAAAGTATGTTTTTTCTGTGTAGTATAATATACTATTTCCAATCAGTATATTAAAAACTTAAAATATTTGCTTTCCTTGGGTACTCCAACAAATATTAAAATACATAGTGTTAATGTTTCTTTGATAGGATATTTTAGCAGTTATTACTTTACGAATTTATAATGTAGTCCATCCCTTTCGAAAAGTAAAGGGTCAATAAAGTGTTATGCTCCCCCCCCCCATATCAAATGACTACCAACTTCGACCATGTACATTTGTCTTATCTAAGATAGATATTCTTACAAGGCAAAGCACTAAATCTAAATGAATGAAAATACACTAAAGCGAGAACAAGGATATGAGGCCTTGTTATTTTCCATCCAGTAGATCTACAGAACCACTAAAACAATTAAAACATATTAGACTATGAAACAAGGACAAAGGCTTCATTTGCTGACCAATTAGGCTAACCAGGGGAGACATATTTCAATTTAAGTGGTTCCACAGACTTTTCCAAAATTTCAACACATGATTAATTCTTTGTCAAAGTACATTTATCACAAATAATCTGACATTAGTTAAGTTTCTTCCCAATTTTATGAACGAGCTACAGCAATTAAGTTTTTTAAAAGCAAACTTTTTTATATAAAAAATAAATAAAAAATACTCGAAATTGACAATGCACCTCTGACACTTAAATAGCATATTAAAAAACCAAACTATCACAAATATGGATTTTTTGGTTGTACAAATTGATTCTCCAGGAAACGTAAAGCACAAGGTGAATTTCTGGTGCCAAAGTCCAGATGCTTGTACCGTCGATCACTTACATCATCGCTGGAGTCATCGACGGGCAGCTCGGGGGGCAGGGTCGGTGGAGGGGTGGAGGGGTCATCCTCCCCCTCACCCCCCTCAGAGTCTTCCCCTTCATCGTGGCTTGGCACTCTCTCGTATCTACTGTTGATGTCCTACACCCCCCGGACATCACACAAGCAACAAAGTTAGTAGACATCACGAAACAGTTACATAAACCCATACCCCACCACAGAATTGACAGTTAATGGAACAATCTATGATCTAGTACAGTTCAAAACTACTTTGATCCACAGGTCATAATGATTTAAATTTCATTTGGAACAATAAAAGAATCTGAAATTTGTCAACGTTACGATTTTTTAATGTTACACCATTCCTTGAAAAACCTAGGATGATTTTGGGAACAATAGCTATTTAGTTTTTGCTATCATTGATTAATTTTCAGTTTTGTAAGATCTAAAGACATAGTTATAATTCAGTCAACATGTACTTTAAACCAACCCAATAACCACAATTGTTATAAAATAAAAAACAAGAACAAATTCATTTCTTCAATTAACCTTGAATTGTCATTTTATATATATATTTTTTTTTTATTTGGAAAGATCCAAGGAAAATTTAAACCATGTTGCAAAGTTTTTTCGTTGTACATGATCAAACTGTGAATCAAATGTTAATTTTTTTATGATATATTGTTTTTATTCTAATTAAGATTAGAATTTTGTTCAAACAGTTAGTTAAATCTCTGAAAATGCTTGAGTGACAAATTATCACTCCTGCCTGTTCTTCAAAAAACCCACCTGCCTTTTCCAGTGATAACCAATATGCGCATAAATAGATAATAAATTATATGACTGTTCCCAAAATCGCAGGATAGTTTAAAAGAGAGTAGCCTACTGCAAATTAAAATTACTGAGTAGACCCATTAAAACCAAACAGTTTTGTGTGACATTTGAAAAAGCCGTGCCAATTGCCGTTGATGAAAAGGTTATGGTTTTGTTACTCATGACACAATTTCAATTGTAAGACAGCGTTAATTTAACACATTCACTGTGGGTAATAAAGTTGAAAAATCGAATAATAAATAACAATGCTAAAAGGTTTTATTACATGAAAACATACTTTTACATGTGGTGAATAAAAAATTATATCCAAAAAGTTTATCAATCGTGAGTATGACGTCATATCGTGACGTTATATTTGTGGCACAGTGTGCCACCCGCAGCACTTGGTGACAGAACACTAACTAAAACTCCACTGTATTACAGAAAAAATACACAAAAATAACAAGTTTATTAAAAATGAAATTTGAGCTATTTCAAATTTTTTTGCTTATTTATTTACGATTCCAACCACCCTAACCTTTCCTAAATTTTCCTCACTAAGCATGGTACATTTCATAACAGGGCGTTGGGCACTGAGCTGGCTCCCAGGGGTTTGAGTTCAATAATACAGAGTTCTTTATTTCATTTTTTTATTTGTTTCATTATGTTAATTTTTTTAAGTTAATTATTTCTTTATTCCGGTGAGGCACTTTACTGTCCCACCCACAACAGCGTTGTGATCATGGCGACGC
Organism: Flexamia atlantica; assembly: GCA_035578135.1. NCBI lineage: Eukaryota > Metazoa > Arthropoda > Insecta > Hemiptera > Cicadellidae > Flexamia > Flexamia atlantica. The sequence continues at coordinate 6,162,327 of JAQJVK010000019.1, forward strand.
GGGAACCAAGCTGCCCTAAGGTCAAACAAGACCTACAGGTCACGCTAACAAGGTTTCAACAGAATCCGCTCGGAGCTAACCTGACAATGAGCGACAAAGTGCTACGTTGTACCATGGCACCGTACTGAACTATGGAAATCAAAGTGCTCATGCTGATGGCACAGTACTGTGCTCATGCTGATGGCACAGTACTATGCTACCCACAGTGAATATGTTAACAATAATCAGTGCATCTAGTTTTATTTGTTTCCAAACTTAAATTTTGATAAGGCCAATTAAAATGGTCCTTGGATATAAAGGAACTATCTTGAAAAATGAAAAAAAATTAAACAAACTTATTTATTGACAAATTTTAAGGTTAAGGATATGACAGCAAAGTTTTAGAAAGATAAATCTTATTTAATGATTCAATTATGATTTGTGATTTGATGATTTTCTAAATCCCAGTTAAATCTAAGATGCCCTCTTTCTTTAACATGCAACACTTCTCTTGTATATTACATGACTAACATCTAGTTAACTGTTTACTACTGAATTTTCTAGAATGATAGGAAAATGAAGATGTCAGCATATTCAATTATTATTTTCCTGTCAAGTCCTATTACCCATTTTTTTAAGATAATAAACTAAAGCCTAACCGTAAAAGCAGAATGGTCCTGCACATTTCTATACACTTTTAGAGCGCATACTATAATTTGTTCCTGAAACATAACAGCAAGCGGGACAGGAGTCAGCTTGAACGTACATAACAGTGATACCGAGGCCGCTTCAACAGTGGTCATGATGGTGACGGTGAGACACAGAGCAAAGCCGAGGGACACAGCAGCAACCGGACGACAAACTTACGTTCTTGTGCACCTCTACCACATTCTTAACCGATTTCAATATCTGCCGGATGTTGGTCCGACCCTGCTTCTGCTTGGTCTTGAACCTGACTGAGCTACGTTTCCTCAGGTGCTTTGCTCCCCGCACTTTGGAAGTGGTTTCATCCATGCGGTCCATCTGTATCAGGTTGCTCTGCATACGGTTAAAGTGTTAGTGCATGTTATTCAGCTTACAGAAGGAGATTCGCTTAACAGAAATTAGCCCACAGCATTCCAGACCCACAACAATAATGTGCGATACGGTACAAGCCCTCTTTAATCGCCCTCGCCTTTACTGCCTTTCTGTTTAACAGCCCTCTTCCTTACAAGTACGGTGCTCAGCACAAAGAAGCCAGTGGCTTTGAAATATTCTACTTTTTTGTGTGTGCATTATGTGTTCTTTCTGGGATGCCTACATTTTCAAAGGTAAGCCTGCTTATCCTGTCCATAATTTTCCACCTAAAAATACCTTTTGTATAAGTTAAAAATAAAAATGAACGAAACAGGATAAATAACATGGTCCCACGCTATGGTAAACCCTTTGTTTGAGGTATTTGTATTTTATTTGTATACTCTCAATTTCTTAAGTCACTACTCAAATTAAAATACACAGATAGGATATAGAAGATTATTTTCAAGTGTAATTCAAAGCCAGAAATCAAAGGAATACATCACTTAAGAATTGTAATCAAGAAGCATCTCCTGAACCCAAGTCAAATCTAAAGCCAATAGGACAAGAACTAAAGTCTCAATTCAACTAAATGAACTCATATAATTTCTTACTAAGCTAATATCATGTAAATTTTGTCACACTTTAATTTTTTCTAGGATCAAAATAATAAGAGAAAGCGTTTTATGATAGGTTGGGTGTATTCAATTATTTAAATGATTAACAATGTTATTATTAAATAATGACGTTATAACAATCAATAAATTGTATAAAAAACCTTAACAAAGATAATTTATTAGCATATGATAAAAAAGGTAGGGTCTACTCATAATTTAATTTGTAATTGCCTTTGTTATTACAAATTTTAAAATTGCACATCTTTATCAGGATTAGCTGTCATATCCTCCAACCTTCAAAAGGCACTTAATGTAACCCCTAACTTTCTTTTACTTCCAGTTTCCAAGCCAAAATATAGCAATAGTAAAAACTATAGGACAGCTAATAAGGTAATTAATCTTTTACTTTATCCGTTATATCAAAGTAATGAAGTATAGTTCTGTAAACAAAGTACTACAGATTTTATTTTATGATAGCAGGCTTACTGAATTGAAGGTGAAATATGACATTTGTCACCGAATGATACTGTGTATAAATAAATTTAAGGTTTGAGTGCAGATTAACACAAAATATAATATTTATTACTTAAGATCACAAATATATTGCCATGAGATCCAAAATGTTTATAGTAGACTCCCTCTTATCCGGACACCTTTTAACAGGATATCGTTTCAAGCAGACAACACTCCACGGAAGTGACATCTCTTCAACAGGACGACTTTTGTCAACACATCAGTTCAACCGGACGTGATCGGCAGGAAACAGATCTGTATCGACGATTCTCAAGGGGAAGGAATTGAGACAATTAATCACAAGTATAAATGAGAGTATTGGCTTATGCAGTACATGCAGTATGCAATAAAGTTATAATTTATTTGTTTTAGGGAACGTCCATTTGATCGGAAGAACCATTATTCAGACGGGTCTCGGTCCCGAGGTGTTCGGTTAAGAAAGAGTTTACTGTAAATGTATATTATTGACCAACACCAACTATTAAAATATGTTAGCAAATAGAAACCAAAAATTAAAATCATAAAATGGGCAAAACTCAAACACTAGAAATGTAAAAATTACATAATTTCAGCCTAATTTAAAGCAAATTGTTATTGTTGTCTGTTAGCTTAAAATATTGATCCAAGATAAAAATTTTTTTTACCAGTAAAACTCAGATTAAGCATGACGTATTTTTCCAATTAGATTTAACCGGACAGCAGAAGACAGAGAGGCATGGATCACGCTTAGCATTGGGACAGAGAGTGTACATAGATTTTTACACCCCATTTGAAAGTAAGGCTTTTGATTCTACTGTTAAAATTCCTCCTTTCATTTCTACTTAAAATTCTGTAGAAAAACCAGCTCCTATTATTATCAATAGCTAATACAAGAGGTTAAAATACCTTATTCTGTCTTGTGATTAATAAGTCACCGCTGAGTGGCGACCAGTTTCAACCCACCGATGGGGTCATCATCAGGCACTGAAGAAACATAAAATCACTCCGAAGAGGTCGTCATAAAGTCTAAAAACACATACGAGAGTTGAACAAAGTGAACATTTAAAAACATAGCTACAAAAAAAAACTTGTGGTCACAAACAAAAGCGATTCATGGCGCGGCGGGCGGGTACGCTTATCTTGATTCATAAGCACGTGTACCCGCCCGCTGCGCCGTGAATCATTTTTGTTTGTGGCCAAAAGTTTCATTTTTGTAACTATGTTTTTAAATGTTAACGTTGTTCAACTCTCGTACGTGTTTTTAGACTTTATGACGATCTCTTTGGAGTGATTTTAAGTTTCTTCAGTGCCTGATGATGACCCCCGGTGGGTTGAAACCGGTTGCCACTCAGCGGTGACTTATTGATTACAAGACGGAATAAGGTATTTTAACCCGTTGCATTAATTTGAATTGTGATCAGGAGGCAAAAACAACAAATATTAATAGCTGTTAACCATTGGCTTTACCTGACCGACAATTTCTAATCCCAGCGTTTAAGTTTTGCCCGAGCGGGTTAGTGGCACACGCACACCGCAGGCATGCACCTCGAGCGACAGACCCACCTTGTCCTTGGGTCTGTTGTGGTCGGGCGCGACACAGCCGACGTCCGCCGGGTCTGGCACCAGGAACAGGAAGTTGAGAAAACCAACGGCTGCGATAATGATGCCCGGCACGATGAACGACAGCGCCCAGTTGTCCTCCACGTAGTAGCCGGCGATCACCGTGCCCAGGATGTTGCCGATGGATGTGTGCGAGTTCCACACGCCGAAGATGAAGCCTGCGAGCGACACAGAGTCTTAGATACTGATACCATACTGTACAAGATAGTGCTCGCACAGTCTTTACGTTTTGGTTTACAAAACTTAAAACGTGACCTGCCAAGGGAAAAGGGATCTTAACTTCCATTTTTTTCAAAATTGAGTTATTAGTATATCCTTAATCTACATCAAACACCAAACAAACTGGTATAAGAATTTTCAAGATATCTTAAAAAATGCCTGAGCTATAAATTTTTGAATATGAAATATTGAAAACATCAATTTTAGGAAATCGAGGTCTAAGTTTTGCAAATTTCTAACTTCAATTTTTTTGTTACTACTTACATTAATGGTTATGTTTTATTTATCATTTTGTCAGAAATTTAAAGCAGAATATGAATACACCATTGAATTTGTGTCAACTGCTTGTATTTGTTGTCAAATGTCGCTGAAATAGATGGGAGTAATAGAAAAACACAACGTATTAAAGACAAAATGTCTTGTTACACTATAAAAACTAAAGTTAATTTTAATTTTATACTCTAATAAGAATTTATTGTAAAAAATCTTAGCAAAATATGACATTATATAGGTATCTGAGTTTTACTTTTTATTTGTTGACCTTCTAATAAATTTTTGTTTGTTTTGAAACTTCACCTGAACCAGGACCTATGTCGTCGACTACTTCTTTTGGAAGATCCTGTACATTTTCATTACCTGATTCCTGGATCAGGGCTTAGCAAGTCCTGCATTTATTCCTCACAGAATTCTTGGATTTTCTTAACTTCAAAGCGTTAAAACAGCTTCGGGGAAGTCAAGATACTCTTGCTCCAGATTGCAAGGGTTTCGAAAAAATTAATTCAACCATGTTAAAAGTTACATTTAGGTGTATGATGGACCAAATATTGTTTGGAAAAATAAAAATAGAGTAAGAAACAATAAAAATCAGAAAATGTGTGTTTTTGACCCTATCCTCTAAAACTTGCTGTCCTGTAAAATTTTGTCTGGGAAGGTAAGGTCCCTTTTTCCCTTGGCGGGTCACAAATATGCATCATCTCGATTATTGATCTGAACACCTGAGTTATTTTTTTTTACCGACTAGCATTTGTATATTATAATAGAACATGTTTCATACTTTGTTCAGTTTTCTTTCTAATGAAGGGAAAACCTAATAACTTTCAAATCTTTTCAAAATCCTTGTATTTTAAGTTAAAGGGAAAACATGTACATTTTGAATGAATTTAAGAAATTAGTTGTGAGGTTTAGTAGTTATGTAATGCTTAAACCCGACCCTATGATAGTGCATAACGTTGACAGAAACTCTCCCTCCAGGGTGTTATGTAATTCAGGGACGTTTAAAGTCCAATTCTTAAAATTACTCGGTTTAATTTTTATCCAAAGAATATTAGAGCTCATGTTAACCAAAGCTACGCTCAAATACCAATTCAAAATCATGACTGAGATAGCACTTGCAAGCAGCAACCTAGATAAGTTTCCACGTTAAGTGACAGTAACCTTTTTCTACTGAAGTTTGATTTGTAGATCATAGTTAATGGTATTGCTATAAATCAAGTTGTAAGCTAATGTAGAAGAGTTGAGTGATGATAAAATGAGAAAGATAAGACACATCTCATGTGATTTATCTTTCCACAAGTCACCTCACAAATTGGCTTAGTCTTTCCTGCATTTAGTTCCAACGAAAACAATTTGGCGAATTCCCCCCATTTGGAAGAAGCTATTTTTAGTCATTGAAAGGGCAAAAATCTATGGTGCCTCTCAATTTTTATTCTTGATTATAAACTCAACATTTATAACTGGTAAACAAAAACTAACTGACTCCTTGGAAATGTAAATATCCATGTTTAAATGCAAGTCCCTTTCTAATTAACCTCTATTCCAATGAATTAATTTTATGTTAAAAAAGAAAATCTCCACTTATTTCCTACAAATCAACCCATGATGAGAGCATCTCATAGTGTTCTCAGAAAGCATTATAATAATTAAAGCATTTATAATTTCTAATCAAAAGGAGTAGATTAATACATTTTCGTCTCTTTAGGAATACAGTACTTTAACATATTGATTGAATTTCTTGTTATATGAGGTACAGTCAAAAAGTTCCCGGAGTGAATTTTTGTACAAATATAGCGCGATCGCCAGCGGTAAATTTGTCTGGCAGTAATTGGTACGACTCCTTGGGAGGGCATATAGGTAGTGGTGGCATAGCTGACTTGCCGTAGTGCAGCACTGGAAAGCGCTTTTCGTGTACCTGCAAGTCTACGTTGTCGGATTTTTGAAAAATGGCATTTCATGAACAGCACACGAACATTGTTCTTCTTTTACTTTAAAAATCACCCAGTGACACTCTTGAGTTGTTGATTCAAGCTTATGGAGAAGAGACGATGAAGAAATCCCCCAATATTTTCTTCATCAGCATCACCCAGTACGCTGTTCATGAATGCCATTATTAAAAAATCCGACAACGTCAACTTGCAGGTACACGAAAAGCGCTTTCCAATGCTGCACTATGGCAAGTCAGCTATGCCACCACTACCGATATGCTCTCCCCAGGAGTCGTACCAACTACTGCAAGACAAATTTTCCGTTGGTGATCGCGCTATATGTCTACAAATGTTCATCCCGGGAACTTTTTGACTGTACCTCGTAGTTGTGTAGACTTCCACGGTCCGAAGATACATTCTTGAAGTGGGTTTCTGGGTTTAACCGTGTGGATGATGTCGATCTAGTTCACCGACGTTTCGGATATATTGCAATATCCACCTTCATGGCGACGAGCGTCTAGTTTGCTGACTTACTCATTCACTGAAGCACCACTGGGGGCACCGTCTTCGTTGTTTTTGGTGGCTTTTCGTTGTTTTTCCCTCCACCGAAAACAATGAGGACGGTGACACCCCTGTGGACTCGGACATTCCTGTTATTTCTAGAATGGCCGGGACCCAGGACCGACTTGTTTACAACCTTCAGTCACGGCACCTATATAAGAGCGGAGGTCAGGCACGGGCTTCAGTGAATGAGTAAGTCAGCAAACTAGACGCTCGTCGCCCTGAATATGGATATTGCAATTTATCCGAAACGTCGGCGAACTAGACTGACATCATCCACACGGTTAAACCCGGGAACCCACTTCAAGAATTTCTTGTTATTTTACGCAGATTATAATTTGTTACACTGATTAACTACCCTCTCCCATAAAAAAAATAATAAACAATAATTCACATGAGGAATAAATACATGATAAATTTTTAAACATGTTTACAAATTCTAAATCAGGTCAATTGATTAGGCACATAGTAACAGTCAATCAGTTTTTTTGCTGTCAAAAGTAATGTTTCAACCATAGTCCTAATTATACTTTTTTTTGGAAGATCAACAACAACAACAATCAACTCCAAAAACAAACCTCTTCACGTGAATATTATTGGTTCATGCTTCCTGAGCTAAGGTGAAATTTTAAAAATCCACTGATGCCACAATACGGTAGTAATTTTTGTAAAGCAAAATCAAAATTGACCTTTAATTTTCAAGCATTTATTTTTGAATTGATTTATTTTACCTCTTTTTCCTTTTCCGAACCATTTGCCCATGACAGCGACAACCCCTGGCCATCCAGTTGTCTGTGACACGCCCCCGAAAACCTGAAAATGTTTATAACAATCAAACAATATCATAAAAATGATTAACAATTGCAGGCATTCTCAAAAATATTGTTATGCATGTAGTAAACTAAAATTCATAGTTGGGAGAATTAGACTTATCAATAAATATGCAATTTCAAAACTAAACAAACCAAGCAGAGTAGCCTGCACAGGAAAGGTCAAATGAAAGTTCAGAATTGATGCCAGGATTGTTTATTAGCTGAAACCTCCGATTATTTTCTTTTATATGTGTAATCTACTTATGTCTGTCTGACAGCTGTTAATCTTTATGATTAATTGTTTTTATTATCAGATGTCTTTTTGTTGTTGTGAAGTTGACTTGTCCAAAATAATATTGTAAATACCCCCGTTGCAGCAGACCTGCATACTCAGCGAATTTCAAAAGCAAAACAACATTTTTCAATCCAACATAGCGAGATTTTACATGTTTTTGAAAGGTCTATAAGAATAACATGGGGAATGAGTATGCAGGTTTACTGCTACAGGTATATTAAAACTGGGTGGTTTTAATTCAATATTTAGTAGATCTGAACTAGGAGAAGCCATTTACCAAGTTTTATTAAGATATGTTGAGAAATAAGCGAGATATAGAATTTTACTTATTCCCCGTAAGGTTAACATTGGGACAACGTACTGTGTTACCACTTTCAATATCTCAGTAACCGATGGACATAGAGCAGTGATTCAAAATCCTACATTGTTTGTTTTTTTGAGCTGAATTCAATGGTGCTGACCAAAAATTGGGTTATTTTTATTTTTCTATGTAAAAAACTCAAAAAACCCATTTTTGGGGGGGTTTACCCCCCTTTAACCCCCCCTTCCGGTAGTCCGATGGCACTGGTTTTCGAACTCGTCCGAATAATTACTACTTTACATGGCTGTACCAAATTTCATTCAGATTGGGCCATTTTTACGGCTGCTATCGTGCTTAAAGACACATAGATATACAGTACACCTCGGATTATCCGGATTAATGTGGCGGAACACCGATCCGGATAACGAAAAATCCGGATAATCCGAGGTCATTGCAATATCACCTAAATAGCGATCAATAGCGACATACCTTGTAAGGCCTTACAATTTCGAGGGTATTAAGTTTGAGAAGGAGGAATATTTTTGTTTGCCGCGTTGGCTGACCTGCAAGTCAGCTGGACGCTAGTTATTATTTTCGCCACGCACAGCGCTGGCGATGCAGCGGAGTGGGGGAAGCGAGAGCCCTCACTCAAGCTGCGGAGGCAAATTAGTCGACGACCAGGCCAGTAGCTGGTCACATCTCCTCATTCTCCTCTCCTCCGAACTCCGAGAAATAGTCTTGGGAAAAATACTTTGCGTTTCGAGTTAGTAAAATAAAAAGTAAGTGTCTGTCATTCTTCCGAATAATATTGTAGTAACGAATTAGAAATGGTTAAAGTAAATTATTAGGATTTATTTAGGTCAGTGGTGAAAAGCTCTGAATAATTAATTTCGTTGTTTCGGTAAAATAATTTGGAAATACTTTTGATTTGGACTTGCGTATTTATAGTGACTTGTAATTTTACGAAATATGAATAAGGCCTCGAGCGAAACAGCTCAGAGAAATTGACTAAAGAATTGTAAAGAAAATAGTGGATTACGAGTTTGCTATTTACTGTAGGACTTGGGTGTACTAACTCAAGGAAAAATAAAGACAGATTTTGTAGTAGGCAATTGTAAGCCTACCAATTTATTGGACGATTAAAATTTCGAATAGGACCAGGGTGTAGAAGCTCTGGAAACATAGGCCCCAGGCGTAACAGCTTTGGGTTTAATAAAATTTAAATCTAAATAAAATTAGGACTTGATAGGACTTGCGTTCAGTTGGACAGGGGCGTAACAGCTCCCTGAATAAAATGTTTTAGGCCGAATCAATTAGGATTTTGAGAGTATTAAAAAGACTTGATAGACATTTGCATAGTTGGTGAAATAGGGGTTTCACAAGCATTATTTTATTTTAGTTACGATTTCTGCTTCTCTAGCGATTAGGGAAGAATTCCCCCTTTTTATTTTCTTTATCGATAAAACCCAGTATTTCACTATTTCGGCCTTTAATTACCAAAAATTACTTGTTTTCAATTGGCAACATGGGCGATGATGAGCGAATTAAGGAATATTAAAGCAAGTCTTGTGGATAGTTCTTTGCTGAGCCCATTCTAAATTTAGTTATTTCAAATTAAATCGACCCTGGACATTCCAGTATATTTCGACTGAGTGAATTCGTGGCACAGACGTGCTAAAATACCCCGTATAGGATTTGGCACGTTACAACCTTAGCCCTTGCTAAATTGATGCTGCAAACGAAGTATCAAGACTGTACAACATGTTATTCTTTCAAGCTTGTTCCGCATAAGTACCATTTTTCTAGCTGCGCTCAATTCTTCCTGTCACCGTACTTGTCCCAACACCCAGTTCCTTAGCTAATTGTTTACTTGATTCTCCTGCGTCAAGTTTTTCGTCAGCAATTAGTTTTTGTTCTAAAGTTAAAACTTTTTTTCCTTTTACAACCACCCATTTTGAAATTCAATATCAGTTCACATAAAGAGTTCACAACTGTAAACAGCAATAAACTAGCTCGCAAAATTACCGTAGGCTAAGCTTATGTTGATTACTGCTAGCGCCCAGCAAACCAAAAGACTACGTTCATGGAAATTCTGTAGTGTACCGTTTTGGCGATGCGACTCCTTTAATTATTGTGATTCCAAATGCGTACAATAATATATTGTATTGCATTTGCAGTTTACTTTTAGGAGGCGCATTTCACTCGTGAACTCGCTAAAATCACTTTTTGCCGTGATTTAAAGTTTTTAATTTCTCGGATGGACCGATCCGGATAATCCGGAATCCGGATAATGTGGGGTCCGGATAATCCGAGGTGTACTGTATACATATATATAGATATATATATAGATATGAACGAATAGTGTTTTTTGCTTCTGGGGGCCCCAAAACGAAAAGTTATCATGGTCTCGGGCTTAGGTCTTACCATGAGTACTACGGTAACAGCTTCTTCCCTATAGGGGAAATTCGCTAAAATATAGCTTGTTCTTTAATAATCAATTTTTAATATTAATTTAAGTCCGTCTAGACTGATAATTTATAATATTTTTGGCGCCCAACGTAAATCATGTCATTGAGGAAATCCAGGAGGGAAAGACATCCACCAGAAAGATATTCCCCTGAAAATAAAAATCAAAAACCTGATGAGCCTAGGAAAGGTAGAAGTCTACCTACACAGCTTTCGGAATCAAAAACCATCACTACAACATCAAGTAGGCGTCGCTTACTACAATTAGAGCTACAAAGGATAGAAGAAATGAATAAACTTGAAAAGATGTTGGAAGAAAAGGAATTGCAACGACAACGGGATTTCGAGGCTAAAGAAATGGAGAGGCGACGTCAACAAGAGGAGTTGGAGAGACGACGTCAACAAGAGGAGATGGAGAGACGACGTCAACAAGAGGAGTTGGAGAGACGACGTCAACAAGAGGAGATGGAGAGACGACGTCAACAAGAGGAGTTGGAACGACAACGGCAGATGGACGAGAAGGTAATGGAATGCCAGAGGCAGATGGAAGCAAGGGACTTGGAACACCAGCGGCGACTACTGCAGGCTAGAACCGAGCTTGAAAATGTGTCTGTTTCGGGCAGTAGTCATTTGATGGGTAATCAAGACTACGACAAGGTAAGTCTTAATAATGCTACACTAGAGAAGGATTCTAATGTCAAAGTCGAAAGATGGATGAATGAGGAACCGTCAGTTCACTTGTCATCGTCAGCCATCGTGTCTACGGCTATTAATAGACTAGCAGATTCCTTTTCAAAAGCTATTAATTCCGCGCAACCTGCCTCTTGTCGACAGCGTCTTCCTTCTTTTAGCGAGAAAGCAGACGAATGGCCCATGTTCTTTTCCTCTTATAATAAGACTAAACAACTTTTTAGTGAGGATGAAAAATCTCGACAGAATAAGAAATTGTCTGGAGGGAGACGCCTTTAAAATGGTGAAACCTCTTTTTATTTCCAGCAGAAATTTAAATACGGTAATTAAAACTTTGCAAATGCGATTTGGTCGTCCAGAGTTTATAGTCGAGGCAATGATGAAAAAGACTCGTATGCTAGTACCTGTCAAGGAGGATGACACTGTTAGTCTTATCGAATTTTCAACAACACTCTTGAATCTGACCTCTACCGCAGAGTCCTTGGATTTAGAAGTTTATCTACTTAATCCTCTATTATTAAATGAATTACTTAGTAAGCTTCCCTATAGTCTTAAATATAGGTGGGCTGAACGCGTAAATGACATGTCTTTAGAAAAATCTGACCTGAAAGTATTTTGTACCTGGCTGGAAAATCAATGTTCCATAATGAATATTTATTTTCGTCCATCCGATGAGACTATACAAAAGAAAAATGACCCTAGACCGATTTTCACGAATTCGCCTACTGAAAACGTTTGCTTGATTTGTTCGGAAAGTAATGAAACCAAGAAATGTAAACTTTTCAGGAAAGCAGAAGTTTCTCAGCGATGGAAAATAATTGCTGAGAAAAAATTGTGTTTTTCTTGCTTTATTCGCCACCAAATTAAGTCTTGTAGATTAAAGAAAATTTGTGGAATCAATGGATGTATATTATTCCACCATCGCCTTCTCCACACTAGTAGTTCCTCAAAAAATGTACAAGAAATTGACCAGGACAAAGTACAGAAAACTTTCAGTCAGGAAAGTAAAGCAAATGAAGAAATTATAAGCAATCACACAGCAAATAACCGTGTTTTACTTAGAGTATGTCCGGTAACGTTGTACGGTCCCAGTTGCCACATTGATACCTGTGCACTTCTAGACGACGCACAGTGGAGTATTTGACCGATAAAACCGGACAAAAGTAATACAACGTTTTTGAATGTATTATACATTCAAAAAATTGTTTCTCAGGATGGATTTTGGTTTTAATAATCTAAATAAAAGGCGTAATTGCCCTTTTAGTAGCTTACATGATTTTTTTCTACTGTTATTTTTCAAGCGAATTTCCTATTAAATAGTGAGCTATTGACATGACCCGCATGCTGTCAATGAAGCACGGGATCGTAATAACCTTTTATTTGGGGGTCCCCAGGAGCCAAAAAAGATGCATGAAAACAATATAATGTATATATGTATAAATAATAAGGATACATATGTATTAATGTCTATAAATATATTCTGACAGTCTGCTGGTCGCAATTTTTGCCCGATATCATCTAAATTTTGTAGGAAAGTTCTATTCTATGAACTCTTGGGTAAGTAAGTCGAACAAAAAAAAATCGGAGCACCATCCTATTTGTGGGGAGGGGTTAATGACCCTAATTTGGGGTTACATATAAAGCTGAGTCATGCGTCTTTTACTGCGATCGCTTAGATCGTCGAAGTCCTTTGAAGGTCCACTAGACCTTGGCTAAGAATTTTGGGTCAGATATGAGGATTTATTTGTCTTCTTTTCACTCTTAACTTCAAAAAAACTATCGTCAAAACAATTATCTAATAACCATGTCCCAAAAAATTGATTAAGGACAAATAATTGAACTAATTTGAACCTGTAAATTCCAGTTCTTATTGTCAATAAAGTCATTTGTTTTTAAATATAGTTTTAGCAAAACTAGTCTAGTATTTTTCTGATACATAAACTTTTGAAGCTTTTTGTAAAAACTTCCATTGCCATTTTTTAAATTTCATTAAAAATGTATTCAAAATATAGTTATAACTTACTTATAAACTTAACTTTTCACAAAGTACTTAAGTATTAGTTCATTTACCCTGAGCTATAACAAACACTATAGATAAGCTAACACTCCAGTATTAAGTATTAAATATGACCTAGGGCCCTAGGGTGGTGTAGGGGTACAATTCATGAAAAACATTGGCTTAGGGGTTCGCAAGGTGAAATAGTTTGAGAACCGCTGGTTTAAGATTATCACTGATTAATAAACTTTTAAGTTTTGAACTAAAAAATAATAAATGATTAAAATCATATTAGTACTAAAGTTGATCTCCCAAAAAACTGATTACCTCTACCATTGATAGCAATGTACTATATTCAGTAACAATTAATTTATTACATGATCGGTTGAAATCTTACCTGAACCAACATAAAGTAGGGGATGGAATGTATGTCGTAGTACTTGGCGACTCCCAGCAGATAACCGGCGAGACCTGACATCAGCATCCCCAGCGCCAGGAAGTACCTCAGACTCACTCTCTCGGCGACAAGGCCACTGCAACAGTAATCGTATGAATATTAACCATATTGATTATATCAAGAGAGTTGTTTTACCAAAAACAAGTCAAACATATTTTAAACAGCAGTACTTCCTTAATACTCCGTCACAGCAAACCTGAATACTCAGCGAATTTCCGATAAAAAAACCATAATTAATCAATTATAAAAAAACATATAAAAAGTTATATGTTTATGTATTAAATTTAATGCCATAGTTTGTTCTACTCAGTCTCTGTAAAAAAATATTGTTAAAGTTTATCAAAAAAAAGGATTTTGTATTAATCAAGCTAACTTAAATTAATAGCTTGATTTCGTAGAGGAATTTCACCTCATTAATATATATTAAATAAATAGGCTAGATTGTTATTTTTTTAGTTAAAAATCCAAAATCATTTTAAAATACTTTTGATAAACTCATGAAATACTCTGCAGGTTTCGTAGAATCAAAGTTTCGATAGACAACATTCTGTTGCCCTGATACTAAAATATATGGCAAAATCCGCGAAACTGAAATAACTTGGAGACCAATGAACTTAGAGCAATGATCAAACCTACCCAATTCTTTGTTTTTCGAGCTGAATCCAAAGATGAAAACAATAATTTGATAACTTTAATTTTTCAATTTGAAAATCTCAAAAAAACCATTTTTGAGGGACAAAAAGGAGCCTTCCAGAGGTATTTTCGCTAATAACTTTAAGACCAATGTCCTTAGAGCAATGATTCCAATACTAAATTGTTTTTTTTTTCAAGCTAAATTCAATGGTGAAAACTTAATTAATAATTAACTTACTAGTAATAATTAGATTACTTTAATTTGAAATTTGAAAAAGCCAAAAAACCCATTTTTAGGGGGGTTAACAGACTCGAAAAATGAAAATTCTATTCCCCCTATATGCCCATATTAAATTTTTAAACAAATCGTGACTTTTGCAGGTAGAAATGCATTTCCGCGATAAACTCACTTGATATCCAGAAAGTAGACATAAAAAAATATCAACTGATATACAAATTAATGTGATTGCCGAGGTTACCCTGAACTGATATTTTTTGTCCATTCTGTTAAAACGACGGTAATAGCTAATTTCTAAGGAAATTCGCTAAAACTTAAATTAATAGCTTGATTTCGTAGAGGAATTTCACCTCATTAAACCCCTGCAAACTCAGCATAATTTGGGCCAGTTGCAGTCTGGTCTGTAGCTCCACTTGTCACAAAAGAAAGACTTTTTTTAATATTTGGACTCTTTTAGCAAAATTTCCAAAAGGGAAGAGCTATTACAAAGCAATTTTAGTGCAGGGTGCTTTGTTTGCCCATGCCCAATAATAACCGAACCTTCCCCACTTGTTGATGATCCTTGAACTGACTATACCCGGGTATAGTCAGATCAAGGATCATTCATCTCTTAAAACATGATGTTTTCATCATATTGATCATATAGAATATGTTTATTGTTAATGTTTATAATGCAATGACATTGTTCTTCAAATATGTTCAAACATTGTTATAATTTTTGTTACAGCAAAAACAGTAGTACAGGTTTTGTACTTCTCAAAACCTGAAAATTCCGACTTGAGGTCCCTTTTCACTTTCCACATCACATAGAGAGTATTAATTATGACCAAACATAAGGAAATCTCAGGTAATTTAGGATAACATGTCACCACAGTGCTAAAGGTTTCTCCTTATTTTTATCTGAATTGTCCATATAAAAAATAAACCTTTTTCTAAAAGATCATATTGAACAGGAGAGGATATCTTAAAGCTTAAAATATCCATGTACCATTTTGAAAATTTATGCCTTTCACTCTAATTTAACTTTTCCTGCATAGAATTCGTTAGACTAATTTTGAAAAAATTATATGAGAAGGAAATTAATGTCATAGTGTTAATACTGTGTGTCCCAAAAGTCCCGGAACGGTTCAATATCTTTTAAAGTAAGCCAGATATCAAAACGATATTTTGCATACCTTTTAGTACTAAAAGGAACTACTTTTAGATGTACATGTCATTTCTGTCCCTGCCCCCAAAATTGGATTTTGGGGGGGTAGCCCCAAAATTTTAAATGTAAACCCCCATCATGTGACTGCTTATTTTAAAGGGCTTGTTGAAAGAAACACAATGCCGCAAACCGGAGGTCAATATCATGCTCCAGTCCAAAATGGCGGCCATTCAAAAATTGAAAAAATGCCGTCCGTCAACTAAAATTGAGTATTTTCTGTGTTCGGCAATTCACTTTTAAATCAAATAAGAATCACCAGAACACGTTTTTAACTACTTAAAAGATACAAAAATAATAATTTATTGTTGTCATCATCAATGCTCAACCCTCCAGAATTGTTTTAGGGGGAAGGAGCTAACCTACTTATTAAAATGTAAACTCATGTAGTGTAACCACTCATTGAAAATATCTGCCACCTCTTGAAATAACCTAGTTAAGTTACCGTAGCCTCTCATCATTAAAATAATTACTCTTTCTTTTTCAGGTAACGCCTTGTTGATAACAAATTATAAAAAATGCCTAAAAACAAATAAATTCTGTACTTATTTTACGATTTTCCTCAATAATTAAATTAAGAAAGAAGAATGAACTTGCGCGATGTTTTACAAGACTAGGTTTACTAACTAAATTTTTTTTTGCGTATATTTGGTACTTGATGTATGGGGATTTTCCTAAAAGATAACGCATAGACACAGGTCACCTTTGCCGCTGAGCCAAAGCTCGCATCAAGGCGGATATCTATTAGTCTGTTGGTTAAATAACTTTGACACTAATAAAATTCATTTATGTATTACAAGTAAATAAAATTTTATTAAAATGTCATTAAAAAAGTCTTTGGTTTATTTTGTTACTCATTCAGCATATTAAAATGAGTGGTCATACGATGTGAGTTTGATATTGGAATTGGTTGGACAAATCCCCACCTCCCAAAAACAATTTTGGAGGGTTGAACCTTGATGATGAGAAGAAGAAATTATCATTTTTGTATCTTTTAAGCAGTTAATATGTGTTCTGGTGGTTCTTATTCGATTTAAATGTGAATTGCGGAACACAGAAAATACTCAATTAGAGATGACGGACGGCAATTTTTTTCAATTTTTGAATGGTCGCCATTTTGGACTGGAGCATGATATCGACCTCCGGTTTGCGGCATTGTGTTTCATTCAACAAGCCCTTTAAAATAAGCAGGTTGGGGGTTTACATTTAAAATTTTGGGGCTACCCCCCAAAATCCAATTTTGGGGACAGGGGCAGAAATGACATGTACATCAAAAAGTAGTTTTTTTTATACTAAAAGGTATGCAAAATATTGTTTTGATATCTGGCTTACTTTAAAAGATATTAAACCGTTCCGGGACTTTTGGGACACACAGTATATTTGGTCATAATGTACCCAATTTCAGTCACAAATTTAATAATCAGTGACAATATCCTAATACTGGATCTAAATAAAAGACGTCATACAACACTTAAAATATATTTACACTTATACTGTACTCATATACAATACGGTTACAAATATACATAAAGATGGAAAATGGTGATCAATTTCGGTTGGTTCGACCAACCAAAATCGATCGCCATTTTCCATCTTTTATGTATATTTAACGTCTTGTATATGAGTACAGCATAAGTGTAAATATATTTTAAGTGTTGTAAGATGTCTTTTATTTATATCCAGTATATAAAACAACATGTATCATGCTAATCAAGAAGTTATTTAATATCTTGTAAGATGTCTTTTATTTATATCCAGTATATAAAACAACATGTATCATGCTAATCAAGAAGTTATTTAATATCCTAATTAAATACAGAAGGTTTGACTTCTAAAAAGCCAATGGCCAAGTCTTATCTGCCTCAAGAGGCATTTATAATGATACTCCAATCGTCAACGGGTTATCTAAATTCCTCAACACAAGCCTCTTTAGTTTTTATCCTCATTCCTTCCAAGTATAGGCAGAAAGAGAATTTTTCGTACCATTTGTGATCACGTGTCGATGTGATCCAGCTGACCCGCACTTCAAGGCCGTTGATAAAGTCTATCTTATCAACTTGAGCAGACACTTGGTCAACTCTAAATGGTATAATGTAACATGTTCTGTCTGAAGTTTGGCAAGAAAGCGCTGGGATGAATTAAAAACATTTTTAAAAGATATATTTTATAATTAATTGAAGTAATATTTATTAAGAATAAGAATAGATTTATTTTTTCAAAATATTACGTGCCATTACATTGTCAAATACATAGAAAAAGCTTAAAAAAGTTTCACAACGAATCATTTGATTTTCTTTGATCAGTCCAAGTTAATTTATTAAACTTCAATAAACATATTGCATTGCCCTAAAATTACATATTTACCAAAACAAAAACAAACTATTTTTTTTTAAACTTACAAAATAAATAAAAAGATCCTCTTTGAAAGGAAGCAATGTTATAAGAATAATGCACACACATATACAAAAAGTAAAATAAAGAAATTAATGTTTTGAAAAAATTTAGGTCCTCTGAAGCAAAGCCTGTTTAGAGGTCCCGAGTTTAAATTACTTGTGGTCTCACTTTCAAAGGATAGCTTGAATGGTTTCTAGAATAATAATGGGCAATAATACAATTTATGTGGCGATGAAATAACAGTTCCATCTACATTGAACTAATGTCACCAAAAACAAACCCTCATACTAATTTACACATAATTGTGTAAGTACTCTCCAAAGGAAACTGGGGATATTGAGACTAGCAACATAAGGCCATTTTACCAAAAATCTCTAATGGAAGAAAGTTAATGAAATAGAGTCCAGGTAATTTTTCATACAATACAGGTCCACATACAAAACAAGTAATCAAGCAAAATTGGACCTTCCATCTTTTAGATCAAGTAAATCAATCAATAGTCATTTATATTTGCAAATTATATTATTAATAAACTACCAGATTCTGCCTTAAATGTGTCACTTAATAATAAATAAATAAATAAATTTAAAACTGTTCTCAAAGAATGATTTTCCTCAATGCCTTTTTACAAGGTATACGATTTCTTAGGAAATACCTGACTTGTTTGAAATTTGGTTAATTTTTTTTTCTTTCGTTAAAATTTGTCCTCGGTTTTGCTTAAATATTACCTACTATTATTTTATTAAGTGTTTGATTTTATTTTCATCAAGAAATTGAGACAATGGTTTTTTATCTAAATTTTTTTGCTGAACATACATTCCAAATATAATAATTTAGAATATTTAGAATAATTTAAAGACTGTTTATGTGCATGACAAAGTCTATTGTAATACATTGTATTATCTTCTTTATCTATATCTATAAAAGAGGAAGTATGTGTGTGTGTGTGTGTGTGTGGGTATGGTCCCTATAGACGCCCAAACCGCCCAACGGATTTTTATGAAATTTGCAGGGATTGTTTACCATGTTCCCAGGATGGTTTTTGTCAAGTTTGGTGTAAATCCATCCACAGGGATCTGCCCCACGGGCTCCTAAAGATACCATGTTATTCAAATGAGCTTTTGGTTTGTTTACAAAAAAACATACGATTATACTTAAAACTCCAATACACTGTTCTATATAAGACTGTGACTTGATGTAGTTCCTCATTTTTCCTGCAGACTGCATCACACACAGATACAAATTGTGTGTTTACAATGAACAGCTGACTTGATGATCCTTTTTCACACAGTCTGCAGCACACTTAATTTTCTATAATTCTTTGTCAAACTAACAGCTGTAGTTAAATATTGAGTTTGTTATTATGGTTAAATGTCAACAAACCAAGGAGGCACTGGAAAAACATTTGTCATCAATCCCATACTGGCTTCAATTCGAATGAAAAATGATATTGCACTCGCGGTAGCGTCATCAGGAATCGCGTCAACTTTGCTTGATGGAGGACGAACAGCGCACTCAACTTTTAAGCTCCCATTAAATTTAAATCAAAATGAAATGCCGACCTGCAATATCAGCCAAAATTCAGGAATGGCTGCAGTTCTGAAAACATGCAAGATTATAATTTGGGATGAGTGCACGATGGCCCATAAAAAGTCACTTGAGGCACTTGATCGGACTCTGCGTGATTTTCGAGAGAATGCTGAACCAATGGGAGGCGCTCTGATTCTTCTTGCAGGTGATTTTCGTCAAACCCTGCCCGTTATACCTAAATCAACACCAGCTGACGAGCTTAACGCCTGTCTAAAGGCATCGTATTTATGGAACAAGGTTGAAAAACTCTCACTCTCCACAAACATGCGTGTACATTTATTAAAAGAAGTCTCTGCAGAAATATTTTCAAAACAACTGTTGGAAATTGGAAATGGAACAATTCAAGCTGATCAATCAACAAATGAAATTTTATTCCCACCAACATTTTGCCAAATGGAACCAAATATTCAATCTGTTGTGGAGAAAGTATTCCCAAATTTAACGACCAACTTCAACAATCCGGATTGGCTTTGCGAACGTGCGATTTTAGCACCAAAAAATGATGATGTAAACAAGTTAAATCAGCAAATTCAATTGAAATTACCTGGGAAAACAGTAAAATACAAATCAATTGATAGTGTAATGGACGAAGAACAAGCAGTAAACTACCCAGTAGAATTTCTGAACTCAACAGAGCCACCAGGAATGCCACCACACTTACTTGAACTAAAAGTAGTGTCACCTATAATACTCTTGAGGAACCTGAATCCACCAACACTATGCAATGGGACCAGATTAAGAGTGATGAAACTGTCTCCAAATTTAATTGAAGCAAAAATCATTAGTGGCAAGTTCAAGGGAGAAGAAGCCTTAATTCCAAGAATACCTTTGATATGCTCTGAGTTACCATTTGATTTTAAGCGATTGCAATTTCCATTACGCCTTGCTTTTGCAATTACTATTAATAAGGCACAAGGACAATCCCTAAAAATTGCCGGATTGAATTTGGAAAATTCATGTTTTTCCCACGGGCAATTATATGTTGCATGCTCACGTGTTGGCACGCCCACAAATTTGTATATCTATACACCAAATGGGAAAACAAAAAACGTTGTATATCCTTTGGCTTTAAAGTAAATTAAGTATTCTTCATTTTGATGTTTCATTTTTGTGTTATTTTTAATACAGTAATTTAATAAAAAAAACAATTTTCATACCTAGTATTAATCAATATGATATTTTTTATTTAAATATTTAATTATCATGGGCGCAGCAACGCGCGCCGGGTAACGCTAGTTTAATGACTAATAAAAATCTACAATCTTGAATTCAAACCTGGCTTTTCCAAAAATCCGCTTTCCCGAACACACTTCATCATAAAAAATAATATTTTTTTATGATGAAGCATTGTTACAGCTAACTTACATATGACAAAATACCCCCATTGCAGTAGACCTGCATATTCAGCGAATTTCAAATGCAAAAAAATATATTTCCATCCAACATAGCGAGATATGACACGTTTTTGTAATCTCCTTAAGAGTAACATTGGGAATGAGTATGCAGGTTTGCTGCTACAGCTATGTGAAAACTGGGTGGTTTTAAATCAATATTTTGTAGATCTTAACTATACAAAGCCATGTACCAAGTTTTATCAAGATGTGTTGGAAAATAAGGTAGAAATAGATTTTTTAATTCCCATAAGGAATTCCCATGTGGAATGAGTATGCAGGTTTCCTACCACGGAAATGGAAATTTTAGGGATTTTAGACTAAAATACATTACATCTCATCTAGATGAAGCCACAAACTAAGCTCATTAAGATATGTCGAGGAATAAGCGAGATATAGAATTTTACTTATTTCCCTGAAGGTTAACATTGGGGCAACATACTGTGTTTACCATTTTCAATATCTTGGTAACAAGAGGACATAGAGCAATGATTCAGAATACTAAAATGTTTGTTTTTTTTTAACTGAATTCAATGGTGCTAAGCAAAATTGGATAATTTTTATTTTCCTATGGAAACACACAAAAAAAAAATTTTGGAGGAATTTATCCCTCTTTATCCCCCTTGCTGTTGGTCCAATCAGGCTGGTTTACCAACTGTCCAATTGATTACCACTCAACATGTCTTTACCAGATTTTATAAAGATTGGACCATTTTATACTATCGTGCTAACAGACATTGATATATAGATAGATATATCTAAAAATTCAAACTAACAGTGTTTTTGCTTCTGGGGGCCCCAAAACAAAAAGTTTCATGGTCTTGGGCTTAGGTGTTACCATGAGACCTATGGTAATAGCACAAACTTTCACACTTAATATTAGAAGGATTAGTAGGATGACGTCCTGATTCCAGAAATTATAGTTTTTTGCAAGGCAAGTCGTCAGAAACCCAAGGAACAAAGGAGAGAATTTATTTTTCCCCAAACAAGTCTTGTGTACTCAAATTAAACGGGATGGCAGGATAAACAAGAATATGCAAGAATTTTGTAGATTTTGGTCGCCGGCAATGTGGTGGATTGACTGGGAAAATAACACAATCTGGTCGCTAAGCGATTTCCAGGTCGCCGGCAATGTGGTGGATCGACTGAGAAAATTACGCAATCTGGTCGCTAAATGATTTCCAGGTCGCCGGCAATGTGGTGGATCGAGTGGGAAAATTACGCAATCACTTCATTGCCGAGCGACTTCGAGATCGCTGGCAATTTGATCGAAACACCTCCTTACATTGGGGGATATTTGAGCAATTTGGTCGAAGCCAAACAGATTGCTGGTCGATGAGCGACCAAATCGCCTAATGTATGTTCCTCTTAAGATAGTGACAAATCACATGCATAGAGTGCGTTCAGATACCATTATGTCCAAGTCAAATCAATTTGCCGACATTTATTAAATAACATGTGTTGTGCAAGAATGATTGACAGGGGATGTAATCCTATTCATAATTATTGCAGAGGTTGACAAGCTGTTTTAGATAGAAACTTATCACCTCAGAAAATTGGAAAAAAATTGTATCTACCATCTGTTAAAATTAATTAAAATGTTACTTGTAAGTAAAAATTTAATTTACGTCTTATTAAATGTTTATATGCATTAAATAGAATGAAGATAACAGCTAGCACTCATGAAGAGATTAGATGTTTAAAATATCACATAAAAGGGGCTTAGTGTTGGAAAGTTTATTAAACATGTCTATCAACTTCATACATCATTCCATGATTAATGTAAACAGCCTTTAAATTCCTTAACCATGTCTTGTGAAGAATGTTGTTATGGTAATGGTAAGATTTTGAATCATGTAGTGGAAATATTTGTTTTGTTGCTCCTTGGACCCAAAAGAGAGGATTGTATCAATAATGATATCAGTACGTCTATGTGGATGCAATGTATCTAATGTATCTAATCATAACTGGAAACCATTTCATTTTTACAAATGAAATTTTTTACACCAATTTAAACAGCTGGTCATTTCCCCATATGATTAAATTGGAAAAGCCAGTTGTTTTGAAGTTTGGAACATTGCATTTTCGTGCCTATTATAAGCTACCTTATTATTTTTTAAGCCTCTTGCCCCTGAAAGCCACTAGTGGAGAGTATTTTTGCACCCTTCCTTTAGAACGTATATTGACTTTAATTGATGCGAGGCTTCATTTAAATTATTACTTATGCACTTGAAATTCGCTGAGTATGCAGGACTGCTGCGACGGGGGTATCTAAATTTTATTTTTTAATTAGGTACCTGGTGGTTGGACCTTGCTTGATAATTAATTGTCTTTCTCAGTTTTACATTATAAATAATTCTTACTCTCCTTACTGATATAAAAGATAAGACTAGGTGGATTTAATATTTGTGGCAACTCATATGACCCTGTGTTAACATTTTAAATCTTTAATCTTTTGGAGTAATTACATTTTTACTGGCAATGTGACCTGGCCTGCATATAACACCACGTTTTGGTCCAAACACGAGTTATTTTGAGTTATAGGATGAGTTATCACTGTTGTAATTTTGCAGTGTTCCCTCATATTTCCCTGACTATCCCTGACTCAACATCAACTCCCCTGACTTTCCTTGACCAAAATTTGTTTCCCTGACTTTCCAGAGTGTGGACGGGCACCCTGATAAGAGTATAGGATTCATTCTACAAAATATAACAAAAATTAAAAATAATAATTAACTGTGGCTAGACCAAAGAACTAGGTGGATGAAATTGGAATTCCTTGAGGTATTACTTTAATGATAACGATTATATACCTATATAACAAATAATAACAATAACTCGGCAGTCTAGGTAACCCATTCTACCCTGCCGAAAAAATAATTTATTGAAACAGCATTGCATATACAAATTAAGTTAAATCTAAGGCACAATGTTGGCTTGTAATTATTTATGTTTGCTTAAAATTGTTGTTGTGATCTAGTGTCAGATTTTAATATTGTTTAGTAATATGTAAGCCTACGTTATGAAAAAATTTAAAATCTTTGAAACCATGAATTTCCCACTTCTGGTCCTTATCCCTGATAACCAAAAATTTAACAAACTTGGTACCTCCTGGTCCACACAGTGATGGGCATGTGAGACTTTACTGTACAAAGATTAAGTTGTCATAAAATAATTTATCATGTTAGTTGATTATACTAAGTTATCAAGAATTTGGTGATTAATTTTAAGACATTGTTTATCAGAAATGTCAACAATGTAGCAATAATCTTTTTGGCACTAGACTCAATGTTATATAACTTTAATTTGGGAGAGAGGAGGTCAGGATTCTATCTGTATATGTACCATTTGTTACAACAAGGTATATGAAGCCTATGTTAGGAATTGATGAAAATGGTAATAAATAGACCAACACAGACACATAAAATAACTTGATCAATAGTAATAATTAATTCTTACGATTAATTATCATAAAGTAATTAATTTAATCAGATGTAAATTTGACTGCTCAAAACAGTTTGGTTAAAAACAAACAATAGCTACTTATAACAAAACCGATTAATTTGAGTTTGAAACATAGAGTAGGCTCTCTCGTATCCAGACACCTTTTAACTGGACATCAGTTAAACCAGACTACTCTCGGCGGAAGTAACATCTTTTTAACCAGACAATTTTAATCAAAACATCAGTTTAACCGGACATGATAACAAAAATAAAGGACGGTACTGTATCGACGATTCTTTTGGAAAAATATTTTAGGTCAGTATTGACATGTCTAAATGCTATGCTCCCTTCAATTTAAGTAAAATGAGTTAGTTTTTAATTGATTAAAGAACAATACCGGCGATTCCCATGGGAAATGTATAATAGATCAATTATCGAAAAATATTTTTAATGTTTGGATTTAGTAATTAATCTAAGGAAACTTCGGTTAACCCATAAAATCCGTTATATGGACTGGCCTTGGTCCCAGGGGGCCCGGATAAGAGGAAGCATATTGTACAGTTTGAGCCAGATAGACACAAAATAATTTGGGTCATAACTCAGATTAACTTTGTTTAGTTCAGTTCATGGTTATTTTGCAAGTTCAATAACGTTTCATTGTACAATCAAAGATAACATGGTATAAGGAAATTATTAAGTTAAAAAGTGTTACATCTTAGTGTAAAGTGAAAGTGGCTGTAGCCAAAATTGACTATCTTATTTTAAGAACGCTGATTATATAATAATTGACCAGAGTTTCTAACTTGTTATGATATTTGTTCAATGTTTCCATTCAGTTCCTTAATTACAAAACTCATGAAGTATAACTCCAACAATAGATCAATTGAATATTTTATGAGTATAATTCAATACAATAAGATTTTTAATTAGCTTGCAAAGGAATTTTTTTCACCCACCACTCATTAAATTTAAAAACCTTTCAGTTTCTAAATTTAATTCTAAATTAAAGGAGATTTTGTGTGAAAAGGCTTACTATTGTATTGATGAGTTTTTCAAAGATAGGACTTAAAGTGCATTATTTTTTTTCTCTCATACAAAATAGACCAATAATTTTATTTATACCTATAACTATTACACTGTAATATTAAGTAGGACTAGTGAGAAGACTTAACCATGTACCTGCTTGTATTTTACTTATGTAAAACTTAAACAGGCGTTTATATGTAAAATAAAAATTTGTCTATTGTCTATTGTCTAGAATTTGAAAGAACTAAAGTGAGCAAAGAGCTCTAACAGGCAGTGCAGGGGGGGAGGGGGATCAGGTGATGCATCTTTCCTTTGACCTACAATTTATAAAAATTTATACATTATAAAGGGTAATTTTTTAATGGTGCGATTTTTAAAACAAAATAAAACAATGAAAAATAACCTGTATTGTTGACATAAAAATGCATTTATTTTAATGTCAGTACTATGAGATTAGTGTTTGAAAATGATTTCTGGTGTATGGGCTCCATAGCGTTCCCGTAGAAAGCCCAATTGAGCAGTCCAAATTTCAAATACCCTTACCAGCAGTGGGGACGTAATCCATCAATAACTCGACGAATGTTGGCTACCAAGTCATTTAGAATCTCTGTGGCTTATCAGCGTAAAGACTTGACATATCCCCACAGAAAGTAGTCTGTCAGCGTAAATCGGACGAAGTGCACAGTGAGTTGCCTGAACTGAACTACGGTTTTCATAATAAATTTGCACAATTCGCAAATGTTCCTATTTTGTATGTCTATTCATGGTTACAATGAAAACAGAATAAGCCCTAGACAATACAAATATTGAAATACAACATAAGATGAAAACAAAAATCAGCTGTTTGATTTTAATGTTATTGTTGTGTTTAGCAATGCTGCCAACTTAAAAACTACACAACTAAAAAAAATCACCCTTTATATCCTCTTGAACTTAAGCTTATGTCTTTTAGCTAGGACAAAAAAAGAGACTGACAAACATAATTTGAATGGACTGAAAACAACTGTAAAAACAACCACACATGTTTAGGTCTATATGGAGTTCCACTGCATATTTTGATGCATCTAGATTGCCCAGGGGAGCTAGAGCTTTAATTTTCCAAATTTTGCTTGGGGACTGCCCTATATTTCCCAGGAGTGATATTCCCCCTTCACAAAAATATCTACACCATTGCTAAAAGGAACAGAATCATTTCTTTAATTAGTCGAGTAAAATTAACGCAAAATACAGCTCGACCTAGAAGTAACTGCAATATAAATTAAAATGGTTGTTTCTTAATGGAAAAAATGTGATAAACACGATGGAACATAGTCTACTCATGTACGACCCTGGGTTTAGCCACCATCTTGAAAAATAGGCGGCCATCTTGGATTTTATGCAAACATTTACTAAATCCTCTATTGTATAGAAACCAATTAACCTAAAAGGCCAAGTTTTTTACTAAAATGTTCCCAGTGAACCAGGCTTTCATATAAATACATATATACCTGATTACTTATTCATTTCTTAGAAATATAGTAACTGAAACTTTAAAATTTTCAACGAATTTTTTGTACCTTTACAGTTTTTTTGAATTTATACGTAAAAATTTTGTTTTTTGTTTTTGAACCACCATATCCATTTTAAAGAGAGAAAAATTTTCTACTGAATCAGTCTGTTGGTATGGTCTTACAGCCATTTGATAGTGGAACGGGGGCGAACTAAATATTTCTTTTCAGGACTTAACAGGACAGTCAGACCATAGTATAGATCTATAATGTTACAATCTATCAAACTTCTGACCACTAGGACAATTGCAATATAAAGTTAATTTGCTGTACCTAGATGAAAAGAGTGCAATTAACACGATGGAACATAGTCTACTCATGTAGGACCCCGGGTTGAGCCGCCATCTTGAGGAACAGGACGACATATTGGGTTTCATGAAAGTTTTTACCAAACCCTCCCTTGTTTGGAAACCAATGACTCAAAAGGTCAATTTTGTTATTAAAACATTTCCAGTGATCCATGCTTTAATTAAACACATATATAGCTCATTATTCATTCATTTACTAAAAAGGTGTAGCCGAAATATTAAAACTCTCGGGAAATTTCTTTTACTTTTACAGTTATTATATGTTTGTCGATTAAAATTTAGTTTTTATTTTTGAACTGTCTTATTTTAAATACTATTTATTTTAACTGAACAATGTTCATTGTTGCAAACCAAAGTACGATATGAATTTTTTCTCTTTTTTGTTTAGCTATACCTTAAGATCTTTGTTCTTAGTCTAATGATTTGTATTTAAATAGGAAATTCGTTAAATGTAAAATAATCTTAATAAAATGTTATTCCACGCGGATGCTCGTATTAAGAAACAAGCACGAATTAATATATAAATCATCTTTATTTGGTTCTAACAAGTATATAAGATACATACATTTCATATTTGATGTTAAAATATAGCTTTAGAAGTGACAAAAAGAATTGACAAGAGAAAATGACCAGCTGTTTCGAGTTTTGAGGGTCGCAATTTCGTGATACCTAGTATAATCAAAGGATGTCTTCAACATTATATTTAATACTTTGAAAATTGTTTTATTATCAAGATTGTTAATAATGATTGTGTTTTAAAATTATTTTACATTTAACGAATTTCCTATTTAAATACAAATCATTAGACTAAGAACAAAGATCTTAAGAAAAGAAAAAATTCAAATCGTATTTTGGTTTGCAACAATGAACATTGTTCAGTTAAAATAAATAGTATTTAAAATAAGACAGTTCAAAAATAAAAACTAAATTATAATTAACAAACATATAATAACTGTAAAAGTAAAAGAAATTTCCCGAGAGTTTTAATATTTCGGCTACACCTTTTTAGTAAATGAATGAATAATGAGCTATATATGTGTTTAATTAAAGCATGGATCACTGGAAATGTTTTAATAACAAAATTGACCTTTTGAGTCATTGGTTTCCAAACAAGGGAGGGTTTGGTAAAAACTTTCATGAAACCCAATATGTCGTCCTGTTTCTCAAGATGGCGGCTCAACCCGGGGTCCTACATGAGTAGACTATGTTCCATCGTGTTAATTGCACTCTTTTCATCTAGGTACAGCAAATCAACTTTATATTGCAATTGTCCTAGTGGTCAGAAGTTTGATAGCTTGTAACACTATAGATCTATACTATGGTGTGACTGTCCTGTTAAGTCCTGAAAAGAAATATTTAGTTCGCACCCGTTCCACTATCAAATGGCTGTAAGACCATACCAACAGAATGATTCTGTAGCAAATTTTTCTCTCTTTAAAATGAATATTATGGTTCAAACACAAAAACAAAATTTTCACGTATAAATTCATAAAAACTGGAAAAGTACAAAAACTTTTTTGCAAATTTTAAAGTTTCAGTTACTATATTACTAAGAAATGAATAAGTAATCAGGTATATATGTATTTATATGAAAGCCTGGTTCACTGGGAACATTTTAGTAAAAAACTTGGCCTTTTAGGTTAATTGGTTTCTATACAATAGAGGATTTAGTAGATGTTTGCATAAAATCCAAGATGGCCGCCTATTTTTCAAGATGGCGGCTACACCCAGGGTCGTACATAAGTAGACTATGTTTCATTGTGTTTATCGTACATTTTTCAACAAGGTACGTTAAATTAACTTTATATTGCAATTGCCCTAGTGGTCAGAAGTTTGATCGTTTGTAACATTATAGATCTATACTATGTTTTGTTTAGGATTTTTGCGGACATTTGCCATCACTGATTAGTAAAAAACAAGTTTCACGACGTTTCGGGATCTGGAATCTGATCCCGTCTTCAGGTGGAAGAAAACCTAGAACATAACAAGATTAGTAACACAAGCCAGGAAAACCTGGAGAAAAACACAGCTAAAACAGAGAACTGTAAAAGCAGTCACGAAAACAATAAGCTGGAAAGAAAAACAAACAGTTCTTACAGTTCTTTTACAGTTCTCTGTTTTAGCTGTGTTTTTCTCCAGGTTTTCCTGGCTATGTGTTACTAATCTTGTTATGTTCTAGGTTTTCTTCCACCTGAAGACGGGATCAGATTCCAGATCCCGAAACGTCGTGAAACTTGTTTTTTACTAATCAGTGATGGCAAATGTCCGCAAAAATCCTAAACAAAATATAAAATCACCATCACCAACAATGAATTTCTATACTATGGTCTAACTGTCCTGTTATGTCCTGAAAAGAAATGTTTAGTTCGCACCTGTTCCACTATCAAACGGCTGTAAGACCATATCAACAGACTGATTCTGTAGAAAATTTTTCTCTCTTTAAAATGAATATGGTGATTCAAAAACAAAAATTAAGTTTTAATGTTTAAATTCTTAATAACTGTAAAAGTACAAAAAATTTTTTGCAAATTTTAAAGTTTCAGTTACTATATTTCTGACAAATGAATAAGTAATCAGTTATATATGTATTTATGTGAAAGCCTGGTTCACTGGGAACATTTTAGTAAAAACGTTGACCTTTTAGGTTTATTGGTTTCCATACAGTAGAGGATTTAGTAAATGTTTGCATAAAATCCAAGATGGCGGCTAAACCCAGGGTCGTACATGAGTAGACTATGTTCCATCGTGTTTATCGCATTTTTTCCATTAAGAAACAACCATTCCAATTTATATTGCAATTACTTCTAGGTATAAACCTTTTTTTACTCGACTAAATGTACTGCTGCTATATGTTAAATTACTGAATTAATCTATTATATCTATACTTATTTAATACGCGAGCAGTTTTTTTGTTACAAAGACTCCTGCTAAACTACTGAACCGATTTTCATGTTTTTGGTGCCAATGGAAAGAGCTTGGCATGAAGTTTTGCAGGAAATAAAATTTAAAAAGGTTTGACTAAAGGGAAGAGCCCTAGACGCCCTTAAAGTTTCATATTAGCCCATAAGATTTAACATGGGAATAGAAATTTCAAATAAAACAGCTGATTGGAGCAAACAAAGTTTTTCAGCAAAGCCATATGTTGTTAATGGATTTGAAACCATTGCATGTAGAGCTGGAGGAATTTCAGTTGATGGAAGATGTAAATAAATAAACTATTATCCTAATACATACTTAAGGTCAGAATTCAGTTTTAAAAACATTTGTTTTGAATAACATGTGTGAAGATCTTAATATTTACATATGATTATATTCCAAATAAAAAAAAAGTCTTAAGTATAAATTCTATCAATATAAATAGAAATTAAAGAAAAAGAAGCAGACTTAACATTCATTATGAGTATAAATTTATTGAACCATTTTAGTTCGCTCTAAGATTAAGACAGGTCGTACGCTACTTAGGGCCGCCTTCCCCGATTAAGGTTTAAAGTAAACGTGAATTTAATCTAAACCATATGAATATTCTAATTTTTAAATTATAAACCATATTATCAGGCAAATTCAAATGTTCAAGTTTCAGAAGTTCAAATAAAACTAGATATGGGGAAAGCAGCTCTTAGTAACGTATACCCTACTGAATTTCAGAAAGTTTTAGAAAAATACATTTAAAACCCAATAATACATTTTTTACCCATTTAAAATCATTAGTGTTGTCTAAACAAATTTGCAGTCGATTTCAAATATCAATTTGTTTTGGTTAATTTTCTTTCATATGATGCTTGGGGTATTTCAAAAATTATTAATTTATGTGAATTTCATCTTGATGAACTTGGTTGAGTATACGCTTCAATAAAAAAAGGAGTTTGGAGTTTATGGTGAATGATAATGTGAAGCGTTTGTGAGTAATTATCTACAATTAAAGAAATTTACATGAAAATGTAAATTAATTTAGTTCAACTATGAAATGCTAACCTTGAATGATGTTAACATGTAAATAATATAGTTTTAACAATTCTTTTTGTGTTTAGTGATGTTCTATAGTAAAAAGAACCCAGTTTCCAGTAATTCCTGTTTAGGTAACTAGGTATAGGTATAGGTCAGGGTCAGTCCATTACATATGGACTACTGTATATGTGGCGGCAGGTCAAGCCAACTTCTTTGAGGTGCTCATAATATTCGTAGGAAACACTAAAGAAACATAGACATCTCTTTAAATATGAATGAGTATTCACAAGAAATTTAATTAAAAAAGCTCTTGTAAAAAATTTCAGTACAACACGAAATTCAACCATAAAATTAATAAAATAGTTCTAGAATACTATACCATGATTATTTTTATGTTGAAATCAATACATAACAATTGCTCGATTTCGAGCAACAGGTTTACTAGTTACTTATTTAATACGCGAGCAGTTTTTTTGTTACAAAGACTCCTCCTAAACTACTGAACCGATTTTCATGTTTTTGGTGTCATTGGAAAGAGCTTGGCATGAAGTTTTGCAGGAAATAAAATTTAAAACGGTTTGACTAAAGGGAAGAGCTCTATTCGCCCTTAAAGTTTCATAATAAGATTTAACATGGGAATAGAAATTTCAAATAAAGCAGCTGATTGGAGCAAACAAAGTTTTTCATCAAAGCTATATGTTGTTAATGGAATTGAAAACCATTGCATGTAGAGCTGGAGGATTTTCAGTTGATGGAAGATGTAAATAAATTTATCTATTATCCTAATACATACTTAAGGTCAGAATTCAGTTTTAAAAACATTTATTTTGAATCACATGTGTAAAGATCTTAATATTTACATATGTTTATATTCCAAATAAAAAAATAAAAAAAATTCTTAAGTATAATTTCTATCAATATAAATAGAAATTAAAGAAAAAGAAGCAGACTTAACATTCATTATGAGTACTGTATAAATTTATTGAACCATTTTAGTTCGGTTTAAGATTAAGACAGGTCGTACGCTACTTAGGGCCGCTTTCCCCAATTAAGGTTTAAAGTAAACGTGAATTTAATTTAAACCATATGAATATTCTAATTTTTAAATTATAAACCATATTATCAGGAAAATTCAAATGTTACTAAACTTAATTTTCAGAAGTTCAAATAAAACTAGATTTGGGGAAAGCAGCTCTTAGTAACATATACCCTACTGAATTTTAGAAAGTTTTATAAAAATACATTTAAAACCCAATAATACATTTTTTACCCATTTAAAAACATTAGTGTTGTCTAAACAAATTTGCAGTCGATTTTCAAATATCAATTTGTTTTGGTTAATTTTCTTTCATATGGTGCTTGGAGTATTTCAAAAATAACTAATTTATGTGTATTTCATCTTGATGAACTTGGTTGAGTATACGCTTCAATTGGAGTTTATGGTGAATGATAATGTGAAGCGTTTGTGAGCAATTATCTACAATTATCCTAAAGAAATTGATATGATAATGTAAATTAATTTAGTTCAACTATGAAATGCTAACCTTGAATGATGTAAACATGTAAATAATATAATTTTAACAATTTTTTTTGTGTTTAGTGATGTTCTATAGTAAAAAGAACCCAGTTTCCAGTAATTCCTGTATAGGTAACTAGGTATAGGTATAGGTCAGGGTCAGTCCATTACATATGGACTACTGTATATGTGGCGGCAGGTCAAGCCAACTCCTTTGAGGTGCTCATAATATTCGTAGAAAACACTAAAGAAACATGGACATCTCTTTAAACATGAATGAGTATTCACAAGAAATTTAATTAAAAAAGCTTTTGTAAAAAGTTTCAGTACAACATGAAATTCAACCATAAAATTAATAAAATAGTTCTAGAATACGGTACTATACCATGATTATTTTTATGTTGAAATCAATACATAACAATTGCATACATTTCGAGCAACAGGTTTACTAGTTGTGAACTAATCTGTTGTATAATAAGGCTTATCAATATAATTAAATGTTTTGTTGTATGTTACATACCTAATGAACATTGCACCAGCATAAGCGAAGAGAAACGAGGAATCAAAAAACCCAAGTAGTGATGATGCATTAGGTCCATCTGAAAAAATTTTAATCAATTTAATTATAATCATTCAATAATTTTAATATTTCTTGAATGACAACTAACTCTATTGAAAAAAATAACACTGACAAGATGTTTTTGAACTAGCTGATACATTATATAAATAACATTGTACCTTTCAATAAAAATTGTTCTCAGTCAATAAATGAACACTTGCACAGATGTTAGACAGGCTCATAAATAATCAGTAACCCTGCACTACTTACTCATTCTAAAATTCAATAGTGTGCATGTTAAAATGGTATTGAACATATCTTCCCAAATTTAGGCAAGTTCATCATTTTCTAAATACCTAACAAGCACAAGAACAATTCAGTGTGTTCATTTTTTATGCACACAGTTGGGATCTCATAAACTTAAGAGAGAAACGAGAAGGGTTGCGTAATGAGAGTCAGAGTTATACGTACTATTCAGCAAAATCAATTGGCAGTGAGCAATCAAAAATATTCCACCAAACTCATTCTCTACACTAAAAAACAATATTTTTTTAGGGTGAATTTGGGGATATTTTACCAAAAAACTTACAGCTTTTACATTGCTCTCAAAATGATTAGAATCTATCAAAATAAGGTTGTGTACCTTTAAACTGTCGTCAATTCGTAGTAATCAATTATATTATTTACTCAAGTTTCAGCATACGAGATTCCATTTTCAAAATCCACATACAAGAACAAATTCTTCAGTCGTCGTTATTTAAAATGTGGTACATTTAATTAAGAAGAACACTGATATACATTTAACACTAAACTCACAAATCATTGTACCGGCCGGCACAAATACGAGCTCCAGACTCCAGACAAATACGAGGTGGCATCTCGTATGCTGAAACTTGGGTAAATCATATAGGGCCTAATTGATTACTTCAAATTGATGACAGTTTAAAGGTACGTAACCTTATTTTGATAGATTGCATCAATTCAGGAGGTGAATAATGAACAAATGAGAATCTACCAAATACTTTATGTTAATTTGATTCAATGAGTTAAATCTTCCAAAATAAGCAAGTTAAGTATGGGGCACACTACACCAGAGCAGCCCAGACCACCTTGCTCGTCTTAAGAATGTCAAATTACACTTAATCAATCAAATGAGACAACACACACAAGACCGACCCGCCCCAGACCTCTCCCTCTCCCGCCCAGGTCGCCCCAGGGCTGCAGGGCCGGTGGCCGATGTGTTGGGGGTAGCATGAGACCCCCTCCCTCTAACAGATGACTTTTGCACTATGTCAAAGTTTCAAACTTGGTGTCCATCTGTTCGACTTTACTATTAAACTTTTTACGCTTTATGAAATGTTATTAATAAATTAGGCCTAAATTAAAAATATTTTTTTAAAAAATTTAATTGTGTTTAACCTAATGTAAAAAGTTTATATTTTAAGACCATATTTTTTTGTGTTGATTGCTCAGATAATTTGTATCATTTTCAAGTAATTGCATAAGCGTTCGTACCAACCTCTAATTGATTAAAGATAGGTTGCAGAAGGGGACCTTGTTAATAGGGTGCAGAATATGTGTGTCATATTTGTTTGTGGGTTAAAAAAATATGACCACATCTCGAGCGCACAAACAGACCTGGGTTTATTGCCTATATCTGATGTTTGTACCCTTCGCACTGCCATGGTAATCCACAGGATCTTGGAATCCAACAGACCTGCATATTTGCGAGAGAAGCTAAGGACTCGGTCAGAGGTGCGATCCCGCATGACAAGGCAGGATGCCGTGCTTGAGCTGCCTCGTGATCGCATGGAGTTAGAGCGGAAACGTTTTAGCTATTTTGCTCCCTTTGTTTTTAATCCTTTTATTTCGGCCGAAAGGGATGGTCCAGAAAGAACCAAAAACAACAGAAGAAAGGTTTTCGATATATAAAAAAAAAAATTAAAAAATTCGATTAAGTAAAATAAGAGACCTTATTTATGTTTTATAATTAATATTAGTAATCTAGATTGTTTAATTTATTATTGTAAGTGGTTCACTGTAATTGTACTGTATATATGACTCGAGTTGTTTTGAAAATCAACATTGTTGAAAGCCGCTCAAAAATAAAAACTATTTTATTTATTTATTTATTAATGAATCGCTAATTGGCTTGAGTTCAATCCACTTAATTTCTTAAATTCAATTATTATCATAGTAGCTAAATAGTTAAAAAAAGTATTCAGTAAAATATTCAATGACAATGTTGATTAAAAATAGTTTGAACTAATGGCGAACAAAACTATATGTGTTGATAAAAGCACATTAAACTCAGCAGTTTATGTTTGTCAGTATAAGTAAG
The DNA here is from genome assembly GCA_035578135.1 of Flexamia atlantica. Classification (NCBI taxonomy): domain Eukaryota; kingdom Metazoa; phylum Arthropoda; class Insecta; order Hemiptera; family Cicadellidae; genus Flexamia; species Flexamia atlantica. Next base: position 6,198,222 of record JAQJVK010000019.1, read on the forward strand.
AGCTAATTAATTCTAAAATAATCTTTTTGTAAAGTAAATAAAAAAAGATAATGTGAAAATCGTCTATAAAATACTTCATTTGTACTCCCCCTCTTCCCCGCGAATCATTAGTATAAAGAGAAAGTATTTTTTTCATGAACATTTTCTAATTGGAGTTGTTAATAGAAATATTACTATTTTACTATTACTATTGTTTAAATGCTCCCAGAATCTAAAAAAAAAATTCAGAGTGATATCCGTCTGTCTGTGTGTGTGGATGTGAGGACATAAACAGAATCAGAGACGACACCAGTTGTCTGATTTTCATTAAATTTGGCATTTAGGTATCAACTGTGATACCCAATTTTTTTTGTTCATTTCAAAATGAAGATCCTACCTGTAGCAAACCAAATCAATTTTAGATTGTGGAACCCCACCTAATCAATTTTAGATTGTGGAACCCAACTACTCTCAGTGAGTCAAAATGGGCAGTGTATTGATGCTAAAGGAAAGTGCACAGCTCAATGAAAGTCCTGAGATCAAATTCCCTTTAAATGCACTGATTTGTTAAACTGTAAATACACTTCAGCAATGACGAGTAGGCTATAATTTTATAAATTTGTAAATACTTTTCTTCTACTTATAGTGTGTTTACAATAGTTTTCATTAATACTCTAAAAAGAATTTCTGAGAAAGCCAAAACCCATTAGCCTATGGAATTGTGATACTATCCTCACCAAATGGGGCCCATTCACACCAGTCAGGATTTGTCGTATTGTCGCCGGGCTTGGGAATGATGTCTGAGCAATTACGGTGCAGGACATTCTTCACGACGCTGATTGGCTTGCGGTTCATGTGGTAACACGTGTAGGTGAGAAAGGTGAGGACGACGACTGAGCCTCGATACCTGTGAAAAGGTCCAAAGTAAGTTAGTCACACTACCCATATTGGTCGTAAAATGAAGTAAAAGTGGGATCTATTACTATTTGTCCAGATAAATAGGCCTAATACAATTACTCACTGGAGCTGTAGTTAGAATACTGTTGTAATTGAAATTGAGGATTTCAAAGAAAAAGATTTTTAAAATGGCTCGGAATGTACTAGACATATTTTTCTGGCAACTATTTTAGTCATCAACAGATCATTTCAGGTACTAAACTTAGGCCTAGAACGAACAGAAAAGTTTGCTACAGGATTCCAGTCAGAGGGTTGTAGGGGCTGCGGTTTCATAACTGTTTAGCAAAACATCGAATGAAGTATCAACCTTATTCGAACAACAATTATTGTTACACTTTATTTTCTGTCCCATAACTAATCTCTTTTTGTTTCAACGTTTGTTCCTTACACACCAGGCTTATCAAGTAACACTTATATGGACATAGGGTGGGATTTCAGGGTATTGGGTAGCGAAACACACATTATTAAACTTATCAAATCTTAGTTCCCATGAAGTACAATACTACTGAAGTGAAATAAAGTTTGATAGCCCAATAATACTGAATCAATTTTTCTCAATAGTTGAAAGTAATTGATAATAGTTAGGCCTAATGAATTATCGATAATTGGAAGTAACCAATGATCTAATTATCAGTATGACACTAGTGTTGTATGACGAACTGATCACATTATTCCCACAAAATTGGAAGTCATGTTGGTTATCGCCTGATGGTGACAAAGTGACCCTACCATTACCACCACGGCCAACGCCTGCGGCGACGGCTAAGCTTTTTGGATAAGGAAAACTGTAATTTGGCCAAAAGTAAGCGTGGCAATTAGAAGTCAACAATTTGGGTTTATTGAGAGTTAAAACATAGGAAACAAAGACCTCTATGTGACAATAACAATAGGTAAGAGATCAAAGACTTCTGTTACAAGCACAAGAATATTTTGTTCACACCCAATTGTTACATCAATCGTAATCAGATTGTTTGTCGGTTTTCTCGCCCAATAAACCTCGATTCCTACTGAGCCCCCAGTTAATTGAGGTTAGGTGGGTGTGGGACGTAAAAGAAATTGCAGCCCAATAATGTATAAAGTAAATAGGTTTACTCACCATGCGTTACGATTAAAAGATTTTCTAGGACAGAAGACATTACATAATTTTTGTAGTACTGCGATTCCAAAAGGCACATCTTTTAAAGCTGGGGCCATATTAAAAAACTTGTGGTAAATAAATAAATTCTAAAGTTTAATAATACTGAACTCAAAACAGAATAATTACTGAAAATAAATTATGTTGCAATGAATTTCATGACAAAACAACCTTTTTTCTTTGGCGGAATAGCAATGACCAATGCCTAGTTAAAGCCATATTTAAGGGATAAGTTTTAAAGGAGCCCCTCACACTGACACACTGCACAAAGTCTACGGTCACTTTGTAGACTGAAAGAATTTTTCATAGGATAGAGCAAGTTACAAGGATATAACTCTTGCTAAAGAAAGATAAGATAAAACTTTGTTAATATAATGTCGATCCATGAGTCCATAGTTCAGATAACCATTAAACCCAAACTGTTATAAACAAAGTAAACAAGTGACACTTGAGATTAGCTACTTAATATTTGGGGTAACACCATTTATACTTCAGTGAGTTTTCTTAAGCAATTGAAGCTAACTTTGTTGCCTAAAATGACAATAATTTAACCAATACAAAATGTTGAGATCTGACGTTACAAATTGACAGACAACAAGTCATGAGTCAGCTGACCTAATCAGATTGGCCAAAACATAAAGTAAAGAGGACAAACTTTCCCTACTTATTTACCGTTACACTATTCAACAAATAGTTATGCTTTGAACTGCCAAGTGATATTAACAATATTGAAATCGTGAGAGCCAAATATTGTAACTAAATATGTTTATAGATAGTGGTTAAATAAAATCCATAATCGACTTAAAGCAAAACCTATTATTAGCAAAATAATATATTAGTAAAGTAATAGCAAAATGAACGTTTCAAAACGTTCAGGTGCAGAAGTCCAGGAACGTTATAAATTTTTATAAACTGCACTAAATTAACTGAAACCACTTAAGATAAACTAATCTAACCCAACCAAAATTAATCGAAACCAACTTACACCTCCAACCCAGTCTGGACGTTCTGTACTTGGACGTTTTGAAACGTTCCCCAAATGAATGAACGCCATGTTATATTCATAGTGACACTTATTCTCACAGATTTATTTATTTATGGTCCCTCTCATTTGAAAAACCCTTGGTTTTAATATTGAGCTGTAATTCTTTAGGTATTTCTTTGAGGTAACTAGAAAGCTATGGAGTTACTGGTGAGGTTCTGGCTACACTTCGCTCCTCCTACCTCGATGGCCGTCAGCAGATCATTTCCGTTCGTGGAGCCGATTCCCAGCCACTGCCAATGAAACATGGGGTCCCGCAGGGCTCAGTTCTGGGCCCTGTATTGTTTTTGGTCAAAAAAATAATAAATAAATGACCTAAAAGCCTTCTCGGCAATGTGCTGATGTTCGCTGATGATACCACCATATATTCAAGTGGACCCACACCAGACCTGGCACGTTCCTCTGCCATTGCAAAGTTCAATGACGCCAAGGACTGGTTAAAAAAGAACAAACTAGCCTTAAACGAAATTAAAACGCAAGAGATGATTTGTAGCCTCAGCCTGGGTGTGGACCCCACTCTAGACTGTGTCAAACTACTGGACTTCACTATTGACCCCAAACTTACCTAGCATGACCACGTCCTTATATAACGTTTGCTCAAAGTTAGCCCGTATTATCTTTCTGCTACGAAGATTAAAGCCCATGCTTTCCAGGAAGTATTTGGTCAATATATACTGTTGAAAATATATGTATATATATATATTATATTCATTGAAAGATGTTTTCCCCAATTGTGTAATTTATTCAGTCAGCTGATAATAATGTACAAGGTTTTGTATATTTTGTTTTATACTATGATGATTATGTTTGTGTAAAGTTTTTGATATATTAAAGAGTTTTCTTTTTCTGTTACAATATACTGTTTTACTTCTAATTAAAAGGTTTATTATAATGTTTGCTACCAAAACTAATCAACATTTAAACTCTGCTAAAATAAAAATCACAATTGGTTATGGAACACAGCACAACTTCCACTGAGCAAAACTAATTTTGAGTCTTGAGTTTTAGGTACCATTGGAGAAGATTTTCTTAATGGATTTAAAAGTCAATATTGGTTATTTGGAAGGTAAGAGCAATTGGGCTACCTGGAAATACAAAGTCCTAATACTTCTAAGGAGCATTCCCGGAGGTGAGGATGTAAAAGGAAAACTAAGCAAACCAGAGGCTGTACCAGAAGGTTCAACAGAAGAACAGGTAAAACAGTACCACTCTAAGATAGAATTCTTTAATAATGCTGATACAAAGGCGTTGTTAGTTTTAACCGCTAATATGACAGAGGAATCATTAACAGATTCCATTCAGCTAGAGAAGTTTGGTTGGAACTCCACAGACTTTACGAAGGAGTAACGGAGGATAAAACCTTTTCGTTGTGCATGGAGTTTTTAAATTTTAAATACAACTCTGATGATGATATGTCCAACCATCTTTCAAAATTAAAGAATATCTGGAACATTTTAAATATTGAACTAAATGAAGGTAACAGTGTTGACAAACTCCCAGAAATTTTGTTAATCTGTAAGATTTTGGAGACTTTACCTCCTGAATATTTTTCTTTCAAATCGAGTTGGCAGCTCATGGCCAAGTCTGAAAGAACTGTTGACCACCTAACCAGTCAACTATGTAATGTTTTATTCGCCTCATCAATATTTGTTATTGTAAATATTATTATTTTCTTGTTTCCTTAGATTAGTTATCACAAGTTCCACATAATTTATTTAATACTTAACCAAATAAGATAAATACAGACAATAGTTAATTAATTAATGAGTTTTAATGTTCAATACTTGTTATTATTTAGTTTGTCATGTTATCCATCACCCCTCAGAAGATCATCCATTCATTATAAGTTAAGAATATTAAAAATCATAAGTATTATTTTAAAATTAATTGTTAGAAAATTTAGATTCTTAAAATTTGAGAAATTAGGGAAATTTGCCTGAGTACCATTTAAAGTCAACCTCTTTTATCAACATCAAGATTCAAAGTACCAGGTGAAGAAAATATTGTGAGCAGATTTGGTAACCACCATTTTGATTCAACAAGGACTATCATAACTTCCAATTCATCATTTTGATCAAGCCTAACAACTTAATTTATTCCAACTAAACTATCTGAAGATCCTATTCAAGTCAACTTTCTTGTATTCTTTGTGAACTTAAATTGACTCAATTTTCATTAGGCCTATTTTAAATTCTGAGACTATTGGCATATTTTATATCTGTATCAAAATTCAATCAAAATTGGCTTTAGATTATTACTTCATTAAAAGAGCTAAGGTTATTTCCGGCACAAACCTCTCCCTGAGAATAAGAATCGATATCTATTGTATATTTTATTTCATTAATAAATATTCTTTGCTTATGTGAATGCATAACCGACTTCTTTATTTAATAGTATTAGACATAGGCAAATAGGTTTCTTAGCGTCAGTCAAGAGCCGTGGCGTCCCTTGCTGCACACGTCACCAACGTCAAGAAGATAGTCGTGGCAGAAGAGTAGATTAAAATAGAATAAGTCATTTATTAATTAACAGCAAATAAATAAATAAAGGTATAAATATTTAGATAAATTTATACATGTGTATTTGTAATTTGGCGCAACCAACCTGTGGCAAATAATCTTAGCTCTTGGTCAAAAGATTACAACTCTCAATAAATCTAGGCTACTATTTAGTCAAATAAGATATTCATAATTTTAAGATATTTATTTATTAAGTTGTCCCGTAATTTATTTCCCCCCATCATAATAAATCAATGTCATATAATCTGCGACGACCGAAAAAGTACCCGGTAAATATGAATAGGGACGAAAGTACAGTTAAGTCAAACACAAACACAACCGACAATAATACTGAAAACACTGAAGACGCAAACCATCTCCGCCATGACACCCACATCGCAAAACACTCAACAACATCACCACAGAGCAATACGTCATCAGAGACACAGACAGCAGACGAGAGAAACAGCCAATGGGAGCCGAGTATTCACCACAGTCCCGTCACCATGGCAACGCCGAGCTACACAAACGCCTCGATTGCGCAAATACAACAGACCGCTGACTGGCTAGTATCAATCCGAAGCCACACGAGCGACCCGAGCGGATCCGAAGGTTCCCGATCGGACAGTAACGAATCGTCAGCTGATCGCACGGCCAAAACCCGACACTCCTGCATCCCGATGGCAAGTGTGCCAACTACGGCAGTAAATTCGAATGTCACGAACACAGAAACCACACCAACCACAGATTTGAATGTCATTTTAAACTATCTACAACAAATCAAAATAGAAATAAAGGAAACCAATGCCAGCTTAAAAGAAACTAATGCTAACTTAAACTCAAAATTGGAGGAAACTAATCAAGAAATTAAAGCGTGCCGTCACACACTAGAAAACCAAATTCAGGAAATGCGTGAAAACCAATCAAAATTCCAAAATGAATTGAGTGAACTCAAATCTGCACAACAAATTCAGACCGCAGAAATGACTCAAATTGAACAAAAATTCAATTATCACATCAATGAGACCCAACAGAACACAAAATCCTATATCGACAACATAATCACTGAACAAAAATCAAACCTAGAAGACAAATTACAGCAAAACCAACAAAACACGATCGAGATCATCGAACAAAAATTAGAATCCACCGAACAGAAAATAGAACAAAATATCAAAGAACAGATTAAATTCACTCGTAACGAAACTGAAGACCAAATCAAGGCATATATTCGTTCACTTCACGGCGACTTAATGCCGACTATTCATGCGAACACTAAATCAATTCTCGAACAGGAAAAGAGGCTGTTACCAAAAAGCCACGAATTTTTCGGTCCATCTGAAATTACCAAATAGCCACGATCATTAGTGATGATTAAGAAGGGTCATCTCGTAAGGAACGAAGTGTCCAAAAAGCCACGATCGCTGCGGCAGGTAAGCGCTGCCAGGAAGGTAATGGTCGGGAGGAATAAGAATTTTAAATTCCCTCTCCCCTGCCCGTATTTCTGTCTTCCATGCCACTGCCGCCCCCTGCGATGCAGAACACGCCACAACATATCGTGACAAACACAAAATCTACATCATGTAGATTGCTTGACAAACCTAAATCAATTTACACTCAAACACTCTTTCCCTTTGTTACTTACAATTAAATCAATTTCTTCACCTTCCATCTTACCACCTTCAATGATCTTACAAGACTGGTGCGAGGTGCGAATGGTGTGAATCTGGTACAGAAATGCCTAACCCCTTAAAAATAGTTAGGGTGGCGCCGCATTCCACCGGAAATCGCGTGGGAGCGTTGCCATTTGCTAATACCTGCTATCTTTAGGATGTGTAATTTAAATTATGTTAGTCTTGTGTTATAAACTTGCTTGAAACTTAATTATTGTAGAATTCGTGCAACGCCAAAATTATAATAAATTATCATTTCATGAAAAATAAACTTTTATTTTACAAACTACTAAGTGTAGTAGTATATGGTTTAGGTCAAGGAATTATCCATTCCCTTTTTCCCCAGAGGTGGTACCGGCTACCTGGCTGAGCCGGCGTGGCTTTTCGGACATTTCAGCGCTGGCAGACGAACCCTTCTTAATCACCTCTAATGATCGTGGCTATTCGGTAGGGTCAGAGCGGCCCAAAAATTCGTGGCTTTTTGGTAGTTCCCGGAAAAGAAACTGGACAAAATTTCTTCCGATATTGAAACATTGAAAAATTCACCACAAAACCTGGGAAACCTCAACGGACCCATACAAATCCTTTGTCATGGTAGCGACAACACAGATAGAAATTTACCAAAATTCAATGGACGATCTGGCAATCCGAACGAGTATTTACAGAAATTGAAACGATACTATGGAAAATGTCTAGAACGCCAACCTACCCTCGATCCTATAGAGCATCTCCGAGATACGCTAGAGATTAGTTTTGAAGGTCCTGCGTCCAGGTGGTTACAATTAATCAAAGCAGATATTACGAGTTGGTCGACCTTCGTAGCAGAATTTACGTCAAAATACTGGAGTAGAGAGGTACAACGGGGAATACGAGCAAAAATAGAAGCTGAAAAATACCGCCCGAATGGCAATCTTACCCGAACAGAATACTTCACCGAAAGAGTTCTGCTATTGCAAGCTATCACGCCAACTATGACTGAAGAAGAAATAGTTGTACTTCTATCCGAGAGATTTGAACAAATAATACAAGACAGCAGATCAGTTCAAAACATAGTAACAATAAAAGGATTCGAACGTCTACTACAAAAGGAGGACATTCGAGAAGGACCGAAAAGACACAAAAACCAACAAGACCACTCAAGAGAAAACCCTCAGCAGAGACCATACAGCCCACAAAACGGACGGAACTCTCCATACGAAACAAAGATAAGCCATCAAGCATACCAGCCAAAATGGAATTCAAACAATAATCACCAGAACCGAAACCAAGGATATAACGGAAACCGAGGCAATTACCATGAACGACACCAAAACAAATACAAGTCAGAAACCACCATAGACAACAAAGGGAATATAAACCATACCCTAGAGATCGAGAATTCCAAAGAAGAAACGGGGAACAGCAACAAGATCGAAGCTACCCATCAAGCGAACAAGCACAAGTGCTCGCAATTATCGGACAGAGCGATAGATTCGCAGAAGCGATGAGTCACCCTCCACCAAACATATCGAACACTCCAGCCAATGACAGCGGCACTTCCCAATCGCCACAGCCGGGAAATGCCAACGCGCTGTGATTGCGAACCGAGGCCAACTAAATACTGTACATACAAATAATGCAACCGCAGCGCAAATAATCGATCAACACCTCGGACTTCATTTCATTGACACAGAGTATAATTGTGAAATTAATAACATCATGTGCGATAAAGATTTTCTTTTAAATGAAACACCAGATACTAAACCTAATACAAAATCGATTCAAATAACTTGTCCTGAAATCATAGTTAAAATAAATAACACAAAAATTAATGCTTTAATCGACACAGGTTCCTCAGTTACATTCATTTCAGAATCGTGGTGTAAGGAAAACCAACAAAGCTTAAAACCATTTGAAGAACTTCCTCTTACAAACACTATCATTAAAACCGCAACCGGTGATAAATCAAAAAGGATATCTCGCATTATTTATGCCCCAGTCAACATAGAAGGACAAACTATATTCTTGCAATTTTTAATAGTGCCCAATTTAATTAAACCAGTGATATTAGGAGTAGATACGTTAGCTGTTGTGAAGATGGATATAAACTTCGATAATAATACTATAAATATGTTGATAAATAACACAAATATTATATTGAAGTTTGACATGGTACTAAACGAAGGTCAATTATGTCATATCACTACAAATCCCCGCCATAGGCTAAATAAAGACGAAATGTCAACCCATAATAATATTGATAATGATGATGGTAATTTTATGTATGATGAATATAACTATGTGAATAATGAATATTGTGTAAACGGGTACAAAACAAATTGCAACAACACAACGTCCTTAACCAAAGAATCTATCTATGATGCGATATCACCGAACCAACATATAAATGAACAACAGAGGAATTCGCTATGTAATTTATTATTTAAATACAACCACGTATTCTCAGAAAAGCCAGGTCTTTGTAACAAATATCAGCATGAACTTCGTGTAGAAAAGCCCCAAAACTTCAAGTCAGCAGTATATTGAACCTCTAGATCAACGAAATGAAGAACGAAACGAAGAAGTTGTGTAATTGTTAATCACTCATTCCAAATGTTAGAGGGGATAACAACCAAAGGACTATAATCGCAAGAGCGTAAACCCTTATGTGAATCTATGTAACTATTTAAAATGTGAACTGATGAAACCCAAAGTAACCGATAGGTAAGGTTGATATTGATATTAAATAATGTATTAAATTTAAGTTAATTGTAATTTTAATTCATTTAATGTATTTCATAATAGCTTTAAGAATCATTCATATTTAATGTATCATGTGTCTCATTCAACATTAAGTCGAAATTTGTCTGAATCCACCTCATACAAATTTCTGAGGGGATAATTGTAATGTTTCATTCGCCTCATCCATATTTGTTATTGTAAATATTATTATTTTCTTGTTTCCTTAGATTAGTTATCGCAAGTTCCACATAATTTATTTAATACTTAACCAAATAAGATAAATACAGACAATAGTTAATTAATTAATGAGTTTTAATGTTCAATACTTGTTATTATTTAGTTTGTCATGTTATCCATCACCCCTCAGAAGATCATCCATTCATTATAAGTTAAGAATATTAAAAATCATAATTATTATTTTAAAATTAATTGTTAGAAAATTTAGATTCTTAAAATTTGAGAAATGATTTACTAATAATAGCCCCACCCAAAAACAACATATCCTTTTAGTAATAATAATAATGTGAGATAGTTGTAATTAAAAATAATTTCATATAATATAAAATTCAAAATTAAGTCTCATAATTTATACAAAATTCCAGTGACCAGTGAAATGTATTTCTGCATCCTACAAGACATCTGGACAACAATACTATTGTTGTACTTGGACACATACCTGAGCATGATTGAGCCTCCAGCACCCAGCAAGAACAGTGTTAAAATGAATTTATAAATTCTGGAGATACAATTCTCCATTTCAAATTAGGCCCAGTTGGACTAAGATTTGCATAGCCTAGTCCTGTTTCAAATAGGGAAATTTGCCTGAGTACCATTTAAAGTCAACCCCTTTTATCAACATCAAGATTCAAAGTACCAGGTGAAGAAAATATTGTGAGCAGATTTGGTAACCACCATTTTGATTCAACAAGGACTATCATAACTTCCAATTCATCATTTTGATCAAGCCTAATAACTTAATTTATTCCAACTAAACTATCTGAAGATCCTATTCAAGTCAACTTTCTTGTATTCTTTGTGAACTTAAATTGACTCAATTTTCATTAGGCCTATTTTAAATTCTGAGACTATTGGCATATTTTATATCTGTATCAAAATTCAATCAAAATTGGCTTTAGATTATTACTTCATTAAAAGAGCTAAGGTTATTTCCGGCACAAACCTCTCCCTGAGAATAAGAATCGATATCTATTGTATATTTTATTTCATTAATAAATATTCTTTGCTTATGTGAATGCATAACCGACTTCTTTATTTAATAGTATTAGACATAGGCAAATAGGTTTCTTAGCGTCAGTCAAGAGCCGTGGCGTCCCTTGCTGCACACGTCACCAACGTCAAGAAGATAGTCGTGGCAGAAGAGTAGATTAAAATAGAATAAGTCATTTATTAATAAACAGCAAATAAATAAATAAAGGTATAAATATTTAGATAAATTTATACATGTGTATTTGTAACTATGTTCATATGAAAGAGCTCTGCGAACAACTCCCTCAAGTGATGACGATAGGGATCAGGAGACTTTGATTTTAGTCAAAAGAAAACCCAAAGTAAAGCAAGATTTTAAACCAAAATCCAAGTTTGTTTGTCACTATTGTAAAAGAGAAGGTCACGTGATAAAAAATTGTATCAAGTGGAAAAAGGACGGGAAACCTCCTAAACCACAAAACTTTGAATTTAGTTCAAATAATATGCAATTGTGTGCACCTAGTGTATTTTCTATTGAATGTGACAGTCATCATTGGTTTGTAGATAATGGTGCTACAATTCATGTTTGTAACAATGAGAGTCTTTTTAAATTTGTGAAACCTTTGACAGACCTCATAGTGTTACCACTGCTAATGGTCAAAGTGTCGATGCACTTGGCTATGGGGACGTAGGTCTCAGGATTTATGAAAATGGTAGTTACAGGGATGTCACTCTTTCTAATGTGTGGCTTGTCCCAAGTATGAGCAAAAATTTGTTTTCTGTGCTGTCAGCTCATGACAGACAACCTGAAAGTCAATTTATTTCAAATGTTAATAAATGTAGGTTGGAAGTCAATGGTAAAGTCGTTTTTACTGGGCAAAGGGAGCGGCACAATGGTCTTTACAAACTAAATGTTGTAAATATTCCAAATCAACAATCCATTGTAAATTCTGTAACAAATCCAAGCAAAACTTTGAAAATTTATCATGAGTGCATGGCTCACCAAGACAAACGTCACGTCAAAAATGTCATTTAACGTGAGTTAGGGATTAAAGTTCCTGTAAGTTCTGAAATTTGTGAAGGGTGTATATATGGAAAGGCACACAAACAGAAGTTTGGTACAAGGCAGAGAGCAACGACTCCCGGAGAGGTAATTCATGCGGATGTATGCGGTCCTTTTCAAAGATCGTTTGGGGGAAATCGCTACTATGTTCTATTCAAAGATGATTTTACGAGATTTCGATTCATCTATTGTATAAAAGAGAAGTCTGAGGTATATGAAAAGTTTCAAATGGTTATTAAGGAGCGTGAGCGAGCTGGTCATAAGATTAAAGCTTTCCAGTCTGATAATGGGGGTGAGTTTGACAATACTCGAATGAAGAAACTGTTGTATGAACACGGCATTCAGCAAATTCTTACTCCACCTTACTGTAGTGAGCTCAATGGCTTCATCGAAAAAGATAACCGCACTGTAGTAGAAGCAGCAAGGTCACTTCTACATGATCATGGAAACCTACCTCAAGCTTTATGGGGCGAGATGACAAACACTGCTGTGTATATTCTCAACAGAACGGGAAAATCCGGAGATCCAGATAAGTCACCTTTTGAAATGTGGTTCCACAAGAAACCAAACATTAAGTATTTACGTATAATTGGAAGCGAATGCTTTGTACATCTACCGAAACAGAAGAGAAATAAAATGGACAAGAAAGAAATCAAAGGTGTTCTAGTCGGGTATGATCGCTTCGGCTATCGAGTTTGGACTGGAGGATCCAATATAAGGAGATCACGAGATGTCATTATCAATGAAATTCCATTGAATTCAGAATCTACTACTATTTGTTTACCAAAAGAGGATACAAATGACACGAAAGAAGAGTCAGGAAAGATTTCAAATAATAATTCAGAAGAAAAAGAGGTTGACCCTCAACCACCTCAAGATGATGGCAATCAACTGAAAATGAAGCTCAGAAACAAGGAGAGCATTATTCGTCCTGAGCGTTATAATGAGTACGTATCACTTTTAATGACTGAATCATCATATACTCCAACAACATATGAAGAAGCTATTCAGTCAGAGGATTCCAAACATTGGAAAGCAGCGATGGAAACTGAACTTAAAGCGCTTGAAGAAAATGAAACGTGGGAACTTCAAGAACTTCCTGAAAATAAGAAAGCCTTGCCATGCAAATGGGTCTTCAAAATAAAGGAAAACCCAGATGGAACTGTCGAAAGATATAAGACAAGACTCGTCTTGAAAGGTTTTTCTCAACAAAAAAGAATAAGACACTTCTTTGTTCGAGAGGTTTCTCAAGAAGGACTTTTTAACATTCAACCGATTGCAACCGAACATCAGTTAGCTGATATGTTGACTAAGCCATTACACAAGAGGAAGTTAACAGACCATTTAATTAAAATTGGACTTATAAAATGAAACATCTATTCAATGAGGGAGAGTGTTGAAAATATATGTATATATATTATATTCATTGAAAGATGTTTCCCCCAATTGTGTAATTTATTGAGTCAGCTGATAATAATGTACAAGGTTTTGTATATTTTGTTTTATACTATGATGATTATGTTTGTCAAGTTTTTGATATATTAAAGAGTTTTCTTTTTCTGTTACAATGTACTGTTTTACTTCAAATTAAAAGGTTTATTATAATGTTTGCTACCAAAACTAATCAATATTTAAACTCTGCTAAAATAAAAATCACAATTTATACCACGGACTATTCCATAGTCATGTAATGTATGGCCTATGCTTATGGGGAAACTCGCCAGGTAGCAACAAAATCCTGCTCCTTCAGAAGAAGACTTTACGAGTCATCGTCTCTGCTAGACCTCGTGACCATTGCAGGCCTATATTCAAGGAGTTGGGTATCTTGACTCAAGGGTGCCCACAGGGGGGGGGGGGGTCATGACGCAAACTGCATCATTGAATTTTCTGGGCGGGGGGTGAAAAACAGTACTTTTCGCCAGCCTGGGGGCATCATAAAACAATTAAAAAACGTGAAATTAAGAAATTCAATTTCAGTATAAAATTAAAACCCATATTTCTAGAACTTAGGATATATGCGTATAAACGTAGTGTGGGCTCTGGGCAGTGACAATGTAAGTTTGGCAACGTTGAGCTAGTGGTTGCTATGGTAACGAGACTCGCGCGGTGGCGCGATGTATAGTAAACTCCAAAGTTAGATTCGCCCCCCCCGAAACAGGTAGACGGGCCGTCCTAATCTCCTGTTGACTGTTGTCAAACAGTGTCTTTGTTAGGGGCGGCCACTCGGGAGCGTGAGGGCATCCGCTTGCATTCCAAGTTATTTGATTTGTCCGGAAACACTCGCCAAAAGCAGTAGCTGTTATGCCAGTGCCTGAAAGGGAATAGCGGGCAGATGCCGGGAGTCCCAGTGACCACCCCTAGAACAAAGGAAGAAAGGCGTTGTTTGTCAACAGGACAGCCCGTCTACCTGTTTCGGGGGGGGGGGGGGAGAATCTAATCTTGGAGTTTACTATACTCGTAGTTCGGAGAATTTCGGCGCATGCGTTCACTCCCACCCCTTCGATCTTGTGTCAGTTGCAGTTGGCACTGTCTGTCAGTGGTTATGAAATGAAATGAAAAATTCTTTATTTAGCCAGGCAAAGTTAGGGCCACATGGCCCTTTCTTACACTTAACCTGCCTTAACAAATGGAGGGACATACGTTTCATTTGACTTAACTATTCATAACCTATATATACAACAAAGCAAGAAAGAAAAAAAATACTATACTTCACTCATTCACTCAAACATTCATCTGTCAACAACCCCGCCCAAGACAACCCGCCTAGGACACACCAGCCAAGGACAACCGCTCAAAGAATAATTTTTTCAGCGCCCCCACAAACCGACAACGACTTTCAAGGGATCGCAGGGAATCGGGTAAGTTATTCCAAAGACGGCAAGCAGTCACGACAAATGCCCTGTCATAGGCTGAAGTCCTATGCTGAGGCATACGCAAAGTGAGGGAAGCAGAACGAGTATTTCTTAGACTACCTTGAGATATGAATTTAAAATCATTTTCAAAATATCTAGGAAAACCAGTTTTTAATATCGAAAAAACAAGTGAAAGAATTTTGATTGATCTTTGATCGTTTAATTTTAGTAATTTTGACTCAAGGTAGTAAGGAGTGATATGCTCAACGCGCCTCAGATCATAGACATATCTCAGACAATAGTTCTGAGACCATTGGAGCATATTAGAATGGGCCACAGTCATGTCGTTGATCACAGAGTTGCAGTAGGTAAAGTGGGGTAGTACAAGTGATTTAACGAGATATAGTTTAGTATGTAGTGGCAAAAAATGTTGTAGTTTCTTCAGTGAGTGGATTGATGCAAAGACTTTCTTACGAATGTCCACCACAGCATCTTCGATGCTGTGGTGGAAGTGTAGAGTTGATAGTCAGGCCAGGATTTTTTACTTTGTCATAGTAAGGAAGAGCATTGCCATGAACTGTTATTGAGCTTATATTGCAGAAGTCAATAGAGTTTCTCAGTCGTGGATGGCAAATAACAATTGGTTTAGTCTTCTCGTGATTAGGTCTTAGTCCATGTTTTTCAGTCCACTCAGTAATTCGCTCAATATCCTCATTTATGTTCGAGACACAGTTGTTTATGTCATTTGCTGGAAAATGTGAATAAATTTGTAGATCATCAGCATACATGTGATATTTACAGTGGGTAAGAGTTTAATGTATGTCGTTTACGTATAACACAAAAAGCAGGGGCCCAAGGATTGATCCTTGAGGCACACCACAAGTAACAGTTTCCCAGTCAGATTTTATACCTCCAACCTCAACACACTGCCGCCTGTCTGTCAGATAAGATCTCAGCCATTTAGGGACATTCTGCGAAAACCCTATGGCCCTTAACTTTTCTTTCAACAAGTTGTGATTTACACAATCAAATGCTTTTGAAAAATCAAACAGAGTTAGAATCGTGCCCTGCCGATGTTCCATTGAAAGTCTTATGTCCTCCGCCACACGAAGAAGTGCAGTTTCAGTGCCGTGAGCTGGTCTAAAGCCAGACTGATAGTCGGTTAAAATGTTCTTTTCGTTGATGAAGTCAGTAATTTGACAGTGCACGATTCTTTCTAGGCCTTTGGAAAGAGCGGGCAAAATGCTGATCGGCCTGAAATCCCTGCAAGATGCAGGGGCTGAGATCTTGTTTAAAGGACGAACTAGGGCAAACTTCCAAAAAGAAGGGAAAGTACAATGTCTCAAGGATGTATTGAAAATATGTGTTACGGTTGGCAGAATTGCAAAGAGATTGTCTTTAATGAATCGAATTGATGTTCCATCAAATCCAACAGCATTGCTATGGATTCGACGGATGGCATTTAATACATCAGACTGGATGATCGGTTTGAAACTAAACTCAGGGTAGGCAAGATTCGGGGGTGGTGAATTTATCAGTTCATTTAAATAATCATTTACTTTGTGCTGATTGGTACCCTGAGAATTAGAAGAAAAGTATTGATTCAATTAATTTAGGGGTATGGTAACTTGTTGCGAATCCGACTGCTTTCCAAGCCCAAGACTCTTTACTTTACCCCATAAAGTTTTAGAAGATTGCTTTCTATTTTCAAAAAGACTATGAATGTATCTAAGTTTTGAATTCCTTAAAAGCTGTTTTACTCTATTTCGGAGATTGCGATATTGATCCAATTGTAATTGATTTTGAGAGCGTTTTGCTTTTCTAAAAATAGAATCGCGTCTGGCCATCAGACTACGAATTTCAGGTGTCATCCACGGCACAGGTTTTCTTTTAGTTAAACGTTTGGTAACAACGGGGGCATACTTATCAAAAAGATTCAATATAGTATCATTTAGCTTGTTAACCATATCATCAACAGAATTTAAATTTTATATGCTGTGCCATGGCGTATGATGAACATCAAATAAAAAATCAGCCTCATTAATGTTCTTGAAATCTCTAAATTTAACAAATTTAATCTTGGGCTTAGGAGCTTTTATCGAATACACGCAGAAGATGAGGTCGTGTTTAGATATTGCAGGAACAGGAAGTTGCCCATGATGAATGATATCGCTGGGGTCAGACACAACTATTAAATCGAGAAGAGTGTCAGACTCGGCAGCATGATGAGTAGGTTCAAGTGGAAGTATAGACAAGTTGCATGATTCAAACATAGTAGTCAGGTGTCTGTACTCCCAATTTTGGGTAGGCATTTGTAAATCAGTATTGAAGTCGCCCATGATCAAGACATGACTGTATCTGTACATTAAATTTAAAAGTGAATTTTCAAAATCCAGCAAATGCCCAGTCCTGGGAGGCCGGTAACACACTCCCAGCAACAGGACATCGGCTCCGGGCAAGTTAATTTCAATAAATAAAAATTCTGGCTTGGCCGAGTACTCACCAGATGAGGAATGGACAACTTTAAACTTGATTCCCTCCCTAATATACACCGCAACGCCACCTCCTTGTTTACCGGTCCTATCGTTTCGCTGCAGTGTATATCCAGGCAGGGAAACGTCATTTGAATGAATACTCGGCTTAAGCCAGGACTCTGATATGCCAATCAAACAAAACTATTAAAACGAAAAATTTCCCTCACTTCATCAATATGACCTCGTAAAGACTGAGCATTCATGTGCGCCGCCCTTAGTTGCTTTGGGAATGGTGATAAGGAGCGAGCGAAACAGTCCGCTGTGGAGAGTGGAGCAGTAGGGGAGGGCGGTGAGGGGGGAGTGATAAGCCGGTCGGTGTGGCGGGCACTGTGAGTGAGTTGACTCACTATCCCGGGTCCAAATAGCGCGGCGCCGTGGCAGGCACGGCCCAGGCGCACGCCCCAGACACGGTCACTGACACATTCACACACTCATGCACACATTCAAACACCTCAAAATAAAAATACATCTTAAAAAATAAATTTAAAGTTGCACATTACAATTCAGTTCGGCTCCAGAATACAATTATAACAAGAAAACTTGTATTCAAAAGTTCCAAAGAAATAAATGAAAAAACTTTAAATGATAAACAGAAATTGAATGTAAAAAAAAATAATTGGGAAATGAGATAACATACAAAAAACATTAATTTACAAGTCAATAACTGAACTAATAGTTATTAAAGTCTATATTATTGATATAAAGTTTAAAATATTAAACAATGCCTTGAAAACTCGAATGTTATGCACAAATTGAGTATTCGTACTACAATTTAAATTTTAACAAATAATAATATTTAAACGAAAGTTACAAACAAAAATAAATTGATATATAAAATAACATGCATAACAATAAAAAGTAAAAAAACAATAGATTGATTTAATCCTACTAAATATAAAAATAACCATCTCTAAATAAATATAAAGTTAAATTACCATAATAATTTACTATTTTAAAATGATTATTGTTATACAAAAAAAATATTTAGTGTTCAATAAATCCATTTAGGGTTCAAGCAAATAATTTTAGCAAAGAATAAATTATAAAAAATAGTAAAACTGTACAGAATTTTAAATTAATTCAACTTGAGTGAATAAATCGGTCCAAAAAGCCAAAATAAAGCATACTCGACAAATATTTTCGGAATACATAATTTTATAACTTTAAAAATAGTTTTTAACAAAAAAAAACAGTTCTATTAAAAAAAAGTTCTTATCTGGAACCAGTGGTGGTGTACAGCTACTGAGCTGGAAGATCCGCCAAACGTGTCGCCACGCCCCTCCGCCCGTTGTTGTCGACCCAGAGCACCCTGCCGTCCTGGGTCCACACGTTCTTGACGCCATACCGCGACACCGCTCCCCGGTACAGCTCCTTGCGATGGCGAGTCAGGTCCTCCCTGATGGTCATACCGGTACCCTTTAGCTTCTTTTTTGAGACGAAAACCGCCTGCCGAGCCCGATATGATGTAAATCGAACTATTATGGGTCGGTGTCGCTGCCTGCCGTCAACCCCCGGTGTCTCATCTTGCCGCTTGCCGACACGGTGCGACCGACAGATTGCACCCTCTGGAAGGTTGACCCCAAGTTTGTCGCGGCACAGTTCAGTCACGAGCTCATCTGTGTTCTCTCCCGCAGTTTCCGTCACTCCAAATAAACGAATGTTGTTCCGCCGTTAATACTGCTCGAGCTCGTCTGTTCTATTTATCAACCTCTCGTCAATTTCATTTAATTTCTGCTGTAAGTTTTTTACATCGTTTTGTAGCTTACTTATCACGTCGTTGAATGTTGACAAGGCCGCTTCCATTGCAGTCTTCACTGCCTTTTCTACAGCGGCTTGTATAGCAGCGAGCAGCGCCGGATCGATGTTTTCATTGTTGGCCGGAGACATTGTTGTGGTAGCGGCTGCGGCAGTCGAGCTGGTCGTGTTCGTAGACGATGGCGCTGATAACGAACGTTGGACGTTCTTCTTGTCACCACTAGTTAGCAGCACTGGCTTGCCTCTCGGACCTGAACGTAATTTCGGAGGTGATCGAAACATGTAAGTTTTCCAGGTTATGTCACTAATAAGTTGAAGTAATATTAAAAATACTACTCCAAACACACTACCGATCACACAATTCACTCCCGAAATATTAACACTACCGTAATTTAAACTGTACAGGGTCTTGCTAGCGATTATATTGGCAATAACGACGATAGTGACGGAGCCGAAACGAAACGTGCCTCACTCTGTAAAAGTCATCCGCTCTCCTCCGATACAAAAGCGGTTACTGGTTAGTTCCGATACACCTGATGCTATCCGATGCTCCTGATACACCTGATACCTGCGTGTTTTGTGACTTTCGAGTATCATAGACAGTGACGGATCTAAGGGGGGGGGGGCAGCGGGGGCACCTGCCCCGGGCGCCAGGCAGTAAGGGGCGCTAGCGGTGCCCAACACTGGCTGAAAGGTTTCAGGTTAAGAAAAAGTGAAAAAATTAACGTCAAATTTTTGTTTCGTGGCCGGCAAACCTCTCAATAGCATCGCTGCCATAAAATCTCTTTCGCATCGCGGCCGTTAAGCCTATCTCTATTTTCATGGCAGTCAAATTCTCGGTGTTTGATGGTCAGAAAATTGTTCGTACATTTTGCGGACAAAGCGACGGTGCTGGGACTTTTCATGGGCGTTACACTCTTCGGTCGTATCGCAGTTGTCATATTGCGGTTGTTTATACCACGGCCTCGATCATATCGCGACCAGAAAATTGCTCAGTGTCTTTGTAGCCAGCAAATTTATACCACTTGACACTTCCTGTACCATTCATATACGCTAAAAAAAGGATGATTTGGGGTGGTTCAATGGAACTCAGCTACCTAATCCGGTCAGCATTCCAGCGTCTTCCCCAGCGCCCCTCCCCCTTCCTCTCTTGGTGAGTCACCTCTCTCTGGGTTGTTCCAGCCCTCGTGCCCACAGTCCAGGCCAGAGGTTCTGTAAGATTTATGACCCTCTGGCACAAAAAATAAGGGTACCTCTCGTTCCTTGAGTCCGTCTCCCGATTGGGCTGCGCGATACGTCAGTGGTATTTGACAAATATGTAATTTGATGGTGTAAAGTGGGTCTGTCTTGAAGTTTATAAGCATATATTTGGATGAATTCGTTTGTTCTGACCAACAGGTATTAGGTGCTAGGGAAATCAAAATAACTGTACAAAACAGGTTATAAGTATAAATTGTCAACTTTATTGTTTTTATAGAGTTTGATTACTAGAGGATTTTTGAACGGAATCATGCTCTCTCTTGAGTATTCTTCATCATACATTTTGTTGCAGTCTTCAATGGAAGTTTGAATTACATAACCTGGAAACGTGAGTTATATTAAAAAGTTAAATAGGTTGTTAACTGCTTTACATATTTGGAATACCAGTCGTACACTTTAAAAGGGACCCCGTAACGCAATGGTTTCCTAATTTCAGTAGGTTTCCCTGAATAGTAGGTGCTTGGATATATATGGCATAAATTCCCTGTTCTTGAAATTATCAGCTAGTTTCATATGAGAAATGTTTCATGATGCCATTCATTCTTAAATACCTCTGTTGTAATTAGTATGTGTCTTATGCTCCTTTAATTAATAAATGTGCCCTTTGCTTTAATTTAATGTGCCCTTGTAATAAACCATAAATGATCATAAATAAATGCCCTAATAAATATTTAAACATGTATGTGCCCTTAATAAAATATTGCCCTGACAATAATTTTGAATACAAGCAGATGTCTGATAATTTATGTGCTTGTGTATTGTATAATAATTTGTGTCGATGTAATCACCCCTCAGAAAATTACCCATCATTTAATTTTAAGTAATTAATTTCATTTCAATATTTTTTTAAATAATTATCGTTGCTATGAATATTATTTTAACCATCTCACTCTAATTACCATGTCAAATAACGTAATAAGTTGATTACTATAATTACAAATATATATATGATGAAAATTACAACCAAAGGCACTAAAAATGATTTACTCAAAATTAAGCTTCATGACCAATCTAAATTAAGTGTTGTGGTGACAAGATTAACAATGTGCTTCAAGATTTGTAAACCTCTATGAATGTAACAATGCTAACAAAATCATCATTGTTAGCCAAAAATTACCATGTGAGATGAAAAGGACTAAAACTCTAGCCTGAGCCATTGAAGAAGAAGGATGGTGTTAACTTCTTTTAAAAGGACACCGTTCCTATAATTATATTCCCCAGTCAGAGGACGAGCAGTTTGCTGAGCTAGTACCTAAAAAATAGGGAAAAACTGCCAGAGTACCTCATAGAGTCACTCCTTTTTGTCAAATTTAACATGAAGATTATTATTTATTATGTACCGGGCGAAGAAATATTACATGCTGATTTGGTGAGACCCAACCAACTATATTTTAACTACTGGCAAGTGTAGAAATAATTAACAGAAGCAAGATTTTCAAAAACTTTATTATTTCTTTGATATATTACATTTTGAATTATTAACTTCATAAATTTTATTCAAGGCCAAAATAAACTATTTAATTTCGGCCATCTTGGAACTGAAGCTTAATTGGCTATATTATTGTTACAATTACCTAAATTTATGATATTGGACTTTAATTACTATTCTATTTATTCAAACAATAGCCTACTGAAATTGTCAGCCGACACGGAACCACCTTTGAGGGAGTCATATTCTACTACCAATGAACTGTCAGAGCACTATTGTAAATTTATAATTTATAAATAAAACTGAACTTTGGCCTTAAGCCTAATACCAAGACCCCATGTTTGTAAACTGGGAAGTACCCCTGGCAAAATTATTTGACATTGTAACGAAATCAATAAATCTTCTCTATGTTCCTTTATAATTTTGAATATTCATTTAAAGATAGGTATCTTGGAAAATATCAAAATAATACTAAGCCTATTACTTACTGGTCAGGGCATTATCCAAATTTGATAATACAAGGGCAAACCTCTACATAGCCTAATAAGCAAACTAGTTACCAACACAAAAGCTATTAGTAAAGAACAACATATCAAAATATTTATTTATTTAACATGGGTAATAAACAATACGGGTTCAGACCTGGGAGAAATACTTGGAGCCCTGTGGTTAGGTTAGTTCATGGTGTAATTGATGACTTAGAAAATGGTGCTGTCGTATGTTTTAGGTCTTATGATTTTTCTAAGGTCTCTGCCACAGTCCAACATAGCATCATAGGTGAAAAACTCACACACTATGGCTTTTCACCAAGTTCTGTAAAATTAATTATTTCAAATTCAAAAGACAGAACTCAGTTTATGTACAAGGATGGAAATTTGTCTAGTGGCAGATCAGTGGTATGTGGAGTTCCTCAGGGGTCCATTTTAGGCCCAATTATTTTTAATGTATACATTAACGACCTGCCAATTAACATTTATAATATGAATAATGATGGTTTCCTCTTTGCAGATGACTTTGGTTTGACGGTAAATTGTAAATCTAAAGATTAACTCAAAACCACCCTTAGTAATAGTTTCTTAATTCTAGAAGACTGGTGTGCAGCAAGTAGACTCTCTTTGAACATTGACAAAATATTTGACATTCATTTTACTTTTAGCAGAGACATAGCCATAAATTCACTTAAATTCTTAGGTTTGTTCTTGGATTCAAATTTGTCATGGTGTGCCAATATTGACTATATATCAAGAAAACTGGCCAAGGGATTGTACATGTCAAGAGGGTTGGTTCAGACAGTTGATCCAAATTTCTTGCTCAATGTTTATTTTGCACAGATCCAGAGTTTACTTTCATATGGAATCATACTTTGGGGTCATATTTCACATGCTAGTAGGATTTTTATTTTACAGAAAAGGGCCATTAGAACTATTTGTAAAGTACCTTTTCGGACACACTGTAAGCCTTTATTTGTTAATTTAGGTGTGTTGTCTTTGCCCTCGTTATATGTGTTATTTACTCTCTGTTATGTTCACAATAACTTAAATAGATTTAAAACTAACAGCGATTACCACAGTCACAACACAAGAAACAAAAATAAATTGCGCGTTGAACAGTAAAGCTTTAGTCAAAAATTTGGCTTACATGTCAGTCAAATTATACAACTCTATTCCTTTGCATTTTAAATCATTGTCTCCAGTTAAATTTAAGTTAAGCCTTAATTTAAGTTAATATCTGAATGCCTTTATACCATAGATGATTTTTATTCAATTAACTGGAATTTGTATTTAAGTATTTTATTGAGTCCTATAGGATCCATGAGCTGTGATTTAGGATTAGGTCTTTGTATCATTCTTCCTTTTATAACAAGCCTATATGTATATGTATTATGTGCCTATTTCATGACCCTGTATTGTAAGCCATGTTCCTATTCTATGTACTTTTAATTTATCTATTTTTGTGTGCCATTTCATGTATCTGTTTTGTATATGTATGTTGTATATCATGTACCTTCTGCCATAAGCTACTAACGAAGTCCGTGTATTTTTGTAGAATCTATGACGAATAAAATCTATTGTCTATACAAAAATAATTTATTTAACAGTTGGGCGTTGGGTGAAAAACGCTATCTTTCATTAAACCACATAATTATTTTTCTTTTAAAATGGGAGAAGTTAACGTATTACTAAAAAATACAACCTAACAATGTCCAGTCTTTTCAGATATATTCGATCATGTTTTTAGTCAAAATTTGTAATTTAAATATTCTTTGATAATGACCTTTGTTGATACATTACAGTAGTATTTTGCTTACTATACAGAAGTTAATAATAATGTTATCTTGTCGTTTTTTATTTTTATTTATTTATTTTTTTATTGACTTAACTCACTCGGTCGGCCTACCGGGAATGGACTGAGCTTCCCCTTGGTCCTTAGATAAACGTGTGTCATATGCCTAACATTTAACAAAGTGAATTTGTGAAACACCCCATTGTAACAACATTACGAGATCAACTTTGCGAGACGCACGGGTGCGGTAGCAGAGGTTCCAGGAGTCTAGCACGCAGGCGTTGTCGAACAGCCGCGCGCCGAGCCGCCGGTCGACGCCGCAGACCACGCTCTTCGGCCGGTCACAGTTGTCGATGCAAGGGACTCTGCCTTCGACCACGACTGGAGAAGAAGAAAAGTGCTTTATTACCACAATAATTATTTGTACATTGCATCAATAACAAAAATATTTACTAAAGTTCATGCATCACTTGCAGGCACGCACAAGCCTGCAAAAGCAAAGCTTTCGTGACCTGTGCGTTGTGTGTCTTTGCACATAAAGCCATAGTCATAGTGACTGTCGGCGTGGTTGGTATTTTCACTTATTTTTCTCTAGCATGTTTACTCATTCCTGAAAAAACCCTTAAAAATTAATCTAACAAAACAAACTGGTAAGAATTATAAGAAACAAACATTATAAGATTATTGATATTTTTAATTAATTAACATACGATAATTATTTAAATGAAAAAATATTCAAATTATTAAAATCCTACACTCGGGAAAACATGACAAAAACAGGACAAGACTTAGAACGAAACATTGAGTACGTGATTTAATTATTAATTTATCAGCAATTTTTTCATTTCAATTCGTGTAAGAAAATATATATGTAAATAAATAAAATCGAGTATGATTAAGTTATAATAGAAACATTTTTTCCAAAAACCAAATTGTGTTGTGATTAAACCTTGGTAAACTTTTAAGGCTTTTATGTTAAATCTTACATTGAGGTATTTGTACTTTGGAGCTTGTCTAGACAATAAATTCGTTTATAAGTTGCTTTCTAAACTTCCACGCGTCTTCGACCACGACTGTGAAACACACAATACATTCATGGTAATGCACAGTGACATTTGGAGACTAAATAATTTCTTGATTATAATGATATGTGTTGTATTCACTGGATGTGAATAAAAAACGTCTTACAACGTACATACAATACAGTAAATATACACAAATGGTGGAAAATGTACAGTTAAATATAAATGCATTTTGTACCACTTGAGTATATTATTTACCGTATGTAAATACAGTTATTTGTAGTGTTGTAAGACGTTTTTGATTTACATCCAGTGTAACAAAACTAACAGTGTATTTGAAACTACCCATAACAAATTATTTTTGTTTCAAAAGTGGTCGAAGAAACTACTTCACTCTAGCCTACTATCTTTACTTTATGTCTAATAACTTAAATTTAAACTTTTTTCCGCGGGATTGCTGATTTTCGTTATTGTTTGATAAAATCCGAATAAGACATCAGCACTTAAAATTCAAGGACGGATAAAATCAGAATTTTCAAAACATATTTATAGCTAATTTATAAACTGTGAATGCATGAACCTCATTTGTCTCAGATATATAACTATTCTATGATCACCCAATCAAACAACGGAGCAATGATCCAGGCATTGCTTCTGCCTCTTTTGTTCAACTAATCCAGACTAGTGTTACAGAAACGGCCCCAATCACAATTTTCTTCTGTATCTGTCTATATTACTAGCAGACTGGTAAAAATAATAACCTCAAAATTTAAAACTTGATATTTTGTAAGAGTTTCATTGATTATTTTTTTATTTTGTAATTTAGCCCTATTATAGGGTGAACACAAAAGAAGTGAACAACTTTATTCAAAGATTACAGGAACGTTATACTACCTAGGAGAAAGTGAAATACACCATTGAGAAGCTAAGATTTTCAAGTTTTTTCCCATATATTACAAGTGCTCAATATGGGATCCTCGGCTTTTTTTACACACATCTATTCTAAAATCAAATTCTGCCCAAACTTTTTCAAGAATGGCTTCATTGACACTTTGTACTGCAGTAGTAATGCGATTCCGGAGCTCCATAAATTTAAATGGCAAAGGAGGAAAAAAACTCCGTCTTTCACACAACCCCACAAAAAAAGTCACAAGGAGTTAAGTCCGGGCTTCGTTCTCTCTAATTTTAACACCCAAAAAGACTTTTCTGTGAGCGTATCGACCACTTTTAAACAAATCAATAAATAACATCTTTTGTCACATGTTTGGCATTGTTGACAGCAATCAGCTGTTTGGGACGAAACTCGAGGTGTTTTCTGACTCATTGATACCTACCGCAGCGATTTCGGACCCGTAGTTTTCGAGAAATTGATGTTCAAAGTTGTTCACTTTTTTATGTTCACCTTGTATTCTGCTGATTTACATATATTTGTAAAACAGAAGATGATTCTTTGACTATTTAGGTGAGTTTGAAAATAATGAAATTCCACAATTAAATTTTGATTGAAGGGGTAAAACCCGACCCAAAAAGAATCATAATTGAACAACACTGTTTGAAGAGTGGAAGATTTACAACTATCCTGCGAATAACTCTCTAGGGAGCTTTCGAGAGTGACTGACTGAAAAGCATTTCATTGGTTAGGAGACTTGAAATAAACTAAAAACACTTGTTCTGAGTCTTGGTATTTTGAAAAGAGCCTTATTATCAACATTTTCAAATAAAAATACCTATATTGAGGAAAAAGTTAAAGACGGAAGATAAGCTATACAATTTGACTGTTCAAATAATGTATTACTAGGAATCCCACGAAACTGGTAAATAATTAATAAAGTACTTAAACGCTTCATGGTCATCTTTTAATGGTGTTCTTTTCATGGTCATCAATAAATGTAAGTTCATATGTGTTTGGATTTTAATATTTTAATACTTTGGCAAGAGTTGATGATGGTATCAAGTACCCAGACCTGACGATGCAATGTTTATCGCGTAACATGTAAATTCTAGGGATGTTAAATTGACACAAAGACAAACCGTACGACGGATAAGGTATGTAACCTGGTTTTAAGTGAATAAAGCAGACAGAAAATCGATTTCGACTGATAACTTTGATCGTTAAGAAACAATTAAGGATAAAAATGATATTTTGGGGATGAACAATTTATTGAATTACATGTTCATGGGTACATTCCACTACTATCCAGTTTCGCCCTCATGCATCTCCTTAAATAAAATTGGAATATACTTGTCAATATATTTTTAGTTTTTTTTTATGTGTATTCCTCAAAAATAAATCACAAATCGCACAATCAAAAGTAAAATAGTGACAACAAGTGTTTAGAATTTCAACTTAAGTGTTGTCTTTTTACTGCATATAAACAACAGTATTTTTTCTCTTGCTGTACGTGATTAAAATTCATAAACACACATGCAAATTAAATGGTTAAACATTAGTGGGAAGTTTAACAAACGCCTCCTATGAAGAAAGGAAAAGAACTAACGTATATAATGTCCATTTCCTGTAACTAATTGAGAGCGAGAGCTAAATAAAAATTCAGTTGGTAGGAAAACAATTAATTCCAGATTTGAAATACTTAATTATCATATCTTAGATTTTACTAGATACCCGACTAGTGAGTGATATTGAGTATGTTAGGAATGTTGAAACTTACGACATGCTATCAGCAGAATCAGCGGTTGTCTGTACATCTCTCGGCTTTATCAGTTCCATTACTAACACTTCCGCTAGGCCTACACATCAACTCGATATCTCAAGTGATTGCCTCTGTGTCGATCACTGTTAGTGGAAACCGTTTTTAAATACTGTAAAACAAAAATTAATAGCTGATATGATTTGTTAACAGTCAAATATAGAAGTTGTTTAAACAAATTTTCTAATCTGAAGTGAGGAAGAAAGTTATTTGAATGCAATGCAGCTCCGACACATATAGCACAAAATGTCTTTTTGACGTTCAAACACGTACTACTTTGTTTGCCCTATGTAATAATTCTCGCAGTCGCTGAAGTTAATTTTGTTGACTCCAGATTTCTTGGGATCTTTCGTTTGGGTTAGAGTTTAATACTTTACAGTATTCTATTACTGTATTCATTATTATGTACGCGGGTTTTTTTTGTTCTGAGTTTTTCTCAAGATCTCAAATTTTACTTATAGAATGTGAGTCGTGCAGCTTTATTCATAATCATAATATATGGTATACATATGAATTCTTCTTTTTGTTTTTCTGCTGATATTTCTTATTGGTTCTTATTTTTCATTTTCTTTTTTATGATTTTTCAATTATATTTGATTTATATCCGTTCTTAATTGCTAAATGTATAATTATACTATTTCCATTATCAAATTTATTTTTAGGCATAATTCCTCAGAGTAGTATTGGGTTACCGAGGGGAAGTGACGCTGACGCCCCCTCCAGCGCCCGCGGGAGAGTATTGATGCCGCTCGCCACGAGGGAAGCATTCAAGTGCAGATCACGTCTCTAATGTGGCTTCTCAGATTTGTGCAATTTTTCTCATATTTCTACACGACTTGTCCTTATGAGCCTTATAAAATGGTGCTTAGAATGTGATATCTGCAGAAGACTGCTCTTTCTTTCATACAAGAAATGCGTTTTTTATGAATAATCAATGTCTTTAAAACCATAATATTTAATTTAAATCAATGTTACTTAAATAAACACCTGAAGGTATCAAAGTTTATATAATTTGCCCTACTATACGATAACCTACTAAGAGTGATGATCGTTTTAATTGTGTGTCGACGTCGGTGTTAAACGATTATTTCGTGCCGAGTTGATGTACTTCGTGGACTGTGAGTCGCTTTTTATTGTTTACGGAGCAACTCGTCTGGTAGAAGGTTGCAATCGGAGTTTTTTCACTCAACAGCTGTCAGTCCAGTCACAAGACATTCGAAAAACGCAAGGAAAGAGAACATTATTCGAGTGACATCAATATGTTTCGTTTTTTATAGACGAAATCAGAAAAAAATTAAACAGATTGCAAACGAAGTTGTCATAGTAAACTAGTAGGTAAATAACTTCCATACTAACAAGCTGAATGTTTTTTTATCGCGTGATTGGATGAACTCCAGATGCTGCTGCTCTTTGGAGGATTCGAGTGAACAATTATGGAGAAGACGTTGGGAGAAAATTTCCTTTTGAGTTTTTGATGTGTAACTTTGATTTTTCCCACTAGTAATAGTTATAAAAAGGTATTACGTTACTAGGCCAGGAAGTACTGTTTTGCCCGACGAGCATGATAGTGATTTTCATGCGAGTACGGCAAAACTTCCCGGCTGTGTAACGTACGATATTTCTATCATACTACGCAGAAAAAACAAACCTTTAATCATAACGTAGTCCTTGCATAAACATACGTTCTTTCCGGCCTAGGTCGGATAAGAGTTTATCCGGCCTAGGCCGGCAATGGGTAACTTTCGAGCCAACAAAAAGGAACTGAAAACATATATTTCTGTATTAGTACGATGAAAAAACCTTTTTAAATGTAATTGAAAAATCGTTAACCAAACATCAAGTGATAAAAATTATCTGGTAAATATTTTTGTTGCACATTTAATCGATGGTTTGTTTCGTTTTTAAAATTATCCTAATTTATCTATGCCATTGTGTAATAAAAACAATTTTTCATCAATACTAATTTAATCATATTTTTTATATTTTAAAACATTTCAAAATCTCTTTCAGGGATTATTTTATAATGTAATGGCATCTTTTCGGTGAGCTATTAGACGTTTTTGCAAAATTTGGAAATTATCAGGGCAACCATTTTTGAGTAATTACATTACTTTCCCACAAATAAACACACACAGTGACATTCAACTACACTAGGCGCATTATATCTTGACCCTTGGGTACCCTTTTCACCTGAAGCAATTGGAGTAGAGTTAAATTCATTAGGAGACCACAGCTGATACGCAAAGGTGTACTAGCCTGAAATGTAAGCATTTTGCAACAGCTGTCAGTGTATATCTTAATTGTCATTTGTAAACAAACTACAGTTGATGTTTGTAGAAATTAGTTTTTATATTGTTTGTTGTCCAAAATCATTGACAATAAACAATATCTGACAGCTCCAGCAATGGACTAGGCCAAGGGTCAAGGTATAATGTGCCAAGTGTAATAATTGTTCCGCAATAGATAGATTCACTCCACTTCTTTCGTTCATCAACCAACATGGCTAAACCATGTGTTCACAGTCTCTCAGAAAAACATTCTATTAAAATAAAAATATAAATCATTGGTTAAATTATTAAATGAAATACTGAAGAGGCCATGGGTCGTAAGGCATCGTCCGGCGCGGGACATTAACTGCAGTCGCCGCTCGTGCTCCGAATGTTTGCAGAACTTTTCTTACCTTCTACGACATTTTATAGCTAACCTCGTGCATTAGATTTCACCGACAATCCCCAAGATAAATTCGTAGGAGATTTTGGTTTGTTTACTCGTACCAAACAAGTAAATGTAGAAAAAGTGATCATAATTAGAAAAGACCAAAAAATATTGTTGACAAATTTTCATTGAGATACAAACTTATTTTTGAAAATAGCGAAAATGTGAACCATTAAAGTAAAAATTGCATTGATAAAAATAAACAAGCAACTACAATAGTAAGGCTAACGGGATGTTATGCCTAGGTACATTTTATCTTTATCATGGAAAACCAAACTTTAGACATGTTATACTAATAGTATCTTTAATGATTATTTAACTTATGTTAGATAGTGTCAAACACCTGCACCCAACTTAGTTGTCAGATTATATTTAATTATATGATCTGTAATGTTTGTGTTTGTACCTTTCTGTTGATTTAAAAAATAAAATACTGTTTAAGTAAAATAGTTGAATTAAATAAGAGTTTTAGTTACATTAATTTAAACTGGTAAGTAAAGTCCACTTTTATGCCCTACAAAGGTTATGGGCCATAAAATATACTAGTGCATTCTTTTTTCAATTTTTAAAGTGTTTTCAATGTTTGTTTACAACAATTTAGGCTCAGATAGTGATTTTCACTAAAAATGAATTCAGGTTACAGAATAGAACCTTTAAAAAGAAATACTTATGATACTTGGAAAATTCAAGCTGAAGCTATTTTAATTCAGCACAATTTATGGGAATTTGTTACAGGAGAGAACAAATGTCCAGAAGATGGAGAAGATGGAGAAGATGGTAAGTCAACTTTAATAAAAAGAAATTTGAAAGCTAGGTCAGAGCTAATTTTAATTATCTCTCCAAGTGAGTTAAAGTTAATAAAGAACTGCAAAACTTCCAAAGAAGTATAGGATACCTTTTCAGACAAACCACAAACATAAAACTACAAAACACTTTTCAGAGTTCAGGTCCCGCTAGGAAAGGTACTTTATTAAAACAGTTAATTATCCACAAAATGAAAGATAGTGACAATGTTACGGATCTTGTAAACAAATTCATGGACGTTGTAGTTAAGTTTAATGAAATGGACATAGCTATTAATTCAGACTTGCTTAGCATAATGTTATTGTACAGTTCATCAGCATCATTTGAAAACTTTAGAGTGGCTATTGAGTCTAGGGACACTTTACCTTACCCTGATGACTTAAAAATTAAGATCATTGAGGAAAGTGAAGCAACTTCAAAAGATAAATACAAACAGGAGCAAGTCACTTTGAACCGTAAATCCAAGCAGTTTCAACCCAAGAAACATCTTGCAATAAGATAGTAACAATAACACTAACAATCAAAACAAACAGTCAGTCTTACTCCAATTTCAAAGTTAAATGTTTCAAATGTGGTAAAATGGGCCATACATCATTAGGCCTACATCTTTCAGTGCTACCAGCCTATTCACAACCAATTAGCCTATATATCATTATAACTTTGTAATTTGACTTGGTAAGTGACTACATTATGTGACTTTGCCAATTGTACTAACACTGAATTCAACGGCAATAAACATTTCTGATTTCTGATTTCTGATAAGGCTAATAAGTGTAGATCTTAACCTAATGGATCTGGTTTTAAAATACAGGCTCAATTTGTTTCTTCTGATTTAAACTCTTTTGATAAAACTTCTTCTGAATGGTGTCTTGATATTGGCTGTACGTCACATATGTGTAGATCACATCTAAGGGTCATGCTGCAGAATTTTCCGGTATTGGACAAGTTCCTCTTATTCTGAGTAGGAATGACGTTATTCACTTAAATAATACTCTTTTAGCTCTAAACTTATCAACTAATTTGATGAGTGTTGGTAAAATAACTGATCGAAAATGTAAAGTAATTTTTTTTTTAAAGAGGGAGCTGTGGTTAAAAATCTTAAAAAGAATGTAGTCTTAGCAGCAGAAAGACAAGGTGGTCTTTATTATGTCAAAAATGCTAAATCAATTTTGGAAAATGAAAGTTCAAACTTTTCGAAACAATCTGATATCTTAGACTGGCACAAAAAGTTAGCGCATCTTAATGAATCAGACTTGTAATTAGCTTTGAAAAATGATGTTATAAATGGATTATGTTTTAATCCAAAAGACCATATCGGGGAATGTGAAACTTGCATTAAAGGTAAATTAACTCCAACACCCTTTCCCATCAGAAAAGTTCCCAGGAATGTTAATTTATTAGAAGTAATCCACTCTGATATAGTCGGTTCCATGAATGTTACTTCACAAGGAAGTAATAAATATTTTGGTACATTTATCGATGAAAGTTCTCGATATTGCTATGTATATTTTCTGAAAAGCAAGCATGAAATTTTCGACCGATTTAAAGAATTTAAGAGTGAAGTGGAAAACCAAACAAGGAAGAAAATAAAGTACTTACAGACAATGGCAGGGAATACTGTAAGGGCGATTTCGACAAATTCCTAAAGGAAAATTGTATAGAAGAAGATTAACCGTTCCACACACACCACAACAAAACGGTTTGGCTGATCGGAAAAACAGAACGCTACTAGATATGGCCAGATGTTTGTTGATAGAATCTAATCTACCTGAAAACATGTGGGCTGAATTTGTCAACACAGCAAATTATATAAGAAATCGTTGTCCTTCCAAGTCCACAGGAAACTCGTCAGTCCGTCACATGAAAATTTTTGGCTCAAAAGTATTTATATTGAGCAAGGGATCAAGAAGAGGAAAGTTTTACCCTCGAGTACAACAAGGAATCTTTGTCTGTTATGCTAGTAAAGTCAAATTCACCCTGGAGTGAGGTGGAAGGGGCCTGCCGCAACTAATCCGCTCAACCCTTGGGTCTATTGTGTGAGCTCGCACGTAGGCAGACGGCGCAGCCCAGTTTAATGAGTCACGCCAAGGGGCTCCAGTACCGTTATGCAAACTTTTTTGTTTTAATGAAAAAGTGAAAATAAATTACATAGCGTAACCCGCCGAGCATTCCTGTTAATTTTGATATAAAATTTGAAGCGATTCGATACGTTTTACGATTTTTTACTCAAGAAATTAGTATTTATAAAGCGAAAAATGCTATAACATATGTTTGAAATGAAAGCACTTTAAAACTGGTTACAACTTATCTGTTTTGTAATGTTAAGTTTTTTTTTACGAATAGGATTTATGTCAGTACATTGAGCCGCATTTACACTCTACGACCTGTTTAACAAACTTCAACTGCATCCTTAAACTGAACATGTTTAAGGATGCAATGAAAAATATTAAACAAAGTTGCAAACAAGTATGATTAACTCAAGTGAGATAAGTTTTATTAATACATTTGTATTTAAACATCTTAGATGAACAAAAGTTTATAAAACAAGTTGTATAGGGTGAATTCAGCTTTACTAGCCGCAATAAAATCAAACTTCAAACAGAATATTTATTTGGCGTCAAATTAATAGAGAATTGTTAAATAACATGTAATATATTTATATTTAGAGTTAACCCTCTTACAGAATATATTTACAAACGTCGTTGTCTGATCCACAAAGAAATTCCGCGAACAATCTTGAATGGGTATGACTTCCGCGAAGTTCCGGTAAGGGATGAGCATGACTCACTGACTGTCACATAAAGGGATATCTGTATCCTCTACTAATCGATCCTTAGAACAGGAAATGACTAACACATTTCAATGTTGGTGTTAGATTCCCTGCTGTGGTCAGTTTAGTTTTGCTAGCTGTCTAGTGAATAAGGTTGGTTAAGTGAGTGAAGTGAGTGCGATGGCAGAGGTTCGGACTCAATCGCCGGAGAAGTATATTACTCCTAAGGGTAAACGGGCTTATTCCAGTGCAGAGCGACGACTCATTTTACATGTGTACGTGTGTTTTTTATTAACTGTAGGCAAACAAGTTGCTGTTGTTATTGTTTCTCTATAAATTAATAGTGTTTATATTATTATTCGCGCTTTCTCTGTAGTTTGACAACAATTTAAGTAGTACAGTGTCGTTTTAGACTATTTATTTATTATTTAAATTATTTGTAAATATTTTTACCTTCTCTGTCAATATCAAAACATTGTGGATATTCATAATATATATACATAAACCAAAGTTGTATATACAAAAGCAAAATACATTTGGCAATAAAGAATTATATGAAAACATATACGCAATTTTATTTTGTAAATCCTTCTAAATTGTAGTTATTAGATTACATAACGGATAAGTTGTAACCAGTTTTAAAGTGCTTGCATTTCAAACATACGTTATTGCATTTTTCGCTTTATAAATAATTGCTTAAGAAAAAAATCGTAAAACGTTTCGAATTGCTTCAAATTTTATATCATAATTAACAGGAATGCACGACGAGTTACGCTATGTAATTTATTTTCACTTTTTCATTAAAACAAAAAAGTTTGCATAACGGTACTGGAGCCCCTTGGTGTGACTCATTAACCTGGGCTGCGCCGTCTGCCTACGTGCGAGCTCACACAATAGACCCAAGGGTTGAGCGGATTAGTTGCGGCAGGCCCCTTCCACCTCACTCCAGGGTGAATTTGACTTAAAAGCCTAGAGAATTTGGGTCCCGCAAGAAAAGAGAGTTAAAATTACTAGAGACATTAAATTCTTTCGAACATATACTATGAACCTGGAGAGCAGAAACATAACTATGAATTCCTTGAAGTACAAATCTCGGGGGCTGAGGAAACCAAAACCAATGAAAATGATGACACAGAAGAGGACTTGATAACCAAAACTAACGGACACGAACAAAGACAAGAGGAACAGTATGATGACGAGAGTGCATATGAAGATGGAAGTAGTAACGCAGAAAATTACTCTGAATCATGGGAAAATAATCTTGATGACTAGAATGATATTCATGAAAATTTACGTGAACCTGAAATAGATGAGATACAACCTAAGCAGAAAATTTCCAAAATGGACTGAAGATTATCAAATGTCATCAAAGTGTGATGAAAATTTGGATGAGTGGAATGAAGCTATAAAAAATTAATTAGTTGCTCATTAAAAAATGAAACTTGGATTCTGGAAGATGAAAATAAAACAACAAATGTAATAGGATGCAAATTTGTATTGAAGAAGAAATTTAAACCGAATGGAGAATTAGAAAGAAAAATGTACGTTTGGTTGCCAAAGGTTTTGCTCAAAAACCAGGAATCGACTTTGATCAAACTTTTGCACCAGTAGCAAAGCTTAGCTCAATCAGACTTTTGAAGGGAATAGCTGTTGAAGAAGGCCTAAGCATTGAGCAAGTGGATGTTTCAACTGCATTTTAAATGGAGACATTGAAGAAAAAGTTTATATGAAGCTGCCGGAAAACCTAGAAAAATATCTTCACGATATAATGATCGATGAAAGTTGCAATGAGGGCAAATCTTTATTCAAAAAAATGCAAGAACATACTTGATGGATTAAGGAAATCAAGAGGTAAAAAAGTTTGACTTCTCAGAAAGGCAATATATGGTCTAAAGTCACAAGCTAAGTATGTAAATGAAGTTTTAGAACATTTCAATATGAAAGATTGTAAACCAGCAGCAACTCCTCAAACTCCAGGTCAAAAATTTCCCCTACCAAAAATTGATCGGTTCATTGGTGTATCTTTCATTTGTAACCAGGCCTGACATCACACATGCAGTTAGTTACTTGAGTCAGTTCAACTCATGTTAAGGTAAAGAACATTGGATCGGCGCTAAAAGAGTTGTTCGATACTTACAAGGCACAAAACAACTCTCTTTTGTATTTTGAAAAACTGGCAAACCACTAATCGGTACAGCTAATGTAGATTGGGCTAGCAATGAAGACAGAAGATCTTACTCTGCTTTAAACTTGGCGGTGCTCTGGTGAGTTGGGAATCGAGGAAGCAAAGGACAGTCGGACTGTCAACAAGTAAGCCGAATATATGTCTTTAACAGAAGCAGCAAAAGAAGCTATTCATTTAAAGCGACTTACTGAAGACATACAGAGATCTCATAAAGTGATAGAAATATTCACTGACAATCGGTCTGCCATAGCCATGACAAAAACCTCAATGATGAGAAGCAAGTCAAAACACACAAGAATTCGAGAACATTTTACAAGAGAAAAAGTTCAAAGTGGTGAAATAAAAATAACAAGCCTACTGAAGACATGGTTGCTGATATTTTTACTTACGGACTACATGAAATAAAGCATTTCAAATTTATAAAATGTCTTGGACTCAGAACGGCTTAGATGGGTGAGGGGTAGTGTTAGTTAGTGTCAAACACCTGCACTCAACTTAGTTGTCAGATTATATTTAATGATATGATCTGTAATTTTTGTGTTTGTACTTTTCTGTTGATATCAAAAATAAAATACTGTTCAAGTAAAATGGTTTAATTAAATAAGAATTATAATGACATTAATTTAAACTTGGTAAGTAAAGTCCACTTTTATGCCCCACAACTTAAAATAACCTAATTAGGTTTAGTATTTTCAAAATTTTAATATTTGAACCAAACTAAAATCAGCCCGTTTGACATTTGCAAGGAAGAATTTTAACACACCTTTAGACCAGAGGTTCTGAACGTGAGGGTCGTGAACAGATTACAACTGTAATAACTATAACGTGATGTGACGTCAAGTTCGTTTACCGTGGCGCGACGTCGACTTCGTTCAGCATAATGCAACGAAATTATGCAATAGATGAAAGAATCAAGTTTATATCATTATATGATTATAAGGTTAAATCTTGTTTTCTAGACCGCTTCGGCTCCACTATACAACTGCCTTTAGAATACCAGATATTTAATTGTGAGCAAAATATTAATACCATTGTGCATTTAGAATAATCATGGTTATTCTAACGTAACAAATGTATATAGTGTGCAAGAAATGCTGCAAGTTCGATGATTTTTAGTTCACTTAAACGCGGTTTAAGATCACCTCACGGCCTACGTATCAGACTAGAAACATCGTCGCATCTCAAGTACGTCTCAATGAATGGTGGAATTACGTCCAACACAAGAAGTGTTGTTTTTTTTACTTCCACTTGTTTTTACTAATCAGTGATGGCAAAAGTCCACAGAATCGAAGTCAAACCATAAACTCACCATCAACAACAATGAATTTCAAACAAAGAAATGAATTGTAAATTTTCAGTAACACAAATGCTGAGGTCGAACAACGTAAAATGTGATAAGATGGCAGTGACTCATGCTGATAGCGATCGCTGGGCATCAGATAGGAGGGCCAGTCAGTATGGTGAAAGGCGAGACTTGGACATACAAGCCGCTGGCCGCGAGGAGACGACATGCGTCGAACATGAAGGTCATACTCGCCGCTCTGTTCGGGGTCTTGGTGCTGACGGGGATCACAGGTGCCCAGAGACATCCTTGTTTGGTTCTTTAGGATTAAGTTACTACCCTAAGTACAGTTCGTCCGTTTTGTTTTGAGCTATGGCCTACTCCGTTACCGGAACAGTCAAACATTGTTTATTCTCAATTATCAGGTACAATAAACAATGTAAACATTAATTTTAACAACCATAACTGTGTTCGTTTCCAAATTACATTAAAGATACAAAAAGACAGCTGTCAGGCTAGTGCGCCTTCAGAGATCAGCTATGAAGTTCTCATAATTCAAGATTAAACGGAAGAAGTGTATAATTAATTGTGAATTCAAATACAATCACTGAAAACAAATATAAAATCAGCTAAGATAATAAAAATAAGATTAACCGTTTCATCTTTATTAGTTTGATGTTATTTAAAATGCAATGATTCTAAATTAAATAGTATAAGCATCTGCTGACTAGAGTATTATACGATTTTTGTGTAATAAGTTAAGATTTTTGTCAAAAAAATAAAGAATTTTTATGATAAAATCTTCAACTATACCAGTTTTGATATAACCTGAATAATTTATTAATCTTCGATGTATTATTATAATACACATTTCCTTAGTCTACCTGAACTTAATAATTTTCTAAACTAAAAAATACATTTCTCATACAAAATAAGGTTATTTTGGAATGAGAGTTTATTTGACCTCGCATGTAATAACGAATAAAAAGTGACTAATAATCCCAAAGAGTGTCGAATCAAAGGAAATATCTCCTGGAGTGGAAATTACGAACCAGACTGGTCGTCGACAGTTAGAAACTAATTGAAACTACAAAACTGTGGTGAAAATTGTAATGGACTTCAGAGAATCGATAGGATCACTGGACTCTCGCTGCGCGCCTTTCAGCAAAACGGGTTTTTTGAGTTTTGTAAACTATGTACATTTCGTGATATAATTAATATCGGCTTCAGTAACAAATTACTTGTCGTCAAATATTAAAGATTTCTATGTATTTGCAGTTAAACTTTACAAACACAGAGACTTTCATTTACAAAAACTACCCTACTTGAATTTTAAAACCTGTACATGTGCCGGAAGGAAGGCGATAAACTACAACTCTTTAGTGTCTTTGTGTATTTAAAGTTAGTGTCTTTGTGTATTTAAAGTCAACTTCATAGTTTTTAAACGCATCGAAATGTTAATATTTGATGACGAGTAATCTGATAATATTTTTGTTTAACCAGAAAGTGGGATATTACATCCCGGAATATACAAAGTATTCAAAACACAAAAGAACTAATTGAATGAAAGGTACATAATCAGTGATGCAGATAAATTAATAGTCAGCCCAATTAATAATAAATTAATAGTAGGCCAATTAATATAATCACTGCCAAGAAGCTATGAGTGAAGTTCTGTCTGTTGCAGGCCACCTGTTCAGCAAGAGAGAAGCCACCACAACCCCTCCCCCCTCGGCCAACCCCCACCACGAGGCCCTGGCTAAACTGCTCAGGACATCTGAGGATGCTATAGGATGGAGTAAGTTTTTGTTTAACCTACTTTAAAGAATTCTTTATTTGGTTGCGTTCTGCAGCTCAGTCATGATTAAAGTGATGTGGTTTAAATAAATAAGGCTTTATAAGAACTTAGCTTGATTTAAACACGTATTGGGTCAAATTACGTTATATGCCCCCAACTGTATATTTCCAATATTGACCATTATAACAGTTGAATAAGCTGTGTAGAGATAATTAGAGATGTAAAAGACAAATTATAGAAACAAATTTTATCCATACACGGCCTGCTTTCACACCCGAGAATTATCTTATGAGCCGTTATCTCGTGTCGTCGCTACCTGTAGTGGCGGCAACCCGAAATGTTAGGTTAGGTTAGGATCAAATCTTATCTAATTTTTAATACTATATTTTATAAAATAAATTAACCTAGCCTAACCCAACCCGGGGCCGGCACAGCGCCGATGCGTCGCGTCGGCGCTACCTTTATCCACATGTCCGACACATAAGGTTAAGGTAAAAGCGGCAGCAATATCGACCAAAATATTCTCAAATGCTTGTTTATTGACGGAATATTACTTCTGCCACTCAATTACAACGATTTATAAGGTATTTTCCGAGAAAAAAAAAATTATGCGTTGGGGGCATATAACGGAATTTGACCCACGTACTGTGTACTTTATCCCTACCGTCTACCGTCCATCAGCCTCGCTCAGGCCGCTGTCGGTTGCTGCCTTCGCCTGAGTGTTACTTAGCGACTTCGACATAACGGAAATGAAAAAATTCCATTTTTACAGTCATAAACAAAAACAACAATTTTCCAGGCTTAGATTCACTAAACTTCGGTTCGCTGGTTTTCCACCTCGATGTTTTACGAACAGTTCAAGATTAGTTAGTTACACGTGATGCTTAAAGGTGCTCGTCGCGTCACCTTAACTTACTGTCGTCAAATACAGTAATAAGTCACGACTCTCAAATTAATATAGCATTTTGGTTTTCATGTTTTATGAGCAGAACTGCTTTAAAAAAAGACTATATTATGCATATTTCATTAGTTTTTACCGTAACTTTAATTTGTTACTTTTCATTGAACTATTTTTATTGCACATAACATTTAGCTCTGTCATTAATTCAAATTTTTATGTTACGTTTGCACTGTACAGAAGCGGATTCGGCCAAATCGTGTAACACTATAACTAAAACCGACAAGTCCGGGTGTATGTATTGTTTTACTGCCACTATCAACAGCAGCGTTTGACATGTGCTGCGACAGGACCGGCCGATCCCACTGGCCCAATCAGAGTTGAGCGTTCCTGTTGACTCAGTACAGTTACTGTGTTTATCTAATTTTCACTTTTTGTCCTTAATGCTTTATTTCGAATTGGATCAATGAGGCATCATTTTTACGCTTTCTCATCTGAAAAAAAATCGTTTATGTTTCTTAATAACTCTACCAAAAAAATTCTTTCCATTACGGAAACCAAAGAAGCCACATTCAAAAAGAACGTGATTTTCTGACTTATATTGTAATATATTTGTTCCTTGCTGACACGTGTAAAAACCAGCAAAACTAAATCGAAACTTTATATCATATTGCTGACGGGAAAATTTGTATACCCAACATAAATTATCACGTAGTACCATGGGACCGAACTTTGCAAGGATAAAATCCTCATACCTTTAATACCTTTTCTTGAAATGGCGACCTACCTACGTAGGTATTTTCAGCTAACTATGAATGAGAGATGAGTGAAATATAGTTGTGACGCGATCTTGTAGTTTTGTTACTCATTGAGGCATTTTGTCACACCTTGCGACCTAGTCACCGCGACCCAGACGCCGCGCCGCGACTAAGGAAAAAGAGTAATTAATAATTGAATTCAATGAAAGTAGCCGCCTTCATTTAATTTAATGCATTACTCTCTTTTGTCAGCTTATCAAAAAGCTCTTTGGGTATATGTCCTGTTCAGTCGCAGTATTATTTTGGAACTCAAAATTACAATCCTTGTGATTTGTTGTGCTGTAGCACACGAGCAGTTAGGCAACGGTCTTAGATGAATTAAAATACCGGGTGTCCCATAATAGTCCCCCCCCTAACTTTTTCCTATATTTTTTCAAATATGAATTCCACACCACCCCCAATCATTATTGGGTAGTTAATACTTCATTTTGAGGGGGTAGCCAATTTTGGCCGCCATCTTGGATCCGCCATATTGGATCCAAAATAATTTTTTCAAATGTAAAAGTGGTGTTGTGACCCAATATTTTGAACTAGATTTTTTCACTGATTACAATGCCGCAATCCGTTTTTTAATATCTCCATTGGTTCTCAAGATATGACTACTTTTAATTAATTTGTTTTAACCTATTTAAACAATACAAATTGATAAAATAGGCCCATAACCACAAAATAACAATAGATAGCGACGAACAACCACCATCAGTCATTGTTGAACGATTTACACTTAACTTTCACCAATGTAAATTTTTTGGCCGCCATCTTGGATCCGCCATTTTGAAATGAGGTAAGTTATTTCAAATATGAAGTTGGTATTGTGAACCATCATTTCGAACTAGTTTTTTACGCCAAATTAAATACCGCAACCCGTTTTTAATTATAGTGTTTAGTTTTCAAGATATTGACATTTTTCTTAAAAAAATCTCAAAAAATATGAATTTTTCAAAAACTAAGCTGTATAACTAAAAACGGGCTGCAGCATCAAATTTGGCGTAAAAAACTAGTTTGAAATGATGGGTCACAATACCATCTTCATATTTGAAATAACTTACCTCATTTCAAAATGGCGGATCCAAGATGGCGGCCAAAAAAATACATTGGTGAAAGTTAAGTGTAAATCACTTAACAATGACTGATGGTGGTTATTCGTCACTATCTAGCATTATTTTGTGGTTATAGGCCTATTTTATCAATTTGTAATGTTTAAAATGGTTAAAAATAAATTATTTAAAAGTAGTCATATCTTGAGAACCAATGGAGATATTAAAAAACGGATTGCGGCATTGTAATCAGTGAAAAATCTAGTTCGAAATATTAGGTCACAACACCACTTTTACATTTGAAAAAATTATTTTGGATCCAATATGGCGGATCCAAGATGGCGGCCAAAATTGGCTACCCCCTCAAAATGAAGTATTAACTACCCAAGAATGATTGGGGGTGGTGTGGAATTGATATTTGAAAAAATATAGGAAAAAGTTAGGGGGGGGACTATTATGGGACACCCGGTACATATAAATAAATAGGGTGTTAAATTTGTTTTGAGTTTATGATAGTAAACACAATTGTTCATAGACATTGTATTTACTGTTTGTGATCTACTGCATTCTTCGCCTTTCGTTACTAAGTTGTAGAATATTTTACCTACGGTTTACACAAAAATAATTCTTTAACAATTGTAAAATTTAAATAAGTAAATAAATCTCACAACATGCATTGACTGACGTTACAATATTAGCCATATTTCATGCGGCTGGATACAAAGGGAGAAAAAGGAATGGATATTCGAGATAGAAATTAACGGACATTTTACGGTTCGTTAGCTTTTTACTTTAGAGAGGGAGATCTCATTATTGGAAATGGAATTAATAGCCTCCAATGAAATTACATAAAAGTGCGATTACAAATATTTTGTATTGATCTATAAAATTAATTTTATATTCATTTGTTTGAATGGATATACGTATGCATTTGATTTGATAGTTCGACTTCACTTACAAAATACATTGAGCTTTATTTAAGTAATTATTTTTTCAGTTGGCAACAAAACAATAGATTCAATAAATAACATCAAGAATTTGACAGCTTCTGCAGTAACCCCTGAGTCGCCTTTGGTGGTAAAGAAGAACAAGTTTTTTAACTTGCGTAAGTAAAGAATTTCTTAAAAAAAAATTAAAATCTAATTTGTAATATTGTGTTAAATATTGTAGACCTATAGATATGTTCAAATTAAAACGGCATGGTTTCAAAGATAAGAATTCTTTATCTGTATTTAAAAATAGTTACACACGACGAGTTCGGCTTGTTCGGATTACGTACGTTTCGACATTATGAGAGTGCCATGTTCAAATCCATAAGAACTTTCTTCTTTTGGTACGTGCGTCACAAGTTTAAAAATCCTACATCCAACGGACAGGGCATGCATCTCATTAATGGATCATATATTTCAACGGCTTTTAAGTCTCACACACCGTTTTTCATTAATTTATTTTGGGGAGTTGATCAACTCAGTCTATAACAATATCTCTTAACTGTTTTCGGGTAATCAGGATAACTGGTTTCGGGTTTTCTGTTCTTGTAGGATAAATAAAAAACTGGGAATACAAAATATCAAGGCCTTTAAATAATCAATGCCTGTTTCACAATTTTTGTAGAAAAGCAGTTCTACAATTTAACTTACTAGATTAAAGACTCCTTTGATCACTCAATTCAGAAAAGTTTTAATCAATCACAAGATCATGCCCAATGAGTTTAAAAA
Source organism: Flexamia atlantica (assembly GCA_035578135.1). NCBI lineage: Eukaryota > Metazoa > Arthropoda > Insecta > Hemiptera > Cicadellidae > Flexamia > Flexamia atlantica. The sequence goes on from JAQJVK010000019.1 coordinate 6,242,364, forward strand.
GTTTGAGAAGTTGCCGTAAGTGAACAGGCGCAAGTTAATTGAAGAATTCAATGTTAACAAGAACTCGCCATTAGCGGCATTCATTGGGATTCCTCACCCGCTGCTCCGTAGAGCCGGGCTTGAGTCTTGGAATCAAGCCCCATTCACAAGGGGTTATCATCAAACCCTACGCCGGAAAATGTTTCCCGTTTCCAAATCCTGCGCTAATATTTTGTAGTAAATAGAGATAAAATAATGGTTTAAACATGTAAAAGTATTTCTGATTATTAAAAAGTAATTGTCAGAATGAAAATTAATAATTTGCTTTGTTATTAATATGTAATTATGTACATCTGTATTCAGTTTATTCTATTTACAAATTCATTTTGCTTTTCTGTAATACGTGTAATTTTCGTTGTAGTGTAAAATATACAGTTATATATTAAATAAGTGAAAATATTTAAGATATTAAATATAATTAATTATCTGTTGGCATAACTCTCTCCTTTGATGCTTAGAAGTGTAACCTTGCAATAGCTTGACCAAAATGTTCGCAATAAATCACTTAACACATTTCGTTCACACACCTTACTCACACCTTACACCTTCTTCTTGAAATACACTTTGGGAGCGTCTTAAATCATTATGTCGTGTTAATACATTCTGCATCTCGGTGTTTTGGTACAACAATAAATCATATTATATACAGTAAACTCCCGATTATCCGTGGTGCGGACCATCCGCGCGTGCTGCGAAAAGCGAGTAAATACGTATTTATAGAAAAATTAGACTGAACTGACAAGTTTTTTGAGTACAAAACGCGCGCAGACTTTCTCCGTCTACCGTAACGCGAAGACGATGTTTGTCTACCGCGACGCGAGTACGATTTTCGTCTACCGCGACTCGACGACGATTTTAACTGCGTCGTGACAACAATTATTTATCTATTGCGACAACAATATTCGTCTACCGCGACGGCCATATTCGTCTACCGCGGCGTCTACTACAACGACGATACTCGTCTATCGCAACGACGAACTTTGTCTATACCGCGACGTCCATATTCGTATAACCCGACGACGATATTTTTTCTACCGCGGCGACGATACTCGTCTACCGTGATAACAATATCCTTCTACTACGACGACGATTTTCGTCTACTGCGACGTGACAACAATATGTGCCTACCGCGACAATGATATCTGTCAACCACAACGACGTCATTCGTTTGCCGCGACGTCCATATTCGTCTATTGTGACGCGATACTCGCCTACCGCGACGTTATAGGATATCCCCCCCCCGAAATTAAATCTTGGTTCGCCCCTGATTGTATTAAGTAAATTGATTTTTAATGTTGATTTTTTTCTCTTTTATCCTCTCCCATTTTTAACACTTGCGGATTATCCGCGATTTTCGTTATTCGCGGTAGTCGCGCCACCCAATTCCGCGGATAATCGGGAGTTTACTGTAATAATATTTTCACCCCTCCCCAAGAGATGCCACTACATTACTCATTTTCATAATCATATTCGTTGCATGCTAAATACTCACATTAACAATAATAACCAACACTAATGCTGTGTGTGTGGCAGTGCGGGGGGTGGCGCGCTACAACGCCAGCGGGGGCGGCGCGGGGGCAGACACGGAGGCAGTGGAGGCGGCGGGGGCGGCGCCCGGCGACAGCGGCGAGAGTGTCGTCATCGCCCACCGCACCCCGGGCCACGGCTTCTCCTGGGGTAACACCGGCGTCTCTTCATAAGAAAATTATTGGATTAGAAATTTTTCTTAAGAGTTTCCAACTCTACATCAAACTAGCCGTTTTTAAAGTCCTTTAAAAAGGATAGTTTGAACTAAAAAAAATAGGAATGACAAAGATTACTTTGAGAAAACATTCAATCTTATGGTAAATCTTATGGTTAAAATCTCATTTTAAATTTAATCTTTTCTTATGGTACGAACAGATACAGATGCAAAATCTTCTTCACTGTGCCGTCCTTAGTTGTATTTTATGACTGTTTATTTTCTGTAAATTAAAAAATCGTTAATGTAATTATATCACACTTTTTTAATCACGCAATGAAAATAGATAATGTGTAATATCAATATTTTAAAAGGTTAGTTTTTTTACGAAATGCTTGATTGATATTCAATGGAAAACAATAGATTCACGATATATCAATACAATTATTTTGCAATACTTTCCTGCTCGCAGAAATCGAAAACAAAATAATTTGTTAGGTAAAAAAACATTAAACTCAGCTTATTTTATCTCTTTACTTGCTCACTTCTCAGACTCCAAAAAATTACTTTGTATTCACTAATTTAAATAATTAGTCTATAACAAGTGAAAAATTAGGGACCACTGTATGTAAATTTTTGCCTCTATTTTTAAAACACCCTCTAGATTGTTGAGATATCCCGTGTGACTCGACGTCTGTCCGCAGGCCCGCCCGAGCCCGAGCCGACAGTGGAGGACGGGGCCCCGGAGCACGCAGGTCTGCTGCGCAGGGCCGGCCAGGGCGTCCGCAGCGCGCTGTCCTACCTGGGCCGCCGCGGCCGCGACGTGCTGCGCGCCGGCGTCGACACCGGTGCGTCACACTGCTTCTCCTGGACATCATTTGTTGATTTAGAGTTTTTTGAAGATATTTTGTGTAAACCTGCAGCTAAACCTACATCTAAAAGCAAAATTTTCTATTAGGCTTTTGGATATTAAAATAGTAAACCTACAAGATAAATTCTGGTTACCTATATATAAGAGAAGATTTTGTTTCATAATCAGGCTTTGTTATTGTAACAATGAGGACTTTATATTTAGAACCTTTTTTGTGGTAGTGAAAAATTCGTAATGAGTACTACTTTAAGAATAACGGGACTTAAAAGAAAGGTTGCTTTGGGCTTGGACAAAACAATGCTAATCTATGAAATAGCTTATTCGCTTCTAAAAATCAATTTGGAAAAATCAAAGCTATAATTTTCCCGGGAACATTTTCTTTATACTATAGAAATCAAATCTCAAAGCGAAATACAAAATTATGACCCCTCTTAATAATCATAATGATGAAATGCTTCCTGAACACAATAGAAATAACTCAATGAAGCGCGAGAGGCGGGAAAATTTCACTTCTCTTTCGCTAGTGACAGGCGTGTCCCTGACGTAAAGAAACGAAAGCCAACGAATATAGTTCGCAAGGTCCTGTCAAGTATGCCATTGGCTGGAGCATTTTGGTTTTTTTTGGTCACGACGTCGTTTCTCATTGCACCGAGACCAATGAATTTTCAAAGATTTCGGAATTCCTCGTGTGCTTCCGTCTACCTTCGTGGGGTTGATGGCCTGTTGTTGGCGAATGATAAGTATACAAATTACCCTCCCTCTCCCGCTTTAAAGTTGTATTAATTCTACTATAATTTATATTTCACAAAGAAAAAGTATATTACGTTACTAGGCTGAGAAGTACTGTTTTGCCTAGATTTTCAAGCGAGTACGGCAAAACTTCCCGGCCGTGTAACGTACGATACTTTTCATCATACTACTCAGGAAAAAAACATACTTTCAATCATAACGTAGTCCTTGCATAAACCAATATGTTTCTAAAACATTCAATCCTAACATATAACAAACAGAACATACATTTGCTACGGATGCAGTGCTTCCACTACATTCCTCTAAAAAGAAACCAATAAACAAGCATTAAACGTCGGTTTGTACAAATCAGCTGATTGTTTACTTCCGTTCTATCCGGCCTAGGCCGGCAATGGGTAACTTTCTAGCCGACAAAAAGGAACTGAAAACAGATGTTTCTGTGTTAGTATGATGAAAAGTAATTAATATAACATCTGTACTTTTAAGGAAATATCGAAATTTAGTCGATTGATGTAAAAGGAGCTCTACGTGGATCGAAGTTTTCAAGAGCACTCTTTTTATTCCGTTATTTAAGAAATTGCTTACATATTGATAATATACAAAAATTTATTTTTTGTTGTAGCTATTAGTGCAAAAGAATCATTGAAAACAAAACTATTTAAGAAGAGTGAAAAACAAGAGGGTAAGTTAAATATTTATGTATTAAATTTATAGAGAAGGGCCATTTAATTGGTTTAAAAATCATGGAAAACGGCTCTTAGCGTGTTAAAGTCAGAAATCCAATACAATAAAAGCTACACTGGCTTTAAATTTGAAGTACAAGCGCCCGCCGTTGAGCTGTGAACACTTCTCAGCAGTTATAGCGCAGAGTTGTTTTCTGCTTTTTTTGTCAATGTTTAAGAATTGCAAAGCAGTCAAATTAACACCAATAATGTCCAGAAGAAAAACTTCGTATGTCTTAAGCTTTGCAATTGGATTTTACATTGACAAAGTTTTGGAAGTAACTTAAAAGGACAAAGTTATGGTTAGGGTTAAAATAAGCAAGTAAATTGACGCCTTTTAATTGGTTAGGGAACAAGAAATATTTTTAATATATGTCATATTTATGTCATTTCATTCATTGAGTTGGTATTGTAAATAATTTCAGCAGATTAACTACGCAGCTTAACGATGTAATTATGTGCAATTGCGTATTGGAGCTTTTATAATATTAGAGTTAAGTCATATTGTCTTGCAGTATTGCCAATCATTGTCATGCCCTTGAACTGTCCCAGCCCCAGCAGAGGGGGCCACGGAGGCCACGGAGGCCACGGAGGCGGCGACGGAGGGCCCCTGCGACGCCGACGTGACGGACCACGTGTGCGCCGTGGACTGGACCTCCGGCGCCTTCACCATCTTCCAGAGCGGCTGCTGGGCCCGCGACTACAACCAGCGCCACGGCACCAGTGAGTCCCACAGATCGATTATTGAAATAAAAATGATTTATGGTAATAATAAAGTTGTACCTATCATTAACTTAACTTATACAGTGTGTAAAAAAAGTCTCGGAACGGCTTAATATTTTTTGAACCGAATTGGTTTGAGGAATCAAACTTTGCACATTCACTCCTATGTAAAAAAAACTACTTTCTGAGGTGTTTACTGACTCTTGGGCCCCGGTGGGGAACGGCCCACAAGGAGTCGGTACAAAATCTTAAATGTAAGCATAGGTCCATAAGCACGTCATTTTTAAGGGCTCTTCTAGTAGAGTTCAATGCCGCAAACCGCACTTCAAAAGGTCCATTCGTTACAAAATGGCGGCTAGTTGAAAATCTAATAGAATGACAAAGTTTTCGCCTAAATATCGTCTAAAAAATTTTTCACAGCCTATGTCTGGAGAATCAAAACTCGGAATTGAATGTCAGGTCTAAAAGCCTATTTTTTGGGGTGCCGAAGAGGATGTTAGCTCCAATGGGGGACGGCCCACGAGGAGTTGGTGCAAAATCTTAAATGTAAACATGGGTCCATATGCACATCATTTTAAAGGTCTAATCAAATAAAATTCAATGCAGCAAACCGCATTTCAAAAGGATTATTGGTTAAAAAATGGCGGGTGATTTAAGTTTTCAACAAAAATACGTAGGCTTAGGTTTGTTACGCAATTTGATTTAGTAAAACTTTAATTCCACCCCCCTTCTCCCAACAAACCTAAACCTATGAACTTTTGTTGAAAACTTGAATCAGCCGCCATTTTGTAAGAAATGAACCTTTTGAAGTCCGGTTTTCGGCATTGATCTCTACTTGATTAGCTCTTTCAAACGATGTGCATATCGACCTATGCTTACATTTAAGATTTTGTACCGACTCCTTGTGGGCCATCCCCCCTTGGAGGTTTAATCCTCTACGGCACCCTAAAATATAGGATTTTAGGTCTGACATACTATTCCGGAGTTTAGATCTTTCAGACATAGTCTGTAAACAATTTTTAAACAATCTTTGAGCGAACACTGTGGATTTCCTTTAGATATTTATCAGCCGCCATTTTGTAACGAATGGACCTTTTGAAGTGCGGTTTGCGGCATTGAACTCTACTAGATTAGCCCTTTAAAATGATGTGCATATCGACCTGGGCTTACATTTAAGATTTTGTACCGACTCCTTGTGGGCCGCCCCCCACCGGGGGCCAAGAGTCGGTAAGTATTTCAGATAGTAGATTGTTTACGTAGGAGTGAATGTGTAAAGTTTTATTTCTCAAACCAATTCTGTTCAAAAAATATTTAGCCGTTCCGGGACCTTTTTTACACACTGTATGCTCATATGCTTTTACAGAGTTTCTCTTACATCGCTTTGGTTTTTTACAATTAAATTTTACAATTTTACTATTAAATTCGGGTTAAATCTGTTAGGTACTACGTAAAATCTCTCGCTAACTTATAATGTGAAAGAAACAAAAAGTTTAACGTATACTGGTAAAACCCTTGTTGAAGCAAACCTGCATACTCAGCGAATTTCCAGTGCAAAACAACATATTTCAATCCAACATAGCGAGATTTGACATGTTTTTGTAAGCTCCATAAGAATAACATGGGGAATGAGTATGCAGGTTTGCTGCTACGGGTATATTAAAACTGGGTGGTTTTAATTCAATATTTAGTATGTCTGAACTAGGAGAAGCCATTTACCAAGTTTTATCAGGATATGTTGAGAAATAAGCGAGATAAAGAATTTTACTTATTTCCCATAAGGTTAACATTAGGACAACGTACTGTGTTTACCACTTTCAATATCTCGGTAACTAATGGACATAGAGTAGTGATTCAAAATACTAAATTGTTTGTTTTTTTGAGCTGAATTCAATGGTGCCAACAAAAATTGGATTATTTTGATTTTTTTATGTAAAAAAACTCAAACAACCCATTTTTGGGGGGTTTTACCCCCTTTGCCCCCCCTTCCGGTTGTCCGATTGGGCTGGATTACGAACTCGTCCGAATAATTACTACTTTACACATCCATGCCAAATTTCATTAAGATTGGATCATTTTTACGCGAGTTATCGTGCTTAAAGACATATATATATATATATATATATATATATATATATATATATATATATATATATATTTATATTTATTTATTTATTTATGAAAATGAACGAATAGTGTTTTTTGCTTCTGGGGGCCCCAAAACGAAAAGTTATCATGGTCTTGGGCTTAGGTCTTACCATGAGTACTACGGTAACAGCTTCTTCCCTATAGGGGAAATTCGCTAAAAATGAAATCAGAAACCTCGATTCTATAATATATCGTCATAATTGTAGAGGAACAAAATTAATGCAACAGAAAATTTCTTTTCAATTTGTTTTAGTATAATCTTTGACAAGGCTTTATTCAATTTCAAAACATTAATACGTTTTTCTAACACATGTCTTACCTAATTTTACAAAAGGTAAAAATATTGGGACCGTTGTTTCAAACACCATTATGTTTCTTATCTTATCTGACTGTAAAATGTACTTTATAGCTAAATTTTACATTAATACTAGAGTGCGCTTACTCGACACAAGGTTTAAACATGATTTAAATAACATTATCCACTTAGTGCACAAGCGCAGGATACGATACTAACTCATTTGTTCACAAGACTGACCTCAGTCATCTGATTTCAGATTTCACCATCCACGACAGCGATGTCTGCATCAGTTTATTGGCCCGCCACCCAGAGAATTACCAAAAGATTGACGACCCGAGATTATGAACAACGTTCAACTATTTTAATAAATATTGTTCGTAATATAATTTCTTTATAAGTAAACATAGGAAGTGAACATTAATACATTATGTTTCTAACAAACCACATTCGTAATTATTAGGATTGGTAATTAATGTTAAGAGCAATTTTCTTAGTAGTCAAATAAATGTATAGTAGGTCTGTATACTACTGGACACACGCTGCTCTGCAGCTTTTGGTTTTGTTCAGTCTGCTGATAAAACAATGTTTATAATAATCAGCTGTTCCTTGAAATTTCTCTTCCAATGTTAAATATGAACCTTTCAGGGCTCTAACAACTAATCTAACTTGATCTCGGCCTTCTCTTACATTAGGAGGATTTACGGTGGACCAATAGTGGTTGTTATGACTTTTGTTCCTTTGTTTGAAACTTTTGTTTCATCCCTCCAAATAATTTTAAAAACAAAGTGAGGGTCTTATATAAAACCCAATAATAGAATAAGAATTGTATTCTTCTTTCTTCAACACCAGGGTACATAGCTTGCAGAACTGTATCCTTGTAGAGTTGATAGTGATGTCTTTTCAAAACACTGTTTACAGACGATTTTGATACCCTACACATCTCTACTGTTTCTCTTAAACTAGAAAACAAGAAAACTAGGAAACCTGTTTCTCTTTTTAGGTTGGTTTTTTTAGGACTAACTTAAAAAAGCTAGGATTTGGGATTCAATTTCTTCCGTACAACAATTTTTGGACGCTGTTTCTTTGATCTGAAAAATCCATAGTTCCTGAAATGATCTATTACATTTTAAAAATATGTTCTACTGGGCGCTCGTCTATAAGGATACTTGTCTCCATTGGTAAATGCTGCCAGAGAATAATTTTTCTGCACAAAAAATAAATTCCTAGCATATCGAGTGTCTTTTCGTTTCGTTTGATAAGTCCATTTAAAAAAGAAACAACAAGAGATATATCAAGTAAGCTGTATTAGTTTAAATTATAAAGAGCTAGACTTTGTAGGTTGACTAATAAATTAAAATATGAAAATAAAGAAAGGAGAGGAATAAGAACATTTGTTAAGTAAGAACATGTTTGAACATATGCGGAATTGTACACGGGAAGAAAATATATCAACTTTGCAGATTTTGCTAGCAATAATTTACAGAGAATCGTTTGTAAGCTTGTATTGCTCTTTTTCAAACGCATGCATAGAACAATGGTATATTATTGTAGTGAATGTCTATTTTTGTGTTGAAATTTGAAAGAAATATGTTTTTAGCATGCGTTAAAATCTTACGAGTGTTACGATCATAAGATTTATTACTGAAAAGAATTTTACTTTTTACCCTCTGAAGAAAAAGTAAGTTCTCTAAGTTCTCACTTAGAGAGATTTAATTAGGGGTTTAGCCCCACTGGATGTTAAAAGCCAAGTGTCTTTTACTATTTACTGAAATGAAGAAAATGCAACAGCTGGTAAGTCGGAAGTAGATTTACAAAATGCTGAAATCTCGATGGGTTTCATTGTAAGCTACGGTTTTAAGCACAAAGATGCTAGCCTATAACCAGCTACTTAGTGACAGGTATAATTGTACAAAGTATCAAATACTGGTATGATTCGTAATATCGTATTTATAGGACGTTCGAAACATGTAATAAATATTTCGGCTTAAAGTTTTGTACGTGAAAATGAACTCCACGAAGATACCATAAAACGAATATCTTATTCACTGCTCTGTGTAGTTTGAGGACGACAAAAGTTTCTCGTCGGCAACAAAATACAAATTTTATTCTGAGATTAGCGCGGGAGTGTCAGCGGGTTAATGGTTGCCTTATCTCGCCTGCCCCGCACTGTACAGTAATGTACCAGTAGCGGGTCCTGATTTAAAATATTACTTACATTTTGAATGCATAGAGCCAAATATTCTACCTTACAAAAGTTTGATATTTTAATGAGTTTGATATTCAGTAAAAATTGCAAAAAACGTCAAAAAGTAAAAAAATATACAATTAAGTAAAAGTTAAGCTGAATAGCCTCAAAGGTGTGCATGAAACCGTTTAGAATATATCATATCTAAATAAATATATTTATTTGACTAGGATAAATCTTTGTATTACGATTGACGAAACTCTCTGAATAGTTCTGTTTCACTAACAATACTCGACGGTTCTCGCTTGTGTAGCATGTCCATCGTTACTTACTATCGTTAATAACGATGGTAGAGGTGACATCCGGTCTACATTGTAAAGTTATAATACCTAACCGATTTCACGTTAATATCGAATATCGAACTAATTTTAACAGTTTGCAAATAAATACGTAAACATCAAAAGCGATTTAGTGTATTTTGGTTTCGTTTTTCTATTCCTTTAATTTTCGTCGTCTTCAAAACGTTCACATTTCCCAATACTCGGAAGCGATAGAGTCGGCCCTGCTTTATTCACTTTCATATTGTGTACTTTCAATAGTGATAAGAGATGCACTCAATAGCCTACGTTGTTAAAATAAAAAAAATAACACCAAAGCGCAACTTAAACCCAGGCAATCTTTTACTTGTAGCCCTACAGTGTGAAACGTAACCCGTTTAAGAAATAATTATAACGCAGCGAGACATACTCATAATACTTTAACCAAATACATTAAATTAAAAGCTAATGATTCCAACTTTGATTTCAATATGTGTGTATTGAGTGATGGTAAAATATAAGAAAGGTTCAGCTCTAGTGTTGCAAATGATGCACGATAAAGTGCCCCCAGTTTTGTTGAATACAACTGCCAAGTGGAAACCATCAACAATGCACCGATATCAACGTCTGAACCAGAATTGTCGAGTCTGTAAAGAATCAATTGTCCGTCTATAAACCATGACGTTCAGATCGTTTTCTGACACACATTGTGCTGTTTTTCACTCTAAAATACAGCACGTAATTTTTCAAAACGTATAGAGTTAAATGTTAAAGTCCATGAAAATACACACTTGAAAACTTGATAACTGCGTTATTTTTTTTTTTACTAGACAACCTTACATCACAGAATTATTATTTCTTAGGAAGCAAATGCGGCCATTTATTTTCAGTTAATATGGATATAAGGTAAAAAATGTTTCGGGAATGAGATATTTGATCCCATCTCTAGAGGTGATGAATTCATAAGGCAACACAGGTAGGTACTGATCATTCATAAGTAGTTTTTTTTAAGTTTGATATTGCGACATGATACTGTTTAGTATGAAGGAAACTATTAGTAAAGGTAAATTTCCCCAGTAAGTTTCTAAATAACGACCGCACTGTCACCTGTTGCAAAAAAACCCTATTATTTACAAATCTTCCAAGCACTTTGATCATAATGATACATTCTTGGAAAAAGAGATTAGTTGTTGTTTATTCCCTATACAGGGTTCATTCATCATTCATTTTTGAGACAGGTACCTCATGGAGGACGTTACCCTGAAAATGAGTGAAGGATGAGTGTGATGATCGTGATGATAGTGGCGCGATCTAGTAGCCTTGTTACTGACTAAGTTTGGCACGTTCCTTAGACAGGACTGTTAATTAATAGCTCAACAACCAATGGCAGCTGGCTCCAGAAACAACCCTTCAAAAAGCTACTAACTTTTCTTGGGATCAATCCGACTACCTACAGGTTTGTAGGCGGGCACTATAACCACTACACCAACCAGCTAATAGGGTGGTCATATAGGGTGGTTTACAGGGTGGTCACAACCTAGCGTGTAAATTTTTAATGGATGGTAAAACATCATAAATAAATGGAACTCAAAAACGTGGTTTAAAAATTATATCTCATACACACCCTCTTTTAAGAGTTATTTTAAGATATAAAAATGACATCAACGCAAACAATTTTAAATTTCTGGGGTTGTTTTTTAATAACATTCAATCATACCACACCCCCAGAGATGAGTATTTTAATTTTTTTTAATGACATCAACGCAAACATTTTGAATTTATGGGGTTGTTTAAATTGTTTAACAACATTCAAAAATACCATCACGTTCTCCACTAAATTTTGAATAAAAATAAATAAACTTCGACTTGTCTAAATCTGAATAGCCACTTATTAAACTGAACAGAAATGTAAATTTGTGATAAAAAAAATATGAATGAAAATGAAACATAGGCCTATTTTTTTCAAAAAAGTTTCAAAGAGCAAACATTTTTTTTAACTGCTCCATAATCTAAGATTTTAATCAATACTATAAAACATAATATTTGATGCCGTTTAATTTCAGCTATTCAAGTTTGGATGGCGTAAAACACGGATGAACACAAATCTTTTTTATTATTTAAAATAACATAAATCAGATGTTGAATCGTCTGCTTTAGGCGCGAACAGCAGAAGATCAGATATGAAACTCGTACCCATAATTTTAACGGGTTTTGAAATAAATGTTTTAACAATACTTTTAATATGGGATCAATAAACTGAGCTATTAGCAAATACTAGTTTACAATTAAAATAAGGTAAATACTCCCGTTGCAGCAGACCTGCATACTCAGCGAATTTCAAATGTGCAAAAACAAATTTTGATCGAACATAGCAAGATTGACATGTTTTTGTAATCTCCTTAAGAATAACATGGGGAATGAGTATGCAGGTTTGCTGAGACAGGTATGTTAAAAATGGGTGGTTGTAATTCAATATTTAGAAGATCTTAACTAGAAAAAGCCATACATCCTTCCATAGAAAACAAATGCATACAGTCAGCAATTTATTCTAACTGAAACCTAATTTTTCAAAAATTTAATTTTTTTTAAAAATTTCAGGTAATTTCCTTTAAAGATGCAAAATTAATTAAAGGCACTCTGATTTAGAACAAGATTGTTTTTATTCTAGGTTGATATCATAAAAATAAAGAAGTTATTAAACTTATTGCTAACCCTTGAAAACACGATGAATGGACTGTCTTGTTACTTAAAATGTTAACAGTAACCGAAAATAAGCAAATAAAAATAAAATAAAATGTGTCAACAACAAATTATTCTTTTATTGGTTAATTTCGTATGGATTGACCCCTCCCCCCCCCCCCCCCGCCTTGCAATCTTTGCGGTGACATGGCTGGGGCTTCTTCTCCATCACCAAATCACACCCACCATTCAGACTGCCCCCGCCTAGCAGTCTTCACAGTGACGTTCCTCAGTCTTCTTATCAATTTCCCTAATTCACCATAAAACCCAGTCGTTATCATCGTTAGGAACGTTCCATGTGTCGCTGCTCTCAAAAAGGCACATTTGGCAAAGGTTCTAAGTCCTCATAGTTGGTAGCGTAGACTATAATTTCTGGAGATGGCGGTGGAGGAGGCGGTGGCGGTCAGAAGTAGTAAACAAGGCAGGCTGCAGCTACCGCTCCATCTGCAATGATGCCAGCTTCCACCTTGTTTTCAGATCTGGAAACAAATCCTCTTTTGATTTTAATTTTGCGGACATTTGCCTTCACACAGAAAGCGCTGTATTCTGATTTGTGATAGTTATGAATTCTGTGCTATATCATGTTCAGGGGTGCTCACAGGGGAGGGGTCATGGCGCAAATTGCGCCATCAAATGGTTTTTTTTTTTTGGGGGGGGGGGGGGGGGAATCCATCTTCATTTTTTTAAACCATAGTCCTAATTCTTTATGCGGTCTTGGAGGACCAATAATTAATCTATAAAATACCTGCATTTTTCTCGTAGCTTAAAAACAATTTCAATCACTAAAAGGAGAAAAAACTTTTGATATTCATTACGTTCAATTTACTTTGTTCCATTTTAGACACAATATTTTTTCCTCATAAAAAACAACACATGATAAACTTTAACATCTGTTAAATGTCAAATCAATTAATCTGTTGTGATTATTACAGTGTAAATTAGATACTCTTTTTTTAAACATTATGTAAATACTGAACATGTAAAAAAAACTTGTAAAACACTGAACAGATGTTGTGTGTTGGAAGTATCAAGTAGAGCAAGAGGTGACGGCGCTTTGATTCTGATCCCTATAATCCTTCTAGACGCGACCGTTGCTGCCGCGACCATCTCACTGGAGCCGCCGCGACTGTCTCACTGGGACCGCCGCGACCGTCTCACTGGGACCGCCGCGACCGTCTCACTGGGACCACCGCGACCGTCTCACTGGGGCCGCCGCGACCGTCTCACTGGGGCCGCCGCGACCGTCTCACTGGGGCCGCCGCGACCGTCTCACTGGGGCCGCCGCGACCGTCTCACTGGGGCCGCCGCGACCGTCTCACTGGGGCCGCCGCGACCGTCTCACTGGGGCCGCCGCGACCGTCTCACTGGGGCCGCCGCGACCGTCTCACTGGGGCCGCCGCGACCGTCTCACTGGGGCCGCCGCGACCGTCTCACTGGGGCCGCCGCGACCGTCTCACTGGGGCCGCCGCGACCGTCTCACTGGGGCCGCCGCGACCGTCTCACTGGGGCCGCCGCGACCGTCTCACTGGGGCCGCCGCGACCGTCTCACTGGGGCCGCCGCGACCGTCTCACTGGGGCCACCGCGACCGTCTCACTGGGGCCACCGCGACCGTCTCACTGGGGCCGCCGCGACCGTCACACTGGGGCCGCCGCGACCGTCTCACTGGGGCCACCGCGACCGTCTCACTGGGGCCGCCGCGACCGTCTCACTGGGGCCCCCGCGACAGTCTCACTGGGGCCGCCGCGACAGTCTCACTGGGGCCGCCGCGACCGTCTCACTGGGGCCACCGCGACCGTCTCACTGGGGCCACCGCGACCGTCTCACTGGGGCCACCGCGACCGTCTCACTGGGGCCACCGCGACCGTCTCACTGGGGCCGCCGCGACCGTCTCACTGGGGCCACCGCGACCGTCTCACTGGGGCCGCCGCGACCGTCTCACTGGGGCCGCCGCGACCGTCTCACTGGGGCCGCCGCGACCGTCTCACTGGGGCCGCCGCGACAGTCTCACTGGGGCCACCGCGACCGTCACACTGGGGCCGCCGCGACCGTCTCACTGGGGCCACCGCGACCGTCTCACTGGGGCCGCCGCGACAGTCTCACTGGGGCCACCGCGACAGTCTCACTGGGGCCACCGCGACAGTCTCACTGGGGCCACCGCGACCGTCTCACTGGGGCCGCCGCGACCGTCACACTGGGGCCGCCGCGACCGTCTCACTGGGGCCACCGCGACCGTCTCACTGGGGCCGCCGCGACAGTCTCACTGGGGCCACCGCGACAGTCTCACTGGGGCCACCGCGACCGTCTCACTGGGGCCACCGCGACAGTCTCACTGGGGCCGCCGCGACCGTGTCACTGGGGCCGCCGCGACCGTCTCACTGGGGCCGCCGCGACCGTGTCACTGGGGCCGCCGCGAGCAGACCAAGACCACAGGCGCTCACCGACTCAACATGCTACATGCTAATTATTTACGATCCATAGTCTATATTGTGCGACTAAGTGATAAGTACCTGGCGGACCGAGCCTTGCTCGGTATTTTTCATGTTTATCAGTTCATCTAATTACTATCAAATATTTCAGCGTCATATAATTTATAAATAAAAATCTTGTTATTACTATATGCAATATTTATGCCACACCCTGTATTCTACCTAGATGGCTGTAATTTGCAAACAGCTGTTATGATTACTTACTTTGTTTACACCTTCCTTGTTTATTTCGTTGCTATTACTGCAACTCATAAGGCCAATGGTAAAATTTTACAACTTTAAAATTAGTTTTATTACGTTATTAGATTTTCTCTGGCCGAGTTATCTGCATAGAACACGTTTTTGAGTCATAAATTACTTATTTCCAGACTTTGAAGGAAATCCTCGGGGCCGTTTTTGATATAGTTGTGCAAACAAGCAAGCACACAAAAACGGACGATAACATTGCTCATATAAGAGTATAGGATTGAGGACGAATTTAAAAACATATATCCTATCAAGTGAAGGTGAAAGAAATTAAATGCAAATTCTAGGTTTTTACTATTTACTATCTTTAAAAAGTACATGGGGTTGATGTAGTATTGTAAGAGCGGCCTGGTAGGCCTACAGTGAGTTGGGCGCGGCACTCGATCTGGGGGTCCGGGGACAAATCCCGCCAATAGCCTTCTCGCTTTGTGATAATGCTGTGACCCACCAGTCTAGCCTGAAGTAATGTGTAAAAAATTGCCGGGGTAGCGTCCTGTGATGAGAGGCGAGACAGTAAAAAAACTGAAGTAATGTACAAAAACAAAAAACACAGAGCTAAGAAATTATGTCTATTCACATTGAACATAGTGGAGATAATTTTACCTAATTATAATTTTACCTAATTTTACCTAATTATTTTTTCATGGTAGTTATTATAAAGCATAACAGTTGTTTTTTTGGATTTTTTGAAATTACAAAAGTTGGCAGCTAATTTCAAAATTGTATTTTCAAACGTCTACAGTTTCGGCGCCGGCGGATCGAAACTGACGAAAAAGGTTCACTAATCCCCAAACCAAAACTGCGTCTCAAGGGTGTCAGGTACCTAATTATTACTTATACACTAGTCACGGCTTTACTTTCAGGACATGCACTACTTATAATGGCCTCGCTCCCTACTTTATCCAACTGGTACTTCTTACGCTACTGCAGTACTGCGAGTGAAATTTAAATCAATGAATCGCGCGACAAACTGTTCCACTGTGGTCTCATTCAAAGCTAGTATTGGTCTAAAAGCCTTTGTTTTTAACAAACTGGAAATATTCGGTATTACGATGTTGCGTAGCACATTTATCCACCTTCACAACGATACAAAAATAGCGTCGTTCACAGAATTGTTCCTGGTTATGGTCTCATGTTCTCGTTCATACACAACATTATTTCGCGATCTTTCCTGAGCTGAAAAAGTCCAACTGTTTTACAAAAACAAAACAAAATATAATGCTTCCTCTAAAAACCTTTGGAAACCTTATTGGGCTTATTTATTGAAGTCAAAAGCTGTCATTTGTTTGTTGTTATCAGCATAGTACTGAATGTTATATGCAATGTAGGCAGCACAAATGTCGGCAGCACAAATGTTGGCAGCACAAATGTCGGCAATGCGTATTTTTTATTTAGTCATGTATGTTAATTATATTTTAAACATGTTTTCCTGTTTAGTTTTGTAGGATGTTCTCATTTAACATTTTACTCGCTCGTTCTTCTGTTCACAGGTCAAGTGGTGACACCAGTTGAAAATAAAATACATTTTGAAGACAAAATATTTTCCCCTTTTACTTCATCTTGCAAAACATTTTGAAATAAATATTCCTTGTCGAAGTTTGCAAAGTATCATTGTAAGAAGCTTAGGAGAAGAGTTTGTCATCACTAAATTTATGAGACATTTCGTAAATTCTCTCCGTAAGACTATTATGGAGGAAGAGATATGATTTAAATTCTTCTTTCCATCCATGGCTGGAGTTTTGAACCCTCGGCATAAAGTCTGACCTCCTTTACGATTTATTTGACATCAGAAATAAATTTTAAAAGTACTTATTTTTACACAATGCTTAGAAGATAATAACTCAAAATAAACTATATGTAGACAGCTTAGTTCTGTAAAGATAAAATACCCCCGTTGCAGCAGACCTGCATACTCAGCGAATTTCAAGTGCAAAACAACATATTTCAATCCAACATAGTGAGATTTGACATGTTTTTGTAAGCTCCATAAGAATAACATGGGGAATGAGTATGCAGGTTTTCTGCTACAGGTATGTTTAAACTGGTTGGCTTTAATTCAATATTTAGTAGATCTGAACTAGAAGAAGCCATTTACCAAGTTTTATCAAGATATGTTGAGAAATAAGCGAAATATAGAATTTTACTTATTTCCCATAAGGTTAACATTGAGACAACGTACTGTGTTTACCACTTTCAATATCTCGGTAACGAATGGACATAGAGCAGTAATTCAAAATACTAAATTGTTTGTTTTTTGAGCTGAATTCAATAGTACCAACAAAAATTTGATAAATTTTATTTTTCTATGTGAAAAACTCAAAAAACCCATTTTTGGGGGGTTTATCCCCCTTTACCCCCCCTTCCGGTGGTCCGATTGGGCTGGTTCACGAACTCGTCCGAGTAATTACCACTTTATACGTCTGTACCAAATTTCATAAAGATCGGACCATATTTACGGCCGCTATCGTGTTAACAGACATATATATATATATATATATATATATATATATATAAATTCGAACGAATGGTGTTTTTTGCTTCTGGGGACCCCAAAATGAAAAGGTAACATGGTCTCGGACTTAGGTCTTACCATGAGTACTACCGTAATAGCTTATTCCTTTAAGGGAATTCGCTAAAACAAGTTTATCTACGACCATTGCAATAAGCACCAATTATGGTATTACAATAAACATTATAATGATATACATTAAAACACCAAAAACCAAGCAGTACTCTAATGACGACTTTAGAGTACTGGAGTCACTTTAGAGTACTGGTTCTAGACCAATGAGAGCTCGGCATTTGACGGAAGTAGTGTCATAATAACAATTACGCAATTCGCTCATCAGCTGATTGTTGCATTACGATTCATGTTTGAGTTTACTTATCCCATCAGCTGATTGTTCCACAAAGATTCATGGTTCAGTCTGCTTATTTGCCTAACCTCAAATTTTAGTTGACCTATTCCATCATTATTAAAAGTCATGAGTTTTGTTTATCTTCGGGGAAATTTTGTTGTATCTTGTTGGTCGTAGGTAAAATAGTGTATGCAACGATTGTATTATGCCTTTAAGCCACTCGTGAGATATTTAGAACACTCGCTTCGCTCGTGTTCTAACTTACATCTCACTCGTGGCTTAAAGACATTCATTATACAATCGTTGCATAAACTACTATAGTACGATGATTCTAAAAGATAAAAAAAGTTTGGTAGTAGTTTGGTAGTAAAAGATTCTACCAAACTACTAAAGAGTTAAGTAAAATAATAGTTCACAGCAGGGAATATTTCTACGTTAGAAAACCGTCTAGCTGAACGATTGTTCCAAAGAAAACCTTAATATAAGAACTTAAGTTAGCCTATATGTAAATGGATCATATTAATGACTATTCAGTTTTATAATTTGTTGCATAAACTTTAAGGCTATTATACAGTATACTTCAATCCTGTAATAGAACTGAAAGCAAGTCAGTGTTTTTATCAATAATCTATATTATTTATTAAAATAACTGTTAAAATTGTTCTAACAGAGTTTGAAACAGACAACCCTATTCAAATAGGGATCAAATTATTAAAAAACGTGCTAGTATATCAATATTTGGGTTTATTACTGAGAAAAAAACTGAAATCAAACCTAATATAAAAAGGCTGATGACCACAACGCTAGTCAAGCTTTTTACTATGCAGAGACTCCCATTATCTTGGGTTTCAGTATCAAAGGAAAAATGATGGTTTCCTTGAAATTCATTGACCATTTCCATTGCACAGCCTAAATAATCTGTGCTCTAATAATAACATCTAACCGCGTGAAAACTATCATACAGGATGAGTTTTGAATGTTCCCCCTAACATTTTACACATTTTTTAAATATCAATCCTAGACTACACCCAAACATTTTTGGGTAATAGACTAAATACTCCATTTTGAGTGGGTGGACATTTTGGGCCATCGCGCCATCTTGAATCGTCCATATTGGATACAAGATACTTTTTTCAAACGTAAAGATAGTTTTAGGACGCATAATTTCAAACAAGATTTGTTCACTGATTCTAATGCGGCAATCCATTTTTTTTAAATACCGACGCATTTTTAAAATATAAGGGGTTTTAAATGTTATTAATTTTTAATTTTTAATTTTTAAAATTAAATTTTCATTGTAACATAATGCATTCCAAAAATGAGCTCATAATTTCAAAACAAAGTTAGATAATGACAATGACAAGTAACCGCCAGGGGCCCATTTCACGAAATAACAAGTTACATATTCACAAGTGAGTTTGTATAAATGCTGTATAAACTTGTGATTTTATTTTTCACAATTGTTTTCTTTTTTAACCTGCAAATTTTCACCCATTCACCATTGAAGTCTTACATATTTACTTACCCAAAAATATAAACATATGAGAAATACAGTACAGCTGTGATTTATTATATGAAATAGTATATTTTGAAATGGATGATTTCTTAATCATACGTTTATACCATTGACTTTAGATACATAAGTAGACTTGCCTTTGCCATTTAGAATGTTGTGTTACTAGGATTAAAAGAGGAAAGTACATTGAAAGTAAATCATAATAAGTATTTCATAAAAAAATCATTACATTATCGATTGAATATCATTTTGTTCTCCTTCAACTCCCAAAAAATCCGATTCTAAGCGCAATTATTGTAAGCATCCGAGCTTTACCGTGTTCCTCTCAATGTATACCAACTTTTTCTCTAAAGTTAAGCTATAAAATGTGTATGAAACTACATTCAAAGTAGTATAAAATGGTCGTCAAGGCCGTTGCAACTGTTAATGTATTATCGGCGACCCTTTGATGGATAGCAATTTTAATTCATAGCCCTATCATGACAAATGACGACCGGACTCAGTTTCGATCGTGGTCACAATTCGAACAGGTGACCCTCAGGTTATGATGTGAGCACTTTATCCACTCGGCTAGCCAGTTAATGTCTTCAGCATAAGCAAACTCTCGCAGGGATCAGGCGAGTCTTTTTTACATCTTCTAGGCGAATCTTGGGGAAGACATTGAAGCCTTTGCCTTAATGAAACGGATGTATAGAATGAGGCATGCTGTCTGCACCATGAAAACTCTCGAACTCGCTTTGTCCAGAAGGCCCTGTCTTCCAAGAGTGTACTTGTATCATAATGGTGCGCTCGGTATGCCTCATTGTATCCCTCTAATATAGTCAAATTTTAAAAAAACTTTGCCTTTTTTGGTGAAGGGCCTCGGCGATACTGAGCTACCAGCATAGTTCCAATCAAAGGCGTTAGCTAATGCAGTTGTAAATGACAATTAATGTGGCAAAGCACAATTATGTCAATAATTTGTTAATAAAATGCATAATCCTGGCAGAAAAGAACGGCCAAAAACCCATTTTTTAAGAAAAATAAGATTACTAATTAATATCAGCGTTAAATGCGATGACCACGGTGGAAAACTTGTTTGTAAAATGTCATTTCAACGCCTTATCATTGCTATGGATGAGAAACTATGAAGTATAACGGATCAAAGGTAAAAAAATCAAAGTTACCTAACTCTTGGTTTAGGTGAAAAATTTTAGCTATTTTAACTAGTGTAGGTGAATAGGTGAAATTTCACTAGATACAACAAGACTTGTTTACTCTTACATTTTTGTCCACAAGCACATATGTTCAATGTTTGTCAACAAACAGACCATTCATTAAATAGATGTATTAAAATCTCTACTTAGTATAATAAATCAAATATCCTTTGATTATTCCTTAAAATATTAACAAAATAATTCCATATTGGTTTTAGTGTCGTTAAAGTTGGATTTATTAATTTTAGAATCCATAACCTCAAATCCTGATACTTGTGACTATGAAAGTAACAACTGTAACTATTTTTCACAAGTGTCAAAAAGTATAAACTTGTGAATATGTAACTTGTTCTTTTGTGGAACAGGCCCCAGCTGTCATTGTTAAACCACTTTCACATGATTTTGACGCATATAACATTTTCCAGAGCCATCTTGGATTCGCCTTCTTGAAATGAGCTAAGTTATTTAAAATGTAAAGGTGGAGGTGTGACCCATTATTTTCAACTGTTTTTTCATGCCAAAACGTATGTCGTAATCCATTTTGCACTTTTTTTGAAATTTTGCTAGTTTTGAGATTATGAATAAACGAACGCCATTATCTAGCTTTATTTTCAGATCATGAGCTTATACACTAAAAAAATAAAATAACACAAAATAAGATTACATAAAATTACATACAATTTTGGGTTGCTTATACACAATATTAAAATTCTTCGACTTTTTTTAAAGCCCAAATATTTTTAAAATGAGTCAATATTTTTAAAAACTGATTGCGGCATTGAAACTAGGGTAAAAATCAAGTTTAAAATTATGAGTCACATCACTACCTTTATATTTAAAATCTAATTTTATCCAATATGGTGGATCCAAGGTGGCGTCTGAAAGTAACCACCTACTCAAAATGAAGCAATTCCTGGCCAACAATGTTTGGGGGATTGATATTAAAAACATGTGGGAAAAATTAGGGGGGACGTTTAAAACACACCCTGAGTAAGAAGAAGGTAGACAATTTTTGAATGCTTAAAAAGGTGTAGCTGAAAAATTTGCGAGGTTTTGAAATGCAACCGAAGTTGTAGAATCTGTATCTTCACCTCTTTCAATAACTTCATCAATAGTAAAAAAATGTCTTCATATCAAATAATAAGTTAATCTAAATTTTTCTTCTAAAAGGAATATGTATAAAGGATAGATAGTAGTTTTTCACGTCACCCCACTAAAATTTTGAAAGTCGCGAGGTGCTGATGTGAGCAGATTGCAAAGTTTTAAAAGGTCCAAACAAATTCGAAACTTTTTGATTCTTTGTAACAACATTTGTAAAACTCGATTTGATCATAAAATGTTATTTTTATCCACGAAAACATGATTTAATACAATATTAACGTAATAATAATATAAATGTGACAGTTTTAATTGTTATTCACAATTAAATATTTTTGCAACTTTTGCATAGTAATGATACAGGGTGTTTTTTTTTTAACGCAACCCATTTTTAAGATTGAATAATCTAAATATAAAGATTGAATGAGTATTGTTTTGTAATTTTTCATATTTTATACAACCTATTATTTAAGTTCGATCTCATTTAGCTTACATTATGTGTTTAAACAACCGCCATTGACATTTATACAAAGTTATACTCTCTCCATCAAATTACACGTTTTGCAAAGTGGTTGAAGGTTCTTCCAGTCT
This sequence comes from Flexamia atlantica, assembly GCA_035578135.1. Lineage (NCBI taxonomy): Eukaryota > Metazoa > Arthropoda > Insecta > Hemiptera > Cicadellidae > Flexamia > Flexamia atlantica. Next base: position 6,264,826 of record JAQJVK010000019.1, read on the forward strand.
GTCCCACGTAAAAGTTAGGACAGTCCATGCATTTTATTTCATATAATCCTGATTTTTTTTGAACTGGTGGGCTTCCAAAAAATATCATACTCAAATTTATTATCCTTCTTTTCTATTATCATGTCCAGTTATTTTCATGTGAAGTTATGGCAAGTTAAAGTTAAACTTGGGAGAATAAATGTGCCCAAATTATATTGTCAACCTTATGAGGTGATGGAGCTTAAACAGGAAATAAGTTTATTTTCTTACTCTGTAGTTCCCTTGAATTCCAGTCACATTAATCTCATTGGTCAATAATAATCAAACTATGAAAAATCGAAGTATTCTGTACCACTATGAACAAGAATCGCAAAACACCCCCTTCCCCACCCTAGCGATTCTGTCATCCCGTATAACCGAATGGTTATTAAAAGTAACTCATCCATCGACTGGAGCCAGTGGGTTCGCGTACTAGTAAAATAAATTACCGGTTTACATGGATTTCCTTGTTTTTGAAATTTGCTAAAATACTCATACTTTTGATTATATTTAGCAAAGCCGGATTTGGGCCCTTAGTAAAAAGACTCATTGTTAAATTTTTATGGATCTTGTTAGTAATGGGAATGTTCTTACGTGTCAATTGGGCAGGAATAGGAATGGAGTCGCGAAGCTGGTTTGAGGGTTTCTGAGACGATTCGGGAAATGATTTATCATTATTAATATCATTGACTTTATACCTAAAAGGAGACTGCTCATGCTTGCACACGTTCTGATGCCAGAAATTTCCACGCGAAATTAGTACACATTCGGTACTAGAGATTGCGGCAGCTGTGTGTTTCACCTTTCACGTAAAGAATTCCTGAAATGGGATTACCGCAAAAATGTCCACTAAAATGTGTTAATTTAAGTAACATATGATCAAATTTGTTGGCTTCAAAACTTAACATTGCTTGGACTATCTATTTTTTCTTTATAATTAATGTTAATATCTAGTACCGGTACCTTAGAAAGAGATTGAAAGTTTTGTGAATTTTGGAAATAGCAAGAGTTTTGCTTCTGAGTAAGAAATGTTACGACAAGCCATCGTTTCTTTGATTTGTTTTTGAATGTCCCACTGAGGGCACGATTTTTCAATGGACGATAGGGGTTCAAGATTAAGGACAAGCCGTGTGATGGTGGTAGGTTTGACATTCATTTGGAGATTTTGCAGAACTTCAATTTCTAGAAGTGTGCCCACACCTTACATATTAAAAATAAATAATGTGTTCGAAAAATAAGATTCTACAGGACATCTAGTGTAAAACAGATACAGAAACTTTGGCAACTGCTTCCCTCTAAATTTCACAATAGCAACAGATGACTAATGTCCGTCATCTGGAGTCACGAGTTTTGTCAAGCGTTTCACAGAAGTATTTGTAACACTGTTTGAGGCCTGAAAATTTTCAAAAATGTAATTTATAGAAAAGGAAGGATCAACGTTCCTTGGCAGGCCAATTTTTTCCAGTTTGAAAGATGGGATATAAACATGGACATTATTGTCTTTGGAAAAAGAAGAGTTTGCAATAACATAATTTGCAACAACGGCCGAAAATTTGGTTTTGCAGGCTAGAGATCGTGTTTCAAATTCGAGTCAGAGTCGAGAATTTGAAACGATCGAGTGCTGCCAAACCCTTTCAACTGAGGCTATTTTTCACCACTCTACATAAAGAAATATACCCTCTATAATATTAAAAATCTTACTATTTTGTTGACACACTTGAAAGCAAAACTTTTAGGTTATGAGCGACGATACAATTTCTTGGTTATGGTTTAAAAAACACAGCTATGATAATCATATGATCGCAACTATCCTGTCTTTGTAACCTATTGAATGCCGTTTACTTAAGCGATGTTCCAACGTTGTTTCATGCAAATAAACGATCAGCTGACTTTCGGCCCTCCGGCGGAAAATTGCTGGTTCCGGCCACCAAATGACGTTTGTAAAACAGGTGATTACGTCGTAGGGTGATGAAATCATATTTGTTGATCCGGCTGTTTCAATAAAACAACATACATGGTTTTTGTTTGAGCGTTTGACTGAACGTTTACACTCTTATTACTATCAAAGAGTCTCTTCCCGGTTGGGTGCAGTGACGTAACTCCAGATCTGGGAAGATTTGCAATAAGACTAAAAACGGAGCAGAGTCCGATTTTCCATAAAAAATTCCCAGATTCCTTGTTGGATAAATTAACATTACAACTATTATGAACGTCCACACCATTTACATTCGCATTACTATTATCACCATTGTCATGTTCGGAAAGGAAAGGAGAGTTCTGAAGAACAAATTCACTTACGGTATCAAGGTCCATACTACAACAAACAAGAAATGATGTTTTTTAAGTTATGTCGTGGGCTTTGTATCCGTTTCAACGTCGTCTTTCCGAGGCTCTTTAGAACCACGTGCCAGCCATTGGTAATCTCTCCGGGACTTAAGCCGTCCATTGTTAATTCGGGAGAAGCTATTTAATAAGAAATAAAATTCTCAAAAAATAAACAAAAACTACAGACAAAAGAAAAATACCAGAAAAATCTAATAAAGTTAAATCAGTGGATTAATTATACGGAAGAAGACTTAACTTTCCTTTCTCCCTTGTTTTGAGAATCACTGATCCTTACCATGGAATAAACAACGAAAATATAATCAAGGAAGAATCCTATTAACTAACTACATAGAAATATCATATTCAGTCTCACGATAATATCATAAGACACTCATGAGTTACAACAAAAAATTCCCTTTAGTGAGTAATATGTATTAGTTTGAAGGAATTATTATGGAAAAATTGTGAGGTTTTTCCCCAAAAGCGTGGTAATTCTGCTTTCTTGAGGGTAGTTAATATACTGCATTTAGCACATCCAATATCTCAGCAATGGATTGCTGTACAGTAATAATTAAAAAATAATAAATTGAATATTTTTTTATTTTAATATAATTCCAAGATTAAATTAACATAAAAGAAACAAAAGAAGAATTAAATATTGCAAAATAATAAAAAAAAACGAGCCTCATTTGAAGACCACTTTCTTAGAGCAAACCAATCTTGTGGATTTCGAACTCGAAGTCATGAATGTCGCTTTTCAAGTCTGTACAAAATTTAATTGAGAATGGCGTTTTTAGGATCTAGGGTTCCAAAATAAAGTCACCGTACTCCCAGTCTTAAGTCTTACCGAGCCGCCACCGTTAATAATAAATAACTACTCCCCTATTTGGGGAAATTCGCTAAATAACCAATGCCATGCACAAAATATTATCAATCTAACATTTTGATTGATTCAAGATACATAGGACTGGCATATGTATAAGGACAGTTGGTTTTGGTTTTTAAATTATTTATTTCGAATGTTTACACATAGAAGATGATTTTTCATATTACAAAATATGTTCTGAATCGTTTCATAGCTAGTTTGAAAATACTCTAGGTGTAAATCACTAAAAAAGCAATTAAGGATTTAATTTATATTACCTGAATATCACCATACTTTAAAACATGCGGCACATTAAAATATGCAAAAAACAACCCGATGAATATGAGAGAGAGGTTACAATGACTATTTGTGGTTGTCTATGAATTCCATACAAACGTTCATGTTTGGTGAACTACCAATTATTCTTTTATTGGTTGATTTCGTATGGATTGACCCCCCCCCCCCGCCTTGCAATCTTGGCGGTGACATGGCTGGGGCTTCTTCTCCGATCACCAAATCACACCCACCATTCAGACTGCCCCCGCCTAGCAGTCTTCACAGTGACGTTCCTCAGTCTTCTTGTCAATGTCCCTAATTCACCATAAAACCCAGTCGTTATCATCGTTAGGAACGTTCCATGTGTCGCTGCTCTCATGGAAAGGCACCTTTGGCACAGGTTCTAAGTCCTCATAGTTGGTAGCGTAGACTATAATTTCTGGAGATGGCGGTGGAGGAGGCGGTGGCGGTCAGAAGTAGTAAACAAGGCAGGCTGCAGCTACCGCTCCATCTGCAATGATGCCAGCTTCCACCTTTTTTTCAGATCTGGAAACAAATCCTCTTTTGATTTTAATTTTGCGGACATTTGCATTCACACAGAAAGCGCTGTATTCTGATTTAGGATAGTTATGAATTCTTGCTATATCATGTTCAGGGGTGCTCACAGGGGAGGGGTCATGGCGCAAATTGCGCCATCAAATGGTTTTTTTTGGGGGGGGGGAATCCATCTTCATTTTTTTAAACCATAGTCCTAATTCTTTATGCGGTCTTGGAGGACCAAAAATTAATCTATAAAATACCTGCATTTTTCTCGTAGCTTAAAAACAATTTCAATCACTAAAAGGAGAAAACACTTTTGATATTCATTACGTTCAATTTACTTTGTTCCATTTTAGACACAATATTTTGTTCTCATAAAAAACAACACATGATACATCTGTTGTGATTTTTACAGTGTAAATTAGATTGTCTTTTTTAAACATTATGTAAATACTGAACATGTAAAAAACTTGTAAAACACTGAACAGATGTTGTGTGTTGGAAGTATCAAGTAGAGCAAGAGGTGACGGCGCTTTGATTCTGATCCCTATAATCCTTCTAGGCGCGACCGTTGCTGCCGCAACCATCTCACTGGGGCCTCCGCGACAGTCTCACTGGGGCCGCCGCGACCGTCTCACTGGGGCCGCCGCGACCGTCTCACTGGGGCCGCCGCGACCGTCTCACTGGGGCCGCCGCGACCGTCTCACTGGGGCCACCGCGACCGTCTCACTGGGGCCGCCGCGACCGTCTCACTGGGGCCGCCGCGACCGTCTCACTGGGGCCCCGCGACCGTCTCACTGGGGCCCCGCGACCGTCTCACTGGGGCCACCGCGACCGTCTCACTGGGGCCGCCGCGACCGTCTCACTGGGGCCGCCGCGACCGTCTCACTGGGGCCGCCGCGACCGTCTCACTGGGGCCGCCGCGACCGTCTCACTGGGGCCGCCGCGACCGTCTCACTGGGGCCGCCGCGACCGTCTCACTGGGGCCGCCGCGACCGTCTCACTGGGGCCGCCGCGACCGTCTCACTGGGGCCGCCGCGACCGTCTCACTGGGGCCGCCGCGACCGTCTCACTGGGGCCGCCGCGACCGTCTCACTGGGGCCGCCGCGACCGTCTCACTGGGGCCGCCGCGACCGTCTCACTGGGGCCGCCGCGACCGTCTCACTGGGGCCGCCGCGACCGTCTCACTGGGGCCGCCGCGACCGTCTCACTGGGGCCGCCGCGACCGTGTCACTGGGGCCGCCGCGAGCAGACCAAGACCACAGGCGCTCACCGACTCAACATGCTACATGCTAATTATTTACGATCCATAGTCTATATTGTGCGACTAAGTGATAAGTACCTGGCGGACCGAGCCTTGCTCGGTATTTTTCATGTTTATCAGTTCATCTAATTACTATCAAATATTTCAGCGTCATATAATTTATAAATAAAAATCTTGTTATTACTATATGCAATATTTATGCCACACCCTGTATTCTACCTAGATGGCTGTAATTTGCAAACAGCTGTTATGATTACTTACTTTGTTTACACCTTCCTTGTTTATTTCGTTGCTATTACTGCAACTCATAAGGCCAATGGTAAAATTTTACAACTTTAAAATTAGTTTTATTACGTTATTAGATTTTCTCTGGCCGAGTTATCTGCATAGAATACGTTTTTGAGTCATAAATTACTTATTTCCAGATTTTGAAGGAAATCCTCGGAGCCGTTTTTGATATCGTTGTGCAAACAAGCAAGCACACAAGAACGGACGATAACATTGCTCATATAAGAGTATAGGATTGAGGACGAATTTAAAAACATATATCCTATCAAGTGAAGGTGAAAGAAATTAAATGCAAATTCTAGGTTTTTACTATTTACTATCTTTAAAAAGTACATGGGGTTGATGTAGTATTGTAAGAGCGGCCTGGTAGGCCTACAGTGAGTTGGGCGCGGCACTCGATCTGGGGGTCCGGGGACAAATCCCGCCAATAGCCTTCTCGCTATGTGATAATGCTGTGACCCACTGGTCTAGCCCGAAGTAATGTGTAAAAAATTGCCGGGGTAGCGTCCTGTGATGAGAGGCGAGACAGTAAAAAAAACTGAAGTAATGTATAAAAACAAAAAACACAGAGCTAAGAAATTATGTCTATTCACATTGAACATAGTGGAGATAATTTTACCTAATTACTGGTAGTTGTTATAAATCATAAAAGTTGTTTTTTTTTTTATTTTTTGAAATTACAAAAAATGGCAGCTAATTTCAAAATTGAATTTTCAAACGTCTACAGTTTCGGCGCCGGCGGATCGAAACTGACGAAAAAGGTTCACTAATCCCCAAACCAAAACTGCGTCTCAAGGGTGTCAGGTACCTAATTATTACTTACATACATTATACACTAGTCACGGCTTTACTTTGTGGACATGCATTACTTATAATGGCCTCGCTCCCTACTTTATCCCACTGGTACTTCCTTACGCTACTGCAGTACTGCGAGTGAAATTTAAATCAATGAATCGCGCGACAAACTGTTCCAATGTGATCTCATTCAAAGCTAGTATTGGTCTAAAAGCCTTTGTTTTTAACAAACTGGAAATATTCGGTATTACGATGTTGCGTAGCACATTTATCCACCTTCACAACGATACAAAAATAGCGTCGTTCACAGAATTGTTCCTGGTTATGGTCTCATGTTCTCGTTCATACACAACATTATTTCGCGATCTTTCCTGAGCTGAAAAAGTCCAACTGTTTTACAAAAACAAAACAAAATATAATGCTTCCTCTAAAAACCTTTGGAAACCTTATTGGGCTTATTTATTGAAGTCAAAAGCTGTCATTTGTTTGTTGTTATCAGCATAGTACTGAATGTTATATGCAATGTAGGCAGCACAAATGTCGGCAGCACAAATGTTGGCAGCACAAATGTCGGCAATGCGTATTTTTTATTTAGTCATGTATGTTAATTATATTTTAAACATGTTTTCCTGTTTAGTTTTGTAGGATGTTCTCATTTAACATTTTACTCGCTCGTTCTTCTGTTCACAGGTCAAGTGGTGACACCAGTTGAAAATAAAATACATTTTGAAGACAAAATATTTTCCCCTTTTACTTCATCTTGCAAAACATTTTGAAATAAATATTCCTTGTCGAAGTTTGCAAAGTATCATTGTAAGAAGCTTAGGAGAAGAGTTTGTCATCACTAAATTTATGAGACATTTCGTAAATTCTCTCCGTAAGACTATTATGGAGGAAGAGATATGATTTAAATTCTTCTTTCCATCCATGGCTGGAGTTTTGAACCCTCGGCATAAAGTCTGACCTCCTTTACGATTTATTTGACATCAGAAATAAATTTTAAAAGTACTTATTTTTACACAATGCTTAGAAGATAATAACTCAAAATAAACTATATGTAGACAGCTTAGTTCTGTAAAGATAAAATACCCCCGTTGCAGCAGACTTGCATACTCAGCGAATTTCAAGTGCAAAACAACATATTTCAATCCAACATAGTGAGATTTGACATGTTTTTGTAAGCTCCATAAGAATAACATGGGGAATGAGTATGCAGGTTTTCTGCTACAGGTATGTTTAAACTGGTTGGTTTTAATTCAATATTTAGTAGATCTGAACTAGAAGAAGCCATTTACCAAGTTTTATCAAGATATGTTGAGAAATAAGCGAAATATAGAATTTTACTTATTTCCCATAAGGTTAACATTGAGACAACGTACTGTGTTTACCACTTTCAATATCTCAGTAACGAATGGACATAGAGCAGTAATTCAAAATACTAAATTGTTTGTTTTTTTGAGCTGAATTCAATAGTGCCAACAAAAATTTGATAAATTTTATTTTTCTATGTGAAAAACTCAAAAAACCCATTTTTGGGGGTTTATCCCCCTTTACCCCCCCTTCCGGTGGTCCGATTGGGCTGGTTCACGATCTCGTCCGAGTAATTACCACTTTATACGTCTGTACCAAATTTCATAAAGATCGGACCATATTTACGGCCGCTGTCGTGTTAACAGACATATATATATATATATATATATATATATATATATATATATATAAATTCGAACGAATGGTGTTTTTTGCTTCTGGGGACCCCAAAATGAAAAGGTAACATGGTCTCGGACTTAGGTCTTACCATGAGTACTACCGTAATAGCTTATTCCTTCTTTTCTATTAAGGAAATTCGCTAATAGTAGTTTATGCAACGATTGTATAATGAATGCCTTTAAGCCACGAGTGAGATGTAAGTTAGAACACGAGGGAAGCGAGTGTTCTAAATAACTCACGAGTGGCTTAAAGTCATAATACAATCGTTGCATACACTATTTTATCTACGACCAACAATATATGACAAAATTTCCCCCAAAGTTAAACAAAACTCATGACTTTTAATAATGATGGAATAGGTCAACTAAAATTTGAGGTTAGGCAAATAAGCAGACTGAACCATGAATCGTTGTGGAACAATCAGCTGATGGGATAAGTAAACTCAAACATGAATCGTAATGCAACAATCAGCTGATGTGCGAATTGCGTAATTGTTATTATGACACTACTTCCGTCAAATGCCGAGCTCTCATTGGTCTAGAACCAGTACTCTAAAGTGACTCCAGTACTCTAAAGTCGTCATTAGAGTACTGCTTGGTTTTTGGTGTTCTAATGTATGTCATTATAATGTTTATTGTAATACCATAATTGGTGCTTATTGCAATGGTCGTAGATAAAACAAGTTTGTCTACGACCATTGCAATAAGCACCAATTATGGTATTACAATAAACATTATAATGACATACATTAGAACACCAAAAACCAAGCAGTACTCTAATGACGACTTTAGAGTACTGGAGTCACTTTAGAGTACTGGTTCTAGACCAATGAGAGCTCGGCATTTGACGGAAGTAGTGTCATAATAACAATTACGCAATTCGCTCATCAGCTGATTGTTGCATTACGATTCATGTTTGAGTTTACTTATCCCATCAGCTGATTGTTCCACAACGATTCATGGTTCAGTCTGCTTATTTGCCTAACCTCAAATTTTAGTTGACCTATTCCATCATTATTAAAAGTCATGAGTTTTGTTTATCTTCGGGGAAATTTTGTTGTATCTTGTTGGTCGTAGGTAAAATAGTGTATGCAACGATTGTATTATGCCTTTAAGCCACTCGTGAGATATTTAGAACACTCGCTTCGCTCGTGTTCTAACTTACATCTCACTCGTGGCTTAAAGACATTCATTATACAATCGTTGCATAAACTACTATAGTACGATGATTCTAAAAGATAAAAAAAGTTTGGTAGTAGTTTGGTAGTAAAAGATTCTACCAAACTACTAAAGAGTTAAGTAAAATAATAGTTCACAGCAGGGAATATTTCTACGTTAGAAAACCGTCTAGCTGAACGATTGTTCCAAAGAAAACCTTAATATAAGAACTTAAGTTAGCCTATATGTAACTTAAGTTCTTATATTAAGGATCATATTAATGACTATTCAGTTTTATAATTTGTTGCATAAACTTTAAGGCTATTATACAGTATACTTCAATCCTGTAATAGAACTGAAAGCAAGTCAGTGTTTTTATCAATAATCTATATTATTTATTAAAATAACTATTAAAATTGTTCTAACAGAGTTTGAAACAAACAACCCTATTCAAATAGGGATCAAATTATTAAAAAACGTGCTAGTATATCAATATTTGGGTTTATTACTGAGAAAAAAACTGAAATCAAACCTAATATAAAAAGGCTGATGACCACAACGCTAGTCAAGCTTTTTACTATGCAGAGACTCCCATTATCTTGGGTTTCAGTATCAAAGGAAAAATGATGGTTTCCTTGAAATTCATTGACCATTTCCATTGCACAGCCTAAATAATCTGTGCTCTAATAATAACATCTAACCGCGTGAAAACTATCATACAGGATGAGTTTTGAATGTTCCCCCTAACATTTTATACATTTTTTAAATATCAATCCTAGACTACACCCAAACATTTTTGGGTAATAGACTAAATACTCCATTTTGAGTGGGTGGACATTTTGGGCCATCGCGCCATCTTGAATCGTCCATATTGGATACAAGATACTTTTTTCAAACGTAAAGATAGTTTTAGGACGCATAATTTCAAACAAGATTTGTTCACTGATTCTAATGCGGCAATCCATTTTTTTTAAATACCGACGCATTTTTAAAATATAAGGGGTTTTTAAATGTTATTAATTTTTAATTTTTTAAATTAAATTTTCATTGTAACATGATGCATTCCAAAAATGAGCTCATAATTTCAAAACAAAGTTAGATAATGACAAGTAACCGCCAGCTGTCATTGTTAAACCACTTTCACATGATTTTGACGCATATAACATTTTCCAGAGCCATCTTGGATTCGCCTTCTTGAAATGAGCTAAGTTATTTAAAATGTAAAGGTGGTGGTGTGACCCATTATTTTCAACTGTTTTTTCATGCCAAAACGTATGTCGTAATCCATTTTGCACTTTTTTTGAGATTTTGCTAGTTTTGAGATTATAAATAAACGAACGCCATTATCTAGCTTTATTTTCAGATCATGAGCTTATACACTAAAAAAATAAAATAACACAAAATAAGATTACATAAAATTACATACAATTTTGGGTTGCTTATACACAATATTAAAATTCTTCGACTTTTTTTAAAGCCCAAATATTTTTAAAATGAGTCAATATTTTTAAAAACTGATTGCGGCATTGAAACTAGGGTAAAAATCAAGTTTAAAATTATGAGTCACATCACTACCTTTATATTTAAAATCTAATTTTATCCAATATGGTGGATCCAAGGTGGCGTCTGAAAGTAGCCACCTACTCAAAATGAAGCAATTCCTGGCCAACAATGTTTGGGGGATTGATATTAAAAACATGTGGGAAAAATTAGGGGGGACGTTTAAAACACACCCTGAGTAAGAAGAAGGTAGACAATTTTTGAATGCTTAAAAAGGTGGAGCTGAAAAATTTGCGAGGTTTTGAAATGCAACCGAAGTTGTAGAATCTGTATCTTCACCTCTTTCAATAACTTCATCAATAGTAAAAAAATGTCTTCATATCAAATAATAAGTTAATCTAAATTTTTCTTCTAAAAGGAATATGTATAAAGGATAGAGTAGTTTTTCACGTCACCCCACTAAAATTTTGAAAGTCGCGAGGTGCTGATGTGAGCAGATTGCAAAGTTTTAAAAGGTCCAAACAAATTCAAAACTTTTTGATTCTTTGTAACAACATTTGTAAAACACGATTTGATCATAAAATGTTATTTTTATCCACGAAAACATGATTTAATACAATATTAACGTAATAATATGAAATGTGGCAGTTTTGTTATTCACAATTAAATATTTTTGCAACGTTTGTATAGTAATGATACAGGTGTTTTTTTAACGCAACCCATTTTTAAGATTGATTAATGTACATATAAAGAATGAATGAGTATTGTTTTGTAATTTTTCACATTTTATACAACCTATTATTTAAGTTCGATCTCATTTAGCTTACATTATGTGTTTAAACAACCGCCATGGACATTTATACAAAGTTATACTCTCTCCATCAAATTACACTTTTTGCAAAGTGGTTGAAGGTTCTTCCAGTCTGTCCCACGTAAAAGTTAGGACAGTCCAACCATGCATTTTATTTGATATAATCCTGATTTTTCAAATTTTTCCTGATTTGTATTGACATTCTTAATCGATAGAGTATGTTTAGTTTTATTGTTGGTCCTAAAAGTCAGGTTTATTCCATGTTTTTGTAAAATCTTATTTAATCCATTTTGAATTATATGATTGAATTCCACATATACATATTTCTGGTCAGCAGGCACATTAATACTATTATTTAAGGCGTTACTTTGTTTACTTTTGGACTTATTTACTATGTCGTCGATCATGCTGCTGTTTGTATCCACTGGAGACTGCTATATGTTTTATTATGTTTAATTCTCTTTCATAATTTGCTGTTGAAAGGGGGAAATTGAGTAGATTGTAAACTAAACTATTATATGCGGCAAGTTTTTGAGAAATGGGGTGATATGTGTGGCATGTATTGTTTGGTTTGAACTGGTGGGCTTAAAAAATATCATACTCAAATTTATTATCCTTCTTTTCTATTATCATGTCCAGTTATTTTCATGTGAAGTTATGGCAAGTTAAAGTTAAACTTTGGAGAATAAATGTGCCCAAATTATACTGTCAACCTTATGAGGTGATGGAGCTTAAACAGGAAATATGTTTATTTTCTTACTCTGTAGTTCCTTGAATTCCAGTCACATTAATCTGATTGGTCAATAATAATCAAACTATGAAAAATCGAAGTATTCTATACCACTATGAAAAAGGATCGCAAAACACCCCCTTCCCCACCCTAGCGATTCTGTCATCCCGTATAACCGAATGGTTATTAAAAGTAACTCATCCATCGACTGGAGCCAGTGGGTTCGCGTACTAGTAAAATAAATTACCGGTTTACATGGATTACCTTGTTGTTGAAATTTGCTAAAATACTCATACTTATGGTTATATTCAGGAAAGCCGGATTTGGGCGCTTAGTAAAAAGATTCATTGTTAAATTTTTATGGATCTTGTTAGTAATGGGAATGTTCTTACGTGTCAATTGGGCAGGAATAGGAATGGAGTCGCGAAGCTGGTTTGAGGGTTTCTGAGACGATTCGGGAAATGATTTATCATTATTAATATCATTGACTTTATACCTAAAAGGAGACTGCTCATGCTTACACACGTTCTGAAGCCAGAAATTTCCACGCGAAATTAGTACACATTCGGTACTAGAGATTGCGGCAGCTGTGTGTTTCACCTTTCACGTAAAGAATTCCTGAAATGGGATTACCGCAAAAATGTCCACTAAAATGTGTTAATTTAAGTAACATATGATCAAATTTGTTGGCTTCAAAACTTAACATTGCTTGGACTATCTATTTTTTCTTTATAATTAATGTTAATATCTAGTACCGGTACCTTAGAAAGAGATTGAAAGTTTTGTGAATTTTGGAAATAGCAAGAGTTTTGCTTCTGAGTAAGAAATGTTACGACAAGCCATCGTTTCTTTGATTTGTTTTTGAATGTCCCACTGAGGGCACGATTTTTCAATGGACGATAGGGGTTCAAGATTAAGGACAAGCCGTGTGATGGTGGTAGGTTTGACATTCATTTGGAGATTTTGCAGAACTTCAATTTCTAGAAGTGTGCCCACACCTTACATATTAAAAATAAATAATGTGTTCGAAAAATAAGATTCTACAGGACATCTAGTGTAAAACAGATACAGAAACTTTGGCAACTGCTTCCCTCTAAATTTCACAATAGCAACAGATGACTTATGTCCGTCATCTGGAGTCACGAGTTTTGTCAAGCGTTTCACAGAAGTATTTGTAACACTGTTTGAGGCCTGAAAATTTTCAAAAATGTAATTTATAGAAAAGGAAGGATCAACGTTCCTTGGCAGGCCAATTTTTTCCAGTTTGAAAGATGGGATATAAACATGGACATTATTGTCTTTGGAAAAAGAAGAATTTGCAATAACATAATTTGCAACAACGGCCGAAAATTTGGTTTTGCAGGCTAGAGATCGTGTTTCAAATTCGAGTCAGAGTCGAGAATTTGAAACGATCGAGTGCTGCCAAACCCTTTCAACTGAGGCTATTTTTCACCACTCTACATAAAGAAATATACCCTCTATAATATTAAAAATCTTACTATTTTGTTGACACACTTGAAAACAAAACTTTTAGGTTATGAGCGACGATACAATTTCTTGGTTATGGTTTAAAAAACACAGCTATGATAATCATATGATCGCAACTATCCTGTCTTTGTAACCTATTGAATGCCGTTTACTTAAGCGATGTTCCAACGTTGTTTCATGCAAATAAACGATCAGCTGACTTTCGGCCCTCCGGCGGAAAATTGCTGGTTCCGGCCACCAAATGACGTTTGTAAAACAGGTGATTACGTCGTAGGGTGATGAAATCATATTTGTTGATCCGGCTGTTTCAATAAAACAACATACATGGTTTTTGTTTGAGCGTTTGACTGAACGTTTACACTCTTATTACTATCAAAGAGTCTCTTCCCGGTTGGGTGCAGTGACGTAACTCCAGATCTGGGAAGATTTGCAATAAGACTAAAAACGGAGCAGAGTCCGATTTTCCATAAAAAATTCCCAGATTCCTTGTTGGATAAATTAACATTACAACTATTATGAACGTCCACACCATTTACATTCGCATTACTATTATCACCATTGTCATGTTCGGAAAGGAAAGGAGAGTTCTGAAGAACAAATTCACTTACGGTATCAAGGTCCATACTACAACAAACAAGAAATGATGTTTTTTAAGTTATGTCGTGGGCTTTGTATCCGTTTCAACGTCGTCTTTCCGAGGCTCTTTAGAACCACGTGCCAGCCATTGGTAATCTCTCCGGGACTTAAGCCGTCCATTGTTAATTCGGGAGAAGCTATTTAATAAGAAATAAAATTCTCAAAAAAATAAACAAAAACTACAGACAAAAGAAAAATACCAGAAAAATCTAATAAAGTTAAATCAGTGGATTAATTATACGGAAGAAGACTTAACTTTCCTTTCTCCCTTGTTTTGAGAATCACTGATCCTTACCATGGAATAAACAACGAAAATATAATCAAGGAAGAATCCTATTAACTAACTACATAGAAATATTATATTCAGTCTCACGATAATATCATAAGACACTCATGAGTTACAACAAAAAATTCCCTTTAGTGAGTAATATGTATTAGTTTGAAGGAATTATTATGGAAAAATTGTGAGGTTTTTCCCCAAAAGCGTGGTAATTCTGCTTTCTTGAGGGTAGTTAATATACTGCATTTAGCACATCCAATATCTCAGCAATGGATTGCTGTACAGTAATAATTAAAAAATAATAAATTGAATATTTTTTGATTTTAATATAATTCCAAGATTAAATTTACATAAAAGAAACAAAAGAAGAATTAAATATTGCAAAATAATAAAAAAAAACGAGCCTCATTTGAAGACCACTTTCTTAGAGCAAACCAATCTTGTGGATTTCGAACTCGAAGTCATGAATGTCGCTTTTCAAGTCTGTACAAAATTTAATTGAGAATGGCGTTTTTAGGATCTAGGGTTCCAAAATGAAGTCACCGTACTCCCAGTCTTAAGTCTTACCGAGCCGCCACCGTTAATAATAAATAACTACTCCCCTATTTGGGGAAATTCGCTAAATAACCAATGCCATGCACAAAATATTATCAATCTAACATTTTGATTGATTGAAGATATATAGGACTGGCATATGTATAAGGACAGTTGGTTTTGGTTTTTAAATTATTTATTTCGAATGTTTACACATAGAAGATGATTTTTCATATTACAAAATATGTTCTGAATCGTTTCATAGCTAGTTCGAAAATACTCTAGGTGTAAATCACTAAAAAAGCAATTAAGGATTTAATTTATATTACCTGAATATCACCATACTTTAAAACATGCGGCACATTAAAATATGAAAAAACAACCCGATGAATATGAGAGAGAGGTTACAATGACTATTTGTGGTTGTCTATGAATTCCATACAAACGTTCATGTTTGGTGAACTACTCATAATGATGAAGGAAGCCACAGGCTGAATATTTGATGGCGTGATCTCCCCCAGACTGGAACACTGAAAGGTGACTTTGCTTGACGGCACGTTTACATATACATGGACCTGCAAAAGCATTTCCTGTATCAAAATCTCATTTTAGTTTTCTAAATTACGTTTCTTCCACAATTATTAGTAGATAAACCTATTTTGAGCTACCTTTCGAGTCTAGTACTGTGATAGCCAGCAGTCCAAAACATTGAATTAATAAATTAGTAGATGATGTTGCGATACACTAGCAGTGTGCATCCAAGTTTTGTAGCTTTGAAAGCTCAAGGCCAATCGAGTGGTGTTTTAGGAAGTTTAACAGATATATATATATATATATATATATATATATATATATATATATATGTAAGTTTTAACATAATTTTTTAAAACCATAGACCCACATCCAACAGATATGACTTAAATTGGAACTTGAAAGAAGTTTAGGGTTTTTAATTAATCATAAATATTGAAACAGTAAAACCTCAAAAGTCAGGCTAAAGAAAGATTAATCTTGCAATCCGTTTATTATAAAGCAACTGTGAAAACCCTTTGTAAATATCACATTTTCAACCTAATTGTTGGTATTACGATACGAAAAATAATATACTGTCGTAATTTGCTCTTTCAAAACACATTGTAACATTTATATGAGATGAAAAAACAGGGACTTAAAGATAACACCAGCCGTTTCAAAGCATTTAGGGCTTAAAACCTTTGATCCCCAGTGATTTCTTATCGACGATAGTTACCTTGTGAGATATTTTTTATGTAAGTCATTACTACAACAAGTCAAGTCTGAAGCTTCAAAATATGTAATTTAACTTGCCAATGAACAAGTGCTAGACAGTTTCCAGAAAGAAACTACAAAAATACTCTTAACTATAACATAAATGTTGTAAAATATTTCTCCAAGTTTCGAGTCAATCTTACAGGAAATTATTGTACAAGTAAAGCATAAAAGAAGACTCAAGCTTACTTTGAAATATCTTACTGTTCAAAGCATTTCGACAAACAATGCGGCAAAGTGAAAACAGCGAGAATTTCAGCAGAAAAATAAACTTAGACCAAAGATCTTTCTATGATAAATCCCAACTTCTTGGGATTTTTTGAACTTAAACCCCCTATAGTGCTTTGCGTTTAGTTTTGCTGACGTTACGTCGATACTCATGGGGTGTGCGTCAAATTGAATTTGAGGAGCTCATGTGTTTTCTAAATTTAATTCATTACTGTTTACCTATATTGATAACATTTAGTTTATGGCCTCTTCCAGTTGAGTTCTACTGGATATGATTTATTACCACCCAGTTTTAGCTCTCCTGCAGTAGCAGACTAGCATACTCATTCGCCATGTTATTCTTATAGAGGAAATAAAAAATGCCTCACATCGCTTCAATTGGACCGAATGATTCTAATGATTCGAAATTCCGTGAGTATACCGAGGTCTGCTGCTACGAGGGTAGTTGGCACTTCATACTGGAATTGGAGCTCTTGTATTTGGAACTTACATCGAAAAGACAATAATACGTTGAAATTTAATTTTAAGAGCAATTTCGATTTCGTATCTATCGATGTTACTAGTTTTTTTAACCTAAGATGTGTTTAAATAAAAATGTTTAATGTAATTACATTAGTCGTTTTGTGAAAACCATCTATACTGTACAATGTGTTTTGTGATATTATTCAGCTTAGGTAAACACACTCTAAACTAAAAAGTAAAAAAAATCTAGACAGAAAAATAAATTGAAATATCTATATGATTTAATAAATTGAAATATCTATATGATTTAATCTAAACTACGTTGATTAATGTTACTTTATTTATATCTGAACCAATACTGTTCAAATTGAACATTTATCTTAAGAATGTGACTGTTCATTTTTTAACTACAATCTTGCGTAATCTACGTTTACTCTACGGACGTAATAGAAACGACCAGTTCGGTTTGAATTTCTAAAACAATGGGACGTTCTTTTAATCGAATATGGACAGTTTTCGTCATGAAATTGAAATAAGCTGACATCTACGTTAACTTCAGTAATTGAAACATCGGTATGGAAATTCTTTTTTGAAGAGGCATTTCGATTTAATAAACAATAGTTTGTGTTTACATCATTGAGGATATTTTTTTGCCATAGAACTCCAAACTTAAAATTTTCGTTGTCTACTCGAACAAGACAATCCTATTACTTTGCAATGCAAAAATCTTCCAATCCCATTACTGTACCGATGGCTTCCAAGTTTTAATGGAGAATGTGACAAAGGTAGGATGGAATAAATTTGCATCATAATTTTATCAAAGCAACAGAATATCATTTTATTTCATCTGAAATAGTCTTATACAATTAGATTAGAATTAAATGTATTATATATGTAGTAAGAAAACTAGCAAACCCGTTGCTCGAATTCGAGCAATTTTTATGGTACTGAAGGTTAGAACTATTTTGTTAATGATATGGTTAAACTTTGAAATTACCAAGTAATACTGAAATATTTTACAAAAGCTCTCTATGAACAATATTTTTTGCCAATACTCTGTCATCTTTCAGGAGACTCCGTATTCTTTATAGTGTTTTCTACAAATATGAGCCCCTAGGCTCTTGGCTCGACTTCGCGCCACATACAGTTAGTTGTCCATGAGGTAATACTGGCTGGGGAAGATAAATTCTAACTTTTGTAAAAGACTGGCCGTATATGTGGTAATCAAATTTAGCCAGGAGATTAAAGTTTTATGCATCACATATCAATCGTCTACGGCTTCACCCATGACATGAGCAGTTTCATTGTTGAGACGCCTTTTTTAGAGTGCATAGTTACCCATTCACATTATCAAGTGTGATATCCTTAGGAAAATTCTTAGAGCATTTCCCATCTCTCATACATGGTGAATGAAGATTTAAACTACAGTATGGCCCATGAATCACGTGATTCTTCACCTTGTCACTGAGCAATATCAGACTGGCATATAAGGGAGATAAACATGGGCAATTTGATCGGCATCGCGAATTCTGTTTTCCTTATCTAGCTTCAACAATATATTAGCCAATAATCTTTTCCGGAATTAAATTGTTTATATGAGTGCTAATTTAATTCCAAAAAAGTTTTCTTTCACGATATCAGCCGTTTTAATTCGCTTTAAAAGACTCTGACTATCAAAACAGGTGAAAAATGAGGCAACTCTCGAGGCTCCAGGTTTTGAACAATCTCTAATCATTTTGGATTAGGCCTACATTTCAGTGTAATAAACAAAGAGTGTTTACCGAACTTCCATACAACAGTCATTGCATATAGTTGGTTTTGATTCATAACTCGTGGTGACTATACAGTGTGTAAAAAAAGTCCCAGAACGGCTAAATATTTTTTGAACCGAATTGGTTTGAGGAATCAAACTTTGCACATTCACTCCTATGTAAAAAAATACTTTCTGATGTGTTTACTGACTCTTGGGCCCCGGTGGGGAACGGCCCACAAGGAGTCGGTACAAAATCTTAAATGTAAGCATAGGTCGATATGCACATCATTTTAAAGGGCTCTTCTAGTAGAGTTCAATGCCGCAAACCGCATTTCAAAAGGTCCATTCGTTACAAAATGGCAGCTGATCAAAAGTCTAATAGAATTACAAAGTTTTCGCCTAAATATCGTCAAAAAAATTGTTCACAGCCTATGTCTGGAGAATCCAAACTCCGGAATTGAATGTCAGGCCTAAAAGCCTATTTTTCAGGGTACCGAAGAGGATGTTAGCTCCAGTGGGGGACGGCCCACGAGGAGTCGGTACAAAATCTTAAATGCAAGCGTGGGTCAATGTGCAAATCATTTTAAAGGTCTAATCAAATGAAATTCAATGCCGCAAACCGCATTCCAAAAGGGCATTCCAAATTCCAAATTCCACCCCCCTTCTCCCAACAAACCTAAACCTATGAACTTTTGTTGAAAACTTGAATCAGCCGCCATTTTGTAAGAAATTAACCTTTTGAAGTGCGGTTTGCGGCATTGATCTCTACTTGATTAGGTCTTTCAAATGATGTGTATATCGACCTATGCTTACATTTAAGATTTTGTACCGACTCCTTGTGGGCCATCCCCCCTTGGAGGTAATATCCTATACGGCACCCTAAAATATAGGATTTTATGTATGACATACTACTCCGGAGTTTAGATCTTTCAGGCATAGTCTGTAAACAATGTGTAAGCAATCTTTGAGCGAACACTGTGTATTTCCTTTAGATTTTTTATCAGCCGCCATTCTGTAACGAATGGACCTTTTGAAGTGCGGTTTGCGGCATTGAACTCTACTTGATTAGCCCTTTGAAATCATGTGCATATCGACCTATGCTTACATTTAAGATTTTGTGCCTACTCTTTGTGGGCCGCCCCCCACCGGGGGCCAAAAGTCGGTAAGTACCTCAGAAAGTAGATTTTTTACATAGGAGGGAATGTGTAAAGTTTTATTTCTCAAACCAGTTCGGTTCAAAAAATATTTAGCCGTTTCGGGACTTTTTTTACACATTGTATAACTGAGGAGTGAAGAATTATTTATTTAAACTCATGTTTCTAGTCCCTTGAACCGTTATTTGACAAACTGAGTAAATTTGTCTTCCAAGATGGATTTTCCAGTTACCGCTCTAGTCTCTGTTTTCACCGCAGGAACAACATTGTTACATTGTTTATCCAAAAGCCTGCTAGTAAAGGGCTCAGCCTCTACAGGCACGCTGAGAGCTCTCTTACATAATATGAACCCATGTTCATATCAACACGATTTTGTTCACACACAGTTTTGTTGACGTTACGTCGATACTCATGGGGTGCGCGTCAATTGGCTTCTTCGAACTGGCGGCATTATTACTGTTCAATATAAGATGAAATAACATTTTTTACCAACAACCGCGCGTAAAGTGTCAGTTTATGCACCGAAAACCAATCCTAAAACAGCTGTTTACTGAGGAGCGATCGATTAAGTCTTTGAAAGTTTTTGGATCGAGCGCAAAAGTCTTTTGCGCTCGCCACGTGATTACATTCACGCTCGCCAGCTGATTTTGCATTGTTACTCGGCGCGCAACAGCGCACTTTTCCGCTATCGACTGGGCTCTAATTGTTAATAACCTCAAACTGGTGCATTCAGCTACAATGGATGTAACAGTGATGAATTAGTGAAAGAACTTTCTGAAACTTATTACCTCGTAAATCTAGAAACCTTTACGAAAAGAAATATGAAAAATGTATGCGATCATAATGGCGCATTCAGCTACAATGGAGGTGAGCAACTAACTGTGATGGTATTTATCGTTTGGAAAATTAAAACTGCAGTTGTAGGAAAAATTTTGTATGTATTTCGCGTACAAAGCGTCTTTCTCGCTTTCGCTAAAAATACCGCACTCCGCTATGCGACGCGCGGTATTTGTTTAACTCAAGCGAGAACGACCTACTTTATGCTCTTAATACATAAATAACTATTTAAACATTCCATATTAAACAAAAAAATGTTATATAGGCCTAGGTGAAATTATTGATATTTCAAGTTTACGGAGCATGCTTACTATTGCATCCTTAAAACCATAGAACATCACTAAAAACAAAAACAATTGTTAAAAGAAATGTTTATTTTAATTATAATGTATTTTTGTTTACATTACTTATGGCTAGCACTTCACAGATAAACAAAATTAAAGTTCTTTGATGAAAACCTCACAAATTTTATATTTAGGCCTAATCAAATTTATGGAACGCCTTAATTATGAAATTTTCATTTTTAGACCATTACTCTCACACACTTCACATTAGCTTTCACCACACACCCCAAGCGAAATGTGTACTCGATCGAGCTGACCGAGGAGTGTTTATCATACATAAATCATTAATCGATATAATTATTTGTGGCATAAAAGAAAACAACCCAAAACAAATATTTATTTAAAAATCGACTTTCTTAACTTGTTTATATATAACGCATATTTTAAATGGGTTGTTTTTTAATAAATAATAAATTATAACATTATTTAATTTTTTAATTTTGTATAAATTTACTGTGACTAAATATAACCTATTCTTAATCTTAAACCGAACTAAAAAAGCTATCTCAATCTACTCATACTGTTCAGTATGTGTATTGAATGGTTACAATTTCATTAACCATTAACCATAAAACCATTAACCATAAAACATATGACTTTGTTGAAAAACTTGGTATACTTCTTCAGCTGCTTTATTTGAAATTTCTGTTTTTATGTTAAATCTTAAGAACCCCTTTAGCCCAATCTTCATAAATTTTATTTCCTGCAAAACTTTACGCCAATTTCTTTCCAAAGACACGTAAATTATTAAAATCGGTCCAGAACTTTAGGAGGAGTAATGATCATAAAAACACCCCTAGCGTATTAAATACGTGTAGATTATAACAATTAAATTATACATAAATATTTCTATTTATTTTCAAGAATTTATTGGTAAGGTATTAAAAAAAACAAACTCATATTATCAGACAATAAGGACAATTCGATGTAAACCAAAGCTATAATGATCTAACGCTTTGTTGTATTGCTGGAAATTCATATAATGGTGTTCATTTTTTTGTTTTGGTTTAAATGTTATTTATTCGTATAGAAAGGACTTTGGCTGTTTTATATATAGTTGAAATCAAATCATGAATTCCAATCATCATAGGAAACATTATGATGGAAAATGTGTCCGTTTTTGTTAAAGATTCAAGTACCAATTTGAGATTATGTTAAATGAGTCATTTTTTGATTAAATGATTAACTGAGACACTTAAGAGTCAATCTTCAAAAAATAGACCACTAGTTAAAAACTAATTAATTGAGTTTTTCTGAGGAGTGATTAACAAACACTTTGTGCCATAGTTAAAATATAGGCTTCAATTGCATGTAGACGTTTGTAGTTGGGTGAACTCGTGATAATCAGCGATTCGCTCCAATTTAGGTGCTTATTTGTGCGATCAGCTGTTCAAACGAGGCTCCTCATGCGAGCCAATGTTCCGGTTAACTTCCTCATTACCAAATACCGTGGCAGATTGCTGAAATTCATATATCACCCAACATACTTAAATTGAAAATCAATAACCGTCCATTAGGTGGTTATTTCCCTGCTGACAAAAACATGCTTTTTTATTGTTTGGATTTGGTACTAAACATTTTCTATTAACTTCATGAATTAGACTCATGAGATATTTATTTATTACTTATTTGTATTTACTGTTTTAATTAATTAATTTTTTAAAGTAATCAACCATGATTTGCAACGCATGTACTTTTACAACATGCGATTAAAAATTGAAAAATTGAATGACTCAATATATAGCCTTTTTAAATAACATCACTTATATCTCCTGAGGTATTTTGTACTTTCTAGTTTAGACAATGTATTACATTTTATCATTACAAAGAAAAATTACGTGATTTATCTTCTAGAAGAAAAGTTTTGCCAAGTTTTTCAAAACTTTTCCGAACTAGTGGTGCTGCACTCTTTAATCAAACAAGAAACTCGACACGTGATAAAATCGCACGAGTGTAAGGTGTGGGAAGCAGAGTTTTATTCCGCGAAAGTTTTCGCTTTCTACTTCATAGCCCATAAATCGTACTAAGACTCAGATTTATTCCTTTCTAACCCTACCATACAATCCCACGATTTTGTTGCTTTATTTTCCGTCTAATATTGAAATGAATTATATTCTTAAGGAGTTATTTTATTAAAAGGTTACAACGTGTTAAAACATAAATAAAAATTGTAACCATTGCATCATTGAACCAATTTTACTTTTAATTTATCAGGATTTCCGTGGAATTTAACTGCCAAAAAATTTATTTTAGGTGACACTATTTTAATTTATCGACACTAAAAACAGTGAACATTTAAAATTGATCAATTTTTAAAACTAAGTATGTTACAAGGTGGCGAATCACGAAATTTGCTGGAGATTTATAGTTAAGCCATCTGATCTATTACTATTGCATGTCACGAATATTTTTTAATTTCGCTTATTACGTCCTAGTATCAAGCGTTGATTCCATCAGCGGAAAAGAATTTACAAACCAAATATTCATTAATTTCAACATACGAAAAGCGGAGGAGCACTTTCTCATATCAATCATGGGGTATTCTTTTTTTGCAATCCTTTGTTCCTGAGATTTCTTGATCGCGTTAATAAGCTCCGATAACATTTAAAAATATGCAGATCATGTTCTCGAAAGGTGCCTGTAACTATGTTCTTCAGTTTAATTTTAAGATATTGTCTGTATCAATTTCTTGTATTGTGAATATTTCATTAATACAACCGAAGGGTAATCTTTAATATTTAATTATTTGCAGCTTATTCTATTGATTTAATACAAGGTTTCATTTCATAAATTGCTCATTTTAAAAATGAAGAATCATTTCTTCATGCCTAAGGTATACTTTAGATTAACATTAAACTCAAGGCTAAAATCAGGAAAAAAAGTCTAATTACTAATAAAGCACTCGGAACGATATAGTTTGGTCTTAGATACATGTATTTCTCATTGATAAGGATAATTTGACGTATTAAAAGAAATGTATCATGACCAGGGGACGACCCGTGGTGGAAGTCCAAAAATTCTTAAGAGTAAGCGTACCTCGAGTTACGCCTCATTTTAAAGGTCTTAATTAGTAGATCATAACAGCGCAAACCGCACCTCAAAAGGTTGATCCAATCAGAAGTTACAGCTTGTTAAGGATTATTTCCCTGATATTAGCCTTCAGTTAAAGGCCAACATTAAAATCTTTGAGGAGCTGTAACTTCTGATTGGATCAACCTTTTGTGGCGCGGTTTGCGCTGTTGTGATCTAATAATTTAGACCTTTAAAATGAGGTATAACTCGAGGTATGCTTACATTTAAGAATTTCAAGACTTCCAGCGTGGACCGTCCACTCATCGTGCGAAAAACTGAGAAAATACGCCAATATATTCCTATTTGTACTAGATACACAACTGTAAGGTTTCATCACTTTATGCAAAATAATATAAACGTTATTTTTTATATTCCAGACATTTGCCCAACCCTGTATATAAGAATTTGGTTAATTTATAGTCTCGAAACATGAAGATTTTCGAGAAAATGCGAGTGAAGAAAATTTTTAAATAGTTTAATAATTAAAATTGCCGGTTATTATCTTAAGTGTAATATATCATTTGAAAGCTTATTAAATGAAGAATCTTGTAATAACATTCAACATACTTTTAAGTTAATTATGACATAAAACTAATGTCGTAAACTTCAATTCGTGTTCGCAAAAAAAAACTAAATTTCAAACTGAAACCATAAAACAGTAGTTCAAAATGATAACTCATCCTAATTATACTTTAATATTCTTCTTTAAAAGTTTACGAAGATTCTGAAAATGGTACTAAAATCCACTAAAACATGGTTTATAGAGCAGTTATAGCCGTTTTATTAAAGGAAATACAGTTTATTTTCAGAAAAGAAACTTCAGCCTTACCCTGTTTTTCTCCACATACTGTTAAATTTATGAATAATAAATTAGAGCAATAGTAAGTTTTTATACATAATTTTAAAGCTTATTAAGAGAACAAGATTTTTAGAATATTTGACACATTCTACAGTCCAGTACAACATAGAAATACTGCTTCAAACTTAATTTAAATTTTCTCAAAAAACAAAAACCTAGACTTTAATTAGAAAACAAGAACTTATAAGGGTGTTGAAACTGAATATTTTTTAATTATTATTATTTGAAATGTTATGAAGATTCTAAATATGGGAATGAAATCCATAAAACACAATCTTTTATGCACTTAAAGCCATTTAACCTGAGCAAGGGCAACAATTTAGAAAAAATCTTATTTTATCCATTATTCACTTATTGTAAACTTATATTTGTGCCATTTTGTCAGAAATACCATGTAGTTTGTCACATAAAATTTTTTAACACTAACTCCCTTCCTCCCTGTAAAGCAGGAAAAATAATCAAAGCACAGCTGACAGCTGGCTTAAAACAACAGGTGATTGGTTATTTCCAGATTATATGAAGGTGTGTATATATATATATACTATAAACAGTAGAATGCTCATTTGTATAGTAATAAAATATTTAAATACTACCTCAAAGGGTTTAATGATTTTCACTAGTTATTTCTTTAAACAATGCACGTTCCTTCAAATTAATACTCCTAAATAAAATTTGCAACCAAACTTTCGGGAGAAGAAAGTTGAAAGTAATTTTGTTCCGTCGGAGTTAATTAAAAAGCCATTGTCCCGGCCAAATCCAATCTTGGCGATTCACTGTTTGTTTTGAGAATATAATTTGTTCGCGTCCGTATTGTATCTTCAGGATACCGTCCAGGTTAAACGAACATTAAATAATTATAAGAGACTGTAGAATGGCATTTTTATAGTACTTTTCTATAGGACTAGGTTCCGAACAACTGAGATTTATTACTCGAAGGGAAAGGAAATTTTGATTAAAAATTCAACCAAACGTGGAACCATTGACAATACATATGTTGTAACTATTTTATCAAACCCTCGGTTCAAATTGGTGCCACGCAATTGGCGGTTGTGGAAGACAATTGTGTGGTGGTGAGTGTAGTGGTCAATGGATTGATGACATGTTTTCCCCGCTAGATCCCTTCTTTCATCAGTTTCTGGGACCTAAAACTGTAATTTACAATTAACTACTGTTACCCGTGGCCTAGCCCTCTATTAAAATGTTTTGATATCGTCAAGTTTCTTGTTGGCGAATGGGTGCAAATTCATATATTAAACCCGCAAATGCAACAGCCCTGAGCTATTGTTTTGGGTGCTTATCAAACTCTCAGCTTGTTTATCTTCCTTCGACAAAAGAAGTAAAACATATCTATCCATAAAAATTAACTCGTATGATTAATGTGCAATCGATTTGTTTGCTTGTACAATTTAACTAAATAACGCTTCAAAAGCTGAAAATAACTAACTTCTGAAAATAACTTTACTTTTGGACCAAATTGTATTTAATAAAGGATAATCTGATTTTAACAGGTATTTTAAATAGACTTTAGGGTTGTCATGTTGGTAAAAAACTAGAGGGCATTAGAAAAAATCAGAACGATTTTGAACATTTCCAACGGTACATTTTTTGCAATTCAATGAAAATAATTCAACTTAGTATCAAGGAATTACAAGAACCTTCCAACCGTCCCAGAAGGAACGAAAACCGGACCGAAACGCCCACTTCGTCTATCATTCCTTGTATTTTAGAATGATAGATTTACGAACAAAGCTAGGTTTACGAAGAGAAAATGATAACACATCAAAGAGTAGTATTTGAAAAATCTACTGCACAGTAGATGTGTAATATATTTGTGTAATTTTGTTTACGAGGTTGAATTTTCCAATCCTTTGTCTCTGGCCTAAGAATATTTTTTTTCAAATATTAGGCGTTCATAGCTAAAAACAGCCGTCTAACTTTTCTACTTTACCCTATTCAAGCTTTCCGAGAGAAAATATTTAAACATTTTATTACACATATTTAGCCGATTAAAAATATTTGTTCCCGGTAGATAGATAGATACTAACAGGAGTAAAACATTTACGATTTACTTATAAAAGGTATATAAAACCTAGCCTGTTATTTAGTCCCTGTATTTAGTTGTTGAATGCACAGAGGAACAACGGCTAGACGGCTAGGGCGTTAGTGAACGTCCAATGCCAATCTAACATGTAAAGGCCTGATTTGACTTCATGTTGTCAATCAGATCCGAATCGTCGACCGTTCACTGCCTCAAGCGTGTCCAACATGGAGCTCTGGGTTTGAGAGGTCACTTTACATGGCGATGAACAAAGCATTGACTTAACACCTAATAAGCACCTAACAAATATGACGTGTATCCCTTACTCAATAATCGATTTGAACCTTTTATACCACATTGGAAAACGTTAAGTTTTATCTATAATACCGGGTGTTAAAAAAGTCCCGGATTGGCTTCGTAATTTTTTAAATATTAAATATTGATCTACTAAACATAACAACATGTCTCTTGAACGCAAAATACTATTTGCCCGTATTCAGTGACCCCCTACCTCCTCAGTGGGACGGCCCACTAGAAGTCAGAAGACAATCTTAAATGTAAGCATAGGTAGGTATGTACATCAAATGAAAGTTATTTTTTAGTAGAATACAATGCCGCAAATTTGACCTCAACCGGATCACCTAATCCAAAATGGCGGCCGTTTAAACTTTTCTCAATTGCTGTTTTTGACCTACTTAAAAATTCGACTTCGGACGGTCTAAGCGTTCTTTCGAGATGCGGTTTCCTGCATTAAATTGTACTTTATTTCCTCTTTAAAATGATATACATATGGACCCATACACAGCCAATGGCATAAACCACTTCCATGAGGTACGTACCTTAAAAGATGTCTGTATGGATGATGGCCAGCATAGGTGGTGCTGTACATAATTTTAAATCAAACCGCATCTCGAAAGAACGCTTAGAACATCCGAAATAGAATTTTAAGGATGTTAAAAATAGCAGTTGCGAAAAGTTTAAACTGCCGATATTTGGATTAGGTGATCCGATTGAGGTCGAATTTGCAGCATTGTATTGTACTCAAAAAGAGATTTCATTTGATGTACATATCAACCCATGCTTACATTTAAGATTTTCTTCTGACTCCTAGTGGGCCGCTTCCTGAAGAGGTAAGGAGTGACTGAACACATGCTAAAATAGCATGTTGTGTCCAAGAAACATGTTATAAGTTTCGTAGGCCAATATTTAATATTAAAAAATTACAAGCCGATCCGGGACTTTTTGAACACCCAGTATATAACTGATGATAAACCTTAAAATTTGACATTTCGAATATGGATCTTGGTTTTAAGTTTATACGCAGGACGATTACCTTCTTAACCGAAACATAGTTTTCCAAATAAATATTTTATACTCGTTCAAATTTAAATCAGTTTAAAAATGTGTCCGATATACGAACCTTTCGGAGGGGATGAATTAAATATACAGGGTGTTGATAAAAAACCCTTCAGGACTTCGGGATATGGTTACTTACACCAAAATTAAGAAAAAAGTTCCCGTAAACATGGGTCCTAAAATGCTCGGTTAGCCGTCTGTCGGTCTGTATGTGTTTTTAACATGATTTTGCATAACTTTGAAACTACTAAAGATATCAACTTCAGACTAATAGGACCTCTTTTGGTGCGGAGTATCAAGTTTCTACTTTTTACCATTTCAAAATGGCGGCCATTTTTATATTTTAAAACTTAATATCTTAAAAACCCGAAATTTTACAAAAATCTTACAAGTGACAAAAAAATTGCGCAATTTTATTTCCTACGAAATAATGTAAGGATTATTAAGATTGAACGACAATTAACGGAGTTATTGCAATTTTTCCATCAGAATTGAAGCAAATTTGCTATAACTGCCATAAACAAGCATGTATTCTGTTGAATAAATTGCTCCGTTAATTGTTGTTCGATCTTAATAATCTTTATATGATTTTGTAGGAAATAAAATTTAGGGTTTTAAAGATATTAAGTTTTAAAAAATAAAAATGGCCGCCATTTTGAAATGGTACAAAGTACAAACGTGATACTCCGCACAAAAATAGGTCCTAATAATCAGCATGTATGTACCAAGTTTGAAGTTGATATCTTCAGTAGGTCCAAAGTTATGCAAAATCGTGTTAAAAACACATACAGACCGACAGACGGACAACCGAGCATTTTAGGACCCATGTTTACAGGAACCTTTTTCTTAGATTTGATGTAAGTAACCATATCCCGAAGTCCTGAAGGTTTTTTTTATCAACACCCTGTATAGATGGAAATCATACAGGATGTTTCCTAATTTAAGCGACAGTTAATAATTGGGCCATATCACTCGGGTACGTGGTCTTATTAATAATTGGATCGTTACTATGTAAAAGAGAAGTCATCAGTGTTTACTTTTACTACCTAACCAAACCGTATAAAAAAAACTCGGAAACTCGGCGCTGGTTTTGGTAGCATTTTTTGGTTTTTCCTTTTTGTTTTTGACGACGCTGGTTTTAACGTCGTGAAACTTGTTTTTTACTAATCAGTGATGGCAAATGTCCGCAAAAATCCTAATCAAAATATAAAATCACCATCACCAACAATTAATTTCAAACAAAGGACTACCTAAATGTTTCCTGCTGGTCCCCAGATGCTAAAGAACTATTCGTTCAATACAGTACACCTTGGATTATCCGGATTAATGTGGCGGAACACCGATCCGGATAACGAAAAATCCGGATAATCCGAGGTCATTACAATATTGCCTAGATAGCGATCACGTACCTTAGCCCCTGCTAAATTGATGCTGGAAATGAAGTATCAAGACTGTACAACTTAATATTCTTTCAAGCTTGTTCCGCATAAGTACCTTTTTTCTAACTGCGCTCGATTCCTCCTGTCACCGTACTTGTCCCAACACCCAGTTCCTTAGCTAATTGTTTACTTGATTCTCTGCGTCAAGTCTTTTGACAGCATTTAGTTTCTGTTCTAAAGTTATAACCATTTTTTTTCCTTTTACAACCACCCATTTTGAAATTCAACATCAGTTCACATTAAGAGTTCACAACTGTAAACACTTCAAGTGACAGCAATAAACTAGCTCAGAAAATTATCGTAGGCTAAGCTTATGTTGATTACTGCTAGCGCCCCAAGTAGCAAACCAAAAGACTACGTTCACGGAAATGATGTAGTGTACTGTTTTGGCAATGCAACTCCTTTAATTATTGTGATTCCAAATGCGTACAGTAATGTATTGCATTTGCAATTTACTTTTAGAAGGCGCATTTCACTAGTGAACTCGCTAAAATCACTTTTTGCCATGATTTAAATTTTTTAATCTCTCGGACGGACCGGTCCGGATAATGTGGGGTCCGGATAATCCGAGGTGTACTGTATAAAGGGTGTTCATTTTTTGTGCACACCATTGGGATTCCGTAAACTAAAAGAGTTGTTAAGATAGATTAAATTAGCAATAATCTAAGTCACAATAGAAGTCTAATGGTGTGAGCAATAAAAAATATTCGACTAAACTCGTTTGCTACGCTCAAATAGTTATTTATGTATTAAGAGCGTAAAGTAGGTTTTTCTCGCTTGAGCTACACAAATTTTTTAGCGAATTTCACTTTTAGTAAATTTTTCCGCAGTAATTGTGAATTTCCTTTGGTTCAATCTTTTAAATACAGTAGTAAGTTTTACAAGTTTTAACGTAAATTTACGGGCCGAAGTTACAACACTAATTAACCTTTTGAAATGTCTGAAAACACGGTATTGTTATTTGTATCGCTTAGTCGCTAGAATCGCTTGACGATGTTACTGATAAATGGCTGTGTTAACGGTTATACAACTCTGTATAACGGTCTAAAATATGACACAAAAAAAACAGGGACTACGACTGTGGCTATTCACAAACCGTCTAAGTCATACCTATGTCCAATGCTGTGGTGTTGCATTGCCACGACTTTCCGAAGTGGTAATCGGAAAGCATTTCTCATTTGAAATAGATAATTAGTAATATGCGAATAGTTCTTTTACAACTGAGTTTGGAATTTCTTATATTTGTTTAGTCATTAATTGCTTTTTCTGCGGTCTGGGCAGGCGCTATATGTCGAGTTTTGAGAAAAGAATTAATTGCCTGAATATATGTCTGAAGATATTATAGCTTATTTCTAATGCAAAAGTAGCTTACAATGGATACAGAAAGGAATTTCAGTTACTGTTGCAGTTTGTTTAAAAACCACGACCAACATAAAACTGGTCTAAAAAGTCATACATATACTGTGTATACCTTCAAATTTTATGATTAAGACGACTTTTTCCATCATGCAAAATCAAATGTTTACTCCATATTTATTTTTTTACCGTTCTTTTTTGGTTTTTAAATATTAACGACGTAAAAAGTTTTGTTTAAGATTCTTAACTTTCCTATTCAATTGAAAAGTGTTAACATTACCCTAATGCCTGCAGTTCAAACCTTGTACATGTAGGCTACGTAGATATGTTTATGTTTATCCTACTACTTTAATTTGAACTAATATGATCCAGACGTAAGTTTATTTTCTACCTTTATTTGCTGTAAATAGTCGTAAAAATAACGTTCAGTTCAGGGGCTTTAAACATGGTCTTATAGCCCCTTAGTGAATTGCCTTTCCTATTTTTTATTTAAAGTATTTCCACCGAATTTAAAGACAAATTCCTAATTCATGAAAGAGACCCAAATCACGTGTAGGTACTACCGTGTGTTTACCTCGCGACTCGTAAAATATTAGAGAGCCAGCAGAGGCACGGACTGCGGCATCACGCAACGACTTTTGATTAAATGTGCTTTCGCCCGGCGAACTTGGGCTAGAGATCGTGTACAACTTTTTACTCTGTGTGGTGAGAGGAAGAAGAATGAATAGAACAGTAATATTATGTTAATTATTTGTGTTATTGTTGATTTCCCAAGCCTTCGTCGTAACACAAAATTGTGTAAACAATCAACGTTTACATGGCGGGGCTCTTGGAAAAGATAGAAAAAGCAAACGCTGTACAAGGGGTCAATTTTTGCAGTATTTTTTAAATTTGAGAACCGTTTTAAATGTTACCAAAAAACTATATAAAAAATCAATACCCCCGTTGCAGCAGACCTGCAAACTCAGCGAATTTCAAGTGCAAAACAATATATTTCAATCCAACATAGCGAGATTTGACATGTTTTGGTAAGCTCAATAAGAATAACATGGGGAATGAGTATGCAGGTTTGCTGCAACAGGTATATTGAAACTGGGTGGTTATAATTCATTATTTAGTAGATCTGAACTAGAAGAAGCTATTTACCAAGTTTTAACAAGATATGTTGAGAAATAACCGAGATATAGAATTTTACTTATTTCCCTTAAGGTTAACATTGGGACAACGTACTGTGTTTACCACTTTC
This sequence comes from Flexamia atlantica, assembly GCA_035578135.1. Lineage (NCBI taxonomy): Eukaryota > Metazoa > Arthropoda > Insecta > Hemiptera > Cicadellidae > Flexamia > Flexamia atlantica. The sequence goes on from JAQJVK010000019.1 coordinate 6,297,474, forward strand.
AATATCTCGGTAACCAATGGACATAGAGCAGTGATTCAAATTACTAAATTGTTTGTTTTTTTTTAGCTTGATTCAATGGTGCTAACAAAAATCGGATTATTTCTATTTTTCTTCGTAAAAAACTCAAAAAAAACCCTTTTTATGGGGGTTTATCCCTCCCTAACCCCCATTCTGATGATCCGATCGGGCTGGTTTTCGAACTCGTCTGAATAATAACTACTTTACACGTCTGTGCCAAATTTCATTCCAATCGGACCATTTTTGCGAGCGCTATCGTGCTTATAGACACACATATATATAATATCTAGAAATTTGAACGAACAGTGTTTTTGACTTCCAGGGGCACCAAAACGAAAAGTTATAGTGGTCCCGGGCTTAGGTCTTACCATGAGACCTACGATAATAGCTTCTTCCCTATAGGGGAAATTCGCTAAAATTAACCATATTGAACCAATACTATAAAATATACTAAAATATCCTTCATTAAGGAATTAGTTTAATAGTTTCCATTAAGTTTTAAAGCTACTAATAATAGTAACTTGTAACATGAGTATGATTTTCAATGCTTATTTTAGTGTCATTTCGAAATTTCTTGCGACTGCTTTTGGCCAGCCGCATGGTATTAGCTATGGTTTGCGTCCTTTTGTTTTTCCATCATTAGACCATTCAAAATCTAATGGTCGCTCGTTGGAGGTTATCCTTTAATAACGGGGCAGGCCCCAAAACAGCATTTTGGGGACATTGTGTTACGTCCAGAAAGATTATGTTTTTAGGTTACAACTCAAGAGCAAAATATATTCACAATTGTTTTTATTTAGTGAACAGGAGGTTCAAATTTTTATATTGACAACCAATAGGATTAGTTTTTGAAATTTACTCTAAAATGCAGTAGTGTTCATTTTATCCAAGTTATTATGTTAAGTAATAACTCATTATACTTTTTCTTTTTCATTAATTTTTATTTTTATTTTTACTGTTCAAGATTGCTATGGAACGTGCTGTTAGAAAACGTAAGTCGCTTTTGCTCCTCTGAACAACTTCATATCATCACCAGAAATGAAGCAAATATAAAAACATACTGTATATCTCGTATGAATCACTGTAGTTATGATCCTGCAAAGTTAATGATGTTCAAGATTCAAGGTTAAAATTTTTCTAGGATGAATATCAACTTGACCAATTTCTATTTATTTGAAATGTTAAGATGATCCTTAAAAATGGTTCACGGTTTTTGTGATTTTGTGAGGAATCCGTTCCTACTTTCTGAGAGATATATTTCTACTACACACAGCTGTAACCAGCTCAGTTTCGAGGAATGAAGTTTTACTGACAAAAAGTTTCGCTGCGTCATAAATTGTCCCAGCTCTTAGATTTGTCTCACACGGATACCAACAAACCCTTTTTGTGATTGATCTCCCTCATTTGCCCCTTAATGCTTGGATAAATAAAATAGCGTAATTCAGAGAATTTTCAAATACACTCATAAAATAAATGCCTTTTGCGTAAATTAATATTTTATTTGTAAAACCTTGCGTATTCTTAAACAGCGTTTGGCGACTGGTGATCTTGCAACCATCTATTTAAGTAGGCGGTTAAAATTGTGTACCTTATTAACAAGACAAAAGTTTTACAGTTATAAATATATTGAATTACATTCTATTTTTTAGCTGCAGTTAGTTTGTTTTAAAAGTACAACAAATGCACAATACCTCTTAGCAACTAATTTCGCAAATCTTTACAAACCTTAATGATTTTATCGTCAGTCGTGGAAACAGTTTTGAGAGTTCATAAGCTATTCTGCGAAACAAGTTAACCTTCCTGTTCTCTTCATCATCTCGGAGTTTCTACCGCAAAATTATTAGAAGCACTCCAATTAATTGTGAGACAAATGGGCTCATGCAGTTTTACTAGTTAGGGGCTTGAAAACTACCTTGACTAGGTACTAATAAAATGCTGTTGAGTTCCAGGAAAGTAGAGTTATTTTGGTTACTTAGCAAACCAAGAAGCATTCTACTGCTTCCTTCAGAGGTTTAGAAACCGTTCCTAAATATCATTCATGGATCTGCAAGTGAATAAATAGTAGATATTTTTTCACACAGTTCTAATATGTTTGATAGCTGGAAACGTTTGGTCCAGGAATTTCAGGAAAGTCGACTTCACAAATACTGATCAAGTTGAAAATTTGCACATTTAATAAGAAAACCTCCCTGATTATAATGTCAAAAGTCACGAAAATTCCTATCGTGGTCTAGTCGTCCTCTTGAAGAAACCCATTTCCGGTTTCTGGTTCAAAGTGCTTGTGCATGTTTATTCTCGTTTTATTGAAAATGCTACGCTCTACAAAACCGCCATTTACACTTTTATCGTATCTCTTATGGTTTATGTGTTGATAGAAAAAAACGTAAACTATAGAGAAACACGGACCGGAAATGGCTTTTTCAAGATGGGAGCTAGAGCACAGCAGGATTTTCCACAGACTTATAAAATTTTAATTAGGGAGGTTTACTTAACATTTTTAGAGAAGTTTCGACTTGGTCAGGATTTGTTAGGAGGTTTAACTCTTTATACCTAAAATTCCTGCACTAGTTATTAGCGAATTTCATAAGGAATAGTGAGTAATTGCACGATGGCTCTGGGACATGGAACCATGGTAAATGTTAGTTTCGGGGCCCACTGAAGCAAAAAATACCATAAAACACACACACATTATTTTGATTAACATTTTTCAATTCAAAATAAGTCTCATTTCTTTTTTAATCATGTTTTATTAGACTTACTAATGAATATTTTTATTCATATTATGTTAAGGAATTAACAACTTAAGCTACTAGTGTAGAGCTGAAGAAAGTTAAAAGAGAAAACACATAAAACAAGGAAATAAAAAAATACACCAATTTGATTTTATGGTTCATTGGTACGTAAGTTTTTATTTGTGGAATTCTTCCTGCATTAACAAACTTACTAGTAGTATGTAAAAAAATCTGGAAAGAAAGTACAACTGGAACAGTTAAATGCCTTATGTTAGAATACTTTGGCAGACAGCACGTATGAACCGATTAAGAAAACCTACCTAAATCTTGACCGGTGTTATGGAACAATCTTTCCAATTACGGTTTCTGTTAAATTTTAGGACAATCAAAATGACCTGTACTTATAATGTTGAGGTCTCGAACAAGTAGCTGAGGCTTAAACATCTGTTACAGTAAAAGTTGAATTACTTTGATACACACTTATGCAGACATGACAGTACTGTTGGTAAAAATAGAATATGATCAATAACAACTGTATCTTTGAAAAACTGTTTTAATAATCCCCTATTTTAAATATCTTCTAACACTTAAAATACTCCGTTAACATTCCAAACAATAAATAAATATTTAGGAAATGTTTAGTATATTTTACAGTTTCGCATTGGAAAGAGAACAGTTGAAATAGAGATACATTAAAGGAAGTCCTCAACAATCGAACCCCGTGTAGCTAAGCAGACATAGTTTGATTGTTAATTTCCGTTCAGGTTACAAATCCGTAGAGCAAATCCCCAAATGGCAGCTGACTGTTTCGCCGCCATCGACTCGATCCATGGGCCTTCCAGTGATCAAGTAGTCATTAAAAACTACAAATTGAAACCACAGCGATTCCATCTTGCAATTCCATCTCGGTTCTTTTAATCTTCCTTTAGAGATACATAATAAACAGGTTCTGTAATACGTATTACAGATTACGAAAAGCTACAGTTTTATCTGTGTAATTCTCTACGGCAGTTACAAATATTATTAGATCGTAATTTAATTGGGAGTAGGCCTACATGGTTTGATAATGTAGTTATTCGCAACCTCATTTCTTTCAATAAGAAGATAAGGGAATAAAAACAGTCTTTTTGCAATGATATTTTACCTAACGTAGTTATGATAACATCTAGTTTTCATAAATTATAATGAATCTAATTTGTAAATCATATATTTTAGAATCTTGCCAACCGTGGCACATTAAAAATAAAAATTTATTTAACTCAATTTTAATGCCAGCAATCAACTTGCTACCTTGTATTAAAGTATCAAAACATTTATTTTCTGCTTTATTCACTGTCTCTAGGGCGGTATTACAATTTCTTTCTTAACTTAGAAGTACGCAGTCTACCTGACTTGTTATTAAATCTGGTACTTTGATCAATTGTCGTAACACGAGCTCAGGGAGCGATAAATCTGTTGGCAATTAAAGCGACGTGAGAGACAGGGTGTAATTTGTCACTCGACCTAATAAAAGAAGCTACCCTCCTCCTTATTTTACCTTGTCTGTAAGTTTGAAAACGGTTCCTTTAATTTGTGTGTAAAGTCTATCAAACATATTGTGGACGAAATAGTAGACCTAGAAGCATAATACAAAGGCTTTATCCTCCAAACTATAACTGCGAGCACAAAATTAGGCGGATGGCCAAAACTGTAAATTCATCAAATTGTCTCCTAAACCTCAGCTTAAATGACTACATTCATATTTTTTTATAAACTCGTCAGATCGTCTGCTAAACCTTAGCTGAAATGACTAGATTAAATGTTTTTATTGAACTGTTAAAACTTTGTTTTGTTTTTCTGGGCCTTTTACATGAAAATTTATGTTTACCCTATAATCATATAGCTGTTTAATTTTCCAAAATCATAAACGCTAAGTTCACTCATCCGCCTTATTTACTTGATGCTACTAATTATATCATCAAAGAATGACGGTGAAATGTAGGATGTACATAATATGAGGATGACAGTGAACATAAAAGAATCATACCTACTCGTAATGGATTGGACTATTTCTTGATGTATCAGCCTATATTTGGTTTCGGATCCTAGTCATAAAACATAACAAATCTAGAAAAAAACCAAAATTTTGTAATTTGTTAACTATTACAATGTCAAACAAACTTACAAAAACATGTCAAATCTCGCTATGTTGGATTGAACTGTGTTCTTTTGCATTTAAAATTTGCTGAGTATGCAGGTCTGCTGCAACTTGATTTCCACTGTGCAATGTACCCTAATAAAACGGAGTATGGAGTTTTATAACTTTCATGCTGTTTTATGAAGTTTTTACGCAACATCTGCATACTTATTTTGAAGTAAAACCTACTTGGACAATATAGTCGACTGGTTGTAACACAGCTACAGTATTGCCTGGACTCGATTGTACAATGGAGTTGGTAACTAGTCTGTATTGTGACTACGGTGCAGCCTTTCACCAAGCACAATAGAGATTACCAACTACATTTTCAGCTTCAGAATGGGTCAGGTGAACGTGCAATGTAAAATTTTAAATGTTCATTGTACTAGAAAAACTCCAGTTCTGATTTCTTTTAAAGTAAAATTGATTGAAATTTTCGGTGAAACGGATGAAGAGGAAAACAGAGACAGCGAAGTCGACGTTTTAAACATAAATTTTACATTTCATGGTAATATAAGGGTCAGCATACGAAGTGGACGGAAGTTAGTGTTAAACAATTTTACGTGATAAAGTACATGGTATTTCAAACAAAATGGCACAGATATAAGTTCCCATAACCTTGCAATAAGTGAATAATGGATAAAATGAGATTTTTTCAAAATTCTTGTCCTTGCTCAGATTAAGTGGCTATAAGTGCATCAAAGATTGTGTTTTCATGGATTTCATTCCCATATTTAGAATCCTCATACAATTTCAAATAAGAATAATAAAGAAATATTGAGTTTCAACACCCTTATAAACTCTTGATTTCCAATCAAAGTCTAGATTTGTGTTTTTGAGAAAATTTAAATTACGTTTTGGAAGTACTCTTGGAGACTTTGCCAAGAAAGGATGGTTTTGCTGACCACTAATGTGAATGTCAATAAAATAGAGCATATTGATTATAAAATGAGAGGAAAATCACTCACCCAGGTAAATCAAGATTTTTCAAGATTTATTCGTAATGATGAAGAGAAAATTGCCACCTATTTTTTTTTTTTTTTTTTTTTGGGTAGGAGGTGGAATGCATTTGCGTACACTGAGGGGCTCATTGTCCCCTCAGTAGTGTCGGACTCCCACGAGCTCGATGTCCCGTGAACTACTGACTAAACCACCTCCCTCGGCACCGAGGACACTAGCCTGGAACTGTTTCACACATTACTTCGGGCTAGGCCCTTGATATTACGCCACTAGGGCAACCTCCTTGGGGAAAAGCTGAGGATTAAGGCCGATCGAGGACGACCTTTTTCGCCCGAAGAATGGCCTGGACGTAGTGCTGGACACAGTTCCAGTTGCCCTCTCCCTGGAGCATAGCTCCGACGATGTTGTTTGGGCTGACGACCACGCCGATCTCAGATGAAAGCGAGGCTCGGCGGACGTGCCAACGGTCGCACTGAAAGAAAGTGTGCTCGGACGTGTCTGGGATGCCGGGGCAATACAGACAGTCCGGGCTGGCGACTTTGCCCATCCGGTGCAGATAGGCTCGGAAGTACCCGTGCCCAGAAAGAAACTGGGTCACGTAGTAATCGACCTCGCCGTGCTGCCGTTCCACCCATGGTCGGACGGAAGGTATGAGCTGGAAGGTCCAACGTCCCCTCGGCTCGGCTTCTCAGTCGCGCTGCCAAGAGTCGAAGCTGCGATCGCGCTCTTCCCTGGCAGCTGTTTCCCGGCCCACTTCAGGCCTCCTCCGGTAAATCGCCTGCCTCTCCCTCGCGAGGAAGAGGACGGGAATGACTCCGGCGATCACCATCAAAAAAATTGCCACCTATAAAGGAAATAATAATAATAATAATAATATCTTTATTGCAGGAGACAAAATACTTTGCATTGCAAGCGTCATATCAATTATAGTTTCTATATTATCACCAAATAAATGACAAAACAGTCATTTTGGTTTCTGCTTGTGTTCGCAGTTTCCACTATGTATGTATATGAGAAATAAAGAATGGACATAACAGAGTTTCCACTTTTTGAGATGAACATCACTGCCAAAATTTTAACGCGATTAATACCTAAAATTTAGTTTTCCCAGCGGCCCATCATGAACTCGTCGACTGAGTACAGGACTTTGGACACCAAGAGGCGTTTAGGTCGAGACTTAAATTGATTTTTACTTTCAGATTGTTTGACACCTTCAGGGAGTTTATTTAGGAACTTAATACCAATCTGAGAAGGTACATTCTCGAACATCACTGATCTGTGCTGCTGTGATCGGTATTCGTCTCTGCCTCTGGTACTGTAACGATGAACTTCACTACCTTGTAAAAGTGAACATTTGTATTTGCAGTACAAAGCCACTTCAAAAATATACAAGGATACAAATTATTCAAATGATTCAAATGAATTTATTCAGCCATTAAACAGAAAGTAATAGGCTATGTCAACTTCAGCATAGTTTTCTTGACTATCAAAATCAGTCCATGCAATAAATTAATATCAAAATCAAGTCCATGCACTTTTAAAATCATGTCCATGCACAAGCACAGGAGGGCAATGTCAGCAGTTCAAGCTCCCTGAAGGCGTCTTTGCACGAATCTCTAGGCTGCAATTTGCAAGTTATTCTTACTGCCTTTTTCTGCAGCTTGAATACGCGTTCCAGCCTGAATTTTGCACAACAACCCCATACTCTTATTCCGTAAGAGAAGTTTGCGTAGAGCAAAAATACCAGATGCAACCTTGCCACAAATGTGGTCAACGTGGTGTTCCCAGGTCAGCCCTCTGTCAAGATGCATCCCTTAGAATTTAACAGAATTAGAAGCCTGCAGGCTGGATGTCCAGTTCCTGCTGCCGGAGGTAAAATGACAGAAAATTTGATTTTGAATTGTTTGTTTTGAGATTGATTTCGGAAAATGCTTGAATACACGAATTCAGACCTATGAAAGAATTTAACTCCAGCTCATGATTTGTTGACGCGCGTACGCAGATTGTTGTGACATCAGCGTATTGGATCACCTTTCCATTCTGGATTGATGAACCGATGTTATTGACGTACAGAAAAAAAGGACTGGCCCTAGGATTGATCCCTGTGGGACACCTTGGGCCATTTTTGTTTTTCAGAAAGTTCACCCTCCATTTTTGTTTTTCAGAAAGTAGCCACTTGAGTGGCAAACTGCGAATGCCGTGAGTCTCTAACTGGAGCAGCAGTGTCTCATGATGCACACAGTCAAACGCTTTCGAAAGGTCGAGAAATATGCTGAGCACATGTTCTCGCCTCTCGAGACCATCGACAACCATATCAATGAGACTATTTATTGCGTCAACTGTGGAGTTATTTTTCCTGAACCCAACTGATTTGAAGACAGAATGTCAAAACGTTCAAGGTGCTTCGATAACCTCTCTAGAAAAAGCTTCTCGAAGACCTTACTTAAGACAGGCAGGATTGAAATTGGCCTGTAGTTGCTGGCATTTAAGGGATTGTCCTTTTTGAATAGAGGAATCACTTTAGCCAGTTTAAGCTGGGCTGGGAAAACTCCAGTTTGAAAAGATTAATTGATCGATTTGGTGGGTGGCTTCAAAATGTGCCTAAAGCAACGTTTGACCAACCACACCGACATTCCATGGATGTCACAGGTCTTTTTCGGTTTCAAGTCCTCAATGACACGCATCACCTCATCCTCACTAACAGGAGATAGAGCCATAGACGAAACCGGGCCACCGCCTGGGATCGCGGGAAAATTAGGTCTTTAAAGGATGGATCCGGCAAAGCAACAGAAGAAAATATTGATTCAATTTGTTGGCCACTTGTTTTGAGTCTGAAATAATTTTACCATCATTTTCGAATTTGATAGATTCTAAATATTTGGCTGGTTTTGAAATATTATTGATTTTTACCAGGCAGATTTTGAAAAATTCTGACAATGTTTTAGAGTGCGATCAACATCATAAACTTTCGCTGCTCTGATTACTTTTCTGTAAATTCTTTTGTAGTTTCTGTAAAAATCTTTAAAATTTCAATTTTGAGTTTGAACTCAAGTTTTGGATTCTTAACATTTTATACGTGATATTAAAACGGATTTCTGCAACCATTTTCTTCTTCTTGATGACTTTTGCATTTGCAGAACATACAGCATGGGATTTCTGCTTTCCTGCAGCCACAAGTAGTTACATCACATTTATTGCAATTGCATGGCTCAATAAAGTCATTAGGTAGTAACTCAATAAATTTTGAAGGCATCAAAAGTGATTCTTGGGTTTCGAAGCCAAACTTGAGTGGATCTAATGATTTGTGTTTTTCATCTAACCAGTGGATCATCAGATGAGTGTGGAAGTGCGCACGCTGTATGTGCCCTTTTGCACTCCTACTAGTTGGAGGCAGGTCTTCAAGATACACATTTTTTCCGTGAAGGTACTTCCACAGTCTGAACTTATCAAGGGTCTTGCACGTTGAATGTTTTTGAGCAATTGCACCAAATACTCTTCAAATAAATAATATAAATATTTTTCAGGGTTACAGACCAATGCAGCTTTTTTAGTTGCGAACTTGCTTGTAAAATATGAACCAGAAAGGGCATGAAGCGCTGGTAATGTTTGGCACAATTCTCCTCCTAGAAGTTTCGCTAAAGAATGAATAGGAATAACCCTGGTTGAGTCTTCAACACCAGCTATTATCCTTATCTCATAGACTCCTAGCTCCTGAAACCGTTGGTACTAACATAGTGCCAGCACCAGAATGCCTGTATCATTGCTGACAAATACAACTTTCTTGTATCCATTTATTACTGTATGTTCTGCGTGAGCCATCATCCTTAAATCGGCCTCTTCAATTGATGGTCAATTGATTCATTTTATGTATTGGATTTTAAACATGATAAACCAAAATTAAAGATAATTTATTACCAAAGAAGCAATGTTTCTAACACCTAATCCAAATTTTTATTAGAGTCTATTTGAATTCACAACGTATACGCAGGTGCGATGCCCTGCGCGGCGGGTCTGTGACGCAACGTCGTCGCAGTTCTGATTCACCGCGCTGGCGTCTTAACGTCCACTTGTACTGATGACGTGTTATCTGACGTAATCGTTATAGCCGTTTAAAATGTAAACAACAATAAATACTATAGTTTACCTGGCAACTTCGTAATATTACAAGTAAAATTTGGAAAAAATTAATTTTCGCTTATAGCACACAGTAAGAAAGAAAAACAATGCTATTTTTAATATTTTTTTGAACGAAAAAGAAACTCCTTTGGTTTTGCTTATACCAATTTTCATTATAGAAACTCAAATAAAGATTAATTTCAAAATAAAATTAATATAGCTACGGTATAACGTTAAGCGTGTCTAAAAGTAACCGAACAAATAAAAGGCTGCTTGAATTTAAAATGGAAAATTATCTTCGAAAATGGCGGACAAGCGGTAATGGAATTTAAAAAATAATGTTTCACATGATTTCTTAGTACTCCTTAAGATTAGTTTTCTTCATACTTAGTCCCATTATTTTTAGACCAGTGTTTAAGAAATAATTGTTAGGAAATCAATAGTAAATCATGAAAATTGGTCAGAAATTCTTTAAAATACTAGTTTTACATTGCAATTTCGTATTGTTTATGTTTATTTGATGCATTCCACCTTAAATATTCTTGTAGAAAATTCAATAAAGAATAAAATAAAATGAAAATATAGGTGTTTACGACAACTGTTAGTCAGAAAACGCTTGGGCAATTGAAAACTAACATAAATTCAACATAGCGAATTATTTCCCACAAAGACCTTCAAGCGGTGAAGGTATTATAAAATCTTGTCTTAGATAGTTATTTATATGCTTCGTATATTTATGCTGCGTATATTTATTAGTTTCGTATATTCTAGTCCCTTTATTTCCAGAGTGGAGGCGTAGGTTTCGTTGTTAGCAAGTCAATTCGTAGAAGACGAAAATTACATCGTAATTTTTAGGGACTTGTTTTCTATTAAAATTACACATTGTTTTACTAATAGGTTGTGAAAACGATATTTTAATAGTTAAATATATTCTAAGAGGTAATTTTAACCGATTCTTGTTATGTTTTTTGTCATGATTTTTATAAATGTTGTGGTAAAAAACAGATAATTAGCGGCCATTTTGAAAACGTCATCCTGGGAAAAGGGGGGGGGGGGGTAGGAGATGTCCACCCAAGTTTTTTACTTTTCCATGCAATAAACTGACAGGTCCAGCAATAAAATTCCGCGTACGCAAGTTTGCACACATAAGTGCATTCAGCTGATGTACTAATGTACAAAACGTGATTAAGTTAAACTACATAAAAAATCACTTAACCTCCTAAAAAACTGGGAGGATAATACTGATCCATTGCTACTAAAGCCATGATAAATTTTTGATTTTTTTCGGAACATTTTTTTATGATGACCCTGTGTTGTAAAATCAAAACACAAATGTTTATGTGAGCAGTCTCGTGTGCGGGTGTGATAACGTATGCGCCGCTTACATGTGTTATCGCGATGTGAAAGATCACTCCACTGGCACTAACTCTGACGCTATTTACTTGAGTTTCTCTCCTTCAATGTGCACTCGCTTCTACCGGGTTGAAAGGGATGCATATATTTTAGTTTATACAGGGTGTTTCAGACTTCGTGCTGGATACTTTAGGATATTGTTCCTAGATGCTTGGTAGGTTCAAAATTAATAAGATTTTTTTAATTATGCGTAAATAGCTGTCTGTCTGTATTAGTTTAAAATAAAATAACATTTTATCATAAGTAGTTTAAGATAAATCTTTGAAATTCAATAAATGTGTTCTAATTCTCAATATAAATAGGTGAAATTATTTTCACAATTTCAACTTTTCAAGATTCAAAATGGCGTCAAGTTTAAATTTTCAAACTCAAATTATCTTGGAAACAGATTATTTAACATACACTTAAACAGAATAACTTTTTTCTAAATTTTATTCTAGATAATTAGATATATCTTACATTCCAATCGGTTGATAAATATCAAAGTTATTCCCACTTGTTTGATTAATTACAACTATTACTACCGGTGAAAATTTGTAAAAACTGTTTTGTTTGGCTAATTTTTAACAGTTCAATAACAATAATCAGTCAACTCTATCAGTAACGTTTGGTTGGTTAATTTTAAAATACTTTACTTACATGCTTCACTTTACTTAATATTATTAAGCAGTTTTTTGTAGCTTTTAACGTTTTTGTTCTGCTTTGTTATAAAGAAACATCAAGCTGCAACTCAACAGATTTCAGGGACTGTATATCTAACAGCTGATTAAATTGTTTGTAAACTGATTTGAGTCCCCGAAATCTGTTGAGTGACAACTTGATGTTTCTTTACTCCAAAGCAAAACAAAAAACGATAAAAGCTACAAAAATAAAAATAACCCGTTTAATAATATTAAGTAAAGTGATGCATGTAATTGAATTTTAATATTAATCAACCAAGCATTACTGATACAATTGACTGATTATTGTGATTGAACTGTTCAAAAATAGCCAAACATAAGAGTTTTTACGAATTTTCACCAGTAGCAATAGTTTTGATTAACCACACAACTGGGAATAACTTTGTTCATTATCAACCGATTAGAGTGCAAGTTATATTTAATTATGTAGAATAACAGTTGGATAAAAAGTTGTTCTTGATATTTTTATAAAATAATCTGTTTCCAAGATGATTTGAGTTTGAAACCTACACTACGTCAAAATTAACTTTTTTACATACTTCATATAGGAGCCTAAAATAGCTCTTTTCCATCAGAGGGACGAAAGTGAGCTTATAGGAAACAATATGTGAACATCACATAACTGTGCGGTATTCAATAGGTTCCAACGACAATAGGCTAGTGGCGATCATAGGATTTTCATTGCTATCGTTGCTCAGCAATCACGAAAAGAAGTTGTATCATCGCCCATAATCTCAAAAGTTTTGTTTTTAAGTGTATGTCAAATAAATATTCAGATTTTAAACGTTATATATGCTTTATTTCATTGTGTATTGTAGTGATAAGTAGTGTTCGAACCTCGGCCGAAAAGGTTTTGCAGCCCTCGATCGTTTCGAATTCTCGAATTTGTCTCTAATCTGAAACTCGATCTCGAGCCCGCAAAGCCTCATGGATTGCTTATAATGATGTAAACTTAGATATACTGTAAAACATAAAAAATATAACATCTATAACATTAGCATATATTATTTGACGTTTGCCGTGATACTAATAGGGCACATATCGATATCTATTAAGGTATGTAAATAAACTCCTAACCCTCCTCTTCAACTTGAGACCATATTCGCCAAAATACGTTCGTCATGCACGAAGCAGTGAATTTTGCAAAGGTTGTTATTTATCGATGACCCTATATTTCAGAGCACAATGTGTCCGTACTTTTATGAGAATTTCAAAAAATTATACCGTCTTGGTGTTCCCCGGGACGAGATACAACGGAATGATGGATGGGACTTATCGGTCTTGGCTCCCTCCCTAGATCCTTAATGTCAATAGTTCGTAAGTTGGAGTCCGTTTTATCTTATAAGGCCAAAACGAACTTAACTACGAATCTCACTGAAAACGTACTCGTAACTGTAAAAAGGTAATATTAGAGCTTGTTAATGCATGTTAAAGTCCTTTTTATCCTCAAAGATCAAAGAGTAAATTTTATTATCCTAAAAAATTTCTAAGATGTGCCTAAACCCGTAAATCATTCTTTTTGCTACTGAATGGGCAATTTAAAATGCTCAGATGAATATTATTTATTTCCTGATTTTAACTGCTGAACGCTTTTTACTTAGATGGGTGAGGGAGTTGGGCTTACATTATATACCCTTTTTCCACATAGACCATTCTAACACAAGTTAATGTTTTACCAAAGCATATCATCACCTCATTTTGTCTTAAATGATATGGTATTAAATAGGTACTAGGAAAATAAAAAAAATACTCATATTAAAATAAAATCACACAAAACGAAAATGTTTACAATTTATGGTTTTGTAGGATCACTTAGACTGATTTTGAATACTAACTTGTACTTTAGTTTTCCTTGAGCTCGACTGGTCCGAAAATACACCTTCCTGTATCCAGTTACTCCCTCGGGCTAATTTACAAACACGAACAAACTTCCCCAAACTTCCAAACTCCTCCTACTCCGACTGAATCACAACTGTGTGATATACCTACGTTGAGGTGTTTTATTGAATGCTTTGTAAATTTAACTAAAAAATCTATTTAACTGTAGCAATGATTGATCGAAGTCTAAAAATACAAAGTGTTTTCAATAAAAAAATTCCAGATATTTATCTCATGAACTGCGTGTTGAATTCAAGAGTTAATAGACATTTTTTTCATTATTTGTCAAGACTGGGAAATAGTCAGTGCACATAGAAACCACCCGCAAATAAAGCCTCCTATATAGTTTTAAACAACATGAAAATAATAAAAAACGTTCAAAAAGCTAAGCTCCAAAACGCTTCTTTCATATCTCTCTCTATTTTAAATAACAATTAATATCTAAAACCTTTTTTAGGATTTGACTTTAAACTTTGTACACGACTTGAATAAGGTAGTAGATATAATATGTTTCGTGTACATAAATTGGCACTCCCTTATAAACAATTGCTGATTGAAGTTACTGAACGTTACACGATCTCTTTAAGCGTTAAACTATAATCATAAAACCATTCCGTTTACATACGATTCAGATTACTTACTCAATTTTAAATAGATATTTGTAATTCAACCCTTTTATGTTTATTAGCTCAAATATTTTTATAGATAACCGTTATTGAACGGTGATCAAAGCTTAGATAATTTTCATCCTGACGATTTTAAATCCACATGTATTTAATTTACGAATTCTTATTTAAAAAAATTCCAGGCCGAATCAATAATATGTGTTTTAATAACGTATTTGAAAATTATGTTTTTCTCAAGACTTTACCGCTCTTACAGATTAATGTTTCGGACTAATAAAAACCAAAACCTAGGAGATAGGCTTCTGTTCTAGTCCATTCCTATACAAAACTTTATAAGAATATGGGATCGAGTCTATATCTGCTTTGAGGCATATTAATGAAAGACTTTAGGACCCTAAACATCACTGTTGATGAAAATCTGTTAAGGTTGTAAACAGTTGTGAGTAAAGCTTCGGCTAACTAGGGTGCATATGTGGACACTGTTAGGGCCAGTGTTAACTTTCAAATCGCGTACAGCACCAAACATACAATATGGATGATTAATAGCTAATTTAGAAGATTTGAGATATCGTCTGAAAAATATTTTTGTGCCTTGACGTACTTTCAAACCATGGTTTTAACTTTGATGATATGATTGTTTACAAAATTTAAATCACATCTTAAAGTTATGAAATACATTTTGTGGATTGTGTGTATTTTGTATCTGGATTTTAATCACCAGTTTGTTTCGATACCTAAAAATGTAGAAGTCTCTCCAATTCACGGCAAAACAAAGTTGATCTAGAGGAAAAGTTTTGTTTTCTACTTTATAGCCTCATAAATCTGTTGGGTAAGTTTGGATCTGTAGATGCTAAACTCCGCATATACTCTCACATTGCACGGACTCAACCCAACTGTGTTGGGTCCTTTCCAATTTGAGTGATTTTATTGCTATATTCAATTGCTTCGGCTGCTATTTTCTCGTAAATAGATTGCTGGTCTATCTTTTTTCATAAAAAGCATTTAAGAAGCAATCAAGGTCAGTTAGTTCACTTAAATATTTTCCATGGAACATCTAATTAAAAAAAATACATTTTATCTAAATTTAGGAAAACTTGTTAAGCGTATAAGACCATGAGTCTTAAGAACTGCAAAAACTTCTTAGACTAAAATTAAAATTATACATGCTAAACAGCAAGTATAATAACATTTTAATTTTTTTCAAAGAAATTTTAGAAATAATATTTATTTTTTTAGAGCATGTGTCGTATATTTAACACTGTTACCTCGACGTTCGTGACGGTTGCGTTATAATTTTAGCAAAGGGTCTGTACCGTAATATTTCATAGATATGATACAATGTTGAACACAATTATGAATGTTAGTACAGAACTTCAAAGTAATGAAACTTCATTCCACTTTGTCTGCTTATGTAAATTCTCATTCGAGACTTCACAAGAAACTTTGATGTTGTCAAAGTTTGCTTTTGGAAATATAAATATCATAACTGAGGTGATTAAAAATGATATATCTCTTTTTGGATCACATAACTAAAAAATCAATAATAATAGAATTTATGAACAACAATAGAATTTAACATCTCAGTCTTCAATCTTCAGGTCTCCTAATTTATTCTGTTTGTTCCTAATTTATTATACAGTTTCATCATGACGTTAGAATCAAAACTAAACTTACAAAAAACCAGATTGGTATCTATTACAACCTCGGTAGACTTTTTCAAATCTAAAGACATAAATTCTATTACTAAGAATCAAATTCAGACTCGTATTGAAGTTCTAGAATCAAATTGGTCAAAGTTCTGCAATGATCATGAACGTATTTGTGAATCAAAACCCGAAGTTTTACAAACTCTTCCTTACATCCTGGCATCCTGGAAGACCATTTTAGCAAAGCAAAGCTAAGCTCTACAAAGTATATGTAGCAGTGTTTGTTTGTGCATCTACATCTGCCATTCATTTGGAATTAGTTACAGGCTATAAAGCCGATGCATTCATTGCAGCCTATAAACGATTTACTGGACGTCGAGGAATTTGTGCTACGTTAACTAGTGACTGTGGAACGACATTTGTGGGAGCAGGCCCAGAAGTCAAAAGATTGTTTTCAGAATCTACAAAAGATTCAGACCGGCTAAAACACTTGTTAGCAAATGACGGAACTCTCTGGAAATTCAATCCCCCTGCAGCTCCAACACTTCGGAGGTCACTAGGAAGCAGGTGTCAAATCCGAAAAATGTCATTTAAAACGTGTATTGGGAAATATAGTACTCACCTACGAAGAATTTTCCACAGTTCTGATTCAAATAGAAGCCATTCTCAATTCTCACCCCCTTTGCCAACTGTCGGAGGATCCACACGACCTCTCGATCCTGACTCCTGGACATTTTCTTGTTGGAGAACCTTTAACCACCATACCAGAACCGAATGTTGCTGATATGAATATATCTCGACTCAGCCGATGGAGATTAACTCGTCAAATATTGGAGTCATTTTGGAAAAGATGGTCTATGGAATATCTACAGGAGTTTCAACGGATCCATAAATGGAGATATCCATCAGACATAATCAAAGTCGGTTCAGTTGTTCTTATTATCGATGAACAACTCCCTCCATCGAAATGGTCTCTAGCCAAAGTGATTGAACTTCATCCTGGTCGTGACGGATTATCAAGAGTTGCCACTTTAAGAACATCGAACAGCATTCTTAAAAGACAAATTGTCAAGTTGTGAAAACTGCCAATGGAGGAAATTTGAACTCTATTCCTCAGTGCTCCTTCATCGCAATGGGGGGGGGGGGGGGGGAAATGTTAGAAGTCTGGCTCAAGAAATTACATTTTTTAATTAAATCACATATTTTATGTTTAATCTAAATATTTTTGTTTTTCTTCAATGTTGTACTCAAATAAAATAATTATTCTAAAAAGTTCTTTCTCATCACTTATTTGAAGAGTATCAGAAGATCGTTTTCATAATTTTGTTTAAGTTACAACTATTTCAAGTTACGGCAGTTGTACTAAACCAATTCAAAAAGTATTTTTGTCAAAGGGATAAAAAAGAAAGATAAAATGAAAAAAAATTATTTTTTAAATCACAGCAACAAGGTCAAAATTGACTCAAATTCACCGAAGCACCTTAGGAAAAATTAACATTTCTCAGCTATTTGTAGTTAAACCCTGATAAATCTATACATTACTGTAAACTAAATTCCACGAATTTTTAGAAACCTTCTAAAGTTATATGACGTGAATGGTTTTTGAGATCTTAAAAACCACTTGAAAAGTACAAATGACCGCAATTCGGACAAGATAAAAAGTAGAAACAAATGCTCCTCAGAAAAATTGATCTTATTACTGTTGTACCTTGTTTGAAATCGATACCTCAAATAAGCAGTTTAAAAGAAAAGAATTGATATGTGAAAAATACATACATTCAGACAGACCGTCTGAAAACGAGGCACCGGAGACCCGTGGTTATCTGACAAAATATGTTTGCCTTGATGAAAGGAATAAATCTACAAAAAGTTTCCAGTGAGTTTGAAACGCCATGAATTCAGTATAATATTTCCATATGAACAATTGTTATAGAAGACTAATATAAAATTATTCCCTACTCATGCAGGGAGTTTGATTAGTTGGATAGTACATTTTTCAAAGCTATAAATTTGTTGTAATCAAAGTGTCGTGGAAGAGATACGACACAATGTTGTCGCACTTAATTTGATAAAAAGGCGAATCACACTTCCCTTACTGACCTATTTGTGACCGAAAGATTCTAAAGGTTTAAATTTATTAACCTTCAATTAATTAAACTTAAAACTGAAAGGATGACGTAAATAATGGACTAATATTTGTAAATCGTTAGTTATGTCTCATTAATAAGTTTAAATGAGGAAATCTATAAACATGAATTTTATCGAACATCGTTAAACTATTACTGTTTCAATGGAGAGCATAAAATGAGAAACAGATTAAACAAGTTATTGACAAAAATTTGTTGTTGATTATGCTATTGCCTTGTTACGCTAGGCAATTTTAATTATTAAACTAATTAAAATTTTTCTTCACTCGCATTTTCTCGAAAATCTTCATGTTTCGAGACTATAAATTAACCAAAAGTCTGGAATTTATAAAATAACTTTTATATTATTTTGTAGAAATTGATGAAACTTTATTTAACAAATATAAATATTTTGGCGTATTTTCTCAGTTTTTCGCACGATGAGGGGACGGCCCACGCTGGAAGTCTTGAAATTCTTAAATTTAAGCATACCTCGAGTTATACCTCATTTTAAAGGTCTTAATTAGTAGATCACAACAACGCAAACCGCACCTCAAAAGGTTGATCAAATCAGAAGTTACAGCTCCTCAAAGATTTTAATGTTGGCCATTAAACTCAAGGCTCAAGTCAGGGAAAAAAGTCTAATAACTAATAAAGCACTCGGAACGATGAAGTTTAGTTTTAGATACATGAATTTTTCATTAATGAGGATAATTAGACGTATTAAAAAAATTTACCCGTGAGCAGGGGACGAACCGTGATGGAAGTCCAAAAATTCTTAAGGGTAAGCATACATCGAGTTATACCTCATTTTAAAGGTCTGAATTAGTAGATCATAACAGCGCAAACCGCGCCAAAAAAGGTTGATCCAATCAGAAGTTACAGGTCATCAAAGATTTTAATTTTAGATTTGATTTTAGCCTTGAGTTTAATGGTCAACATTAAAATCTTTGAGGAGCTGTAACTTCTGATTGGATCAACCTTTTGTGGCGCGGTTTGCGTTGATGTGATCTACTAATTAAGACCGTTAAAATGAGGTATAACTCGAGATATGCTTACATTTAAGAAGTTCAAGACTTCCAGCGTGAGCCGTCCCCTCATCGTGCGAAAAACTGAGAAAATACGCCAAAATATTCCTATTTGTACTAGATACACAACTGTAAAGTTTCATTACTTTCTGCAAAATAATATATAAGTTATTTTATGTATTCCAGACTTTTGCCCAACCCTAAAGAGATGAAGAGAACTTCTCATCTCCAAACTGCCGATGATAGAACATCGCAACGTAACTTTCCAAAAAGGTCAAATGCCAATTAGTGAGAGCTTTCTATTCGCCCCTCGTCAGAATCGTCTGATTGACATGTGGACGGTCAGTGCTCTTTTAAGTTTTACTGCTCTCATATTATTTACTTCATTCTCCTCACTTGTGGTCCTCTTAGCGATTATTTGTTTTTAACTTCACTTAGCTCACTGTCTAGTGCCACAGTTCCCCACTGTTTCTTTAACACCGTCATAAGAAGAGTTACCAGAAACTCTTTCGTCCTCCATGTCCTACGTCATCGGTTCGTAATGTTCTAAAATATTTTAATATTTTTATGAATTGTACGAGTTTGTATAAATTAAACAAAATAAACAAAATTTTTTATTTTAAAATTATATTTGATTAATAATTAATGGATTAAGTAATATATCAATTAATTTTTATTTTTGATGTTAATTTATGGTTTAGTTTAAAAGAGGTTTACTGGTGTAAGAAGATTTATTATAGCTTCACGCATAAAACACATTTGAAGGGTACAGGGGATAAACCAACAGAGTCCAAAACTATGAAAATTCAAGATAACCATGGCAACTGATAGCTCAGAATCTATATTTTAAAATGACAAAATGCCCAATGGAACAACCAACTCTGTCACGAATTAGAGCACTAACTTTTGAGCCATGTTGGTAAAAGTACCTCAATGGAAAAAACAACTCAGTCCAATGGAACAATGGAACAAACAACTGGGTCCATTACCAGCTGCTGCTCGGTGGTATTGTTAGTTGTTGTTGTTTTGCTGTTTGCTTTTGTGTGAGTGCTAGGTTATGTTCAAGCTTTCGAATTTATTTTATAATAGTGCTTTTGAAGGTAAAAGTTAAAGGAGAATCAAACCTAGTGAAAAATAATTTTTTTAACTAGGGGGGTCATGACCCCCTAATACGTAAAAAAGGGGGGTCGGAGGGGGTTGCCGATGGTCGCAATGAATTTCTCGCCCCAAAAATAGGGGGTGCCCTGAAAATCAGCCGAAGTGTTCAACTAAAACATACCCACCCCCCAAATCCCCCTATACATAGGATTAAGGGGGGTTTTTGTCCACTATTTTGAGTTTGGGGTGGGTTGGACGGTACGAAATAGGTTTATTTGTAATCAGAGAAATAAGAGGAGTCAAATCTATGTATCTTGTACTTGGGATATGTATCTTGTATTGACAAAATTACACGACCTGAAAGTAAATCATCTATTGACCATTTTTTATAAGGCTATTAAAATCTTTAAACCTTCGAACAGCAGTTTTGAACTCGTCCATAACAGACCATCGACCAATTTTCTTATTTTTAAATTCTGAATCTAGTTTGAATTCCGATAATACAAGCACTTTAACCAGTAGAGTAAAAACCGACTGGACCAGAGTAAAAGATAGTTTAATGCAGATTGATTGGCAAGAAGTATGCAAAGAGGAAATGGACTTAGACGTTTGTACAGCTAATATGGTCGGTTCTATCCGGGAAGTCATAGCTAATGCGACTACGTCCGTAAAAATGAATACTAAATCAAAGAAAATAAAACCATGGATCACAGTAGGTATTATTAACTCAATTAGGGAACGGGATAAGTTATACAAAAAAGTCCAAAAATAGCCCAACAACGTGGTACTCCGTCAACGTTTTTTAGCTTATAGGAACACAATTCATGCACTAATAAAAAGAGCAAAGTTTGATTATTACAAAAACAAAATAGATGAGGCGAGTGGTGATAGTAAGCGTTTTTGGCAGCTAGTAAATGAAGCTGCTGGCCGCCCGTCAAAAAAACCTTCCTTCCCCGTTCAAGAATTCCTGGACACCAGTGGCCCTGTCACTTCCAGTCAAACCAAATCAATATGCGATTCATTTAATAATTATTTTGCGTCCGTTGGGGCAAACCTTGCCGCAGCGATACGGCCGGGCGGTCCTCTTCCCGTTGTGGAGGGGGTCGACCACATCCAGGACTCGGTTTTTCAGTTTCAGTCAGTCAGTAGAGATGATATTCTAAGGGTAGTTCAGAGTATTAGGGGTGGATCTGCACCAGGCATTGACAATATTCCTGCTAAATTTGTTAAAGATTGTATTGACTGTCTGGTTGAACCATTGCAGTACATTATTAATCGTAGCTTCAGATCTGGCGAATTTCCGAATCCTTTTAAAGTAGCCAAAGTCATCCCTTTATTCAAATCTGGCCAAAGAGGGGACATGTCTAATTTTAGACCTATATCGCTTTTAACAGTCTTCTCTAAGATTTTGGAGAAATGTGCTAAAATTCAACTTTCAAATTATTTGAAACGATTTAATTTAATATGTAAAAATCAATACGGCTTTCAAAGTAATAAAAATACTTCAGATGCTTTTTTTTGACTGTACCAAATATATTTTCGAATCTTTCAGTAATAATAAAAAAATCTTAATAACATTCTTAGATCTTTCCAAAGCTTTTGATTCTATTAATAGAAAAACATTAATGGGTAAGCTCGAATGTATGGGAGTTCAAGGCCTATCTCTTTCATGGTTCAAAAATTATTTTGATTCAAGGAAGCAAGTAGTAACTGTAAATGTAATTTCTAGCGAGATTGTTGATGTTGACTATGGTGTTGTGCAGGGTAGTACTCTTGGACCGGTATTATTCTCAATTTATATAAATTGTATTGCACAAGTGAGACTAAACAGTAAATTGATATTATTTGCTGACGACACAGCTGTGTTAACAACCGGCTGCACGTGGGACGAAGTCTATCAATCAGCATCAAATGACCTAATTAAAATAAAAACTTGGTTTGATTTTAATACCCTCACTGTAAATGTTAGTAAAACTAAATGCCTTCCAATTTTTTTGAGGACTAACTATGGTCCTGAAGGAAAAGTTTTAAAAATGCACTGCTGTGGCGATGCGGCAGCGGGTGACTGCACATGCGAAGTTATTGAACGAGTGGATCACTATAAGTACCTTGGAGTTTTAATAGATTGTAAATTAAATTGGGCCCCACACGTTCAATTCATGAAAAATAAATTGCGACAGTTAACGTATGCATTTACCCAACTCCGCGAGGTGCTGTCACAGCAGCAGTTGAGAACAGTGTACTTTGCCTACGTGCAGTCGGTGTTGCAGTATGGCATTCTGGCATGGGGCGGCGCCCTCCCGACGATCCTGGAGCCCCTCGCTGTTTCCCAGCGGTCGATTATTAAAACAATTTTGAGGAAGGGAATCCGATTTTCTACGTCTGAACTTTTTTATGAATTTCAGGTTTTAAATATTCGACAGCTTTTTATTAAGACTCTTCTATTTATAAAAATGAATAAAAGCAACATTTTTACAAATTTTCAACACCATTATCCAACTCGTGGTAATATAAACCTTGGCATTTTTCTTCCAAGGTTAACTCATACAAGTATGAGAAGTGTTTCCTTTTATATTTGTCATATATTATTTAGGAATTTACCTGCCGAACTATGCGTGGCTGAGAGTGACAGTGTCAGTGTGTACAAAAGGAAGATCAAACAGTGGCTTCTAAATACCAAGCCGGAAGTAGCAGAAGCTCTCATTCGTTCCCCTTACTCTTAAAAAAAGAGAGATTCAACAATTAACCTAAAAATCTTTTTAGTCTGCTATATTTATTTCTATTAATCTGTGATCTAATTATAAATTCATCATCATGGATAGTTGTTTTTTTTCTCGTAAGAAAATATTACAAAATTAAATGCGACTGAAATTATTTTTAGTCGCAGTCTCATTTTATTCATGGGTGTTTTGGTGTGAAATGTTTGTTTTCCTTAGCAACTTTTGCTTACTGTAGTTACTACCAGTTTTTTTACAGTAGTTAACCACTATAATATGTTGATATCGACGTAACCTTTTGTTCTAATTGTATATAATACGTTCAAGAGTTCCTGGTGTTTTCGTTTTCATATTCATACTTGTTATTTAATTTCTAATGTTTATATTTAATTGTAATTTGATTATGTATTTAAAATAATGTGATAGCGACTCATTCCCATGCACAGACGAAGAGTCTTTTTGGGAATTATTTAAATCCTGTTTCATTATTTCTTGTAAACAACACTGTAAATTTTCAGGAATAAAGCTTTTTTTGATTTGATTTGAAATCTCGTGAAAAATTTTTTTTTTAATTAGAGGGGCATAACCCCTTAGTACATAAATTAGTACATAAAAAAGGGGGTTGTAGGGGGTCGCCAATAATCGCAATGAATTTCTTGCCCCAAAAATAGTGAAAAATAAAAAAAATGGTACTAAAATTCCTTCCGGAACATTCCCAACCCCCAGAGCCAAAAGCATGTAGAAAATATTTTTTATTTTTCTCAAAACACAATGGAAAAAACAGCTAAGTCCGTACCATGTTATATATTTTTAAATATATAAAATACTATGCAACTCTTTTTTATTACTTTTTCCATACTAACATAGTCACAAATAACCAAGAAACAAAAAATGGCAAACTTAAGAGGAAAATTAATTCTTACTTAACAATGAGAGTATTTTAAACTTTATTTTCTTTCCTTTTAAAAATGTGTTTCTGTGACTGTTGGTTTTTCCCCTGTACCCTTCATTTTATAACAAATCAGTTCCAATGTAATTTATATACAGGGTGTCCCGTAACTATCTGGAAAAACGTATATAGCGTTATAGCTTAGGTCAAGACAAACACATTTCACCATAGGAACATGGGTCTCTGGTGCCTAATTTTCCGTTTGTCTGTCTGTATGTGTTTTTACAAACAAATTCATAATTCCTAAACGGTTTGAGGTACAGCGTTGAGATTTTGCACAAATGTTTATCTTATTAGGATGTACCTTCATTTAAATTTATACCAAAATATCATCAACCGTTTCAAAATGGCGGCCATTTAAATTTTTTGATGCCAAATTTCACAAAAACCGCTAATTTAAACAAAGAATTGCAAGATACATAAAAGTAAGTCCATTTTACTTAGTTTTCAATGATACCTCATTTGTTAAGATTGGATAGAGATTTACTGAGAAATTAGTTTTTTTCGTAATGCATGACCACTTTTCCCCATATAAACAATGTTAAAATACGGGGTGTTAAAAATCAAACTTTAATGGCTTATAGCCACTTAACTATTGCGTTTAGGAAAAAATGTCTGTGTTGTAACAAGTAAATGTTCATAGAAAATAATAAAACTCACCATTGATCCATGGGAAAATGTAATAATTTACTGGTGATACGTACGGTACAAATTTAACATTACAATACTTTTGAGTTTTAGACATAAGATACAAATAATAATAGTTCAAATCTTGATGTGGGGAGAATTTAGAAAAGTACAAATAAAGTAATTAATGTAATTATTGAGTGGGCTGAGAAATCTTGCTTCTTGATCTTGAGTCTATCCAACACCACACTGAAGAAGAACAGGAAACAGGAGACAGGAAACACAATTAAATCTTGATGTAAACCAATCACAATTCACTATTTTAATTTTGAATATTTTAAGCCTGTCTCAGCTGACTTTACAAATTTAGTTTTTGGAAAGGATTTTGGAGCTAATAAAAATAAATAAAATGTAAAGGGAATCATATAAAAATTCTGGAATCTAAATTAATGTATTATTTCCCAAACATACCGGCTCCCTTGAAGCAATGTTTGCTTCAACAAAACATTAAAACAAACTAATTAGACCATCAAACATAATATTTATGAAATTAAGAAAACTAAAATATTTACAACTATAAATTAGAAAATAAACTTAAAAATATGTCTTGACCTAAGTTGTAGTAGAGGAGTTTAATAGCAGGTCAATTAATCGGGAGGGGAAAAATTTTCACAACAGGTCGCGTGAACTGTCGATTGGCAGTTTTGATGTAAATGAAGCCATTCAGGGCCATTCCACCAAAGGGAATGGTTAGGGAGATGTGATGGAGAAATTCCTCTGGAGGCACAATCAGCTGGGTTGTCTTCACTTCTGACATGTCGCCAGCAAGAATATGGTATTATTTCTTGAGTCTGAGCTACTCGATTGGCTATGTAAGTTTTTAATCTATAGGAAGGAGTTTTGAGCCAGGTTAAAACGACAGAAGAGTCACACCACAAAAAGGTATTTTCAAAGTTCAGATGTCCAGGGAAGGTAGAAAAACAGTATGCTACTAATTGTGCAAGTAAGTGAGCACCACAGAGTTCTAAACGTGGGAGCGTTATTCGCTTGAGAGGGGCTACTCTAGATTTCGCTAAGATTTGACGCACTATTACTTCATTGTTGGGGAATTGACACCTAAGGTAGAGGACTGCGGCGTAACCACTTTCTGATGCGTCTGAGAAACCATGAAGTTGCACAGAGACTGTAAGAGACAGTTCAATAGCTCTTGGTATCTGAATGGTTGAAATAGCTACAGATTCAGAAATGAAAGTTTGCCATTTAGAGGAAAGTTCAGTGGGTAAAGGGTCATCCCAGTTGAGGCCTGATGCCCACAAAAGCTGCATAAAGCATTTTGCTAACATCACACAAGGAGCGAGAAAGCCACAAGGATCATATACTTTAGCTATTAAACTCAAAACTGAACGTTTTGTAGGTTGCGGATTGTGAGGGAAATTCAAACTGTAAGTAAAACAATCGTTAGTCGGTGACCAATTAAGGCCAAGAATTGAAAAATAAGGTTGCTGAGATTCTTGAAGGAATCTTGGTGTTTCACAGTGTCCCTCAGGGAGATTTTCCAAAAGGCGACGGGAGTTTGATACCCACTTACGAAGTTCAAAACCACCACGATGAAGAAGTTGGATAAGTTGATCTTGGAGTTGTAGTGCTTCTTCTTCTGTATCAGCACCTGTTATTATATCGTCTACATAAGCTTGGGTTTTCAATACTTGAGCCGCAGCAGGAAAGGAGTTGCCTTCATCATCAGCAAGTTGGTGGAGGGTTTTGATAGCTAAGTAGGGACTGCTGTTCATACCATAAGTTACTGTATTAAGTTGGTATGTAGATATTGGTTCATCTGGATTGTCACGCCACAAAATGAGTTGATCCGGTCATCAGGATGAACTTTAATCTGTCGATACATCTGACGAATATCACATGAGAAAACAATCTTATGACTTCGAAATTGCATTAATATATCACAAATATTAGTTTGGAGTTTGCGCCCTGTTAGGAGAATGTCATTCAAAGATACACCGGTACTAGTTTTGCTACTTGCATCAAAAACAGTGCGGAGTTTAGTCGTACTACTGCTTTCTTTTAAGATTCCATGATGAGGGAGAAAATAGTGGGAAGTGGAGCAATCTTCATCAGGAATCTTCACCATATGTTCGAGTGAGATATACTCATCAATGAAGTCATGATAACGCTTTGAGAAATTTGGTTGGGCTTTAAATTTACGTTCCAAAGAGTGAAGTCGAGTTTCGGCTATTGGGCGTGATGAACCCAGAGGCGGATGATTTTCTTTGAAAGGAAGGCGGACAACATAACGACCATCTGAATCCCGTGAATGAGTATTTTCAAAATGTGAATCACAGAAGTTTTCTTCTTCGCTCCTTTTATTACACGGAGGAGGTTCTTCTTGTTGCCAAAATCTTTGTAATGAAGAATGGAGGTCATGATCTGTTGTTGTAACAAAGGATGTGACATGAGTTGCCGAAGGATGCGTGAGTTGCGAAGGGTCTGGTATACAAGGGGCTGATCCCATGACAACAAAGCCAAATAGAGTGCCAACAACATGGGGCATATTGTGGCCAAGAGAGTAAGATTCTTGAGTAAAAATCTTAGGAAACAAAGCTCCTCCAACAAGTACATCAATTGGACCAGGCTTGTGAAATGTGGGGTCAGCGAGAACATAAGGTCTGACCTTCTTGAATACTTCGGGTGCGAGTTGAGTTCGAGGTAAGTTGCTCGTGATTTTGTCCAGTATATGGAACGGATGGTCTGAGGCGATGTCACAACCACTAAGGGAAGATAAACCAAGGTTAGAACATCCTTTGGTTTGTGAGGAGGTTTGAGAGATTCCACTTATAGTTTGGGAAGATTTGTGTCTAGGGGTCCCGAGCAGTTGAGCTGCACGTTTGCTAACAAAGTCACACATGCTGCCAGAGTCCAACAAAGCACGAAAAACATGAGTTTTCCCATTTGATGCTGTTAGTTTTACTAAAGTGGTGCCTAGGAGAACAGTATGTGGGTTATTTCTAAGTTTCCCACCTTGAGTTGACATGGCTACAAAATCATTTGAAGGAACTGTGATGCAAGGTTTTTGTTCTAGTTGAGGTTTTGATGTAACAGTATCCTCATTTTGCTGATCAAAATGTATGAGAGTATGGTGTTTTTTATGGCATGTAAAACATTTTGACTTAGATCTACATGCTTTGATTGAGTGAGTACCTAGGCATGATATACACCGATGATTATTTTTCACTAGTTGGTAGCGCTCATGAGGAGTTTTACTTTTGAAAACAGTGCAGGTATACACTTTGTGCCCTCTTTCATTGCAAACAAAACAGGGTAAAGAAGAGGGGGTTAAAACTTTCGATGGGTTGGTTGCAGCTAACGATACATTTTTCAAGGGAGGATAAGGCCTTTTAGGTACATGAGGTTTACTTGTGTTGGATTGTGAAAGAGAGGAAGCATTGTTTTTGTTAACATTATGTAGACTAGCATCTTCCATATGGTTACATTCATTATTTAAAAATTTAATGATTTCATTCACTGTGGGGAGAATGTGAGAGATTTGAGTAGCTGCATCATCTTGAATACTAGAACGATAATTTTCCAATTTCTTACGTGATTCATTATCCATTTTCCTAAGTAGGAGCGCAGAGAGAAGAGGATTGTTCTCTGCAATGTCACACGACAAAACTTTAAGTGCTTGAGTATGCTCATAAAACTGATTAACAAAAGTTCTCATCTGTATGGGTGAGTTTGCAGATACATTGGGTAAATCTAATATGTTATTGAGATGTAATGTAGTGAGCCTTCGGGGGGAGTGATAGCGATCCATAAGCAGCTCATAGGCTACTTGGTAATCTCCGTCAGAGATTGACAATGATTTTATGAGGTTGAGAGGTTCATCTGACAAAACACTTAACAAGTATTGAAATTTCACTACATTAGAGAGGTTGGGGTTGTTATGAATAGTTGTGTCAAATAAATTTATAAATGACACCCAAGCGAGAGAATCACCATTGAAGTGTTTGAGCTCCAGTTTAGGAAGTCTGATATGTAACTGTGATTCAGAATGAGCGGATGAGGAATCAACAGTAGGAACATAGGAAGGATCATCTTGAGGTAATAGAGTGGCAATAATACTGTCAATCAAATTAAAAGTATCATTTATCTCATTTTCATCTTTAGCGAGAGTTTGATCAGGGGCTTCATCAGCAGTTACATGCTCTGCAATTTTTAGAAGGTTTGCTTCAAAATCGTCACGTTTTCTGTTTATTTCTTTAGAGTAATTGGAGAGAGTTTTTATTTGAACTGGTGTGAGAGGGTCAACTTGCTGGGACAATTGTTCAACAGAATCTAATATAACCTTAAAACGATTTTTAGTGAGAGTGGTCAATCTTTCATAAGTACTGTATTTCATTTCCTTGTTCACCATTGTTTTAAACTTACTAAGTTAGGCTATTCAAACAAATTGAGATTGAGAGTAACTAAGCTATATGTGCGTTTTAAATAGGCCTAAAGAGGGTAAAAAGTAACAACAGTATGAAGAGGGAAAAACTGAGCTAAAGTTAATGAGAATTAACAATAATAAACTGAAAAGATCTAAGCTAGGGCCTATAAGTTATTAGAAACAAAAGAGAAAAAATACAAAAGTTAACTCGAGTGTGGTGAAATGAGTTAAGCTAGAGAACTAAAGAGGCATAGGTAGGGCCTATACAAACAAAACATGAAAATATCAAGTATCTTGGTACTAGGGCCTATGAAAGGTTACTGCACTTGAAATACCTTTTGTAGCTTGAGTCTAAAGTGAGTAAAAATAACAAACATTGAGTTAACAGATTGAGAATAAACTAATCTTGAAGCAAAAATAATTGTGCAAATGATATGAGAGGATTATATAAGAAGTAGGCTACTTTTATAGTAATAGGTACCAAGGCAATATACTAGGGAGCTGAGTTTTCAAATTAGGCTATCTATGTTTGAGCTCAGAACCATACAAATACACAAACTTAAAACTAAAAGAGATGAGGAATGACACAAAACACATTTAATTCATTTAATTGAGAGAAATACTTATATTAAGAGAGCAAGAAGCAAGTAGTAACCTAGAAGTAGTTTGTTGCCAGGTCCTGAAAGGTAATCAAAATAAATAAATAATTGAGTTGAGGTAGGCCTAAGCAATAATATACTTAATATTTATTTAAGATTCCCATAAATACCTTCAATTACGTTGTTGATTGTTTTTAAGTATTTAACCTAATTTATGAGAGGAATCAAAACATAAACATAAACAAACAAGTGAAGTTGAAAGATTTTACAGTGTTGCCAACATTCTAACCCTAACTAGTCAGCTGAGTGGTGATCAAATTATTGTTGTTTGCCGATTTGATGGGCACTGGAAAGTCAACATGGCGGCACTGTCCAACAAAAAATATTTCTTCCTTCACGATTAAAAAAAATATTCAAATTCTAGTCTTCAAAAGATAATTTTCACCAAATTTGAGTTTGTGGACTGTATTTCAATTGGACTGTTTCAATGATCCGGAACGAGAGCGGCCAAAAATATGTGTTGTAACAAGTAAATGTTCATAGAAGATAATAAAACTCACCATTGATCCATGGGAAAATGTAATAATTTACTGGTGATACGTACGGTACAAATTTAACATTACAATACTTTTGAGTTTTAGACATAAGATACAAATAATAATAGTTCAAATCTTGATGTGGGGAGAATTTAGAAAAGTACAAATAAAGTAATTAATGTAATTATTGAGTGGGCTGAGAAATCTTGCTTCTTGATCTTGAGTCTATCCAACACCACACTGAAGAAGAACAGGAAACAGGAGACAGGAAACACAATTAAATCTTGATGTAAACCAATCACAATTCACTATTTTAATTTTGAATATTTTAAGCCTGTCTCAGCTGACTTTACAAATTTAGTTTTTGGAAAGGATTTTGGAGCTAATAAAAATAAATAAAATGTAAAGGGAATCATATAAAAATTCTGGAATCTAAATTAATGTATTATTTCCCAAACATAGTCAATGAATAATAAGTTCTTAAAATTAAGCGTAGAATCCAAATACATCATAAAATACAGGGTGTTCCATAAGAAAAATCAAAGTTGTCCGCCATATTGGAAAATGGCGGCCATTTACAAAAAAATGAAATTCATATTTTTAAATGGCTTAAAAAAGTAGGTTAAGTCCCCCATTTAAAGTTATCTCTAAATCCAATAGTTTCTGAGATACCAATGGTGGCACAGTTAAGTTGGACACACCTTAATTTTAACATTGTTTGGCTTGATGGATTTAACCAAATTGATGCAATTGATTTTATTTTTTACTGTATTTAAAAATCGCGTTCATTAACAAACAGTAAATGGAAACACATAATAAATATGAGACATGTTACGCCTAAGATTAATATTACTTTTAGAAATTACATTTTAGATAGGTTTCTGCAATGGAGAAAGGGGAAATTAATTTGGTCCCGCTGAGAGACTTAATTAAAAAGCATCCTTGTTACTTTTAGCTAAAATTTGACTTTGTTTCAAAGTACCACATAATGATTTTTCCATTATTAGTGTTGCACGATTGTTTTAGTTTGGCTCTGAAAAAAGTCTTAATGGAAAAAATAATAAAATATTAAGTTAAAATTTTACGCTTATTAATAAGCAAATGTTTACTTCTTACGCGTTTGGATTTTCAACTTGTTTTTTTAAATTTGTTCAATTCAGAGAAACCATTAGTGATTTTTAAATGAATATATGTTTTTTGGGGACCTCATATTTATACAACAGATGCAAAAGCGAGGGCGATGTTAAACAAATGCAAACACCGGCTTAGCCGTAAACTCTACGTAATGTTTTACTGATAATGTCCTCGCAACACACGCACCACGAATATCCTGTCTCTCAGAATATAATCTCACTGAATTGAAAGAGACATTCTTCTTTATGTATAACGATTATTCACATGCTTTGAACGTGTGAAATGACTGAAATGTTTATGTGAATAACGATTTTTAAGTAAAAAATTATTAATTAGCTTAGTCAACAATTTGAAATTATTCATGCGGTTACACCCATTCGGCATCAAGTCTGAATTGGCATAATCAGATATACAATTTTCGAAAACAGCTTTGTCAAAACATCAACGTGAAAACAACACGCACATTTCTCAAAATAATTTACAATAGAATAGCTTCTTTGTTAGCGCACTTTAAAAAAAAAGAAAAAAACAGAAACAAGAACAATAGAATTTTGTGAAGTTTTTTTTTAATTTTATGTCTTTAGGGGTTTTCTGGTTGATTTTGGATTAGAAAAATCTGATAATCTAATCCTGAAAATTACTTCACTTACTACAGTTAGTTTAGTTGTAGTGAAGGAGGCAGTGCTTAAGTAGGGGAGCTCCCCCTTTTTTGGATGCGTGAAAATTCCTCGTCGCGTCGTTCGTGATTTCTACCATCGTTCCTGACTGATGATTCTGTTGGTTTTGTCAGTTTCAGGATTGCATTTGACTGATACTTACAGTTGGTTTTGTATTGGATGAACTGTCAAAGATAAAAATTTTAACCGGTTCATCAAATTGCTAAAAAATAGTTCCATAATATTTATAAATAAATCTTTTTAAAGTCCATTCAATCGTCAACCCACACGCTGCCAGATGGCCAGATAGCTACAGTATGATAACAGTTTTAAAGATTAGTTTATTTTTTACATTTTGTTGTTATTTTGCTAACAACCTGGCAACTCATTGTTGAATTTTGTTAACTTTAAAATTATTTTTTTATGTTAGTAGATTTTTTTGGGCAATCAACCTTCATATAGCAGAGTTTTATTTTAACCAGAAATTAGTTTTCTAGGATTTGAAGGAAATCCTCGGATCCGTTTTTCAGATAATTGTGCAAGCAAGTATACAAACGTCGCTCGTATGAAGCGTCGGACAAGAGAGTATGATAGGATACGATAAGTTCATAAACACAGAAAATGCATTTCAGTTTGAACCAAAATTCCTTAAAAAAAGTTCACATAATTTTTTATTATTTTAGTTTTGCTTTTAGGAAAAGAAATTATCACGCATCGATACATTAATGATAAAACTGTGTTAAATGAGTGGTACTAGAATATTTTGGCAAAATAATAGACTTAAGTTTAATTCTTCAAAATTCAATAAATAATCCAATATTTAAAATTAACGTGGAGTTATTATTGCACTAATCCTGAAAATATTCGTAGTATTTGATGGCCATTTAACAGCCAACAAGATACCAACTTGATTTGTGACGCGTATAAAGCGTGACCTGATTAATATACACGATATTGTTTTGCTTCCTTTTTCTATTTCATCTTTTTTAAGAAGGTGGCGACCTCTTTTTGCTTTACGTTGGCCCCCCATCCCCCTACAGAGACCTTAAGCCTGTGTATGGAAATTATCAAGGAGTGAGCCAGTAGAGTAAGAGGGTAAACAGTTCTGATTCAAGTAT
The DNA here is from genome assembly GCA_035578135.1 of Flexamia atlantica. Taxonomy (NCBI): domain Eukaryota; kingdom Metazoa; phylum Arthropoda; class Insecta; order Hemiptera; family Cicadellidae; genus Flexamia; species Flexamia atlantica. The sequence continues at coordinate 6,330,748 of JAQJVK010000019.1, forward strand.
GCACCAACATGGAGACTCATACTTATGTCATCGCTATCACAGTTCCGAGGCCCAGTCGCTACAAACTGCGCCACTGACTCACTAAACAATCCAACCGGTAAAATTACATATTGACCAGAAATCAAAGTTAAGCCTAAAATGTTTGGATGATTTTGTTTTTATACGTGTCCTAATGCAGTAATGAAAACATGTTAAAAAGGAAGGACTATTTTACTAAGGTTTTTGCAAATCTAAGATACATTCAAGTCAAAACAATAACTCATTATGATATTTGATGGTCCTGAACTGCAATTTGGGGAAAGAACATCGGTACTACACAGGTACTGCTCACTGATATGTATCAAGGTTTCAGAATCAAAAGACGCCAAGTTGTAACATCATCTCCTAGGAGCCATTATCTAAAATATGTAACTAATGGATTGAAAAACTCGTCCGACTAAGTAGCAATGGCGTGCCACTGTCGTGCGTGCTTCGGGTGTATTTTATAAGTTGAAGCAATATTATCAATAATACTGAGTTCCTCCGTGAATAAATGTGCTTACTGGTACATAGTGAACACTACAAAAGTTATCTAGCTACAAACCAAGTAGAACACTATATAGGGTATTCACAATCCGAGGTATTAGCATATCCTGAACATCTAAATTATTATTTTAAATCTCATGATGTCAGTTTTACAATACCTAAAAAGTTACATAATTATTCATCTTTGTACATTTAAAAATATTATGCTATTATATTTTCTCCTTACTGTAAGCTTTTTTATTTCTATTTCCGTATTCGAGTGTTTTCACGGTATTATAGGAACGTTTGAAATGATCATGATCAAGCAGTTACATGTGTTGTGGTAGAAATATTATTATCTTATTTAATAAAGTCTCGTCTAGGTGATTTTTACAGATATTATGTAAAAAAAACATTTAATTTGTATCACTAATTTCACTGAATAAGCAGAGAACGTTATACTGAACTTTAAGAACAGTTATAAGTTTAAATCGACTTACCAAAGTAAAGACTCTCTTCTATTTCCTCCTCTATTATGCTGTGTCAGGAGAAAACTCTTGGCTTCCTTTGGAGAAGATTTTTTTCTTATTTATAAAGTCAATATTTTTTCCGTTTTTCTGTGTTAAATGTATTTTTTATTGCAAAATATATAATTGCAAAATATTTTTCATTGAAGTTGTTTAAAATATATTATACAAAAGCAAAATGCATCTTAAATCTAGTCCTATTTCAATTTTTAATGTTTTACAGAAGTAAAAGTTACCAATCGTTAATAATACATTCAAGATTTTTTAAAGGGATACTTATTATTTTGTTATTATCGCATAATCACACATGAATAGGAAGGCTAGGAATGGCTTTTTAAATGATAGAACTTTAAACTGGTATATTTTTGTAAAAGAACTACACTTACAGAGACTAAAACAAAAACGTAATAATTATTTTCTAAAGTTAACCGTTTTGTGCTTGTACCAATTTCAAATGGATTTTAAATAAACTTAAATTGGTTGTTTTCACTCGTTCTAGAGAGGTTAAAGTGGTATACTGTTTTTAAACAAGGATATCTGTTGTCATCTAGTGTAGAATTTCTACCAAAAAGGTACTCCCATAATGCACCAAAATACAAGGAAGAGGATGGTTAGGTAAGGTGGTCTTGTTGGCCATAAATTTGTCAACTATTCCAACGACCAGGTAACCGATCGTTTGAAAATTATTAATTAGCTTTATGATAATGGGTTGGAGATCGGTCCTGTTATAAAGAGGATGGAGGATTTGAGGTATTGCTAAAAGCTTTAGTATGTCAAAATAAATGTGCTTTTTGGTTGTTTCCTATGAAAAATTACCCAATAACTCTACCTCCTTTCGTAACTTGTGCCTCACTACCGCTAAAACCTTTTGGGAGTCTCCTTCACGCTAAGACATGAGGATTTTGAATGGTCAATGATTTATAATTTGAGCAGTACAGTAATGGATTGTTAAAGCTGGAAACGGCCAAAAAAATATTACACATAGCCAATTATTAATTGGTTAAAACCGGAGCTGAAAACAGACAAAAGCAATAGACAATGTTAATGTTATTTAGTTATGCTTATTTATAATAAGAGTTGTATAATATACCACTGTAGCTATCAAAATTCAAAAAAATCAGTACTACAAAAAAGCATTATCAAAATTCAAATTCATTTTAATTTGTCCTGCAGTGGACGCCGCAATGGACAGAGAGAAAATATGCAACACTGTCGATTTTCATTTGCTTATTCTAAATTTAATTCACGAACTTCAGTGTTTCAACTTAAGGAATCAAAACGTATGTATTTAATAGCCAGGTAAAAAACTTTTTGAATTAATTAAGTTCGCAGCACTGAATATATAAAACACATCATTTAGAGGTTGTTGCCAATATGCCGAACGTTTTATAAACATAATTGTTTATAATCTGCAAATTTTGGGAAGTATGTTTTTGAAAAAATAGCGTCAAAGTGTGAATAAAATAGCTGTTTAAATTGCATAAATACCTTACGTTATTTATTGATGTGTGATTCTAATCCAGTAATCAGCAAAGGATCATGTGAAGGTAAAGTTATATTGTCATAGTTATTGTCAATGGTGTAGGTAGAGGAAAACTTTTATTACCTGCTTGTCAGTCTCGTGATCCTGTCAATCTTGTTATAGATTATGCATTTCGACAATTTAGCTTGTCATCTTCAGCTCTACAAAACTTGAAATTTTCACACATTGGTTTCGTCACAGTTTAAAATTCACACAGAAATACTTAACATAAAAAAACAGTATATGAACATTTAAAATACATAAAGGCCTACTTAAAAAAAAACTTTTTCTACCAATCTGAACAAGGTGGTGCATGCACATTGAGTGTCGGGCCTCGACTGGGAGCTGCAGTGGTTATCGGTTGGACGTTGACCTCTGGCTACCTTTACTCTCACTTCCTCTGTCTTTGTCTATTTTTATTAAAATTTCAAAGAGTACATTAGAATTGAGTTTACTTTTGTCATTTAACAAGTCTTGGGGGCAAGATTTGGCTGCTTTGTAAATCTCATAATTTTCCAGGGCTGTCATAGTCCGTCCTTTATTACAGATATGTAAGGTTATGAGATTTGTTTCCAAATTTGTATAGTTATGGTTCTCGTTTGAAAGATGCTCAGCAAAACTAGATTTTTGGACTTTGGTAGCTCTGGGAATATGCTCCTTGAATCTTTTCTCGAACGAGCGCCACGTCTTACCTATATAAAACTTGTCGCAATCGTTGCATGAAATTTAAGATTCCTGTCTTCTTTCCTTAATCAATAGATTTTTTTCTTTTGTTAAGTAGTTTTTGTAAGTTATTGTCTGTCCTAAATTCGACTGTCTTCCCATATTTTTTCATTTCGTTTTTTAGAGTTACTTGAAAATTTGAACCGTATTCTACAGATACGAAGTCAGTATTTTATATTTATTTTGTAGATCTGAAGATGACAAGCTAAATTGCCGAAATGCATAATCTATAACAAGATTAACAGGATCACGAGGCTGACAAGCAGGTAATTTAACCTTTATAATTCGTCAAAAAACTTGATTCAGAAAACAACACCAAAAATGAAAAAAAAAAACTTTTGTGCATCAAGGGGCTTGTCCCTCGGAAAAATTGTCGCCCTCAGCTAGCCATCGGGCGACAACAGTTTTCCTCAGGAGAAAAAATGCACCTTATTTACTAGATTCACAAATAACTATTATATTGAAACGTGTTAAAAGGCATTTTTACTGTCGATAGCATTTGTAGTTTGTGCTTTGATAAAATACAAGATTAATACCGAAAAATAACACGTGCCTCTATTTACTTATTTTATGATCTATGTGTGAATGTGTTCTATTTCTGTGAGGTTAAAATAAATTTGTCATTGTATACACATGTTTTTGTACTTTCCAATGCTATTTCCTTTCATTTCTTGGCAATTAATTAAGAGTAATTAGTTATTATAATGGGTATCCAGTGCAGTAAAATTGAAGAGTAAATAAATAAATCAACATACTAATTCAAAACAGTCATGATACATAACACGGACACTGATGATAACTATGTTTTGCAAACTAAAGTAAGACAATCCACGTATTACCGGAAAAATACGGCAAAATTGCAAAGATGGTAAACCTTTAGATTATGTGATAGACACCCGAAGCATACCGCCGGCCTGTCAGGGATTTCGTCTCGGTCCTCGCCAACTTCCAACCTTCCCCCCGGGATATCAAACTCCACTGTCCATCATCCCGAGCACTAAGATCCAGTCCAGCGAGAGAGCACGGTTATCAGACTGGAGACTGTCAGCAACATAAATACCGGCTGTCTCACCTAAAGTGAACCAATAGCTAACTTTTTTATTATAAATCTGACAAAGAACTTCTTATGGGGCACTTCCCTTAATTTTTAACGCTGCCTTTTGTAGTCACTTTGAAATTTTAAAATATGGCCACCATTTTCCAATATGGCGGACAACTTTGATTGTTCTTATGGAACACCCGATATTTTAGGGCTTTTTAGATTTTACGCTTAATTTTAGGAACTTTTTATTCTTTCTAATTTTTTCCTAGACTCAATGGTTCAGGAGATATGAGAAGCTAAAGTTTTAATTTTTCCCCATTTAAAATGCATTATGTCCGTTCAACTGTGCCATTCCATGTATTCCTTATGGAGTAAAATCATATTTAAACTAACACATTTCCACGATTAAATCTCGACTAAAAATTATTTTATGATTAAACCTCAACTAAACTAAGATTTTAAGCACTTTTATTCTTTGGTATCTTTTATTAAACCCAACCGTTTTCGATATACAGACTACCAAAAATGTCCCAATGCATTTTAAAAGGGAAACAAATCTAACTTTAACTGTTCATACGGGGAAAACGCTCCTGGAGCGCCTACCATGCGTTTCTTATGGAGTACATTACTATGTTCATGTACCTTTTTCAAAAAAAACTACATGACCTACAGCTTTCAAATTTTTACCATGTCTTGACTATCATCTTATGAGACTACTGTACCAAAATCATAATATTATGACAAAATACAACTATTTAAAAAAATAATTAAATTTATTAAAAATTAAATTAATTTTTTTTACAAAATATTTTTTATTTAAGAAACTACTCCATCCACATAACTTATTTTGGTACAGCATGTGCGCTATACAGGCCTAAAACTCCAATAAAAATTTCAGCCTTCTGTGACATCCTGAAATTGAGATAGAGGAACATTTATAAAAAAAAAAACACTTTTTGGGAAATCGCGATTAAAGTCATTATAAAAGTTATGTTCTGTAAATCAGTTACCTTTAATGCGTGCCGTAGCCATAGTGAGTTTTGTCTTCCTTCTCAGCATCCTCTCTCTTCCTCTTCTCTTGTCTTCTTCTTATTCTACCTTCTTTAGTGATTGCTTCTGCCGCTTTTTCTGCCTTTCGCACTCTGCTTCTGTCGATCATCAAAAGACCGTTTTGGGTATTCCGTCCCATGTCAATATTCAGCTTTCTGAAGACACCTGATCGTCCCATAGCTCCTTCGTTGAATGTGATCACTGCGTCCATAACCCCAGCGACTAAAGTAGTAAGCCTACAAACACATTTTTTGGGATCCTACTCCAAATGACGTGATTGAAACTTTCGTTAGGGGTCTGGATGTGGCCGTGAAGGCACTTCCGTAGCAAATCATCACTGGACAAGTCCTTAAATATTGGCTTAATTTTCAATAACTCATTATGGGGTAAACTGTTTCTATGGTTATACACTTCCTTAGTAACCAGGGATTTTTTATATCCACACCAAGACTCTGCTCCTTTGGGACACAGTTCATGCCGCGGGTTCTTATCGGTGCTCAATTTATGGAAATAAATTGCCCATATGGCTTTTTTCATTTCTTTCAGACTGCCCACATTCCTCCTTATGGCTAAACCATAATAGTTTTGAAGGAGATCAATTTGGGTATCAGTCAGTCTACCTCTCCCACCTATCCCTTTACCATCAGACAGTTTTAATTTAATTGCCTTGCAGTTCTGCTTTAGTGTACGAAGGCGGGATCCAACTCTCTTTTGGATATGCCCTATGCATTCCAATTTCTCAATATTTACATTATCACCATAAGGTCTGGCATCTCTTATTGTTGGGTATGAGGAAGAGTCTCCGTCGCCTAGGAATTTTGTATAGCGGACGCCTCTTTCACGCTGTGAACGTTCGAATATTTTCGTAATTCCGGCTGCCTCCATTCCCCCACTCGACCCCACATAATTTTTCACACAGCCTTCATGACCACGGTTATTATGCTTGGTTCAACCTTGACAGTATTTAGAGAGCACCTCCACATCGAGAACTTTACCAGTGTCGAAGGACGTGACAGTTACAACTCCATTCAGAGATGTAAATCCCCTTTTCTGCCACGTCCCGTCGAAGGCTGCTGCGATATCTGTATCATCTGAGTTTTTTTCACAGCTTCAAAGGCTGCCTTTTTCATTGACTGATCTGCCACTTCTTGTAAAACTTCTTTCAGTAATTTACAATGGGACACAAATTTTGTAGGAGGAGGTGGCAGATTCTTTAGTGCGCAAAATGTTTGCGAACCCGCTAGGCCTACACCAATGCAGCGCATGGCATAAACGAATCGCAAATTCGTTTCATATATTCTGTTAGAGTCCCTATCAATTAGCTGAGATGTCACTTTTGATTTAGTCTCAAGACAGTTTTTACAGTTTGTCACTAGGCCTTGCCTTTTGTTCTCTTTTTCACTAACAGCTAAACAATTGTCGAAACCACAAAACTTACATTTACACATTGACGATATCAATTGTGTTAGGTTGTCCAAGTCAACTATCACTTTGTTATTTGAATAATTCAAGTTCTCAGCAATATCTGAAGATAAATACTCAAGCTTTTTCTTTGAAGAACTCACCACTGTAGCGTTATTAGAATCGGAGCTAGACCTAGGCCTAGGTTCAGGAGTTCCTTGGTCAGCATTAGAACTTGGCCTAGGCCGCTTTGGTGTGTTCACCTACACATCGACACAGTCAGATTCTTGAGGAAGCTTCTCTGATTGTTTGGTAATATGTTGATTTCCTCTGAACTTTCGTTTGGAAAATATCTTCTGAGAACGAGGCATTTTTATGTTGAACACAACACTCACAGTCACAAAAGTAAACAACAACACAACCTCACTTTATTCTCAACAAATAATAACAGCTGCCTGCTATGCTATTTTTCACTACAGCCAGTACAGCCAGACTAACAGGGAAAAATCAAAGAGTAACAAAGAACACAAGTGTAATGTACTATATGAAAACTAAACAGAGGCAGAGTGTCAACCAAGAGCTCGCCGCCCTTGATGGGAGAAAAATAAGGTGTAAGCACTCCTTAAAAGTAAAATTACACTCTCAAATAATTTTTTTATACCAAGTGTTATATATCGTTGTATTCAGAAAGGAACACAAATCATATTTCAACTAAAACCCCAAAATTGAATTTTTTGAAGTTTTTAGCTACCTGCTTTTAACCATTGGGGTTAGAAAAAAATTATAAAGGATAAAAAGCTCCTAAAATTAAGCGTAAAATCCAAAAACGCTCTAAAATATAGGGTGTTCCATAAAGAAAATCAAAGTTGTTCACCAAATTGGAAAATGGCAGCCATATTTTTAAATTTCAAAGTGGCTACAAAAAGCAGCGTTAGAAATTAAGGGAAGTGCCCCATAAGAAGTTCTTTGTCAGATTTATAATAAAAAGTTAGCTATTGGTTCACTCTAGGTGAGACACCGGTATAAAAATATTACGTCAAAAATATTAAATTCAAATAAAAATATATTATTTTACATTATGAATGAGATTATAATTCCATGAGAAGTTAACCACATGTCTTAGATATGGCAATCGATTTTTGACGTCATTTGTTTATATTTATGTCTCTTCCAGTATTTTTCTCGTGTTTATAGCCAAGTAGGGTCATCTACGTTGACGGCTTCTAAAGGAGAAAAAAAAGGAACAGAAGAGAATGAAGATGAAGAAGAAAAAATATGTGTGAAAAAGACCTGTGTTAAAAGGCATAGTTTTGAACTTGATTAAGGGAATTTTTATAGCCAATGACATTTGGCATTTAAACTGTAATAAATAATAACTAGCTGGAATCAGGTTAAATTAAAAGCATTATACTTAGTGAGGGCATTTAAAAATTTAACTATAACCATAGGATGAACGCCTTTTTACGGTTCCACTAAAATAAAAAAGGAATAGCTAAATATTTTTATAGAGGAAAATCTTATGCCTTGAAAAAATATTTCTAAAATTGTGTCATCGAAGTATAGGCTAAGGGAACAGTGATGATTCTTCAGACTATGAGGACGCGATTTTAAAATGTGGTGGAAAGTTGATTTAGGGACTTACAGTCATGTCTATAAACATATTCCGATTGCTTCTTGGGGATATGCAATGATAGCAATTAATAATTTCTAAAAATTAAATTAGATTTAAGTGATATTATATTCGTTAACCATCACTTAGTAACAGTAAAATTAGTTATTATATTTTAATAATTTTCAAACCCCCCTCATACTTTTTCTCTTTGATTAGTTAAGTTATTAACAACGATACCCGAATATCTCATTGTTGGTGAGTAATAACAAAAACTCTTTTTTATGAAGCCAAACAACCAAATAGTCCTAGTATAAATACTAGTAAATAGCTTAGATTTTGAGACATTTTATTGATTTATAAAGTGTAACGGATATTGTGTATCAGTAAATAACGTAATCGAATTGGATACAGGAACAACAGTGAAATACAAATATTTGTTATCCCTCTAATTAAATGGCAGTTTGACCTAAGGCAGTAAATTTTTGCCCAATAAAATAAAGGTAAAATTCATCGAGGTATTGTTAATCACACTTTAATCAAAATTCGGTTACGTTGAAAGCGGGAAGTAATTTTATTCAATCCAAGTTAATTAAAACCTTTGACTTGACCTGACGTTGGTGTAGAAATTTATTAATTTTTTAACACTGTAGTGTCAATTATATTTAACTTGCAGTACTAATCAAAATAGATTCTATTTATACCAAACTAATAATTTTGAAATACCTTTTCGTGCGGTGTTTTTTAACGGTTAATTGTACGTAAATAAAAAACGTCTCAGAACAATTAAAATATGCTTACACTTCGACTTAATTTACAGGCAATATGGTAAAAATTATGTCTCAGGCACTTGCTGTACCACTTGCTGTAGGTCACTTCATGAAGTACCCAGCGCTACCGGACACTTCATGAAGTGTCCGTCACTACCCGGGCACTTCTTGAAGAGCCCAGTTCGCCTGGGCACATAGTGTAATTGAACGGTATAGTTAAAAATTTCAGTATGTGTCCAACAAAGCTGGCACTTCATGATGTTATTGAAATATTGCTTTTACACCATGTGAACAGCTACGATGTTGGACACCTGTAGTAGAAACGTCAAACTGCGGTTTTCATCGCTGTTGTTAATATCCGATGTATTATTTTTACAACTATAAGAAATAAGAACATTTATTAATCTGTACTATATTTCGCTTTCCGCTTATTCATGTACAATGTCAAGTCGTATAAATATAAAAAAATAAGTATAGAAAAACTTCAACAAAAACTATAACATGTTTGAAAAAGAATAATATAAAGTGTAAACAAAAAAGTTGATGCTGTATAAAGACATATTGTATAAAATGATTAATTCTTTTTGGCTCTCATGGTGAAGTCTTATCTTAAAAATAATCCAAGTGGATGTTTAGATTTTACTAATACTTGATGTGCTTGTTCTATTTTCCGCTGTTGTTGAACACTGAGATCAATTTAATTGGCGGATGGGTATTACTTCATTCAGTTCTTCAAATATTTTACTATGGATGTTTGGCTAATGGCTGTTCATGTTCAAATTTTTTGTGTTTAAATGCAAATCTGTGGCCTTTCGTTCTTGTGCGTAAGGTATTTATTGAAGAGCCAATGTAGTCTTTTGCACATTCTTTACATTTTATTTGGTAGACTATGTTCTTAGATTCGCATGTGAGGTTCGAGTTAATTTTATAGTTTTGCCTGTCACCGAACTGGTAAATGAGACCGTTGTTGGAACATTTCACATACACAAACCATCGGGGTTGCATCGGGGTTTATTAAACGGATGAGCTTAATTTTTTCTACCTGTATTAATTTCATAGGTTTCTTTCGTTGGTAGTTTGGGCTTAGATAAAATTTCTTTCAACACTGGTGGTCTCCTAAATATTATTCTTGGAGGTTTTTTGAAAATATTATTGAATTTTACTGTTCTTTTTGATGATACTTACAAATGTGTTAGCCCAAGGCATAACCTTAACGTGAAGAAAATAAGAACATTTTAAATATTTGAAAATAGCCAAAAAGATAGCCAGACAAGTCAGTCAATTTTAAATTCATCGTTTAGTCACTAAATAAAGCATTAAATATTTCACCTAACACTTTTATTTTGAACATGACACATCGATATTAACCTTTTAAAATTTGCTTAATATTTCAAATAATTCCCAATTAATTAGTTACTCGATAAAACTGATAATAAATCAAAATTTAGTAGCAGGAAATATTAGAAATTTGTGTCGATTGATTACTTTGGTGACTGGATTTGTATTCATTGTATTGTTTATATAATGTAAATAGGTATAAACAAAAATAGTTGTATAATTACCCTTTGTATTATTATGAGCTTATTTCTAGTCCAACTATGTTTACGATTCTTCAATAGTTGTCAGTTTATTTAGAGTATGACTATCCGAGTAGTTGTATTTATCAAAACCAAGATGAACCATTTGTCAAGCCCAAGTTACAAAACTTAAACATTTAATCATAAAGTTGTTGGGTGCGTGCATCGTAGCTTCTTTAGCTTCGTGACCTCTAGTAGTATGATTTAAACCGTAATACAGTAACATCTAAGTAATAATGAAACACTTTATTGCTATTACAAAGCTTTCCGTAGAAATCTTTAGGAGGCGCATTTCAACAATAGATCACCAGGATTAAAAGTTAGTTTCAAAGAAACGTTTTGCTAACAGTTTGTTGTTTCCATTCTTTTATTTTTTTATGGGTTGTTGGAAAGAGACGTTACTTTAAGGATTTTGAATTTACATATCCTCCTATTTTTCCATTATTATAAAAATTAAAAAAAAATGAAGTCAATAATATCAAAGAGTGATAAAAACATTTCAAACAGCCTTTGGAAAATCATTAAAAAATACTGCTTGCTGAATTATTGATCTGCAAAATAGACACAAAATACACGCTCGAAGCTTGAAACACGAAATAAGAACGTTATCCATGTTATTGAAAGTGAATGATGCAAAAGTAATAAGGTTCCTTTTCTGCTTGCGATATTAAAATGAATATAGGGATTGCTTTCATGGAAGGCGCATATTTATTTAATTATTTTTACCCTTGTTTGCTCTGTAGATGTTAGGAACCTAATTGTTTGATAACTACTGTAAGACGTTTATTGAGTGTGATGGAGTCGGCTCAAACTAAAGGTATCAGCCAATTCCTTCGTAAAAACATTCACTTTTCATTCGCCTCCCCCAATCGATGGTTTCGTTGAACATTTACCAAGGATCCGAGTCAGCATTTTCCAACACGGAAAACGCATTTACTTGCTTATGTTTATCGAACAGCTTAGTTAAATCTTACCCAAGTCAAAACAGATTAAAAACAATTCAAAATGTTAAATGTTTCGGTCTTCTTTTTGGCAATCATTAACAGGTTTTATCTGCGCAAAAGATTGGGAGTGTCACTAGTTTAGTCTGGTTTTAATCGTTTTTAATCCCCAGGATAAATCTTTGGGTTCGGCGAATAAATCTTTACTTAATCAGTGACCTCGAATCTTTTCACATTGCATTCTGTTTAAGCATTAGAATATAAAACAAATATTTTAAAAGTATTATGTCAATTACAAATAGGTAGTTTTGGAAATGATTAAAATTGTTGCCAAAAAATAATGCGATAAAACTGTTAAGAATAATTAAGATTACCTTATGTATCAATTAATTCAATTGAATAATGTAATGCAATCAACTAGTATTTGTTTTGTAATGTTAGTGTTTTCTTAGGATTATAGCTCTTTCGTATTGTCCTAGGAGAAAATAATAATAAATTTTGTTATTTATTCTTCTCTTCAATTTTATATATATCGTTTTGATTTTTTACAAAACATTATAGTCGGATTTCGTTTCTGCATACTAGAATGTTGTAGTGCTTTCAAGGATTTTAATACTGCGTGGACTGTATTCTGATGTAATTTTTCAACATACTATAATAAACCATGTATACAAAAAACTCTGCACTATATCTGCATACTCAGCGAATTCCAAATGCGAAAGAACATATTTCAATCCAACATAACGATTTGTGACATGTTTTATGTAATCTCCAAAATAATAACATGGGGAAGGAGTATGCAGGTTTTCTGCAACAGGTATGTTAAAACTGGGTAGTTTTAATTCTATATTTATTATATCTTAACTAAAAGAAGCCAAATACCAAGTTTTATCAAGATATAATAAGAAATATGAGGAAGAGAATTGTTTTACTTGCTATAAGGATAACATGGGGAACGTGTATGCAGGTTTGCTGCCACGAAAATGAAAATATCGGGATTTCAGACTAATATACATTAGATCTCATCTAGAGTTGAAATATTCAGAAGTTGATAAAAAAGTGAGATATCGAATTTTACTTATTTCTCATAAGGTTATGGAGACAACGTACTGTGTTAACCACTTTCAATACCTCTGTAACCAATAGACATGGAGCAATGATTCAAAATCCTGAATTATTTGTTTTTTTTAGCTGAAGTCAAAGGTGCTAACAAAAATTGGATTACTTTTATTTTTTATGTGAAAACCCAAGAAACTCATTTTTGGGGGTTTATCCCCCTTTACACCCCTTCCTGTGGTCCAATCGGGCTGTTTTGCGAACTCGTCCAATTGACAGCTTAGCTTGTAATTGGTTGGTCTTTACAAGTCAGTACCAAATTGCTAAAAAAGCTGTGTCTGTACCAAAAAATAAAAAAAATTTTGACAGTTAAACACAATCATGAGTGTCAGCAGACGATTTGTAGACTTTCCTTTTTTTGCCACCCGCCAGTGCGACAGTCCAGAACTTAAGTTGATATTTTCAGTAAGGATAACTCAGAACGTAAAAATAAAATAAAAATTTACTCCACAATTCAAGTGATGAATATATTTTCTTCAAGAAACAATTTAATGATTGGTTCTAAATCTAGACATATTGCCGCAACTACTAGTTGCAGGCGAGTGAACGTTTACTGATGGCCAACCCCACCGGGGAGTATTACCACATTCATCAGTATAGATATTGTGAATGAGCAACGACACAAGCCTCTTAAGTTATTTTTTGGACATTAAAAGCGGAAAAGAGTACTTTATATGCTAGTCAAGAGCCAAGACCATAATTTTATGTAAAATGGTTATTTCCTACGTCTTGCTCCTTTTTTTATCATCGACGCAGGGTAATGTTAGTACGTATCTCATCCAGTCGAGCGACACCGAATTACATTTTGCCGCCTCTTAAAGGCCGCAATAAAGTCAGTGTTTGGTTTGAAAATGATTATTTATTTAATAATGTCTGTGCTTAAAGTATTTGTTTATGCAACAAGTGTGCAAAAAGTTTCACGTTGCTGCACTCGAGAGAAATGTTTACTTTACTCTCAAACTATAGAGGTGAGTGCGGAATATTTTTCGACTGCAGCAGTCACGTTTCACACGAGTTGCATTCTAAAATTTTCCAACAGTCTGTAAACTAATTTGTTAAATATCTTCTAAAATACCGGGAGTGAGTTTGCAGGTCAGAATTAATAACGTTTATAAAAACGTTCGGCAATAACAAACTCTAGATCGTGTGTTTATAATCAGTGTTGCCAACTTAATTCATGCATAACAACATTATCTGGCTATCAAATGCTTACTGTTGTTTAATATTTAGTGTTATTAAGTAGAAACACTGGAGTACGCAAAGAAAATTAAGAGTGCGCGGAGTAAAAATGACTACGCAAAGTGAAATGAATTCAGTCATCTGTTTTTGACTCAATATTGAGTGCGATAACAGCTGCTTTGTAGGGCAGACGCAGGAGATCATTGCAACCACATTAATAATTAAAGATTATTACTCTCATTCGGAAAGAAATCAGCCGTAAATCGGAAAACGTTAAGCATTCTTCGTCATCAGTAATCTCCACGTTTGAACCACATTACTGTACAAGGTGAAAATCAAATTTGCCCACTTAAATAAGCTAAGTTTGAGGATTGGCTAATAGTTAGAGCTGATAAATGGGGTGGAGTTGAGTCACAGCAATCCAACTTAACTGTCACACAACTGGAGTACAACTGTTGATTGTATCAACAACAATATTGATTTTTTCCAACCGCTGCTTTTGTTTTTTTATGTACATAAGCTGAAGCTGAGCGGTATTTGTTAAAATAAAATCTGTTTACGATAACTGTTAGGGGAAGAGAGAAAGGGGAAAAATGAGTGTGGGAAAGAAAAGAGGGAAGCTGGTTAAGTTGTGAAGAGAAAGAGGGAGGGAGGGAAAAATTATAAAAGGAAATAAATGACTACCTTGCTAATTGAATTTCATTGTGCAAAGATCGGTGCAATCTTCAACCAAAATCATTGAATGCAAAAAAAATGAATACGAACTCGTACTGAACTAGAACTTCGATATGCCTCTAATGTGAGGTAGGAAAGATGTGCCAAAAATTGATATGGGTTAAGATGTTTTGCGGTTGGTCCCCGTCTACTATGAGTTACAATTCTTTGCATGGAAAACATATACTGTATAAAATGTATTACAAACACTAAAAGTTGCTAACACATAATAATAATATATAGTTATATTGATGTCTATTAGTTATTTGCAGAACGGCCAAGTGATGGTTCTCCACGGTAACGAACACAAAAACAACCATTCTCAACTTTTTCTCAGAGTAGAGGTATAAACGTATTCACTCACAGAACAAACAAGATACTTTTTATAACTGATTAACACCCTGACCTTTTTTCTAAACATTGCATGGCAAATTAATCCTCGTACACTAAACTCCAAGTTAATCAAGTATTGTAATTAGACCAAGCTTTAAGCCATCCACAAATCAGGTTAATTGGCTGCAAACACGTTGCAGGCGCAGCGGCCGCATCGCTCGTTGTGTCGAGTTACTTTAATTGGTAAAGAAACAAATAAATTGACTTCATAGTAAGTTCAAACTTTCTTTTCTTTCGATAAAGAAATTTAAATATGCACGGAAACAACACATACTTATTATAGCTTAAAAATCAAGCTCCTGGCAGCAATTCATTCTGTAGTGAACTACATATAGCTCAGAGAATCGACGACAGAGGGTGAAAGAATAAATAAACGTCAAATGGTTTCAGAATAAAAGTATTTATTACTTACATAATTTGCCAATAATTTCTGGTAGAACTGGATAAAGAAAAGTAATAGTTATACCATTTATAGATTTTACTTTGAACCTCAATATTTAGCGGTTCCAGAAAGTGCAAAATTTGAGATGGGTAAGCGAGCATCCATTTACTAAAGCCTGTAATTTTGATTAGGAATGAAATTTTGTCAATACTTAAATAGACGACCTTTAAAAATGAGAGCTCTAACTGATGCGAAACAGTTCAAAGAGTTTGTTTCTTCTTGAGTCAACTGAATGTATTCTGAACACCAAAATTTAAATGCATGTTAACTTGCTGAGTTTATTCATTCACATTTTGTAGATTGCATGCATTGCACGTATCAAATTCATGTGCTTATTATACTTTTGAGAACATAAAGGAATAGGCGATGTTTTAGTAAATTACAATCTGCGTAACAATATTAACATTTGAAATGAATATGAGCAACGGCTTTTCACGCAACAACCTTTATATGAAAAAAAACTATTGATTAAACTCAGGTTATAAAACTTGATCGTTTAATCAAAGAGTTTCTTCTAGTTATGAAACCGAAGTTTTCAAGTTGTTTTGACTTTTCGTGTTCTCTAATTACTTCACACAAAGGCTTATGTAATGTCATTAAAAAATTGATTCAATATCATAAATTTTCAAAGCCTGTTATTTAAAACATTTCCTCCTTTAGTTTTCCTTTCAGTTCCAGTAACAGTACGCTCAACTTAGGTCACCGTTTATGCTGGTCCAGTAGGTTGAGTTTGAACTACCACTGTTAAGACACTGCTATCGCGATCTCCTTAAAATTACCAAAACTTGTCTTCTAACATAAAAATAAACATTAAATAAACATTCTTTCTAATAAGATTATACTAATTATTTTATCTTCATGTTGTGTGTTTCTACTCCAGTGGCATTTTTTTATGTTTTGATCGGGAACAGTTCAAATTCGGGTCTTCTTACAATCTGACGGTGATCTTTTGTTAGTTAGCATAGCCCAATAACAAAATGGCAACTGGACCCATTTTTTGTCCTGGTCAGGATTCGACCCGGCGACCCTCAGGTTGTGAGTAGAGCACTTCTTTCACTCTGCTATCCAGTAAGTGAATTTATTTATTTATTGGCCATATATCAAGTCAAATTCGCTATTTAATATAACTTACAACAAGAACATGTTTCGAATTTTCGTAATCTTCAGCTCCTTCACTTTGTGGTGAAGTTTTGATATTAGTTCAATAAAACTATTTATTCAAAAACAGTTTTCTTCTTTTATAAAGACTTAACCTTATTCATCAGGTGGTTGGAAGTATTTAAGAGAAGGAAGGTTTTTTGTTGCAGTCAATAAAGTAAATAAAAATGGAATGTGAGGTTAATCGAATGTTATCATTAATTATAATGTTACTCGAATCTTTTTTTAAGGCTTGATGAATTTATAATCCTTACAATGAATGCATTTTCCTTCCTTAATTGTATGAATATGTGAGATCTCCAAAGATTAATTTACTGACCCAACTTACTGGTTGACGCGGTGTACTAAAACACATAATCAAAATCTAATCCCAAAATTCTGAAAATCTCCTGATTATTGTTCTTCCTGGAATATTTGGTCTAATCTATATCTCTTGTTCCTAATTTTGTTTTTAATGGTATTGTAGCACTAAAGGTCTTGAAATTAATAATGCACTAAAATTAACTGTCAGGCGTAAGAAAGGTGACAGAATAAAATCTCTTATTTTTATGTAAAGCGGCAAACAGCGTATTTTTACCGAATACAAAAATACTATTAAGTCAAGATCAAGGCCACCATCGACTAGCGTATTTGATGAGCGAAAAGAGGAAGGAGGGAGTGAGGGAGCTGGAGAGGAGACGGCCAGTTGAGTTCGGGGCGCTGCCGCCCAGGCACTAACCACCACTGAACGAACGGCGACGTGAACAGCGCTTGCAGAAGTTTAAAACCTCCCGAGTTACTTAGTTATTTTTAAACATTCTTGAAATCTGAATGCAGTTTCTTGCTTCTTAAATTCAAGTAGTTTTCATTTTTCAATTGAAATGAATTTGTATTCGTAAAATTGTTTTTATAAAACACTTATTTTGAAGTCTTTATCAGTCGATTCTCAGTTCAACTTATTATGTAATTTGAGTACTCGTTCATGGGACCATCCTCATAATTAGACCAGTTCGTAAATAGTTAACCGAGGCGAAATTGTGGTTCGGATCCCACGTTAAAATGTAGGTCCCTTAGTTGCCATTGGCTGTCGGGCTATTAATTAACAGTCCTGTCTAAGGAATATGTCGGCCTTAGTCAGTAACACGACTACAAGATCGCGCCACAACCATCCTTCACTCATCTGTCATTCATACTTGGCTTAAAATACCTACCTGGGTAGGTCGCCATTTCAAATAATGTATCTAATGTATGTATATAATAAATTATTTAAATTACATAATATAATTTATTACATAATTTTTAATATAATATTATATAATAAATATAACTGTGCTTATTATAATTTTACACAACAAAGAAAATCATACCAAGATTTGATAAAAATATAATAAATAATTTTCGGTAGAAATCACCGTGCATGAAAGGGGTTGAAGAAGTTGAGGTTTCATTGCGTGACGCCGAGATATGCGGTCCACGGAGTAGCTTGTATTCCTGTCTCGGGCGGCTTCCTCAGTTGCGTCATGCTACGTATTCATGGTCATTATTGGCTATGTCTTTGGAGGTTTATACCTCAATTTTTATATAAGAAATATGCCGGAGTATTTTCTCTATTTCCACAAAAATTTATGCCTTCTTCTAACCTTTACATATAATTACCCTTAAACTTTATTTTAGCGGATTGAATCGATTAGTTTGAATCTCCTCCCTTCCACGAACATGTTAAGTGTTTGAGTGGGAAGTGTTATGTGCTTAAATAGATTTATTATAAAAAAACGTTTAAAACTTTTGTTTATTTAAGATGCACGCCATTACATAATTTTCACCATTACACCATGTAGACCATTTATACATACTATTATTAAATCACAGGTACCCAGGTTCACTTTTTCTTTTATTTCCTCCAGATTTACACAAAGTAATATGTTATTTCATCATCCGAGATTGAAATACAGTTTTAAAATGATTTTTAACATAATCATAATTTAATTTATCTGAAGACACAACTTAAGTCTTTATTAAGAGTATTTTTCCAAGATGTTCAAAATGTTCATCACTTGTATTTGTGCATAATGTAAAAAAGAATCTAGTTCCCTGGGGTAAAACTGATTGGAGACTAAATGATTGAGCAAACTTCGAAGTTAGATTAAAATTAAACTACATTAGCTATATTAAATTCATGCATTATTGCAGCTCCTATTAGAGTCCCAGTTTTTCATGGTATAGTTCAAAGTTTATTGAAGTTTAAGGGAGCAAAGTTGTGTTATAACTAACGCCCTAAGGGAGCGTTTCATTTAAGCAGTGCAGCTGTATAATATTTTATTTTACTCCTTCTGATATCTTCACCTCCGCCTGTTTTAATTTAAAAAATTAAAAAATACGGAGGCCGACTTTAACAGTTTATCATTTAATGATTTTATTTGGGGTCCTGTTATTCGTTTTAAGACTACTCCTTTGAAAACAATTAGGCCCGTCTAAAATCAATTCATCGGTTCGAAATAAAAACTAAAAAGAGTATTCAATGCATCAACGAGAAATGAACGGATACTATTCTACGACCCCTGAGGTGATTAATGTGTTTCGACTTTATTTCATCCCTTGCGTGTTACGTCACACAAACTTTACAACCGTTTAATGTATTTTAGGGCCCATGGTTTAATGGCGGCCATAAAACCTTTCCTAATGCCAGTCGCTTGGTTTTAACAAAGAAAGGCCTTTGGATGAATTTTCAAACATTAGATTTTTGCAAATTAAAGGTTGTATTTCTTACTCTTAATTTATAAAAGAAACAAATCTTATTTTTGATGTGTGAAAGAGGGACTGCTCTTAGACACATGTCAAATAGTTTCTACGTAATTTATATAAAATCGTGGGACCTAATAATGCAGTGTTTACTGATGCATTACATAGAATTCTATAAACTCGTATGATGTCAAATGAAAACAGGTAACCTTTTTACAATTAACGCCTGAATTGATTCAGAATGTAGTTCAGATATGAACGTAGAAAAAAGTCACATACGCAGTAAATACGGTGGCCACATTGTCTCTGCTCGCCCGCGAGATGCTTTCGTAATAGTAACTTTATAAAAACGAATTAATGTTAATTTCAAGAATCATGTCGTTATCATTACATTTAGTCTACATATTTCAACTACGTTTCACATACGCAGTAAATACGGTGGCCACATTGTCTCTGCTCGCCCGCGAGATGCTTTCGTAATAGTAACTTTATAAAAACGAATTAATGTTCATTTCAAGAATCATGTCGTTATCATTACATTTAGTCTACATATTTCAACTACGTTTCTGGACACGGGACAGGGGGATAGCCCACTCAGTCTGAATCTGACTACCAAGAAATTTTCAGCGTACGATTAACCTTTCTGATAAGGATACATTTTTGTTCAATAAAATAAATATGTTTTGTACGAATATAATTAAACTGCATAAGATATTTATACTTTTGATCCTTTTCTTTTATCTATTAAACAGCGCAAATCAAGTTACTTAATAATACTATTGCAAGAGTCCCTAGATTACCCGACTTAATGTCGCAAATTAAAGTTTGACATAAAGGGGGTATCAACGGGTGAAAGGCATAAGGTATCACATTAATTATGAAGATTCAATTACATTAACACACTCCCCCCCCACCGCCACCACCGTGCTCCTTCGACGGCCAAAGTGCCGAAACTTGTTGCTCAAAATACTACCCTGCATGCAGATTTGCATAGTTAATTTTTAAATATTAATAACCAGCTGGGTAAATGACTTTAAATTCTGAGAGTAACTTGGACTGTTAAGTACCTATAATCACATTCATATTTTGATGCTACTTCAATACAATGTACCATACCAAACTGCATAACCGGGGGTAATTTAGCTATTGGAAGTGAAATTAGGTTGAAGAGCTTAATACCCGTATAGTTTTATTTTGGCACATTTAAAATCATTTATTTTTTATAATTTCTGTGTTTCTTTTTGACACAGACAATCATTTAAAATTGAACTAAGAGAAGAATCTAAGCTGCTGATAGACCTAAATGTATATAGTGTTGATGAATGTATTGAACATTGTGCTTCTCAGCAATTATCAAGTAGGCTTAAGTAGGTACAACTTTTGTATTCTACTGACGTTGTCATGCACTGTACTATGTATTGCGACAATAAATGATTTTATTTGATTTGATTTTGATTTTTTCAGGAATGACGCACGATATATTATTTGCTTGGCATGATGTATAACCTCACTTTAAATACCATCGTAATAATAAATAACCTTGGGTTTGTTTCAATTAGAGCATGGCAACTAGTATACTTTAAAATAATTTTTAATATTTCAAATTGTTTAACCATACATAGGCCAGGCAAAGTAAAATTCAGCAAGCTAAAAATAAAGGAAGAATATTACTTATATATTTGGTAACAAATGTATAAATCATTTGATTTTAATTATTTTTTCTAACATATACTTTAATATTTATTTTGTTTGAGTAATTCCTTGAGAACTCTAATCTATATTTCTTTTCATCATACCATCGCATTAAACTACTGTTTCAAATACTCTCAGCTGTGATAGAAACTACCGTTACCAGGTGGGTTGAGTAAACTGTAATGTAAAAACTAGAAAAATGTACTAGTAATGTTAAAGAGTGTTTTCAAACATACAAATATAAACATGGTTGATTCAAATATACCTGAATCTACATTAAAAAGAGCAAATGAATTATCTTATGTTTTGTTAGTAAACAACAGAAATGTAACCATTGATATCACTAATACAGGGTGTTTTTTTTAAACGTAACCCATTTTTAAGATTGAATAATGCAGATATAAATATGAGATGAGTATTGTTTTGTTGATCTTTACATTTTATACAACCTATTATTTAAGTTTGATCACATTTAGTTTACATTACGTGCTCAAACACACATGGCAAATAGGGCATTGTACAAAGTTATGTTCTTTCCACCAAATTCCCAAACACGTGTTGCAAGGTACCTCTTTGAATTTCTTGCATAAAATTTGATATTTGTTTTGAGTTGCTGAATATCCTATGAATTGTTTTCGTAGGCCTTAATTTTTATGTATCTCCAAATAAAATAATATAGTGGGGTCAAATGCGGGGATCTTAGGGTAAATAATCCTTCACCGATAAAATAAAGTTTTGGGTTGAGTTTTTAATGTGTGTGTCTTTAAGCACGATAACTCGCGTAAAAGTGGTCCGATCTGAATGAAATTTGCCACAGACATGTAAAGTAGTATTATTCTACAAAAACAATTCACAAGATAATCAGCACCTCAAAACAAACATAACAAATGTAATAATGCAAGAAATTCAGAGAGGTACCTTGCAACACATGTTCGGGAATTTGATGGAGAGAGCATAACTTTATACAAATGCCAATGACGGACTGTTTGAGCATGTAATGTAAACTAAATGTGATCAAACTTAAATAATAGGTTGTATAAAATGTAAAGATAAATAAAACAATACTCTTTACATATTTATATGCGTATTATTCAATCTTAAAAATGGGTTGCGTTTAAAAAAAACACCCTGTATAACCTCAAAATTGTTTAACGTACTGACAAGTTTTAAAATATTAAATAAAGGTAGTGTGATGAAAAGTACCGTAACTCGTCCGAAAGTGCTATACCGGTGCTCGATAGAGTTTATTTACGAGGCGAAGCCTCGTAAGGCAAAATGCGAAGCCGAAATGTACTACTGTAAGAGAGTAGACATAATAAGGGAACAAAAGTTTTCACCATATTGTGGCGAGAAAAGAATGTTTTTAAAGACAAATGATAAAACCTTTATCCAGACGGATTTGAAGTACCCGTCGTTCTTTTCATTGGCTGGAAGCCAGAACGTAAATCCCACCTCTTGGATGTTAATTCCCACAAATAATCGTAAGCAACATTATTTAAAATATACCTAAATAATACCGAATAGAACATTTTATTGAATAACCTATATTTTTGTGTGAAGATAAATTCATTAAAAGGGACAGAATTACTTAGGACTAAGCCCATTTTCATAGTCAACTAACGTAACACTCCGTTAATTATATGTTCTCTTCTATCATAATTATAGTAGCTTAAGTTGAATTTTAATCGATAAAAATGTGGATACTTAGAAAAAGGCAATTACTATTACGTTTTTGACAATAGGTTAAGTTGGCGTCCTTGACTGGAGTGATTTTGTTTAGCCACTAAGTCAACATGACGCTCAAATTTCACTTAAACAATATGGTTTTTATTAGATGATAACTATTAGTTAGTAGCTAGGAATACAGATAGCTCTATTATAAAGGAGAAAGCAACTCTTTGCCATGGCGAATAAATAAGTGTAAACTTCCACTGCTTTACTCAGTCGAAGTTCAAATAGCATTTCAGACTTTGAGAGGATTTTTGAGGAGGCGTTTCTTTTTATTGTGAATCATTACAAATAACCTCTCTTCCTGCAATACCTTTCACAATGAGTCGAATATTCTCAAAATACGTTTCTGATCTAAAGCGACGAGACGGTGCACAATGCAGCCCGTTAACTAGTTTTCATTGTGATTCTCCGTGTATCACGGACACGTGCATCACTTACTTTTTCTTGATCATACAATAATAACATAAAGCGATGTTGCAAATTTAGTACTATAATAACGAGTTTTCATTCAAGATAACACTGCACAAAAGTGTTCAGCCTAATCCAAGAGGATAGGCTGAACACTTATCCAAAATACAAGAGAGTGTTATATATTACGTATTCCGCTTTTGATTATGCTCTTTTGTAATCAACTGCTATAGGAATAGAAATATAATGAAATACCCTGCTCAAGATGAATAGAATAGAAAATCTTTTTTCTACTAATCTTGTACCCTGCTGTAGAAGGCCTGCATACTCAGGGATTTCAAATGCTTAAACAAATAATTCAGATCAAGCCTCAAATCAAGTAAAATAATTAATTATATGTCCTGTAAATAGGTATGCAAAATATTCAAAAGAACAACATGGGAAAATAGCATGCACATGTGCTACCATAGAAATGAAAATTTCGAGGATTTTAGGCTACAATGCAGCACATCTGAACTACATGAGACCTATGACTCACCCTAGAATTGAGCTAGAATTGAGCTAGAATTTAACACACTCATATGTATATGTTTAAAATTTCACTTATTACTTATAGATATTTTGTATGAAAATCAATACAAAATAGTTAAACTGAACAAATTATAAAAGTTATAAATGCATTCAAAATGAAAGTAAAGTAATTTCCATCCATGGAAATATCCGAAATAGTGTTCTTTTTTTATGTGAAATTTAAAAAGAATAATCAGGTAAAACCAACGTTATAGAAACAAAATTTAACCAAAAATACAACAAAAGCCTGTTTAGTCCAGTCAAGATGTTCATTACAGGTGGCAAACGGGTCGGGATGTCTGGATTTTGGATATGTTGTTTGAACCAAATAGAAGAGTAAAACACCAAGTTTGCAGAAAAGGGAGCCTTAAAATGTTAAAAGGCTTTATGTGTGAAAATATAATTTTTTCAATGTTTTGTGGACATTCGTTCCTTGTAGCTCAAGAACTATTAGGCCTATAAAAAACCTAAACACACCAGAGTCGTAGAAAATATTTTCTATTTATTTTGCTAATGGTACGTTTCGCCATACTTGGCTAGAAATTGAGATAGTTGGCAAAAATAAAAAAGTGCATAATTTGTAAAATCTTCTTGCAGTTGCTCGGGTCGCACAAGGTTCGCGTTTCTGCAAACTTGGTGTATTACTCTTTTATTTGGCCCTAACAACATATCCAAAATAGACAGCCCGGAAAGTTTGCCTTTTTCTCCCGTTTTACTATAAAATTTGACTGGACTAACTAGGCAGATTCAAAAATCATTTTGTCTTATGAATTTGTAGTTAGAAATAACTCCATGGCTCATTGTACACCTTTTGGAAATGAACAAAAAGGGCAACATCTTTGATACATAAAGCAATTGAGTCGTATTACAAATGTCCAACTTAAATTTTCCTTCAAACCCCACTCTATTATTCTCAGCTGAACCAGTGAAAATTGAAATTCCAGAAAAACTCGAAATCTGAGAAAGATTGTTTAACCAGCAACACGTGGTAGAACTCTTGCCTCATGTTTTCGAAGCACTTAAAGCCTCGTCAACGGCCCGCCCCCCCCCCCCGCCCCCTGCCCCCCTCTGCGCCTCCCTTTCCCTTCTTCGCTTTCCACAATTTAATAAAATAAACTATTCTTTTCTTCTGTTATTTTCATGTTTACAGACTTTATCGTTTTTTATTTTCTTAGCATTTAAAACAGTTTAATTCCAACTTCCATTATAATTTTGATGTTCTTTTTCTTCTTTATGGAAATGACGTATCAGGACATTTACTTCACGTTACATACACTATTTTAGCAGCACCCAAGTTAAATATATCACCAGTGTGAGTCTTAATATAACAAAGTAATCGAAAGACTCTTATTACAGATCATATGAAAAGGAGTCGCTTGGTGCTAAATATGAGAGAGTGATTGAACTTTTTATTTAAACATTAAAAAGTTATGTTTTGTTTGAGAATGTGCATTACTTCCTCTCTATGGTTAAACCTGCAAAGGTGTGAGTGTCAGGCTGATCTAAATACAATTTTGTTTCCAGCACAAGGTTAAAAGGAAGAAAGGAAAAGTGTCATCATACATATGTAAATTAGATACATCGATTTTTAAACATTCATAGACGGGTAAAGGTCACTGAAATGAAACGTTAAGAACAAAAAATTAGATAATATCTTTATTATATTAATAGGCAAGGACGGTTTTTGTTGTGTTTTATCTCAATTTGTACACATAAATTGTAAGAAAAATCAAAGGACCGTTGGAAAGGTATTTTCCTGTTGATATGAAGAATGTCATCATAGTGTACAATAGTCTACACGGAACGTATAAAATATAATTATTTTTTTAGAAATTAATCGTGGATTTTATGGGATGCTATGTTGGTCATAAAATGCTAACAAAACGCAAACAAATGAAACAAATTTCAGTATCATGTTTTTTGCAGCGGAGGGCATAATATACTGTTTCACTACGAGTTCTTATAAATTGTAACACCAGTTAAAATACTTATAAAAACCATGGTATGCAATAAATAAAAATAGAACTGCTGTATTCATTTAAAGGCTAATTTTTATATTCATCAAGTTAAAAATGGAACATTTATCATATAAAATAATCAGTTACTTTTCGTTTTGGGGCCCCCAGAAGCAAAAAACACTATTCGTTCATTTTCATGCATATATCAAAACACACACATATACATATATACATATTTACACATAACACACATACATATATACATATTTACATATTTTTGTTATATACATATTTTTTTCTATATATATATATATGTGTGTGTGTGTGTGTGTGTGTGTGTGTGTGTGTGTGTGTGTCTCTTTAAGCGCGATAGCGGCCGTAAAAATGGCCCAATCTGAATGAAATTTTGTACAGACATGTAAAGTAGTAATTATTCGGACGAGTTCGAAAACCAGCCCGATCGGACTACCGGAAGGGAGGGTAAAAGGGGGTAAACCCCCCCAAAAATGGGGGTTTTGAGTTTTATACATAGAAAAATAAAAATAACCCAATTTTTGTTAGCAGCATTGAATTCAGCTAAAAAAATACAAACAATTTAGTATTTTGAATCTCTGCTCTATGTCCATTGGTTACCAAGATATTGAAAGTGGTAAACACAGTACGTTGTCCCAATGTTAACCTTATGGGGAATAAGTAAAATTCTATATCTCGCTTATTTCTCAACATATCTAAATAAAACTTGGTAAATGGCTTCTGCTAGTTCAGATCTACTAAATATTGAATTAAAACCACCCAGTTTTTAATATAACCGTAGCAGCAAACCTGCATGCTCATTCTCCATGTTATTCTTATGGACCTTTCAAAAATATGTAAAATCTCGCTATGTTGGATTGAAAAATTGTTTTGCATTTGAAATTCGCTGAGTATGCAGGTCTGCTGCAGCGGGGGTATTTAGATTTTACTATATGATGGATAATCGGTCTAAAAAATTTAAATAATTTGGTAATCAAACCCATCTTATCAACCGACTAATTGTTTGTTTGGTCAGTGCTATAGTTACAGGATTTATCACTCACAAATACATAAACGCTGAACGAGACGATATAAAACAAAATTTTACTCTACCCTTAAATTTGTTTAGTAATGGCGGAACCCCCAGCGAGCCGAAGGCAAACTTAATTCTACACTTAAATTTGTTTAGTAATTCTCGTCATTTGCAGCGAAGTTATAAACGTTTTGGTTTTCTTACCTCTAATTGGATTGATTTAATGGGGCCGTAAATATGCGTGTCGGACTTGGGCGGTCTCTAACTCCGCAACGGCCAGGACGTGACGGAAGGTGCTTGTAAGGGGCACCTGCAGCGTCTTTGGGCCATACGCGACCGAGTGATAGCTATTCGGCGCTGGTTTGATCACCGACGGAACTATTGATACATAAATAATTTGAAATCAGTTAGAAAATATTGTATTTGTCTCTGTTGACCAGCAAACAAACACTAAAACAACCCAATTTAGGAGTGCGGCCATACGAGTGGTGGAGTTAAGCTTATTTAACTGATCGTTTGATCACGGGAAACGGAATAACCGAAAGTTGTTTCGGTATAACTTATCGGGATTTTCAATGTCCTTGAAAAATTTACTAGAAGAGGTAGGAAAATGAGACTGGTACAGCTCGATTCTACAGCTGAAACAGGTTTGTTTTCATCCTACTAATATTATAAATATGAAAGTATGGATTTTTGTGTGAATATGAAAATACTGGACCAACTGAGCTGAAATTTTGCAGGAATAGAGCCGCCATAATATCAGGAAAGGACATAAACCTATTCACTTCCTTAAAATCCCCTCGGGCTACGCGCCGTAGGCGAAGTTCTATTCATCCAAAATTGGAGATTTTTCTTATAGTCCAGGCAATGAATGCTCAAAAAAGGTATAGAGAGAATTGCATGGAACACAATTTTTGACTTTGCAGCTTTGTTTGGACTAGTTAGGAGGTGAACATATCAAAAGTCCCCGTCTGTAGCCCTTAAGCGGGGGGAGAGAGGGGGATCTGAAGGTACCATTTTTTGGTTTTTCCTAAATATCTCGAAAACTATGAACTTAAAGTAAACCCTATTAAATTTGAAAATTAAAGAAAATTAAATTTCCTGAAAGAAAAGTATGCAATATGTCTAGTTTGGTCCAAACATTAACAAGGTAAGCACTAATTTCATTAATATTTAAACAAATATCCCTTCCATAAGAAATACATGTAAATTGGTGGGTAACGTTCATGCCCAATGGAGTAACGCTTTTTTTACCTAAAGGAAAGTGGACAACATTCAGGAAATATTCACAAATTTCCAGTAATTTGACAATCATAAAAATTGGCCTAAAATTAAGGTTTTGGTGAGCTCACAAAAAACTTTATTTTTCAAGGAATTATTATAATGTGTTATGATTCCTTGTAAAATAACGTTTTCTGTGAGCTCGCCAACACCTTAATTTTAGACCAATTTTTATGATTTGGTTGTCAAATTACTGGAAATTTTGTCAATATTTCCAAAAGGTTGTTCATTTTCCTTTAGGTGAAAAAAGCGTTGCTCCATTGGGCATGAATGTTACCCACAAATTTACATGTATTTCTTATGGAGGGAATATTTGTTTAAATATTAATAAAATTAGTGCTCGCCTTGTAAATGGTTGGACCAAAGTAGAGATATTATGTACTTTTCTTACAAGAAATTTAATTTTCTTTAATTTTCAAATTTAATAGGGAAAAAGTTGATAGTTTTCAAGATATTTAGGAAAACCCAAAAAAATGGTACTTTCAGACCCCCCACCCTCCCCCCGCTCAAGGGCTACGGACGGAGACTTTTGATATGTTCATCTCCTAACTAGTCCAAACAAAGCTGCAAAGTCAAAAACCGTGTTCCAAAAAATTCCCTCTAAACCTTTTCGTTTCCTGGACTATTAACAAAACTAAAAAAATAAGGACAAACTAAAATATATGATGAAAATCCACCTGTTAAAAACTCTCATTTCCCTTTTCATACATGGTCAATTTGAGGAAAAATAAATCTCTATCATATCTACGTATATTTTCAAAAGTTTCAACCTAAAAACTATATGATTTAAGCACGCTAAATGAAGAAACTATTTGAGTTGTAGAATCCAGTATTACCATCAATTAATTGTTTTACCCTACTTGGTAATTACTTTGTAAGCATTCAAAACCCCACCAATTTGTACATTACACTATTGGATATGCGCTGCTCATCAGCTAATGTCTTAAATAACCTGCTGATAAAACGATGTTATGATAGGCTGTAAATTGTTTTATTTCCAATCCAGTGTTAAGTTAATGGACGACTATAGTACCAAATTTAAGGGCTTTTGCGATTAAGTGTGACCTTCATATGAATTAAAACATGCCTTTTGAACTAAATGAAAAAAGTATACAGGGTGTCCCTGAACTCTCCACCAATATTGTAAGGCATTCTTCTTGGACCAAAAAACAACTCAAAAATCAAAAGTTAAAATAAACAAGTCAGAATATCAAATTCACAATTCCCAGGACTCATGTACTAGCGTAGCCGCCAAGATTTGCTGTAACATAATGAAACTTTGTTTACAGCTTAACTACCTAAAGTTCTAATAGCAGAAATACTTGTTTTCGAAGATGTTCATTTTCAAAATGAACTACATCTACTTCTTTTCACCTAATTAACCACATGAAATATTCTAACGGAAATTTCTCAAAACTCCATAAAGTATAAACGATCAAATAGTAGCAATGGTCTTTTTTTAATTTAACAAAAATTCTTACTGTGCCAAACAAAAATAAAGAAACCTATATCCATATTTATTTACTATACGTATATACAAGAGAACGGGGTTTTTAACGGACAACAAAACACCAGAGCCACTCCAGACCTACAGAGCTGAAATTTGGCATATGTGCTCCCCTTGGGTCCTAGAAGCGTACTAAGAAACGGTTTTACACTATTTCTTTAGGATTACGCCCAACGGTACTTCAAAGTTTTAATGTTAAACTCTAGGAAAGCTTATGAAGATGTCATGACAACCTGAAGAAGTATTGCAAATTAAACCCAAGGAAAAACTTCTCTGCTTTTCCACGGGTGAAACCAGTTTGATCAGCTAGACAGTTCATAACTGAGGGATTTCTCCCTCAATGGGCGTTCACTGTTGCGTCACCAGTCGCCGCAGTTTCTAGACAAATCCACCGACCTTGACAACACTTGCTACTTCCGTTTCGCTTACAAATCGAATCCACCGTAAACATGTTTCTGAGGGGCACAACACTGATCAGAAGGCGGTTGATCCGCGTATGTGATTTGTTTTTTACCAACACTGGTGTTAGGTAAATTACTTACCGGTGAGTGCGGCTGATCACATTGAAAAAAAATGTTCATGCAAATATCAACTGTTTTCAAGTTAAACTACTGCTTTTGAGCAACATAAATCAGCAGTGTTATTTTAATTTGCAGTGATTAGCTGATTGAAATGTCAACATGGACTATAGGGTGTTTCGAAACCCTCTCCCGAAACTCCGTGGGCACGTTCCTTAGGTCAAAACAAACAAAAAATGTCATATAAGTATAGGGTCTATCTCGCTCCATTTTCCGTCTGTGAGTCTGTTTGTGTTTTTCAATTTAAACTGTATAACTTTGAAACGGCTTGAGTTAAATTATTGAAACTTGGTACATAAACTAGAGTTAGTGTGGCCAAAATCTTTACCAATTTTCAATATTTTATCTTTTGGAATTTCAAAATGGTGGCCTTTTAAAAAATTAATTCATTAATATCTAAAAAGTTTGACAAGTTAACACTATTCTTTTGACTATTCATTTTATTTGCCATTTCATTACAAACATAACGACACTTCAATTATTAAAATCGGACCATAAACAAGCGAGATACAGCGATTTAAGTAAAGCACGTCATGGCATATTCCACGCGACTAGCGCGAGACCGTCATTGTTGCAGCGCGGCGCGGGGCTCCACGGACTCGCGGGCCGGCCTCTGGATGAAAAATGCCATGACATGCTTTACTTAAATCGCTCTATCTCGCTTGTTTATTGTCCGATTTTAATAAATGAAGTGTCGTTATGTTTGTAATGAAATGGCAAATAAAATGAATAGTCAAAAGAATAGTGTTAACTTGTCAACTTTTTTAGATATTAATGAATTAATTTTTTAAAAGGCCGCCATTTTGAAATTCCAAAAGATAAAATATTGAAAATTGGTAAAAATTTTGGCCACACTAACTATAGTTTATGTACCAAGTTTCAATAATTTAACTCAAGCCGTTTCCAAGTTATACAGTTTTAATTGAAAAACACAAACAGACTCACAGACGGAAAACGGAGCGAGATAGACCCTATACTTATATGACATTTTTTGTTTGTTTTGACCTAAGGAACGTGCCCACGGAGTTTCGGGAGAGAGTTTCGAAACACCCTCTAGATGTATGCGTGGGTGTTATAAAGCAAAGCAAGGAGAGGACCAATTCAGTACAAGAATGAAAATTACTAATAAAAGATACCAAATTGAAATATTTTTACTTTAATGTCACGTGTTACAGACAATTAGCTTGTTTTCCAAAATGGATTATCGCGCATTGATGGCTACGAAACGGAAATCAAATTTGTATGTTAATGAAGTAATTAATAATTTATTAAACAAATAACATTAATTTAATAAATTTAAAACATTTTAACATTTAACATAAATCTAATAAATTAATAAATAAGTATCAAACGTAAAATATATCACAATACTTACTTGATACAACATTATTGGATAAAATATGCAAATCATTTTTTTTTCTTTCATAATAATATTCACTTGAACTGCAATGTCTTCTTAGCCATGCAAATATTAAATGCAGATATTATGCAACGTGCGATGTTGAGATGCGGATAGTCTTGTTTGAAGTTTCTCCGCCAGATTATTTTTCCTTTTTACCTACATTCAAGTTTAAGTTTATGTTCAGAATTTCTTAACTCATTTATTTACTTCCTGTTTTCAAACCTATAATTATAAACAAACATTACTAAATACTGCTTTATACTGTATGTATGTGTTTGGTACTAATATGTAAATAACCATTAAGATGGTAATATGTTCAGGTGGTTAAAATGCAGACTAAAAAGAACCAAGCAATACTTTGAAAGAAGTCCCCAACAGCTTGTTATGACTCATCTACAAAAAGTTATAACATTAATTTAAACTATATGTTATATTTATGAACCTTTATAACCAGTATTAAATATACTGTCATGGGTCACTATGAATAGAAACTTAAGATTTCTTATCATTTAAATAACTGCCTCAAACACGACGCCTACAACGAAACTGCGCTAAAGTTCGATCTCCGCTTTGAGAATATTCCTCGGCTAAGGATTATAAGATATATTTTTTACAGACAGAGAGGCGCCTTACGACCCGAGCGTGTTGCAGCTGTTGGTAACCAGATATTTGAAATTGTCCACTTATATACATTTCACTTGAAAGGTTTTATCAAAGTCAACTTTCCCTCTTCAATCCGCTAAAAAACTTGAAAATCTTAAACACTATCCCGATAAAACCCTTTTTTTGTCCGATTCTGTAAGCAGTGTTGCTGTTTGTAGATGTGGAGAATCTGTGACTCATGATGAGTTCATATGCAAATCATGGAATTTGCGTATTATCGTATGTGTATTATGCATATGTCCATGTAACCACTCAGAAGACCCGTCCAAACAAATATTGATTTTCATTAATTAGCAAGAAATAGTTTTAACCAAAATAATTGTTTTTTTCATATTGATGACCGAGATCCAGTTGGACTACGAACGATGACTGATATTCAAAGAACACTATGAAGATAGCCTTGCCCTTGGTACGTCTAATTTTACAAAGTAAGCTAGACAGTTCTGCCCAACTTAGAGAACAGTTATAAGTTTAAATTGACTCAGCAAAGTAAAGACACTTCAACCCCATTATGCTACTTTCAACGGACTTTTCTAGCGCAAAAATATCCTCGATATTTTAAGCAGAGATTTGCACATTATAAGGTTTACTAACTAAACATAAGACAATATCCTATTTTAAATCTCCTATATCAACTAAAAGTTATCGATTTAATTTTTTTTTTATAAAAAAAAGGTTTTGATTTCTTATTTATATATATATACAAAATTTAGCGTTTTCTTGAATCGGAACAACTGCTACTCAACGATTGAGTTGATAAAAGAAACATTTGAAACAATGGTAAGCTCCCAAGAGGAAAGTGTCCGAAGCGTTAATTTAAAATCATGCAATAAAAATGTCAGCTCCAAAAATATTAACACGAGTTTTTTTATTAACACCTTTAGTTGAAATGACAACCTACACAGGTATTTCCACCAACCAAAAACATTTCAAACCGTATAATGCTTTTATGTGCGCTCCATTGGTTGCTCTGCAAACATCCAGGATTTTATTTCCTGATCGTTCAATTAATCAATGGCCTCATATAAGCTTCAACTTTTTTCAAGCTTTGTTTGAGGGAAGTATAAAACACCTACCTCAAAGTTCCAATTTAAGATAACGCACATTCGCACAGGTAGGAACATTATAAGACACAAAAAATCGTTAAATTAGTAAATTTAACGAAACATTCGTTTTAATATAACATATTTTTTAAGCTATGCTTTTTCTATATCGATGCAACGTTATTTGATTAATCTTCAATTAGTTCCAGTAGATTGGAAATAGTTCTAGGTTTGACTAAGCAAAAATGTTGAAGCATTTGCCAAGAAAGATGCCTTTACACGAATGAACTACTCATAAAAAAATACAAGACTCATATTACCTTCATTATTTTCCATGTATTTAATACTTTACCATAGAATTTCAGTAATAGCATTTAAACATTTTGGGTTAATCTTATGGTAGCAAGATAAGTGTATCCAGTGTTGGTTGCTACACAACATATAATCATGGCATTGATAATCATAAAAGCAGTTTGCAAATATAACAAATTAGGTATTATTTATGTATCAGTTGTGATAAAAATATCAACTATAAGCTATTAGCTTAGATTTCTAACATCTATAATTTATAAAGTTAACCCTGAAATTGTTTAGAATTTACTTTCCGACCGTTTGCATCTTAGTTTATATATAAATCATTTACTGTAACGTCCATGTGTCTTGTCATAACGTTTGCTTATTATTGCGATCAAATCATGTGTTATGGTTAATTTCATTGTAAGGTTGTAAAGTTATCTAATTCATGAATAAAATGAGTAAACCCTAAAACATAACGAGTGTGTTTGTAATTTCAATTTCTTTTTATTTTCAATTTCATCATTTATTTCATTTTTTACATTTATTTCAATGCTACATAATAGAATAAATCCAATAACATTGCAGCAATACTAACAACAAATCAGCACTACATCCAAATGCCAACATATAAAGATAGTAATAAATAATAAACAGTGATACACTGAGGCCTCCCATATCATGCAGTATCACATGGTGCAGTTCAGTGAAAAACATACCGACTACACATCTTACCTTTTTTTACAGATGCAACATTACTTAATCAAAACCATAACACTCACAAAATAATCAATAAATGCAGTTCAAGCAAAGTAACTTTAGAGCATGCCAAAAAAGTATAAACAATCAATACTTTATCAACAATAATATATCCTTCCAGAGGTCTACATATAAGTGAGCAAGGAAGCTCTCAGGTAGAAAAGTAAATAGTATTAATTACACGGTACGTTTCAATTTTCCTTGTGAAGAAAGGACGAAGTTAACGAAAATATATCAATAGAAACAGACAAAGCATTGCTAGTCGCATTGCACTTCCGTAGTAGAATGTGTGAAGTATGTACTGATTATTACTCTATACCTCTTCTTGATTCCCACAATAGTAAAAATACAAAAATTCATTTTCGAGGAATATCAAACTTCCTTACACTATTAAACAGAGCATTTGCTTTATTCTCTTTGTAGAAGCGACAAAGTCTTTGTACAATGAGATTATCGACAAAGTTGGTGAAGCCGAAAACTAACTTAACGCCTAGGAGCCTTTTGAAAACTTCCTACGATTTTAGATTTGGAACAGGCGGGATAATTTACATGTTTGTACTCCCCTTCACCCAGTAATTTTTGTTCAGGAAGTTTAGTTATTAATAAAGTCCTAGGAAGTAATTTGTAAGTTAAAATGTTTTAAGTGGGCCAAACCCGTTCTTGAGGACTTCGCAAGGGTTTCTGGGTCCACACACAGACTTGTAGCCCCCAAAATGCACATCTACAGGTTAAAGGATTTGAAAAAACATGGAAATTGTCAAAATGTACCTGATATATTAGCAATTGCATTCTTCACAAAAATCGCCTATTTAAAATATATATATTGTAAATACATTGGAAATTCAAAAACATCACAAGACGGTCACTGCTCTGTGACCAAAAAGTAAATTTTTTATTAAAGGATTAGTGTTTTTATGTAATTAAATGGGACGAAAATCGAAGTGAGTTAATTTGCACAAATCAAATATATGTTTTTCAGATTGAACAGTTGGCGGACCAATTACATTACAAATCAGATATGCTCTCTCCAATCAGAACCAGATCCGCAAACACGTGATTATCAGCCATCACGGCCATGTAACGCGTGTGAATGAAACTGGTTTAAGTGTTTTCATAACAATTAAATCACTCCTCGATGAATGGGGATCTTAAACGATCAAAATCCGGTGAAAATTAATGTTGAAATCAGAATTTTTTCGATTTATTTGCGGTGAAAATTAGAAAAGGAATTTTGTACCTTTCGAATGAAAGAGTTATTTTACATTGATATATGAAAACCACAACCAATATTCCTACAGGGAATTCTTGACAACACATACTACATACTTGGAAAATTATGATCAGAAAAACATTAAGATCTAGTTATTTTAAGGAACCGGATAACTTATCTGCATCTTTCTATCTTTGTGTGACTTTGAAAACAATACAAGGAAGGCAAAGTGTATTACCCAACCCTTCGATTCCAATCGGGTTAGATTCCAGTTTGGCTTCCAATATGCGTGTAAAAGGATCTCTTTGTGTCCAATCTTAACTTAACGATCGTGTATTTCTCAGTTTTGCGAGGGATCAAAGACAGGTTTTGGTTTACTCGACTCTTGGAATAGTTCACGACTTCGGACATCTGTGCTATACTGACACATAATCCTTTATTCAATACCCTTGAGTTTAATACCATACTCCAAATACCATAGAGTTTAGAACAAGCTCTGATTAGCCTACTTCTCTATTGTTTTGAACAAAAGATGAGTTTAGACTTATGGTAATCTGTTGTGTAGTAAAATTATTCACTTGAGCATAGTTAGCTGACATATGTCAAGTATCAATGTGCTAAAAAATACGAAAAACTTATTTGCCTATTGTGACTCCTCATCAAATGTACTATTACAAAACCTATATGCCAAATATATATATACGGTATTGAATTTTAAAGTTTTAACTGTTTGTTGTGTTACTACCAGAAAGCTATATTTATCTTTTCTTAACAATTAAATAATTTATGAGAAAATACACTCTATTAATTATAAACATACTTTTATTAGTCTAAAATATATAATTTTCTGCGTATTAAATT
The DNA here is from genome assembly GCA_035578135.1 of Flexamia atlantica. NCBI lineage: Eukaryota > Metazoa > Arthropoda > Insecta > Hemiptera > Cicadellidae > Flexamia > Flexamia atlantica. Next base: position 6,367,136 of record JAQJVK010000019.1, read on the forward strand.
TCTGCTCTGTTTATACATTTTGGAACTCATAATGTCGTACATCCAAGATATAATTTGTGACAGAAGAAGACTGGTTACCGGACTCGCCTGTTCGCACAAGAAGGTATTTTAAATAATAATAAATAAAATAAAAATGCCTTTATTTGCAAGCGTGTTTCATAAAAGATGTTTTACAAACCGACTCTTAACCTAATCTAACCTATCTTAATTATGTATGTACGATATTTACAGTTTTCTTTATTGCTTTTTTATTGCAGCCCTGAAAGAATTTTGAGAAGTAAAGCTCTCTGTTTCTTTGGTCATAGTACAACTGCGGGCCGAAGTAAGAAAACCCGCGCTTTCCAACCTCCAACGTCACCTTGGGGAAGTGGAGTGATTTGTCAGAGCGGGTTCTCCGACTAGAGACTTGACTTCGGCATTGGAGCCTCTCGCAGAGGTACCGAGGCTCACCCAGCATGAGCACTTTGTGAACCATGCAGCAGGTCAGTTCCCTGCATAAAAAGGTCATAGGAATCATTTTAGCAGCTTCTCGAAAGGATGAAAAGTGATCAAAAAACCTCAGACTGTAAATGAACCTGATTGCAGAGTTCTCAACTCTTTGGATTCTTGCCATGTTCTCCTTACAGATACTGTTCCCATTTGCAGGGAAACAATCGCTGAAAAGTGGGATCGTACGAGCTGCGACTTGGCACATTCGGGCAGTAGAGTTCTGAATCGGCTTAGACCTCTCAGTCTACCAACAGACGCTGTGTAGTGAAGGTGACATGAGCTGAGAAAGACAGTTCCTTGTCAAGTGTAACCCCGAGAGTTTTGACGGAGTCACACACTGCCAACTCCTTGCCACCAATCGTGAATTTAATGCCATATTCGCTCAGATTTTACAACAAAACTTTTGGAAGACTATGCACTTATCAACATTGAGTTCGAGACCATTCCTATGACCATTTAGCAATACTTTGCAGATCGGCATTGATTAAATCAATGGCCGTGATGCTCTGGTCAGATCTATATGATAAACGCAATTGGCAGTCATCAGCATACAGGTGTGCTGATCAATGACTTACACCGAGGCAAATCAGATGTGAACAAATTAAACAACACAGGGCCTAAACAACAACTCTGAGGAACACCTCGCAACTTGAAAAGAGGCCTTGATGTTGCACTCCCAACAGTTGGTGATGGTAACCTACAGTCGGAATTCCAAATAGGACCGAAACCAATGAATAGCTCATCATCTAAACTATTGTAAATCATCTTAGCTAGTAGCAGTTCATGATCAATAGAGTAAAATGCTTGGGAGTAATCAAGTAATACAATTGTACAGTATAAACCTCTATCTTTGGATACAAACAAGTCACTTAACAAGTTAGTGAGTGCTGTACAAGTACTGCGCTTCCTTCTGAATCCTGACGGCAATTTTGGTAGGATATTTTCTTCGTTCATAAATGTAGGTATCTGCTCAGTAACAATTTTTTCAATGATCTTTGACATGGCTGGTAATAGAAATATTGGTCTTAGCAGCTCGACTTTTGTTGTGCAGTAACTTTTGGCAGTGGTACAACAATACTTGTTTTCCAGCTTTCGGGAAATATGCCGCAGCTTAGGCTTTTATTGATCAAGTGTGTTATAGCTCCTATTGCATACGGAATTAGTGATCTTAACATTGAGGTTGGGGTACGACTGTAGAATTCTTCCATTCGTGCATGATTCCGTTTATCTGTTTGCAATTAATATTGTGTCAATACCACCTAGTCCAGATACTATTTGACGTCACATTAAAGTTAGCTACTATTTCAGTATTTTTTATAAAACAAATTTATATCTCAACACTAACATTTAGCCCAGTCAAAATAATGTACATTAAATCAGATATAAAATGGATATCGGAGATAAAAATGCCGGGTGGCTAAAAATTAGCTCAGACTAAATGTCCGTTAGACCCAAATGAATGCCATACTTACGTCCCCGGGGTTTGGGGTTAGGAGGAATACACGGTGTTTCAAAAAATAATTTTTTGATTTGAAAATGATATGTGGTTTTCAAAATACAAGCATAAAGATTCGTTGATAAAAAATAGCCACAATTTTGAATACAATCAACATAAATGAGCTATTTTATTTCCGAAATGTTCCTTTTATCAAGACCTTTAAAATTTGGAGATTTATAATGAAAAAATTAAGATTCAAACTCAAAACCTCCATTTCTGGAACATCCTGTATTCCTCCTCGAGCGGACACCCCCCTCTCGGGGACGTTTAGTTTGACGTTCAATGGGTTGAACGAACATAACATCCTTCATCTTTTTCCTTCCATTAGTCTAATTTGATTGGGCTAATTGCTTTACTTGTTAATAAGCTTATTGTACATCCAATCAAGTCGTAAAAGCTTAAATCGATCTAGACTATAAAATGGCACTAATAGTATTTAAATAAGATTATAAACCTGTAATGAAGGGAAGGTGTACGACCTTGTGACAAACGCTATGAAGTAGTAACAGTGAAGAATGTAGGCTTGTTTCGTTGCTGACATTTCGGAGACGGTGCAGTTCTCACACGTATGAATAATATGACGTATGAGACGTATGAGTTGAATAATTGGTGTTGCGCGCGACGAGCGTTTTTGCCCTAAGGATGGAGAACTGCGACTCCGAAACGTCGGCAACGAAACACGACACCTCCACGCGGTCTTTCCCATTCGAGCTACCATAACGTAATAACAGTTTTTACAATTGATTTTTGATACACTATAAAGCCTATGAAGCAAGATTTAAAATATGGAAGTTTATGAGAAACTTACGGGTAATGTAGCGATTAATTACTTTTTCCTGTTCACAAATAGTTCATAAGAAAGTGTTATACAAAATTCAAACTTCTTTAAAATATTTTCGAAGTTTTTTGTGGAACTCGTTCAGTTCGGCGGCCACAATTCAGGCAATAATCTGGTCGCTTAACCCTCCTGTCGGGCGGAGTTAGTGCTAATCCGAGCGGCCCGTGAGGATTACCACTTACTAACCGTCAGAACCAAATGGAAAGTTTTCCTACAATCCATCATATTGTTTATTCTTAATAAAAAAACATTCCTAAAAAGTTAAGACTGTCCTGTTAAGACTCTCTTCTTAATTTCGTATCAGTCTAAATATACAATTATATTTAATAAATCAAACATAAGTAATTTTTTTTTCACTTAAATTTGATGATGAGACCAATCAATTGAATAATTAATCCCTTTTAAATTCCACGGTCTTACGTCGCATTAAAATTCCAGCTCTTTTCACAAGGTGGACCGAGTGGATGGTATAAACCTTTCATATTATATCAATTACACTTTGTGAGGAAAAAATTATCCTTGATGACAAAATATTGTAACAGTTAAAAAAATAATTTTTCTACTTTTACAAGTACAAAACATCGCTCCCTTGGTGGACTGCCGCTATCGGAAACCGTCAGCGAAGAAAACTTGTCTATTGTTATGATCTGAAGCCAAGGCGAGAAATTCTGCTTTCATTATATCCTTCACAAGTTTAAAACCTCTTACACTTTTAAACACTTCTCTTTGTTGAGACCTTCCAAGAATACTTAACTTATAATTTAGTCATATAATGTTGGATGATTCAAAAGTAAGTGTTCCAAAATAAATGCATGACATATCTATTTACATTGATAATTTAGCTGAAAATTGCATCAGTGGGTAGAGCAGTTTTATGAGATGGTTTTTTTTCTCTTGTCTGATCATTTAAATGCTACTAACCTTTTCACTAAACCTTCTGCGAATATTATGCGGTTTTGGCACTTGCCAAAATGTTTCGAATTAATTGCATTTCCTTACGTTTTTTATTGGAGAAGTAGATTGAAATCAAGGTGATTTTTGTTGTACCAAGAAGACCTGCGAATTTATGTTTTAGAACTGCATGCTTGAAAACAAAACTTACTTAGCACTAATTCTTTCAACGATTTTTTATGAGTTTGCAAGAGCTCAGTCTTCTTTTGGCACACAAAGTTCTCAAGGCTGAACATCTAAAAAAGTCATGTGTTAAATAAAATGTCAAGAAACTAAATAGATTCAACATTAAATTAATTTAATCACGAAGGATAAACAATGATAAACTCTTCAATTTTAAATCACCTTTATGTGAGGATGTGATTTCTCAAAAGAGAACGAGCAATATGAGCTTTAAAACATTAAGCCTGAAACCTTTTAAGATGTAATTAGAGTAAGCTTAACCTAATTAAATAAAATATTTGACTAGCAAGTTAATCGTCTTAAAATATTTTACCAATAAAATATCATATTTTACCGAGGCAATAGGTTGTAGGTAAAGCGCTGGCCCCGTGTGTCAAACGTCTCTGGTTCGATCCCAGCGGCGGCCGACTCCTGTTCCACCATGGGCGGTCACCTCTGGCTGGTCTAGGTGGCTCATTGTTCCGAGAGAACCAAACGTTTGAAAACCGAATCCCTAAGAAATAATTTTACTGTTCAAGAGCTTGGATACGCGACTAAGTTTAAACTGCACTCGTCAGGATATTCTGCTACAGCCAAAATCGTTGAAGAGATTGTTAATCCACCAGACCATGCAGAAAAGTATGTGGTAGATGTAGAAAAATTAAATTTCCAGCTAAATAAAATGATGGAGAGCAAGCTTTGTCTACACTTGAAGCTAAGTTGACAACGCACTAATACAATGTCTTAAGGTCCAAGGACCCTCTAAGGTTCCCATCCTACAAAGTGGTACAATAAGCAAAAAAAATCCTGCTACCCTTCCAAAGACCAAATTACAGTCACAGATTCTTTCGCTGAAGTAAAACGACAGGCATTATTGGACCATACGACATAACGGTTGATAGTTGTTCAACGAGAAGCCATTTCTTCGTTAGAACTTTTCAAACAGAATTTTTTTTTAGTTTCAAAATGGTGATTCGATGGGAGCTCTGGACATTCGTCCTAAAACAAAAACTTGTTAGTGAAAATGCTGACACAAGTGTTTTTATTTCCTCAAATGTGCCCTTGAGGTTAACCGTTGGGGATCCTCAGAAGAAGGATGCAGTGATTGTATGGCAGGATCCTCGTCCATCTTCGACTACATTCTGCCGACCTTTGAGAATTTGCTTCACAAAAGAATCTGTAGATATTTCCCTTTCTGAAAAGAAAAGAATCGACGAAGAGATTGAAGCTCTCCAAACAACTAATGTAGTGTTGGACGGTGGCAGGGTGATAAATGTGTCTTGCAAATTGTGTTTACAATGGTAGATGGGAAAATCTGCAAAGCACTGACTGACACAAACTCAGCACAACGATGTTATATTTGTAATACCTCATCGAAAGAATTTAATCATTTAAACAATTTTCAAACGAAGAAGTACGATGTTAGTAGATTGGAATTTGGCTTATCGATCCTACATTGTTGGATAAAATGTTTTGAATACATCCTGCATATCGCATATAGATTGCCAATAAAAAAATGGCAAGTAAAAAATGAAGACAAAGATATTTTTGTTCAAACCAAAAACTGTATTCAAAAGGAATCCAAAGAGAAGATGGGACTTATTGTTGATAAACCTCAGCCTGGATTTGGAAATTCCAACGATTGCAATACGGCCAGGCGATTCTTTCAGAATGCCGACCTGTCGTCAGAGATTACTAAAGAAAACAAAGACACTATAGAAAAAAAACACACGATCCTGATAGCAATTTCCAGTGGGTATAAACTCAACAGTACAAAATTCCAAGAATTTTGTCTTAACACCGCTAAAATGTATATAGATGTATACCCATGGTATTATACGCCACCCACTATGCACAAACTACTTGTTCATAAACCTGAGGTGGTATTATCTGCACTGCGTCCTATTAGATAGATGACGGAGGAAGCTCAAGAAGCCCGAAATAAAGATTTCAAAGATAAAAAAAGATTCAACATTTTTTAAGAAAGTCTTCGGGGATAAAACAAATCATGATGTTTTTAATATGATGCATCAGACCCTATGATCTCCAGTCAAAGAAACCTCCAAAAAAAGCTGAAGAAGTTTCCGAGAGAGGTTACATTTACTAATAACTCCACCTGATGTAAATATGGAAGAGGCCATCGAAACTGAAGAAACGGATTTCTCGGACTCCGATGAATAGAGGAAAAAGCTGTATATCTGAAAATAGTAAGAACTGCGGAGCTTCATTTTTGCCTAGGATACTCCTCTAAGTAGAAAACTAAAACAAGAATTACTTAGTTCACTTGGCTGATTTTAGTTTGATTTGTTTGATAATATTCGGAAAAAATCTCAATAGACCCTTGAGCATAACTGTAAATATCCAAAAGACGATTCTTAGGAATTAAATGTTTTCTGCACTCTTAAAATTGCTGACATAAATTTCAATAAAAATTTATAGTTTTGTTACATACACGTTCTTAAATTTACCCTTTGTTTGATTGTTTGTAGCCCATCACATATCATAAATATTTCCCTAAATCATTCCTGATGTATTTTCCTTAATTCATAATATTTTTTTTCCTTCCAGTCTGTATATTTCAAATGTCATTAAATTCATTTATTTTTATTAAAACCCATGATTTTTCTTGTTAAAAAATCCATTATCATCATTCATTCCTTCAAACCGATTCTTTTACAAATCATGTAAAATATACAAGTGAACAAGACAATGCCATGTCTATCTGGAGGAAAGAACATTCAAGGACTGTCATTCAAGGACATATTGGGCAGCAGTATTAACTGGTATCAGCCTGAAAGAGAGTGACAAACTTTGTAATCTGAATAAACATTGAAATAATCATAATCATCTTTGAATTTTCATGTTACAATTAAATAAATGTTCAATTTCTAAGCTTAATATTTCATCCGCATTCTCTATCAAGACTGGTCCTCCGTTATTTTAATTTAATTCTACACATTAATTACCTTTCAGCAACACCTTCATTTCCCCCAAAATTTTAAATGTTGTCAACAAATACAGGGTGTTTCCAAATTGTCCAGACATATTTTGTGGACTTGTTCCTTGGGCTAAGACAAACATAAAATGCCACATAAGTATGGGTCTAAAATGTCTAGATTTCTGTCTGTCTGTCTGTCTGTGATTTAAAAAAATTATTTTATAGCTAGGGCATTTTCAAGATAGAAATTTCAAAATTGGTACAAATGTGTAGTTTATAAGGTAAAAGGAGCTTAAAAAATTTCGTTCAAATATCTCAAGCCGTTTTAATATGGCGGCCATTTAAAATATTTAATGCCAAATTTCATGAAAACCGTAAACATTAAGAACATTGTTTTCATAGTCGAAAAGACAGAGAACTTACATCCAAATCAAATGAGACCTTGTTTGTTAAAATCGGATCACAAACAACCGAGTTATCGGGTTTTTTCTAGATTCGGTTACGCAATTTAATGCGCCGTACATGTATGACAGGCCTATTAAATTGCATAACCGAATGTAAAAAAACTGTTCTTAATATTTACGGTTTTCATGAAATTTGGCATTAAATATTTTAAATGGCCGCCATATTGAAACGGCTTGAGATATTTGAACGAAATTTTGTGTGCTCCTTTTACCTTCTAAACTACAATTAGTACCAATTTTGAAACCTATATCTTGAAAAATGCCCTAGATATAAAATAATTTTTAAAAATCACAAACAGACTGACAGACAGAAATCTAGGCATTTTACACCCATTCTCATGTGGCATTTTATGTTTGTGTTATCCCAAGGAACAAGTCCACAAAATATGTCCGGACAATTTGGAAACACCCTGTATGATTTCCGCTTTTTAAAACTAACTAAATAAAGTGTATTTTATTTTGCAGGTGCCCAAATGAGGAAACCTTTTGATTAAAAGTTTTACTACCATCTATTTTGACTGATGAGTGCTTAAATATGTTATTATACGGTACAAATTCAGTACTGTCAAAAATTCAGTGTTTGATCAATAATTAAAACATATTGTTCTCCTTAGACAGTTTGTTAGCTTATTGTGAAATTAATTGTGTGTGAAGATGAAAAAATGTGTACTGTACATAAATGTACTGGGTAAAATTAATATGATATAAGGTAAGCATGAAAAATGTAAAGGGTTAATTATAGTCACAGTTTACTTAATTATTATTTTTTAAAGGCCTTTAAACCAAATTTAACATGATTTAATAATAAAAACATGAGCTACTAATTTTTGCAATATTTTCGTGATTTTGCCACACTGTGCGGCGGGCGACTCCTGTTCCACCATGAGCGTGACCTCTGACTGGCCTGTATTGTCGCTAAGGTACCTCGCTGTCTTTGGATCGTCACTCAGGCTTATTGACCCATGCGAGGACAGTTGTATTTTTTTATAAAAACATCAAAAAAAACCTGTAAGAATAAAAACCTGTACAGAAACGCTGTCCCAAATGACGTACCTATTAATGGGGCAGGTCACAAACCGTGGCTGAAAAGCTTTATGTTATAAAAATGACGCCTAGTTAAAAAGTTTTCGAGATGGCCGCCAATTATTCATACAGCCGCTGTTTTTATAATATATAAGGCATAAGGTTCTTGACATTGATTTTGAGGTTTTCTTTGAGTTTATCCTGAATTCATTTTCCACCAAAAACACAAATAATTTGTTGTTAGTGCCAATAGGTAAGGTGAGTGAAGTTAATCCTGTAACTTCTGTCAGCGAACCAAACTTGCCTGGAAAAGATCCAGAATGTTGACGACGCAATTCCTCTCCCAAGTACTTATCAACACAAATAATTGTAAACGCCTCTCTGTAAGAATTTATAACCGTCAAAATCACAAACCTAAAAATTAAAGTTTACATCAAGCTTATTGGCATAAGTACAGTTCACACACTTTTGGCTTCCGAAGGTATTGGATTACCGACCCAAATAACATTACAAAACGTTACATAAGTTAGCAAAGTTCAACCGAGCGGTGAGATGAAACTTTTAGGTGAACAGTTCATATCTCAGAAGATTAACCCGCTTAACTGACTACTTTGTGCCTTCCAACTGAATAAATGTCGTCTAAATCGTTGGAAAATCTTCCGTTAAACAAAAAATTAGGTCATGTTGTCTTTTATTAATCAACAAAAATAAAAGGTGTTTAATAAAAGTTAGTGGATATATTTATAAACCTAATCCAGCAAGCTTTGCCTGAAGCGGTAGGAAAGTTCGATTCCGTTGTATGTAAGCAATTTAAAATTACTAGTAGACCCAAAAGACGTTGTCCAATCTTACCTATAACCATTTTAACATTTTTCAATATTTCATTCGTAAATATACTTAATTCGAAAATTTAAAAAATTAGCCGCGAATATTAATCGTATGCATAAGTTTATCTCGAATAACTATTGTTGTGTCAATTAACGTCAATTAAAAAAAATATTTACTACTGCTCATGACAAGAGAGAAGATTAAGACTCGACAAAGACAAACTGATTCAAAAATTCAGGCCTTTTCCACCGAACAACACAAATAGCTAGAGTTATACGAGACGAGGTGTCTCGATCCAGTCCTCATTTTGTGATACCATCAAAAACGCATATGCGGCTGCTTAATTTTTATGAGGCGAGTCGATGAATGGATATGTTTCTCTACCTTACGACAAAGGAAACCCAAATTAACAACCTTTCCTTTTCGTTTCATGTAAAGGAGTTTCGCCTGTTAAGGTAATGTGCATATCTCTCTTGGAGTAAAGATGAGCTACGATTGACGTGCTTCATATAGTACGGTGCAATTAGACCTAAACCTGGACATCCAAAAAAAAGTTTCTAACCAGCGCCAATTTGTTCAATACACCTCCCCCAATATGTAAACAAAAGTTACACTGATTTGAGCGTCGGGTTTGGGTGGGAGGGGACATTATAGAAGGGGAAATGTAATTTTTTTGACATTTTAGCAAATATCTTGAAAATGGTGCGTTTTTTCTAAAATATTATACTTTGCAAAGATAATCTACATTAAATTTTGAACAAAATGATACCATATGTTACCTATCTTACGTGGACGGTTATTGAGGTAATCAGGGGTAAATGTAAATTTATTATTATTTTATAACAACCAAATGTCTCAAAATATCCACTCCACATGCTCCATATTGACATTTTCCATTATTTTAAATAATATTTTACTTCAGGGAATCATTACAAGTCTAGGGAAGGATGTTTTTGGTCCTTCTAAATTTTTACTCCCTCCATCTAAAAAGTGGGAGGTAAAACCTTTTGAACAGAAACCCTATCATCTTGTATATCATTTTAAAGGGCACGATGAAAGGAGATGAATGGTGAAAACTAGAGATCTTTACGTTGATAATAAGCAAAGTTACAGCAAATCAAATTTTTAAGTTTTACAAAAACTGCTGCAACTTTCCTTAGAATCAACTTAGAGACCTCTAGTTTTCACCATTCATCTTCTTTCATCGTGCCCTTTAAAATGATATACAACATGGTAGGGTTTCTGTTCAAAAGGTTTTACCTCCCACTTTTTAGATGGAGGGAGTAAAAATTTAGAAGGACCAAAACATCCTTCCTTGGACTTGTAATGATTCCCTGAAGTAAAATATTATTTAAAATAATGGAAAATGTCAATATAGATCATGTGGAGTGGATATTTTGAGACATTTGGTTGTTATAAAATAATAATACATTTACATTTACCCCTCATTACCTCAATAACCGTCCACGTTAGATAGGTAAAATATGGTATCATTTTGTTCGAAATTTAATGTAGAATATTTTTGCAAAGTATAATATTCTAGAAAAAATGCACCGTTTTCAAGATATTTGCTAAAATGTCAAAAAAATTACATTTCCCCCTCTATTAAGCCCCCTCCCACCCAAACCCGACGCTCAAATCAGTGTAACTTTTGTTTACATATTGGGGGAGGTGTATTGAACAAATTGGCGCTGGTTAGAAACTTTTTTTTTTTGGATGTCCCGGTTTTCCCATTTTTAAAGCTGATTGCACTGTACTAATATTCTATTGAAAGACTATTCAACTATTTCACCTGAATAACTCGGCAACAATGTTGTCATGTTGTGCACAAAAATTTCAATTGTCTATTTTCGTTAATAATCGTGAGAAAATAAAAATGAACTTGATGAGGTATTCAGATTTGGCACTATGTTCCAGGCTATTTAAATCAGTGTAATAATTTTTTTAGAAGGTCTTTTCAGAAACATTTAGTATGGTTAAAAATGTGGGAGGGCCCAATTGGCTTCAATAGTTATCTGTTTTACTACCACGGAATAGTGAATGGTGGGAAACTGTCAACATTAGACGATTCCTTACTGAATAACTGTTGGGGACAGCTTGCCTGAGCTGAAAAGAGCTAACCGCTCAGCTAAGTTAGATGAGCTAACTAATAGATCATCAAAAACATCTTGAATGTGAATGTATGAATCATTTCATTCGTCAAACTCCAAAACACGTTATATTTCATTTTGATTCGTAGCCAGTTTAACAATTTAGAAAATAGTTTTTCGATGGTAAATAGAGATTGATACATATAATAAAGACTTAGATAAACTAAGTCTTAACATTACTTGTGTGAACAGACAAACCTAAGCATCATTGCGAGAAATGAGTTTTTTATATTCGTAATAGAACTTCATACATATCCGAAGAAAATTTATCTGGCTATATTAACTATTTTATCAGAGTAAACGTTAAAATTAAATTAACTTTAAATTTGATTTTTGAATTGCTAATTAAAGTTTATTCTATCAAAAGATCCTCAATTGTTACTTATAAATAAAATTTTGTCAAAAACTTACTTTTAAACACCTCTATTGAATATACAAAGGAGCATTTCCCTTTACATCAAAACTTTATTGTGTATTTTAACGAAAAGGCTGCATTATACAATTTTTTATTGAGGCTACAGCTATACAGGTTTTCTTTAAATGGATTATTGTATTTCCAGCCTTTTGGATTAAAATGACTCGTTTTATAATGATGCCGAAGTAATTCAGTCAAGTTCAACCTTTTTGGCCTCATGTAATTGTCAAAAAACCTGGTTAAACCAGTCGTTTTATAATATGGATACACGTTACTCAGTATCATTGTAGAACTCATGGTGGCCGCAACTCACTTAGAACTCACTTAGCCTTTTTACAAAAATCTTAAATCAGAGTCTAATCTACTGTTAGACTAGGTGTTTAGCGTTTTATAAAGATCCTGGGCTTTTTACAAAATGGCTGATTTTAGAATAATTTGCGAAGTTTGCCTTTAAAAATTATGTGATCCGAACTCGTGACCTGTAGTATTTGGAACATCCTTGTTTTAAAAAGGCCAAAGAAATTGTTACGTTATTATTTGGGATCAATTTGTCGTGAAATAGCTTAATTTTGATAAGCCTATTGAAATTCGTTTGAGATACCTTAGTTGAGCCATTTTGCATACACCGGGCGTTACATAACTGCCCCTTCCTTAATTTTTAACGGCTGTCAATTTTCAAACTAGTATCGATACTAGTTTCTGTGAAAATGTGCCAAGGTTATTACGATGTACATTTTGGTAGTAGTATGGAATCCCCCCTCCTAAAAAGGGGTCGCTGGAGGTAATTTCTTTCTAAGTATCAAGTTTTATCAAAAACACATAATTTTAAAGGGATTTAAAATGATATCTAATGGAAGGAACAAAAAAACCTAAAAGGAAAACCTAATCCGACTTCCGTACAACGATTATTTTTAAAGTTATGGTGGATTAATGGAAAAATGTTGTCCCGTATGGACACCAGGCATTTAAACTTTTGCAGACTAAGGTAAATATCGTTATCATTGTGTTTTCTCTTTGAGTTATATTGCTTATCGCTGGAGAATTCAATAGAGATGTTGTGCTAGTGCTCTATACACATTACAAGGCTGGTCTCGGAAGGGCGGCCGTAACTTTAGATTTACTCAACAAAACAAAAGAGCTTGAGTCTCTGACCGGTCGGCACAATATTTTAGTGTTAAATAAACCCATCTATGTCTAAAAATGCGAACGAATTGTGTTCTTTTTCTTGGAGCTCCCGGAACGAAAAGTTATCATTGTCTCGTGCTTAGGTCTTACCATTAGCCCTACGGTCTTAGAGTAAATACAATTTCTCACTATTTCAGTTTTTAATTGGTTCAAAAAGCGAAAACTTATCTGCCGCACAAGTATAAAAGCTCAAACCAACCGTTGAGGTTGGTGACTCAAAATGGTATATTACGTTACTAGGCCGGGAAGAACTGATTTGCCGGACGACCATGATAGTTCCCGCGCGAACGAAAGCGAGCGCGGGATTTTCATGCGAGTACGGCAAAACTTCCCGGCCGTGTAACGTACGATATTTTTCATCATACTACGCAGGAAAAACATACTTTCAATCATAACGTAGTCCATGCATAAACATACGTTTCTCAATCCTTAAAACCTAACCTATAACAAACAGAATAAACATTTGCTACGGGTGCAGTGCTGCCACTACATTCCTCTAAAAAGTAACCAATAATGAAGCATAAAACGTCGGTTTGCTGCAAATCAGCTGATTGTTTACTTCCGTTTTATCCGGCCTAGGTCGGACAAAAACAGATATTTCTGAGTCAGTATGATGAAAATGTTTTTTCATGATAAAAATTATTGTACGTTACATGGCCGGTAAGTTTTACCGTGTCACATATTCGTCCGACAAAACAGTACTTTTCGGCCTATTAACGTAAAATACTATTTCCGGACTGATACGGCAATGGGTAACTTTCGAGCCAACAAAAAGGAACAGAAAACATGTTTCTGTGTCAGTATGATGAAATAGTAGTTTATGCAACGATTGTATAATGAATGTCTTTAAGCCACGAGTGAGATGTAAGTTAGAACACGAGCGAAGCGAGTGTTCTAAATATCTCACGAGTGGCTTAAAGGCATAATACAATCGTTGCATACACTATTTTATCTACGACCAACAATATACAACAAAATTTCCCCGAAGTTAAATAAACCTCATGACTTTTAATAATGATGGAATAGGTCAACTAAAATTTGAGGTTAGGCAAATAAGCAGACTGAACCATGAATCGTTGTGGAACAATCAGCTGATGGGATAAGTAAACTCAAACATGAATCGTAATGCAACAATCAGCGAATTGCGTAATTGTTATTATGACACTACTTCCGTCAAATGCCGAGCTCTCATTGGTCTAGAACCAGTACTCTAAAGTGACTCCAGTACTCTAAAGTCGTCATTAGAGTACTGCTTGGTTTTTGGTGTTTTAATGTATATCATTATAATGTTTATTGTAATACCATAATTGGTGCTTATTGCAATGGTCGTAGATAAAGAATTTTTCATAACTATTTGTCAGTTTTTTGCCATCGTCTGGGTAGACAATAACAATTATCTATATAAACTCTTTATAAAAAAATATAAAAAAACTCTGAGCTTTTAAAAAGAAATAGTAACCTTAACTTTAACTTTAAGTTCAAAGCTATAGTAAACTTAACAAATCATAATGCCTAGATGCACCATAATATTACGATCCTAAATAAAACTGTTATTGGGATATTGACTAATAAAGCTGCTGGCAAACGAATCAGCTAGTCTTTGCCAGTAACAAAGCTTCCATATCATTCATTATACAGCACTCATCTTTCGTTTATATTCGCCTTAAATTGTTCTCTGTGTCCCCAACACAGTTAGAACGGTAATGATGACGAATGATAAATCAGTGTCCGATGTGTTAATATAACACTTAGACCAGGTCTGTGGGTATAGTATTGAAAGGAAAGTACATAAAGTAAATGGTTGTGATAAAAGTTAAAGGTAATTGAACGTAAAGTTTGAGCTATCACATAAAAGGTTTAGTGAACTACTAGATTAACTACTAAAATTACTATTACCGTTTGTGCTTTTATATATGTCAATTATAATACCTTACATTTAGTTAAACTGTGATATTTACTTGTTATATTATATTTTATGCTATTTTACCTTTCATTTACTCATTCAAAATTCAAAATTTCAAATTTGCCTTTTCAAGTAATTAAGTCTTGGACAAGTAACATCCCAGTGGTTCTCCTACATTTCAATTTGTATTCTTTTTCCGGATCAACAAGGCACAATTTTTTGTATCATGTGTATTGTAAATTTTGCAACACACTTCTTTATTTTTTCGTAAATTATATTAATAATCACATACGGCTTCAATAACAACAATAAATAAAATAACTTTTTTCAAGAGTGAAATATATTACTCCCCAAAAGTTATAAATTGGACAGTAAATTGTATTTTAGTAAATTATAACTCTACAATTTTAGTTAAATGGTAAATGTTCCCACGTTTTGCACTATATTATAATAACCTCAATAACTCGACCAGTGCGACAGCACTGCCAAGTAACGTGTCGCACCGACAGTTATTTCTATACCTTTCAGAGAGTCTCTGCCCCGACTATGCCCGCCGACTCCCGCGGTGAGGATTAGGTGTCAGCGTCCCCGCGACGAGGTAATTACTGATTACGCCTTTCTCATTATCCTCACGTAAAAAAGTTTATTATAATTAACTTTTTTGAGAATACTAATTTAATTACATCAAAACCTTTTATCATGCTTCGAAGAAGCTGATAGTAAAGAAAGATCGAACCAAAACAATACAGTTTTACATTAAATGAAATGAAATGACTTATTTATTCAGCAAAGTAAAACAAAAAGTCACAATACAAATTATCATCTATGCCGAAAGTATTTCCCCACATGGGCAAAAGCCTGTGAGTGGGGAAAGAGTTCAGTTACATTATGTTATGGTAACTACTTGCACTAATTGTTATGTGCTAAAACTTTAGGTTGGTATATTTATTAGGATTCCTTAAGGAGTGAAGCGATGCATATTTTTTCTATGTATCGTACAGTTTCAAAAGTTTAAAATGGTAAGGATATTGTATGTCATTTGGAAAGCAACCAGCGATTACTGTATTAAATTAACTGCAGCGATTTATTTTCTTATGTCTAAGTCAAATTTAATGTTTTCATAATGAAGTATGATAAAATATTTATATTTTAAAGTGCTCATTTGTTACCGTTATTTTGACAGCTATTTATAGTAAAACGTAAATGATGTTTGTTGTTATTCTGTTGATGTCAGTTGAAAAATATTTGTTTTAAAATTTTTCATTTTATTATTACATTAGTTTTTATCATAATAATTGTCTTCTGTTTCTTCTGAGATACATGAGTAACTCCTCCAAAAAGTGTGCTTTGCAAAATGAAAAGCTTAGATAAAGAGTTTTAAGAATAACATATTCTAAAAAGCAAAGTTTAGCAAGCGCACCTAGAGGATATATACCTTCGTTATACAAGCGTTATGACATACTTAAATAATCTTTTAAGAAATAATCATTCAAAAGTCTTAAGCTCGAACAAAGAATTTGCCTTGAAACTTTAAGATGTGGTTGCAGTGAGCTCAACAAAACCATGTCAGATTCTAGAACAATGACGATCCCCTCCTAAAATGTTTTTAGGCTAACGAAATACCTATCAAACATAAAAAAAACTGGAAGATAAATACAGAATTACGAACATTTAGAGTTCATCATCATCACGTCAACAAGCATACGAAGTGATACAATTCTTATCTAAGAACATTTTACCAACAAAGTAAAAGAAAAAAAACCTATTATACAGCATTACGAAACCCTTCACAAGTACGTCATTATAAACAAGTATGAAAACTCTATGTCTCTAGAATAGAGAGTAGAAATAAAATGTCAACTACCAAACTTTTAACTGTTGTGCAATTTTATCAGTTCAAGTAATTTCAGTTATCATGTGCATGTTTTCAAAAGAAACCCTTCTGTTCGGCTCTCTCAATTCAGATATCTTAGATTTTATAAAAATGTTTTAATACAAATAAATATTTTTTTTGCTTTTTTATCCATTCTGAACCATAAGCTATTAAAATTGTCACTAATTTTGTAAAAAATGCGCTAGTGCGTGAAAAAAGAATGGTATGACCTAGACCAACAAGTCTCTCCTAGGATGAATATGAGGCTGACCGTTGAAAAGTTTTAGGAGATAGTGGATAAAATGGGTTATAACATTTGAACGTTAATGTTGTAAAGTTCGTTTGACTGGCGGTAAGAATGATAAATATAATCAAAATATTGTAATAAACCCTTGATCTTTATGTGTAATAACCTGCAACCTTCAGTCAACAGGAACCTTGAACAAAAGTTATTATGTTACCTCTATAAAGTTCATATTTAAATAAAATAACTCTGGCAATATAAAGGTTTAACAATACTTAAAACAATGTTAAATAATACTCAAACTACGTGTATACTCTACTATTATATTAAAGATTACTTACTAAAATACAAGGCTCGAACCGTTATTGAGAGAGAGCTTTGTAAAATCGATTTCAACACGAGAAAATCTGATCTAGATTCACTTGAACATCCACTATTTCTTCGAAGTAGCATCATATCTTGTTGTACTTCCAACCTTCGCTTGAAAATAAATAGGATCTGAGATTGCGTTTCTTATTTACATAGGATATTTCTGCATAAAACTTGCTTTACAAAAATTATATAAATAAAAACTGTAAGAAGTTTAAAAACGTTTACGTCTACATAAGTTTACGTTTCGATAGTTAAAATTGTCGGAAAATACATTTAAATTATTAATAATTAAGTTAAAATAACTACGTTCAAAGTCTCTTAAATGTTCCACGTAGTTTACTATTGTATTATACGTAGATGAGCTGTAATCAATAATTGATCGATGTTGTCCTTTTACTCCCCTGAATGTTAAACCATTAACTGAAAGATTCACTTGCAAAAAGAACATTAATGGAGAAGTAGTATATTATGAACTGTATGGTAGCATCAGATGTATTATTTTGAAATCGCAACTCGGTTCACTTTTTTTATCTTGCAGTGGGATGGATTATTTCATATATTCTTGATGATATATGAAGTTTTTAATTTTCAAATATATTTTACTTGTTATGAGTTAAAGTTATTTTATATGGTGGAATTACAGTTCAAACCATAAACTGTGAAAATTATATAACAAAAAGTTGTACTCCCAACCAAAAAAGATTTAACTAGACATTTGAGTATTAGTAAAGTTCTGAAAATCTTTTCAGAATAACTTAAAGTCTTTATTTCTTGAAATAACTTTTAATAAAGAGTATCATATATTGACTTTAGGGTTTGAGAAACAGACGTGCAATTCAATTTACACAACCCAAGTTGACTGTGTTCCTTGATTTTTACACATAGAGTGCACCAAGTCTGTACTATTTATCTGTAAACAGTTGAACTCTACTCACCTAAAAAGGTTTGATGACTTAACTTCTAGGAGTTGTATTTATTCAGTATATAACATATATAAATTACTTTCTTTTAACTTGATTTGTGATCTAATTAACGAATCGCAAACGTAAACATATATAGTTATATAATTACACTACATACTTCTCAACAGACGGAATGACATGCCTTAAAAATTATGAGCAACAGCGATCACAAATACATTTTACTAATTTTCTTTCATCATAGTGATCCTATATGCCCGCCCATACATAACATCAGGTTTTATTGTTTGGCCAATACCTAGGGGAGCCATATTTATTCATCTGAACTTTATTAAACGTTTTAAGTTAAATTGATTAACATTTTATTTATTATTGTTAAGCCGAAATTAACGATAAAAAATAAACTTATTGTTTATAAAGTTATATTATGAATCATGATTTTTATTTCCAAAATATAACAAGTTAGCCTGCCTTTACAATAAAATTATGGAAATATTATACTGACCACTTTGTTGCAGGAATTGAAGAAAAAGCAGAATAAATAGCACTAAAAATATTGAGCCTAGCATTATTTATTTAATATATTGTTTAATTTTTTGTTCGTGGCTGAAATCCTAAAATAAAATTTCATTCAATGGAAGTATTATGTGCGATTCTAATATAGCGGCTGAAACTAATACAATGTGATTGCTGACATTATCCATAATATGTATAAAGCAGTATTTACACTGGGGATCCATTCATGTTTGTGTGAGTCAGGGTGCGTTACATCTTATGAATTTTACATGATCTCGAATACAGGAATGTATCTAAAATAGGAATGTATCTTCATATATTTTGACAAAGGAATTCTTTTATTTTTTGTTGCGGATTCCTGAATAATTTCTCATTAGTAAATTTGTGTTGTCCTTGTCTTGTACTTTCTTAAAATGTAAGAGTTTATAATAAATGACTTGCATATTTTTCGTTACAGATCTCTTGGCAATTTGACATCCTAACCATACCTTTTTTGAAATATCTCATCAATTTTTTAATGTACAGGTAAAAATTTCCATTCGATTTATAATTTCCAAAAATAAATAGGAATAGAAAAAAATAGGAATGTATCTTCATATATTTTGACAAAAGAATTCTTTTATTTTTTGTTGCGGATTCCTGAATAGATTCCCATTAGTAAATTTGTGCGTTGTCCTTGTTTTGTACTTTCTTAAAATGTAAGAGTTTATAATAAATGACTTGATGTTTTTTTTAATATTTTATGCCATAGATATTTTTGTTTGTTTGTAAGATAGATGAAATGTTGCAATGATATTATTACTAATAAGACATTTGATTTAAATCAGCAGACGGGTACTCAAAGCAAGTACAAATCAGCCTTTTTTTATAAAGAATGTTTCCGAAAATGAATAATTATTTACTCCATAGGGTAGCAACCAAAATTAGTTTTTATTGTTTTGTAAGCAAGTTATTAACGCAATAATTTATTTCTAGTTCTCGTTCTCAAAAGAACCCGTCTAAAAAATAGGGATTTACGAAACCCGAGAAAAACTACTGTTTTTTCGATTGATTGCTCGATTGACTGTACTCCCTGCTGAGACTCCAGTGCATTATTACTTTACGAAACTGTAATTATAGGCTCTGATTCTGCTATTGGATCTATATAACTACCGTTCTTTAAAGGAGTGGCTTTAAGGAGAACAAAGAAACAAACAAAAGCTGAAAGAAAACAAGCAAGATATAAAGAAAACAATTTTGAGATGAAGGAACCGTGGTGGCATTGGCCTCGTCGAACATCAATAACGTCCCAGAGAGCCAGTCGTCTGTTGATTTGATTAACTGTTTGGAAATTGCATACTGGTTAGTAAAAGTATAGCAGTGATAATAAAGTTTAATTCTACATTTTTAGTCACTAAATTTTAAATATTGTATATCTTAACTTTCTCTTTTGAAAACCTATGAAAATTGCAATATTATTTATTATATACGGGCCAATATGAGATTTGTTTCCCAGAAAGGGCTGGAAAAGTATTACAAACTATTTGGAATTCTGTTGTTGCCGAGTAAACCACGAAACTAGAGATCAGCACCGATGTCAAATTTAACCAGTTCATTCTATCACAATACTTTTAGGGTCTTCATAATGGTTTAATTTAATTTCTTTAAAAAAACTGAACATTTTCTAGAATATAGTATTACTCAAAAACGCATTAGGAGACAAAGTGTAATAGGCGGAAAAAATATAGCAAGACAGGGCTTGAGTTCAGCTTTAGCGCATCTTGTCGTCAATAGTGTTTTGTGTGGCTAAGCTCTTCCCGCTGTCATCCCCTCGCCTATTTTCGTTCCTGTTTCTGTTCAAAAACGTTCCAGTTAATGCCACCTATTGTTTGTGTAATACTAATTACAATCACCAGTTTGGCGAGTGAGGAGTTGTATCAAGCTAGTGCTCCTTCAAAGAAACTCTAAACCTAACCAACTTGCCCTTAGACACAAACATGAAATAATGAAACCATTTCGAGATCATAAAGTATCACAGCAATCCTAACGTTCCTGGCCTAAAGAAACCCACACACTTCAAGCAAGCCATTAAGAAAACAATTTTGAAATGAAGGAAAAGTGGTAGCATTGATCTCGTTAAGAAATAACGAGTTGTCCTTGTTTAAGTATTAGTTGAGAAGGTGCATAGGATGCATTTGAACCTTGCAGTAGGGCACTGCTTGCTCTCACAGCTGGCACTCAGGACTCCCAAAACTCGGAGAAGCACTTATGGACCTAATATAAAAAATAAGAAAAATATGAAAAAAGAAAAAGAAAAATAAGAAAAACTTTAAAAAATTAATTAGGAAGAAATTAAGAAAAATTAAATCTCTGTTTTTTTCTAAATTCCTAATATAACTACATTGCTGTGAAATAAATTACATATCACATATTTTTCGTTACAGATCTCTTTGCAATTTGACATTCTAACCTTACCTTTTTTGAAATATCTCATCAATTTTTAAATCTACAAGTAAAAATTTCCATTCGATATATAATTTCCACGATTCCAACTTTGAAATATAATTACATATGTTTGTGTTGAAACACTGCTCAATTGAGCTTAAGTTAATCTGTTTTAAATTTAGCTATTTAATTAGACTGATCCTTTTGGAAGTTTATAACACTTTTTATTAAATTGTATAAACACTCGAGCGTTGTTTCAACTCAAACATCTGTAATCGTAAAACAGAAGAGTAACTTCTCTGTCGGTCAACTTTATGTTTTTCCACTGAACAATAAATTTCATCCTATTTCAGAAGCTAACATGTGCCGTACATAGAACATTCGCTTAGGCTTGAAAAATCGTATCGCGGTTTGCTCAGTATAATACAATAAAAAGGTGTCGACACTTCAGTGTAAAGAGCAGTTTAAGTTAAAAAGATTTTGTACTAACTTTGACTGTGAAACTTAAGGGATTAGTGATTTACAGTTTTTATTCACTGACTGATGAGTTAATTTGAAATCGTTTTATAAAGTGTGTATAGATGTCACAGCTAACACGAAAAACTAAACAGCATTTTCAAAACAATATAATTACTTCATTTTACCCTTTACACCGGTTTTTGTGGTTTCCAGTCTCTTGCCATCCTGATAATAGCAGGTCTATTGATAGGAAAATGGGAGGTAAAGGGAATTTAAAGTTACTTTGATATTCAAATCAATACATTTATCGAAATTATGATAAGTATTTGGTTTTAGCGAATTTCCCCTATAGGGAAGAAGCTGTTACCGTAGGTCTCATGGTAAGACCTAAGCCTAAAACCATCATAACTTTTCTTTTTGAGGTCCTCAGATGCCAAAAACACCATTCGTTCACTTTCATAAATATATATATATATATCTATATATCTATATATATATCTATATATATATCTATATATATATATGTGTGTCTTTAAGCACGATAACTTGCGCAAAAATGGTCCAATCGGAATGAAATTTGGCATAGACGTGTAAAGTAGTAATTATTCGGACGAGTTCGTAAACCAGCCCGATCGGACCACCGGAAGGGGGGGTAAAGGGGGGTAAACCCCCCCAATAATGGGTTTTTTGAGATTTTTACATAGAAAAATAAAATTTTTCAAATTTTTATTGGCACCATTGAATTCAGCCCAAAAAAACAAACAATTTAGTATTCTGAATCATAGCTCTATGTCCATTGGTTACCGAGATATTGAAATTGGTAAACACAGTACGTTGTCCCAATGTTAACCTTATGGGAAATAAGTAAAATTCTATATCTCGCTTATTTCTCAACATATCTTGATAAAACTTGGTAAATGGCTTCTTCTAGTTCAGATCTACTAAAAATTGAATTAAAACCACCAAGTTTTAATATACCCGTAGCAGCAAACCTGCATACTCATTCCCCATGTTATTCTTATGGAGCTTACAAAAACATGTCAAATCTCGCTATGTTGGATCGAAATATGTTGTTTTGCACTTGAAATTCGCTGAGTATGCAGGTCTGCTGCAACGGGGGTATTTTCTTACATAATAATATTTATGTTATTGCAATATAGGCTAATGGAAATAATGCTATGCATAATATCGATGCAATATCATCTTTCCAAATATTATATTACTCAAAGAAATTCCCTTATAAATCAAATGCTGCTTTTCCATAGCCTCTTGAAAGTTTAGCTGGTTAATATTCCGGTCAACTACAAGGCTTTCTTGGATTATACCCTCTCAAGTTTAAGTCCATACTAAACTACTAGACTTATGCAGGGTCACTCACTAAACTTGTAACGTTGGTTCCTTTCTTCCCCGATTTAATATCAGTTGTTAACTGAAGATTTCAGTTAGTAGGTTAGTACATACAATCTTACGTATATAATTTTATGAGAACTTCTCCTTAACCAAGGAGAACCTAAACTCTTATTCTTTACAAAAGTCAGAACACTGCAGTGTACGCGTTTGCTGTAATTCACCAACAGCGTTAAATATAATGCAACGAGCAAGTTTTAAAGTTTAATTTTGATTTTGGTTTGTTTCATCTTGGGTGATTGAGTAGCTGTCTCAGACATATTTAGTGAGTTCTGTGACTTCAAAATTAAGATAAAGCGATTTTATTTTAAGATATGCTCAAATCATCGGTCCAACGTTTTTCGAAAAAAAATTCTCGATCTTCCTCAACAAACAAGGTGTAACCAAACAACTTTTTGCATCTGAAAACCCTTAGCTGGTTGACGAATACCCACATTAAATAATTGTTGTAACAGATGATTTATATTCATTTCACAGTCCATTCAGTACAGATGTTCTTAGTTAATTAAATTTCCACCGGTTTCACTGTTGTGACATAAAGGAAAAATTGAGATGCAAAGTCATTTGGTCATACTTATACGTATATGTATAGCAATAGTATTGAAATATCTTTCAGCTGACGGGTAGGGTTAAACTGCAACCTGAGGATAGATGGTATTTCATTCCGGTTTGAGATGTTTCATTACTTATTTAAAATCACAACTTTTGAGAATTTTTATCTAACTATGCAATATGAAAATATATTGTTTTATTTAAGTATTTTAATTTTATGATAAAATACCTAATGACTTAATATATGAGCATCATATATTTAATTTCGTAAGGCGATTCTTTGCGTAAAATTGTGGGCGTCTGGCAAGTCGTAGAAAGATGGGAGAGGGCTCAAATTTAAGGTCTCTATTTCGTGATGGCGGGAAAAATACTGAAATTGCTTTAAATTCACCAGAAATCGAGAAATTACGTAAAATATATGCCATTTAAGAAGCATTGTGATCTAAAAACGTCTCCTTTGTTTACATTAAAACATGTGGTGCTGGTGCTTGATTCAAAGCCACATGCTAGATCTTGACATATGTTTTTTTTCAAAAGGCAGCTATGTGCAATTTATTAAAACAAATAAATATTTTAACTTAAAGATTTTCAGTCTTATAATTATGGCCTTGTGTGTACATTTATAATTTAAAATTATAAAGCGTTAAATGCGTTTGTTTCGTTTACGTTATAACGATGCCGATCTAATGCCAGATGATTGGTATATTAATATAAAAATACCTGGTGGACCGAGCCTTGCTCGGTGTTATTTAATGTTTACCAGTTCATCTAGTTACTATAAAATATTTCAATGTCATAAAATTGATAAATAGATACCTTTTTTATTTCTCCATGGACTCTTCGTCCCATTTTCTCTTGAAAAATTGCTGTATTTTCCCTTGATGGCTGTAGATTCCAAACAGCTGTTATGATTACTTCATTTGTTTACACTTTCCATGTTTATTTTCGTTGCTATCATGGCAACCCATAAGGCCAATGTTAAAATTTTACAACTTTAAAATTCGATTTATTACGTTATTGGATTTTCTCTGGCCAAGTAATCTGCATAAAAGACTTTTTTGAGTCATGAATTACTTATTTACAGACTTTGAAGGAAATCCTCCGAGCCGTTTTGTGCAAGCAGCCGATAATTGTGCAAGCACGCAAGCAAGGAAGCATACAAGCACGATAACATTACTCGTATAAGAGTATAGGATGTAAGCGAAATTTTGGAGCCGAATTGTAGGCATTTGGCAAGTCGCAGGATAATGTAGAAATGGTACAAAGTAGAAATTTCGTGAGATATGATTAAATATATTGAAATCACAAACAGACACACCGACGGAAAATGAAGCACTTTCGGCCCTTTGTTTATATGAACTTTTTTTCTTACTTTTACCTCTACTATCATATACTAAAATATTTTACCATAATTTCCGGACACCCTGTACATTATTATGTTTTTGTGCATCCATGAGAAAATCTCGTTTCAACTTTTAACTGGACACTGGCGTATTTAAAAAAAAAGTATGACTGGTAAGAAATCAAAGTCTTACAGAATGGGCTATGAGTACAACTCAAAAGGCTTAGAAACTCTTATCAAATACGACACTTGGATTTGACTAACCATAATTCATAAAATTGAACAGTGTGACAATACTATAAATAAATTCTTTCTTTTTCCAAATTTTATACAATTAAATGACATGAATTTCATATAAAACAAGTTTTGCATTATTATCACAATTGTGAGGTTAGTTAAATTTGTAGCTTGTTACATTTCGATATTTTCAAACTTAAACATCCGTATAAAGTTATGACGCCTTTAAAATATAAGCAACAATGATGAATCGTTTGACTGAGGGACTCAAGAGTTGTGGTGATGATTTATTTAGTCACAAGTAAAAAGCATGAAGAGAGGCCGGAACAGATGAAATAATAAATGGTGTCGCCTGAGAGAGGGGCGGAAGCACTGGGGGGGGGGAGGGGGTGATGGGGCAGTGAAATTCAACTTGGTCCATACTTCATCTGTGGTCCAGTGAAGATTCAAGTGAGGTTTTGTTCACTTCGGGGCAATAATATCTACCGTGTTTTTTACGCCTATCGGAATTACACAGTTTATTTCGGTATTATTTTTACGGGGCAAATAGCCAGAGAACTCCTTTGACAACTGCATCTGCTTTAAACACTAAAATGTTGAGCCTGATAACCGCTTTTACCAATATTCTGACGAATATTTATGAGGGATGTTTAACTGTAAATGTTCAACTGACGTAAAAGCCACATATTTATAATGACTTAGCAAAGCAAGCCAAAAGCAAGCAAGTCACTTGTTACTGCTCATCAAAATAAAAATGTTGTTTCTAATTAAAGTTTTTTTTTTTATTTCTTCTTAGTCGTCAACGATGGTCATTTGTAGTTATGTAATTTACCTTCATGCATTTATGAATCTTTTTTTAAGATGTTTATCAATATTTGCAACAAACAGCAATAAGGAGGCAAATAAATGTATCGGGATTAGTTGAGGCACAGTCAATATTTTAATTTGAAACTAATTGAGGTGGTAGTCTTTGATTCAACTTTTACACATCAACCACTATTATTAATTGGATGAATAGTTGTGTAAATCCTGGACGAGAGATTTTACCGGGTCAGCAGTTGTTTCCGTTATTATCTACTATTGGATTCACGAGGAAAAAGTTTATGTTTATTTTTATCTAAAGAAAACAATCTGGCTGAACGAAAAGAGACATCTCCTCGTGAATTGTGTTTAAGAGAGAGTAAACAAGCCAGGGAGCGGAAAATATAACATTGGAAAGCTTAAGCTGCATGCTTCGAATAAATACTATTTGTTGTGATATTTTATGTTAAAGCTATGTATTTATTTGTTTACCTTTTCTGTTTTTTTTTACCCGTTCAGTCTCTCCGGGGAGTCGACTTTAAGTTATCAAAATAATTTTATAAAAAAATTCATTTGATTTGACTTTAAGCATTTTTCTTGAAAAACCAACGTTAGTGCAATCTAACTAAAAATCACTCAAACTTGCATGGTCTGTTATGGTTTTTCAAAATAATCCTTTCATATAATCCCAAGGTTCGAGTTACTTTGGAGGATTTATGTTGTGAGTGTGACTCATGCGCGCTCGGCCAGACAGCGAGGGCGACATGCGACGCCACCCACTACTGCAACAGTCCACCCACTGCTATTTACAGGACGCTTCCATGAGCTTCTTGCCTTAACCTTAATAAGGTGGACACGAGAAAAAAACAAGTTAACTTAGAAGTCTTTATCTTAAAAAAAACCCTCAAATTTCTATCATAAGATGGCTAGGTTTTGCTGTGGCAAAACTCATGTCCTTATGCCAAAGGTTACCGTTCATGATGGAGCAAGATCTGGTCGCGCCTAGTGTTCGACTTACTAGGCCAGCGGTTTACCTCAAAAATACTGCTCAAATTCAAATTTACAAACACCTCTAATGACAAAATTTTGTGACTAAACGTAACAGCGTTTTTTCTTCAAGTCTCAGAAAAAAAAGTCTAAGGATGTAAATTAGGAGCACTTAGTTTTCCCTCTGCGAAAGACTTGTCTAATTTTACTTGAATTTTCATTAATTTTGTTTTTACTACTCCATAAAAATAGCAATATCGTCAACCATGTGCCAATTACAAAATATTTTTATCTATAAACATTACATTGTAAAATATTAATAAACAAAAGTAGGTATGTGTGAATAATTAACACCCCTCAAAAAGGAACACTTAAAGTAAGAAAATTCCTATAAAAATTATATAATTTATTGTTCGAAGAAATTATAATTGACAAATAAGCATATATTTTGTTTACTGTATGAGAATATATACAATATTAAATAGTATATATTATTTATGAATGAAAATGCATATATTTCTTTACGGTATTAGAAAATTAATTGTGAAAATTAGTTTTTTCACAATATGATAATCTTCACCTAAATTACCAAAAATCTAGCGAAAATAAAACTATTAGTTTCACTTACAACATTTTTATCTCTTAAGCGTAAACTGACCCCTGCAAACTCTTATGATTGAGAGAATAACGTTTATAAAATCAACTGGGTAGAAAAAACATTTTTTTCAACCGCACCGTAGATTTTGCTTGCCATAAAATAAAGCTATTGCAGTGGCTTTGCTTCCACAGAGTGAATTTCTCAACATTTTAAAAACGACCAAATCGTTACCTTGATTTCGATCAAGTATAGTAAAAATCAGTTTATTATTAGTTTCAATGCTGTACGTAAAAAATGGTGACGTGTGATGGTGTTAAAGTCAACCTAAAAATGCATCGGATATTTAATGAAACATTTTAGTTCCATACACTTTAGTTTTAAATTCATAATACAAACAGCCAGTAAACGTAGAAAGTCTTTGTATATCAACACTATGAGCAATTAATATAATAATACCATTATAAGTCATATAACCAATAAACAATAAGCGCTAACCATAACGGGTCAATTCATCATAAACTCTGCTACAATACAGAAACAAATGTTTCCAGGTACATTGGGGAAGCAAATAGAGAGAGTGTAAAACGTATCATAACCAGGGAGCGAGCAAATACTGGAGCCCGTTATCAGTAAAATATTGCTATCACTTCAGCTTATCGCCTAATGCACTCCTCTGCGTCTTTTATACGTTCTTTCAGTGACACTAAATGCGTTTTAAGCTTTGCTATGTATTTTCATACTCAGTTAAAAATGTTACTCTTTTACTTAATACATAAACGTGTTTTGATTGGATTTTAACTATTGGTTTAAACTTGTTCTAAGTAACTAATACACAATTAAACTTATCGATGTATCCAAAGTTCAGAGTTAGGATGCTAAATGTAATCCTGAAAGACAAAAAACGTTGGGATGAACTAATCCTTACCCCACACACTCCTCACAACTCGTGTACTCTACGGCCTAAAGCATAATACCGCTTCTTAGAAATAGATATGAACAGTTAGGTTTTTCAAAACACATTTGAAACAAAAAATTTGTGGTTATTGATATTTATTGAGTAGAATAGTAATATTAAATTTACCAAATGGTTCCATCCTATCTCTTTAAAGTGTTATTGGCAAGTACAATCACAATTAATCAATTATTTGATTGCAGTGAGCGGCCTACTCACGTACGAGCCCGGCTCGACGAACTCGGCCCGAACGAGCGATGTTCGGTAAAAACGCGTCGTGTGTTGGCCTTATCGGGCCAAAATCGGCGGGCAAGTTTCGGCCCGACGAAAATAAAAACGAGTGAGAAATTTTTTCCTGACAAGCGCTGCCCGTCGGGCCATCCAGCAGGTGTGTACGCAGTCATCGGGCAGTCGAGCCGTGGAAGTGCATTCGAAGATACATTTTTAGGTTATGTGAGTGGATTTTTAATAGTGTTTATAGATCAAAGTGCCTTGCAACCTGTGAAAATGAGTGAATCACAAGCGTTTGTCAGATACATTTTTACCCACTTTCATAGAGGCATATAGATCTCACCATTGTCTATGTGTGTACGCAGTCATCGGGCAGTCGAGCCGTGGAAGTACATTCGAAGACACATTTTTAGGTTATGTGAGTGGATTTTTAATAGTGTTTATAGATCAAAGTGCCTTGCAACCTGTGAAAATGAGTGAATCACAAGCGTTTATGTCAGATACATTTTTACCCACTTTCATAGAGGCATATAGATCTCACCATTGTCTATGGCGTATTAAAAGTAAGGATTACTCCAACAAACAAATGAAAAATGTCGCCTACAAGAAGCTAGTTGAATCGTGCAAAGACATGGTACCTGACTGTGATGTAAAATTTGTGAAGAATAAAATTGTCATTTTGCGAGCAAGTTCAGTTAAAAGTAAAGCAACAACACGTTTTTGTTTTAAGGACCTACCGGT
This sequence comes from Flexamia atlantica, assembly GCA_035578135.1. NCBI lineage: Eukaryota > Metazoa > Arthropoda > Insecta > Hemiptera > Cicadellidae > Flexamia > Flexamia atlantica. The sequence goes on from JAQJVK010000019.1 coordinate 6,396,636, forward strand.
AACTACAAACACAACTAAACTCTAAAATCTGCACAACTAAACAAGCCGTTCGTCTGCAGCCCTAAGTAGTTCGCCCGTGTGTAGGCAGTGTCCAGCGCCGGGCCAGACCCGCCGCACCTGGCCCGTCGAGCCGGGCTCGTACAGCAGGCTGCTACAGTAGTTGATAGCTTCTTGTCACATGCTTGAATAAGATAAAAGTGTAAGAAAACTTGTTGATGCAAAAAATAAACATGAAAAAGTCATTATTTCCATCAATGATGTGTTTTGTTCCAGTACAATAAAATACAATATCCCGGTTTTCATGGAAAAATGATCTCCTACGAAAAGCGTCACTTTGGTCGCTAGTAATGAAATACTATTAAGTGGTAAAATCGAATAGTTTTTTTTTTAATTATTTACTTGCTGATAGTAAAAGATAATATCTTTATGCTGCACAACAAATAAAATTTATGTAAGTGCTGTTTTGATTATCTTTTCCCCTTAATCCTGCATTCTGTAGTTTTCTTTTATCTTTTTATAATATGAACCTTTTTTGCGTCTACCTACTTGGGTGAGTTTTTTATCAACCCGTATCTCCTTAAAGAACAGTTATTAAATTACATTTCACTCAAATTAAGGAAAAAATAAACAAAAAAACATAGTACAATTATACAGTGTACGAGTACTCAAGTATTGATATTTTTGGACCCGAGTTTACACTACTCGAATCGACTCAAGGTTTTGAAAAATACTCGAAAGTTTGAGTCAAGTGGTTGCTCCCTTCGCTCACCCAAAATTTGTATGCCTGATGGAATTCTGAGGCACTTTTCACAGTCAACTCCACATTTACTCGCTGCGATAAAAACTCGTTTTAATTGAAGACATGTTTGAGCTATTTTTTATTATTTATTTACAATGTCTAAATAAGCCTTTAATGCAGTATCTGCGAGTGCTAGTCAAAACTAGTCAAAAATATTTTGATGTTATCACAAGTTGAACTTAAAACTACTATACAGGTCATACAATAAAACACATAGCTGCCATCTGGGAAAAAACTTTACAATTAATCTGTAACTTAAGCTGATGTGACTTAAATTCACAGAGAGTCTATAAAAGCAGATATGAGAAACTCCGATTAATATTAAAATACTCCGAGAGGATATAGAATCATTTTTCAAAAAGAAAGTCAGCCACAAGCTTTTTAAACTTTTCGGAACAAGGCACATTTTTAATCTGATGGGGGCATTTGTTATAACATTTTAATCAAAGATATGAGGGTGAATTCTCAAAAAATGTTGTTTTATGAACGGGATATTCTAGAACTGAATAATGGAGTGTTGGTGATGAAAGTTATTAAAAAAAATAAATAAAAACAATGAACGTTGGATTTGAGAAACAAGAGTTATTGAAGATAAAACAAAGATGGGAGAGAATTAATGTGAAAATCTTTGAAAAATTGTCTACATGAATCTCTTGGTCCTGAGCCGGAAAGCATTCTGATCTTTTCTTCTACGTTTCTACTCTTTTCTGAATCTTAAAAACTCATTTTGATTTGCCCAGAATATCAGACGTTAGGAAATGAGCGAGGGAAAGTAAGCAATGCATACCTGCCTTAGTACATTTAATTCCACGGATTGAGATATTGCGAGCAAAGCATAGTATGATTTACTGAGCCCAGGAAGAAGTGAGTTGACATGTCAAGAGAGAGTGAAATCTACTTCAAGTCCTAAACATGTTGTGGAAATTACTGGTGTTGAAATGAGAGGGAAGATTAGAAGAATCCGACTGACTAGTTTTGTTATGATTTATATGAAAGTTGATGAATTGTGTTTTTGAGGGATTCACTGTCAAGCCATTTATATTAGACCATGAATCTATACTATCTAGAGTTACAAGCAACTTCTGGAATAGCACGCATTTGCTCAGATTTGAGGAGACAAAGGAGGCATACATCAGAACCTGGACCTTAGAAGTCAGATTGTGAACTTCGTTGCAATACACGGAAAGGAATAACTCCCAAGATAGAGCCCTGGGGGACTCCAGAAACCACTTTACATAGTCACTCTGTCCATTTCAATTCATCATCACCTGACGTTGCCTGCTTGTTGGGAATGACTGCAACCAGCCAAGTGTAAAAATTATTATCAAGTGCACATATAAGATCAATAGATTTACTGTACAGTATCACTTTATTCCTTTCTATAATTTGAAATTTATGCTTACTCCTATTGAGGCTGATGTACTTTTTATTTTTGATCCAATACAAATATATTACAAAAAATTGTTACAAAATAATAAGTATACAAAAGCAAGGGTAGCTGGGTGAGCCTCAAATCAGGCTAATATTTTATTTAATCCATTATTAAATTGGGCTACGGAACAACATTAAGGATGGCCTGAATTTTTGTAACTTCATTTGAAAATACAGGATTGTTTGGACTCAGTAAAACCTCCATGTTGAATAACTTAAAAAGCATAATATTGAATGTGAGTATTTTTGAAATGATGACTTTATTAATAAATATCTATTAACTTATACTCTTCAAAATACTCGACTCGACAAAGCTCGAAAACTCGCGAGTTTTTTTTAACTCGTCTCGACTCGACATTAAAAATCACTCCTCGGACACCTACAAAGTCCATAGTGCGCACTTTCATAGTATGATATCGGACGAGGTGCCCGTAAAAGGGGTTTCCTATAAAGTTATTAGGTAAGGAAAGTGCTACCCCTCAGTCTCTGAAGTGACTTGTCCTGTAAAATTTACGACCTTTCATTGGATTTTAGACGGATGGATTTTGAGAACTTTTAATAGCACTCGTAAAACTCTTCGACTCTCCAAAGTCATAAATTTTTTCAAGAGCAACAATCTCATTGTTATAAAACTACTTTCATTGCTGATTTGTAAAACTAAACTTTAAGTAGCGCTAGAACAGGCTTAAAGTATTTGAGCGCTAGAACAGGCTTAAAGTATTTGATTATGCTTCTTAAGTTCCTCAAGGCATTTAAACATTTATTTCTGGTAAAATTGTATTGTACATTGTTTAGGTTTTGATAGGTTTATTACTTTAAGTACAAATTCGCTCTCATAAAATTATGCTTAGCGAATGATATGTATCAAAGCAACAAGGCAGATACATATTAAAACTAAGCAAATAAGAAAATTTAAGTAGTGAACATGTTGTTACCAAGGGTTTATCAATTGCTTCCTGATATTTATTCCGCTTATGATCATCCAGTGCTATAGGAGTGCGAGAATTTATTGTTATCGTTTGGATTTCGTCCTTTTATTCAAGAAAACATTTATTTTATTCATATTGATAGTTGATAAAACAAATATTAAATCATTTTAAATTGATATTTTAATTTTTAAATTCAAAGGTTAAAGATACAATACAAGACTTAATGTTGATATACAGGGTTGGGCAAAAGTCTGGAATATATAAAATAACTTTTATATTATTTTGCAGAAAGTGATAAGATTTTACAGTTGTATATCTCGTACAAATAGGAATATTTTGGCGTATTTTCTCAGTTTTTCGCACGATGAGGGGACGGCCCAAGGTGGAAGTCTTGAAATTCTTAAATGTAAGCATACCTCGAGTTATACCTCATTTTAAAGGTCTTATTTAACAACAGCGCAAACCGCGCCTCAAAAGGTTGATCCAATCAGAAGTTACAGCTTCTCAAAGATTTTAATGTTGGCCATTAACTGGACTTTCATCACGGGACCATCACGGGGTCCTCCTGTGGTCATGAGTAAAAGTTTTTAATGCGTCAAATTAACCTTATCAGTGAGAAATACATGTATCTAAAACTAAACTACGTCGTTCCGAGTGCTTTATAAGTAATTAGACTTTTCCCCCTGATTTTAGCCTTGAGTTTAATGGCCTACATTAAAATCTTTGAGGAGCTGTAACTTCTGATTGAATCAACCTTTTGAGGCGCGGTTTGCGCTGTTGTGATCTACTAATTAAGACCTTTAAAATGAGGTGTAACTCGAGGTATGCTTACATTTAAGAATTTCAAGACTTCCAGCGTGGGCCGTCCCCTCATCGTGCGAAAAACTGAGAAAATACGCCAAAATATTCCTATTTGTACTAGATACACAACTGTAAGGTTTCATCACTTTCTGCAAAATAATACAAAATTAATTTTATATATTCCAGACTTTTGCCCAACCCTGTATACTAAAAACTCAATGGCAAATGTAGAAGACTATTAAACTAGAATATGGAAGTGTCCTAAAACGCTTTCTGAACTTCACAAGTCATCATGTGTTGTACTTTTCTTAGAGGTAAGTAAACTTTTTGTCTTGAACCGAACAAATATAATATTAACTATTAACATTTTAAATACGGCAAATATAATGCTGAAAAATACTAGTATCTCCAAGCAATAAATAAAATCCTCCTGGAATGAAAAGATGGAAAAGCCAAACCAATATACTGCGGCAACATATTTTTGGCATTACCCTTTAAAAATAAACTTTAATCAAGTTCAGAGGTTAATATCGTACCCCATAAAGAAAACGCTGCCTTCCAACAAGCCTACACGGGTGGTGGATTTGCACGGAACCATATTTGCATTCGAACTTGATTTTTTGTTTGATACGTTCATTTGTAATATTGTCAGCTATAGAATATTCAGCGTGGTTTGTTTTGTATATTTTAGCTCCACTTATTAGACATATTTAGGAAATGTTTATTCACAATACATAATTGGAACAAGTAATTAATCTAATGTAATACATTTTCATGCTGAATAGAAATACAATTTTTTCATAACTTCTAAAAATATTTAAAACTCTAGCGGTGCTAAGATTTGGTGCGTCCGATCAGAATCGATTGCTATTTTCGATATTTTCTGTAAAGATTATATTTCTAATGTTTAACATAGGAGCAGCATAGGTGTAAATAATATTTACAACAAAAATTATATGTACAAATTATAAATATAAGTTTTTTTTTTAATTTTTAACTAAACTTATTCGAAATTACTAATTAAGGCCATGAGAAGTTACTCATACAATAAAACATACAGCTTCCATCTGCGAAAAAACTTTACAATTACTCTGTGTCTTTGGTTGTTATGACTCAAATACACGGAGAGTCTATAAAAGCAGTTATGAGAAACTCTGATTATTGTTAAAATACTCCGAGAGGATGTAGAAGCATTTTTCAAAAAGGAAGTCAATCATAAGCTTTTTAAGCTTTTTGGAACAAGGCACATTTTTAATTTGATGGGGGTATTTGTTGTAAAATTTTAAACAAAAATATGAGGGTGAATGGTACTACTTTCGAGATAGTAAGTTGCTCGAAAATACTACTTTATCATTTCCCCAAACATTTTTAGAACATTCCACTCCTGGTACCCTAGATTCTGTATAATTAAAACTAATTTTAAGATAAAACTAATCCCCAAGAATATACAATAATTCAAATGCACATGCACTTATAGAGCTTTCAGGTCACCATCCTGGTATTAAGCTGTAAACATTAATGACTCCTGCAATACCCCAAAATAAATGTATAATGTGCCACAGTTACATTGATCTGGTTTGGTTTTCTTAAACACTTCAAATGGAGTACAAAGAATGGAATTTCCATTCTTATAGTTTAATCTAAAGAAAAACTTAAGGTAAGTTACTTCAGTGTTCAAGTTTTAAAAGTGAGCAGATCTCACACAGTTTTAAAACAAAAGGTTAAACTTCTAAAACATTTAGGGATTGGTAATAGATAAGAGATAATGGGAATAAGGAGTTAGTCGCGGCATTCGTTCCTTTACCCCACCTAAGTTTAAATCAGCATTAGAAACGTGGGCCTGTGTAAGCCAAACGGTCGCGCTTTCATTTACATAATAGCTTTTACTTTCACAGAGAAAAGGTGTGGTAATGTGATGCGGACTTTGTTGATCGCATTATGGACACATTAGTTGCATATATATGGATATTCGATATGATTTTTATAAATTAGATAATTAGCAATAATTATTTTAACCAACCAGTTAGCTCTAAGAATTTGTAAGTGTGAATACAAATTAAAATTTTATTTCAATGCCACCCTTATACGTTTAATCCTTTATTTATGCGTATTTTTTAATATTTATGTACTCATCTTTTTCAATAAACGTAAATTAAAATAACTTCTTAGTATTGCTCTTGTTAGATGTTTTATTCATTTTTCCTTAATTTATTTAAACAGGGTTGGACAAAGCCTGGAATATTTTTACATATCTTGAAATACTTATGAAAGTGCAATGAAACTTGGCAATTAATAGAATTACAAACATTTAGTCATAATTTATACCTTTGATTAATACCCTTGTGCATGCCCAGGGGACGGTCCACGATGGAAGTCTTGAAATTCTTAAATTTAATCTAACCTTGTGATGTACCTCATTTTCAAGACTTTTTTATTTACAATACCACCTCAAAAAAAATAATCCAAACAAAAACCATAGCTCCCTAAAGAGTTTAATATTCCAGTAGCACACTATACTATGGAAAAAAGTCTGGAATGTTTGCTATAGTAAGCATACTTCTTAGTGTTGGTCTTGCAGAAAATATAGTTCTAATGTTAAGGTTTGTTTTATTCTTTTTGATTTTCAGCTTTAACTTTTACGTATGGGATGGTTAAGGTTACGGCATGGCAATTGATGAAAAAACTATCTCTCAGCCGAGTGCCTCGATAAGCCCTATGTTTATTCCTCTAATTGAAGAAGAAGTGAGAAAAAATATAACAATAAAAGTGAACAAATTCAGAAAATATTATCTCCTATTTCATATATTTTATATTACTAAAAAACAAAAAATTTCCAACCAAACTATTAAAAAATTGCAGATCTGAAACGTATGTAATTTTTAAAACAGAATTAACCTTATTGTTTGCTGTTGAAAACCTGATGCTGTGTACAGAAATTTCATGTACCCGAAAGTTTTATTTTTATATAAATGAATTTTATTATGAAGACTAACGACCAAGTTGAAAATTATACACAGTTATTTACGATTTTAATACTTCGAATATTTGTGTTTCTCATTTCAATGTCCGGGTTGACAACGTACGATTTGATTTGCAAGAGCTTAGCACAAACATTCTATGTAGTAAGTATTTAAGCTATTTTTTGACTCCACAACACTCTTTAAAAAAGAATGTAACTAGAAGAAACGTGCGTATCAATTGAGCTCAAATATTTAGTTATGGGACAAAGGTCAAACAAAGGTAATATGGAGTTATCAATTCCTTTACCGATGTTCATGTTTATGTAACCCCAATGAATGTTACAGCTGATGCATTTCACATGACCTTCGAATACATTTGTATACTGAATATCGAGTACGTATCAAGATCGAATATGTATCGGTCTGTCTATAGAACTATTTGGGAGGTTAATAAACCAGAACCCTCCATTAGAAATGCTTATAAGAAATCCAACTATTCTAAATGAAATAAATAACGCTAAATAATGATATAGCTGTCGAGGATCATCCCAACAGAACCCTAAATTTTTGCGATGTTTATTATCTTCTATTTCTCAAATGCATGAAGGAACAAATGGAACGATTTTATGTTGGCCCGACTCACTGCAGATATGGACATCTCTTTAGTTTTTACGGACTCTTTTTTTAAATATGTTAACAAAAGGTTATTATAAAATCTCTAGTTTTAAGGATTACTTTGACCAAATTTCTAACATATGTACAGCCGCTCGTATATCTGATTTTTTAATTATTTTCTGGTAGAAGCGGACCTAAACGATGCATTAAAAACTTTTTTGTTAGTTTTTGTTCGTAACGAACGGTAGGTACCCTTTTGTTTTTCCTCATGACACCAAATAAAAATTTAAGTTAGTGTCAAAGCGTAAAACTTGAAATCGGTTAAGAAACAACATAAATCTAATGTTTTGTGGTTTCATAAATCGAACACAGTAATATAAGGCGTTTTAGAAGGCGGTCTCAGCTTCAAAGCCAGTACCATCATACAATGGAAAAATAAAGTATTTAAAACTACATTTATTTTATTCGTAGCTATTTTTACAATTGAGAATTCATCAGAAGAAACAAAGATAACAAGGGTTACAATTGTTACAGACAACCCCTTTACATTAAATCTATTAAATAAGCTTTCTAATTACAGACATCATGTGTAGCTGTGTAGATTCTTTGAGAAGAAAAGCTTTTTAAATATTCGAGCACTTTAACAAGCACACACAGGTATTATACTAATCAAAACTTACTTTGAAGATGGAGTCTTATGTATAAATTATTTGTATTAAATTTCCAGTGATGACAATTCTCTACATAACATTATTTTATTTGAAAAAAACTAGAGTTTTTCTTTAAAGCACTTACAACAAAACTTCATTCTAATATCATCTTATTCTTTCTCCTTGTACAGGGTGTTTCAAAATTCGTGTCGGATACTTTAGGATATTGTCCCTGGATGCTAAGTTCATTAATAATAATCATTTTTAATAATATTCGTAAGTGTCTGTCGTTCAAACTCAAATTATCTTGGCAACGGTTTATTTTGCAAACAATGAACAATTTTTTTCAAAATTTTATTCTACATAAAGCTAACTTGCACTTCAATCGGCTGATAAATAACAAAGTTAGTTCCACTTGTGTGACTAATTACCACTATAAGAACCGGTGAAAACTGATAAACACTGTTGTGTTTGGCTAATTTTTAACAGATCAATCACAATAATCAGTCAATTGTAACAATAATGTTTGGTTAATTAATTTTAAAATACAATTTCCAAAGTTGAACTTATATGCATCACTTTACTTTTTCATCATCAAACAGTTTTGTTTTAATTTTTGTAGCTTGTAACTTTTTTGTTTTACTTTGTAATAAAGTACATCAAGTTATCATTCAACAGATTTTGGGAACTTAAATCAGCTGACAAAACATGTAGAATAAAGTTTGGATAAAGATGTTCTCGTTTTTTTTATTTATTTATTTTTTTGTAAAATAAATCGCTGTCCAAGATAATTTGAGTTTAAAAATTTAAAGTTGCCGCCATTTTGAATTTTGAAATGTTGAAATTTTGTGAAAACTTCCACTGGTAGTTATTAGCATATTTGAAAAAGTCCTTATTATTTATGAGCTTACTAATCATTAAAGTATTCGACACGAATTCTGAAACACCCTGCATATATCTTTGTAAAAATTAAATGTTATTTTAAAAGGTCATGTATTTTAGCCAATTTCCCTCTATAGGAAAGTATTAGTGAACTTCCTCTGTAGGGAAGTAGCTATTACCTAAACAAACATAGGTATAACATATACCCCGTAGCCCCGTAAGCACACGGGGTACATGTACCCCATACTTTGGTAAAAAAGGTCCGATCGCGACGAAATTTGACACATACGTGAAGAACGACATTTATTACTTCGTTATTACTTGGAGTTCGAAAACCAGCACTATTGGTCAATTCTAAGAAGGGGGTTTTCAGCAAAATAAAATTTATTTTTGGGATTCAAGACTTTTTATTAATTTTATGTAAATGTAATTGTTTAAATTGGATACAGCTTAAAAAAATAAAACAATGTAGCATTTCGAATTATTATTCCACGTCAATCCGATGCTTAGAAATTGAATGTGCTAAACACAATACGCTGTCTAATATTATTTTTTATTTCACCTTCAAAAAAGAATAATTACCCTGATGTTTTAAGGGAGAAATCCCCAAATATTGTTTTTTCTAAATCAATACTTTTACTCTAATATAGGGAATTTCTTTAAATAAATATATATAGCGTTACAGATTAGGTCAAGACAAACATTTTTCACTTGGAACATGGGTCTCCGATGCCTATTTTTCCGTCTGTTTGTATGTGTTTTTTACAAACAAATTCATAGCTCCTAAACGGTTTGAGGTACAGCGTTGAGATTTTGCAAATTATTTGAATTTAAATTATTTTAATACTTTTTTTAAATTATTTAATGCTAAATTCCACGAAAACCATTAATTTAAACAAAAAGTGCAAAATACATAAAAGTAAGTCCATTTTACTGTATGCTGTTTTCAATGATAATTTATTTGTTAAGATTGGATAAAGATTTACTGAGAAATTAGATTTTTTTTGTATTGCTTGACCACTTTTCTCTATTTATACAATGTTAAAATATTTAGACAATGTAAAATGATTATTAGCATTGCTTGAGTGGATAAATGTGGTCATGCATTAATTTTTCAGTAAACCTTTATTAAATCTCAACAAATAAGATATTACTGAAAACTAAAAATTAAATATTATTGTAAATAATATTTACCATCGTATATTATTTTCGAAACACATTCAAACAATATTCCCTTACACTACACATACAAAATAAATCCTATGAAAATTCGCTGAGTACGCAGGTCTGCTGCAACGAGAGTATTTTCTTTTTCAGTTAGTTAAAGTAAATTTAAACTCTTTTTAGGATTCATTCTAAACTCTTTCTAACAATGCAAAATAACAAAAAAAATCTGTTGCAATGTTACAATACTTTTGTGAATCATACCTTCTTTATATGTCCATTTAAAAGTATCCTTTTTTATTTCCCTCCATGATATTGGCATAATTATCTTTGAGTGATTCTCTGCACAATCTAAAGCAGATCAATCTTCAAAATCCCGTTTTTAAAAAGCTTAGCCCAAATGTAAGTTTAAATAAAATACAAATAAAACTGATAATTCAGTTACTATTAACTATAACTAACATTGTAAAGTGATTCGCACACCTGCATTGTATTTAACCGCAAGTCAGGTTTGGAACTATCGCTCGATAACTTGATCTCAGAGTCTCGAGTAAACTTGACTTTGCTCGCTGAACAAACCTCACAGATGAAACTTGCAGACAGTAAATTACAAAGGGCCACTTTTAACAATGACATCTTGGATACTCGGGCCTCGGTTGGAAACTGTCTAAAATGTCGACAACACGCACCTCACAAACTTTCACTTCTTAAAACCCCCACAAAATACTTTCAATCACGAAATGACAAGGACCACTTTTAGTAGTGATTTGTTGGCGAGGATTAGCTTGGTTGGGGGCTGTGTAAAAGACAAACAACACGCACCTCGTGTTTACAGAGCGCATTGTAAACAATTAATGGCAAGCTCTCCCGAGCAGATCCTGAACATTTAAAGGGAGGCTTATCTCTCCGATTACAATTGTTTTCTTAAATGTGTGAATTTGTTTAATCTCTCGTCTCCTTTTCCCATGCGGTCATTTTTTTTTACATTTAAGTTCATTTTTCTTTAACGGACTGCAAGTACAATTTGTCAACAAAAGTGCATGACGTTAAGTATATTTATTAAAAACAAAATCAAGCTTACACGAATTGTCGTTTTTATTCATTTTGTTAGTAACGATTTGTTTGAAGAGATCTTATACAATGCTTTTTAAGGTTACATCGATATCTTAGTTACAATGAAAGAAGTTTAAAAACTGACCTCCAAGTGGCAAACAAAAACAACAAAAAATAACCATGTTATGCGGGGGCAAAATATGATACATTAGACCGGACTCATCCTCACGCACAGGTATTTAACCTATGTGGAGATTTATTTCTTAATTTAAATCTGTCCCATTATAAAATTGTAAATTTTATTGAAATAAAGATGTTTTGAATTGAATTGAATTAAAATTGAGATGTAATACTGTAATTGAATTAAAGAGAAATAATTAAATAATTTTGAGTTTTTGAAGGTGAAAAGACGTTGCGCGTCTTAACCTGGCCAGGGGTTGGCTGTTTATACAATAGTATGTATGTCATGCAGATCGCATCTTAACCGCTGACAAATGTTTGTTTTTCGACTTCTGGAAAAATGTATCAGCAACCAAAAAAGAACCCTAAATAAGTATTTATTTTTGGATTTCAAAATTCAACCGGTTATACAATTTTTTCCAACTCGTTTATTGAAGTGTCTATCACTTTGAAATATTTCTCTCAAAGACTCTTTCATCTTGTCTGCTATTCAATCAATCAACTGATTGTTTAATCTTTAAACTAACAAAAACAATTATCAGTTGGTAAAATCAGCTTGTTTCACGACCGACAACAATGCAAAAATGATATAAAATCGATAGCAGTAATCGATTAACGCTTTCGATTCAATATATAACTCACCATCGATGCCGACGCCGACGTTAGGCCCCATTCACACGAAACGGTATTGATGAGGCTCTTATCGTATGACAAGGTGTCGTCCGACTGGTATTTGTATGTAACCTTATTTGGGTGTTTAGACACGACGCGGCAGCGTGCCGCACGTGATCCATTATGACGGCAGCGCGCCGCACTTCAATGTCGTATGTATGGTCCACATGACAGCAGGGCGCCGCACGGCAATGTCGCATGATCCACATGACAGCAGCGCACCGCACGGTAATGTCGCATGATCCACATGACGGCAGCGCGCCGCACGGCAATGTCGTATGATCCACATGACGGCAGCGCGCCGCACGGCAATGTCGTATGATCCACATGACGGCAGCGCGCCGCACGGCAATGTCGTATGATCCACATGACAGCAGCGCACCGCACGGTAATGTCGCATGATCCACATGACGGCAGCGCGCCGCACGGCAATGTCGTATGATCCACATGACGGCAGCGCGCCGCACGGCAATGTCGGATGATCCACATGACGGCAGCGCGCCGCACTTCAATGTCGTATGTATGGTCCACATGACGGCAGCACGCCGCACGGCAATGTCGTATGATCCACATAACACCAGGGCGCCGCACGGCAATGTCGCATGATCCACATGACGGCAGCGCACCGCACGGTAATGTCGCATGATCCACATGATGGCAGCGCGCCGCACGGCAATGTCGTATGATCCACATGACGGCAGCGCGCCGCACTTCAATGTCGTATGTATGGTCCACATGACGGCAGCACGCCGCACGGCAATGTCGTATGATCCACATGACAGCAGGGCGCCGCACGGCAATGTCGTATGTATGATCCACATGACGGCAGCGCGCCGCACTTCAATGTCGTATGTATGGTCCACATGACGGCAGCACGCCGCACGGCAATGTCGTATGATCCACATGACGGCAGCGCGCCGCACTTCAATGTCGTATGTATGATCCACATGACGGCAGCGCGCCGCACGGCAATGTCGTATGATCCACATGACGGCAGCGCGCCGCACTTCAATGTCGTATGTATGGTCCACATGACGGCAGCGCGCCGCACGGCAATGTCGTATGATCCACATGACGGCAGCGCACCGCACGGTAATGTCGCATGATCCACATGATGGCAGCGCGCCGCACGGCAATGTCGTATGATCCACATGACGGCAGCGCGCCGCACTTCAATGTCGTATGTATGGTCCACATGACGGCAGCACGCCGCACGGCAATGTCGTATGATCCACATGACAGCAGGGCGCCGCACGGCAATGTCGTATGTATGATCCACATGACGGCAGCGCGCCGCACTTCAATGTCGTATGTATGGTCCACATGACGGCAGCACGCCGCACGGCAATGTCGTATGATCCACATGACGGCAGCGCGCCGCACTTCAATGTCGTATGTATGATCCACATGACGGCAGCGCGCCGCACGGCAATGTCGTATGATCCACATGACGGCAGCGCGCCGCACTTCAATGTCGTATGTATGGTCCACATGACGGCAGCACGCCGCACGGCAATGTCGTATGATCCACATGACAGCAGGGCGCCGCACGGCAATGTCGCATGATCCACATGACGGCAGCGCACCGCACGGTAATGTCGCATGATCCACATGACGGCAGCGCGCCGCACGGCAATGTCGTATGATCCACATGACGGCAGCGCGCCGCACGGCTATGTCGGATGATCCACATGACGGCAGCGCGCCGCACGGCAATGTCGGATGATCCACATGACGGCAGCGTGCCGCACGGCAATGTCGGATGATCCACATGACGGCAGCGCGCCGCACGGCAATGTCGCATGATCCACATGACGGCAGCGCACCGCACGGTAATGTCGCATGATCCACATGACGGCAGCGCGCCGCACGGCAATGTCGTATGATCCACATGACGGCAGCGCGCCGCACGGCAATGTCGGATGATCCACATGACGGCAGCGCGCCGCACGGCTATGTCGTATGATCCACATGACGGCAGCGCGCCGCACGGCTATGTCGGATGATCCACATGACGGCAGCGCGCCGCACGGCAATGTCGGATGATCCACATGACGGCAGCGCGCCGCACGGCAATGTCGGATGATCCACATGACGGCAGCGCGCCGCACGGCAATGTCGTATGATCCACATGACGGCAGCGCCATTGTCGGGCGACTCGAGCCGCATAAATTCGCCTCGTGTGAAAGGAGCTTTCACTACGTTTGTTTTGTATGTATTACTTCATTATAAAAACGAATAGCTGTCGTCCTCGGCTTACACTGATTTTTTTCGCCATAGAGTAGAAAAGAGCTTCTCAAGCCCCGCCACACTTATAAAGAAACGGCCGTTTTTTGCGTTACAGGAAACTAGTTATTTATGCAAAAAGTGCGCAAAGTACCACTTTGTCTGCACTCGAGAGGAATAGTTTCTCGAGTGCAGCAAATCGCTGTGCCCTGAGTTGCATATTAACCTTTTACTACGTCTGTAAAAAATATTCGAGAAGTTCTTGTAATGCCATGAGGTTTTAAGTTATGAATAACCTTGTAAAAACGTTCGGCACAATAAGCACTACAGCAGATGTTTATATCCAGACTAAATTAATGTTCAAACAACATTACTTGAGTCAAAATGAATTATATTTGACTGTGTTCTTAAGTCGAAACAGTGGAAGTAAACTGAGAAGGCTCAAACAAAAAAAAGTACGCAAAGTAAAACAAATATGAGAATTTCCTGTTTTGCGACGTGTTGAGTGTGGCATGTTCATATATAATTTTCGCTAAAGTATCATAAATTTTAGCAGGATTTTTTTAAATAAATAAAAACCCTTAAAATGCCCCTTTCATTACAAATTTTCTTTTTTTTCGAACAGACGTATGAAAATACAAATACCGAGTCAGTACCTTAGTGGCAAAGCTATGGCCCAGTAAATTAAACGACGCTAGTTCGTTAACATGCAGCCGCGGGCTTAGACCATTGTGTAGATCGCCGCACCGGCCTATTAGCCTAAGGTGACGGTTAGTTCAGGGGTTTTATACATAAAAATTTCCTTTAATACTATATTGATAAAATAACTTAGGACTTGCAAAATAAATACAGATATCAAAATCAATTACAATCTCTTGAAGTTTGGTGAAATTGAGAACAAATATTTAATATAAATATAAATATTTAAAAATATAAATATTTAAAATTGAGAACAAATTTTATTATTTGTACTCAAAAAAGTAGAGACTGAGACTCCCTAGATATTTTGAAGAACCTCAACATAAAACTGCAATCCGCACTGCAAAAGGGCGATTGTAGTGCATACTACCAATGACAATACAGAAGTAAGAAGACAATAAATGATGTTACCTCATATTAAAGTTTGGGAAATACTCGAAGAAGTTTGTTGGGATGCGATTTGCAATTCATATAGTCCAGTTGAAGCCAAGGAGTCAGTAAATACTGATTAAATTATTAAATTTCTGTTAACCGTTTGTCAAAAATCATACTACATACACAGACAGCTAAAATTACAAATCGCTTTGGGTGTCTAAAATACCATTAAAGCATTGTATTTAGTGTTGGAGTGGAGTGTAAAATAAATAGAAGTTTTCTTTCAACTTAAGCACACATAAAACTTAAAAAAGGAAGTTGACTCGCTTCCAAGGGTTGGGCCAAAAGTCACACATGAAACAATATTTAGTTTTCCAATAATGGGTTAATGTTCAATAAATTGCCTATGGATTTCCGAATAGATTATATTTCAATTCTTTCAATCAAAAACTTACCTCGTTCTTGATAGCCTTGATCATTTCCTCACTAACAATGTTTTTTATAATGTAAAGGCTTTCCTAAATTCAAGGGTGATTTTAACTAGTAATTGTTATTTTTTGAGCAGTTATGTTTTTTTTTACTTTTACCACTGTAGTTTTTACGATTGTAAATAACAATAATCGCGATGATCAGACGATATAAATTACACAGTATTTCCTATTTATTCCACAAAATTATCCAGTAAATTTATAGAAAAAAACGATTGATAGAACGATCGGATACTTGTATTAAATTTGTTATGTTTGTTTTGAGGTGCTGAATATCCTGTGAATTTTTTTGTATACCCAAAGAAAATGATATAGTGGGGTCAAATCGGGGGATCTTGTAAGGGAATAATCCTTCACTGATAAAATAAACTTTTGGGTTGCGTTTAAAAAAAACCCCTGTACAACAATCTTTATGAACTAGTTTTTTCAGATTGCATGATATTGATTTTAAAAATGTTTTTATAAAAAAATATCTAACTACTTATTATTTGCTAGTTCTTCATCCTACTTTTTTTCTAAATACAACGAATCTCAAATGTTTAGGCCCAATTAACCTAAGAAAAAAAGATCTAGTAGGCTATGTCACACGATCGCATCGGCGGTCATTGCTCGGTCGGTCGGGAAACGGCCGTTAAGCTTTTAGTGTTTTCAATTTTTTTTTAAATATCATGACCAAAATATTCAGTTTTTTGTAGAAATATTTATCTATTGTAACTCTATTTACCTAAAGATTTCATGATATTACATGGATTAAAAACTTAGAGAGCTAAGAAGAAAAGCTAAGAGGAAAAACTAGACCAAGCACTCTCGACGAGCGGCCGTCATTCCAGGAACAAACCGAAACGATTTTGTACTTTGTACCAACTGAACCAATCATTCTGCACTGATTGGAAACTAATTTCAAGTTTAACATCAATCGGGCGACTTTGCGAGACATTAATTACACTGCTAATTTGACACTAGGTTTCTTGGAGTGGATGTGACAATAGTGTTGGTTTAGCTTGAACTGATGATAAATCTTTCGGAAAACAGATACTTATATTATTTGAGTTACTCATGAAATCATATCTAATAACTCATTCACAGGCTTATACTTTTAATATGCATTATTTAACACTTGTTTACTTCCCATTTAAATTTGTCATGAAAAATCCAGTATTTTGTATTATTATTTTACGTCACCCGGTTGCGAATACAATTGATTTTTCATTGTGAGGTTAATAGTACACTACCCGCCCCCTGTTATGCTTATGGGAAATGAGTAAAATTCTATTTCTCGCTTATTTATCAAAATATTTGGAAATATTAAAACAAAATGTATCATTTGGTTTAAAATCTATTGTATATTAGTTAAAAAACATCTTTACGCTTTTGTGGCAGCAAACCTGGATGCTCATGCTCTATGTTATCCTTGTGAAAAATAAATAAAATTCTATATCGTCACTATTTTTTGGCATGTCTTGATAAAACTTGGTATATGGGTATATGGAATATGGTATAAGGGTATTTGATTTATGAACTCTTCTACTTGAGTTCTACTGGGAATTGACATAAAAACGTCCAATTTTCACATACTTGCACCTGCAGCCGCAAATCTGCATGCTCATTCCCCATGATATTCCTATAGAGAAAAATAAACAAACTGATATATTGCCATGACAATTTGAAATGTTTCTGAGAGCGTTGAAATTAAACTAGTTTGAAATGTAAAAAAATATGTTTGAAAAACAGAAATAAAAAGTGGCTACTTGAACCAAAATTGTCTAAAATAAAATATTTAAAATGTTTGGCAATGTCTTTTACGATTTAGTTTGAAATTTGGTAGTTTACGAACCCCTGGGAATCTTATAACATGGCAGCACCTACGTGTTTCCAAAAATGTAGGTTCATAAGCCATAAAATAAAATAAAAATTGATCATGGATCAGGGATCAGGGGAGAAAGTATGAGTTAGATTTTTTATACCGTTTATTCCCTCATGTAATAGAGAGACAAAACTTGGGATCTACCCTCTCTGATAGATATATTTTATTGCAGAGTTAATTTTTTATGTTGTATTAATTGTGTAATTTACATAAGATCAGCATAAAGCCGTTAAAGATGAAATTATTTATAAAAATTCTAAAAAAATAACTATTTATAAAATTTTTAAAATTTAAAAGTTTATTATAGGAATTAATTGAATTTTCTGTATTCCAGCCTATTAAATTTATTTGTTTATGGATAACTAGGGAGCCTATGCGCAAACTGCGCATTTTAAGAGAACCTCACCAACAATTAGAAGATTTTTTTTATATTTAAAACATAGTTAATATTATACAGTTTACCTTTTAATGTTAAATTTATTGAAATAACTATATTATACCGTGAAAACCAGACAATTTTGATTATAAAACTTCTTTAATTACAATGTTTGAAGTCATTACACCATCCTGTGTTACCTTTTGTTTTATAGTCTCTTTTACTTACACTAAAATATCAGAAAAACGTCGAACTCTTGAAAAAGCAACAAAAAGTTATCCGTGAGAAAACACAGGTTCTGTCAAGGGTTTGACCTTGCGCTTCATTAACTGTAATTGCATAAGCAAGCCTTATAGGAAATTGTATTCTAAACATTTGAAAGGGCATGTTTGTGTCTGAAGGTATTAAATCTAATCGGGGTATTATGGATGTTTTTCCAGGACCAATTATTTTTGCTGTAATGGTATGTTCACCTAAATGAGTTAATACCAGTCTGGCACCATTTATTAGTCCTGCTTTAGAATTTAGATTCCTTATTAAAATTACAATTGCATTTGTCCTCAGTGTTAGTTTGTGAGGTGGTGGCCCAGATGGGTTTCGTCAGTTTCAGAACTCTACAGAATACAGTTAGTCATTGTTGTTTCCATCAGCCAGTGTTGAATCACAACTTATGGCAATTGATTATAAACAACAAAATCATTTATCACTTCACAGTTATTGTTTTTCGGACAGAGAATTGCTGTCGAAAAGTATTTTGAAACGTTTTCTTCATTCATCATATTAGCATCAAAAACTTTTTTGACTAATAGTTTTTCATTACAATTACATTGCCTTGGGATTTTTACGGCTTCATTTGATGCATTTGATTGTATTTTGAGTTCAACGTTGCCTATAATTTTAACAACCACTCCCTAAAATCTTCGTCATCATTCGCACTCATGTCTATGGTTAATTTTCGTACTTGCACATAAGTCCATATGGGTTAACGTTTTACTGTCTATCAATAAAAGTAGCATATTTTCGTTTAAAAATTTCATGAAAAAAATATTTTTATTAACTATATCTAATGATTTTTTATACTGATGCAAGCTATTTTTTGTTTGTTTGCAATATAACCTCACTTAATAATCCACCTGAATGTCATCAGCTGTTACATTTCAATTTCAAATTTAGATGGCTATGGTTTAACGCAAGTTGGTCAGCACTGGACCGTTGAAAGCGCCCTCTAGAAATAAATCTAAGGCTTGGAGGTCGAAGCCGTTAAAAATAATTGTTCATTTTAATTATCAGCCGGTGCGCTACATTAATCATCAGTTTTAATGTAGCCAGTGCGCTACATTATAAGCTTTAAAATGACACCTCAATCGTAAAAATTGGTTAATTAGGACGACTGAAAAAGAATCTAACAGAAAACCCTTACTGTATTAAGTATATAATTTTTAAACTTTTTCAAGTTTTACTAATGGAAGTTTTAAATTAAAAGGATTTTTCCTCTAGATATCCCAAAGTTGTAGTTTCTGTCAATTCATTGAAGTCTCGCTCCATTGGAATGGAAGGTCCCATGATTTTTAAGCGAATGAGAAACTGTCCAGTTTATTAAAAATCCAACTCTCCAAGCTTCTTCTACATTCGCATTAAGTAATAGGAATAAGCAACTTCTTAAGTTGAAACAGTAAACTTATTTAGGGAAAATGAATAGTTAATACGTTAATACTAATTCAAACAACTCGCACAAGCTTTTAAGTGAGGTAAGTTAGAATTTCAATGCTGGTATTAATGTGGTATAAAGTGACATAACTCAAGGTCAAGGGCCAGAGATAACAAGGGCAACGTAGCATTATCACATGTCCGCATATGTCAAGTGGGGAGCTTATCCTACTCTCGCTGAAGCCGTAACATCTGAATATTCTCGGTTACTCTTTGTTAATAACAAATAACAAACGTAACTAAAAAAGTTTAATATTTGTATATTTCTCAAACGTATTCATGTTTACTGTCTGCAAATATCCAATAAGCCTAGAAAATTAAGATAAAGCAAAACTTAAGAAATATAATTTTTATCTAACACTTTTTAAGATTTTTGTATTTTTAATGTTTAAAAAATTACAGCCTACTAGCGTTTGCAATAGGGTCATTACTCTTTTCAATGAAGTAAAGTATTAATTGAACACAAGACATTTCCTTTGATTTGGAATTTAATTAAATTTTGCTATTGTAATTATTATTTTAATAGCAAAGTTTTAATGGCACCAACCAAAACCAGTAAGCATTTTTATTTTAACCAATTAGTTTGAACAATAATTTCCAAATTTTTGTTGGAATATTAAGAATTGCATTCTATTGGTCAACTAAACTTTTAATACAACAGCAAAATTTGATTTCTTATACGAATCAATAAACGTGTTGCGCCCCTTATATAATAATGATGAGCTACTTTGTAGAAAACAAGAATATTTTTCTTTCTATGAGAGATGACTTGTCCGAGGGCTTCAATTTTTCGTGTTGCTTATACATTGTAGAGTCCATAATTATTAAGAAATGATAGAATGTGAACCTTAAAAAAGCCTTTACCATAACCACAAATGAAGGTAATATACAAATTTTGGTATTGGAAATAAATTAATTGGTCTGTCGTGTAAAGTAAGTACGACAGTATTACACATCTATCACTTCCTTCGAGATGAAAATATTCATCTCTACTTTTAAATGATTTGGAAATAGCAAAGGTAAAGCTTGAAAGCAACGAGGATCGTTAACCGATTACCAATATAAATTCCATTAAACGAAGCGGGACTGAAAGGCTTTAATGAACAGGATCCCGGTCTTAAAAATTAAATGAACAGTGCTTCTGTCATCGCTATCCCCCTCGCTGCTCCGAATGCCGTTCCATGAATCATTTACTTTTAATTTGACTTCTCGAGATGAGGATAGTAATAAGGGTTAATAATTTTGAATGCATAAATTAAAATGAATATTTTTAAAACATGTCTTCTTATAAAGTAGGAAAATAAACTTTAATAAAAAAACTCACTAATATTTCCACGTTATAATATTAAAATTTGATTAGTTAATCGTTTACTAATTGATAGCTTATTATTGAGTATAATAAAAAATAACCAACGTATGCTATAAATATCCTCTACCTTGAATTCACTATCCCGTTCCAATTCCCTAATGTACTGCTAATGCCCAGAATAATGTATATTAGTTATCGTTTTGATATGCTTTGAGTTTCCAAAAATGTTAATGACATTTACATTACCCTCAGTCTTACATCAGACGTTACTTTATACACTGGCCTGCACCTTGTCAACAGTTCATGTCCAAAACTCGATCAGGCCTTGTGTTAGTATTTAACAAAAACCCCTTACTTTTACTTTGTAGAAGATTTTGGTTTATTTACAGTTACAATAGGCCTACGCCATACAACTATAACTTGGCAAAAATATAAAATTCATACATTTTATGTTGTAATTGAACGCTACAGCATTAGTTTGCTTTTCTATTTTGCACACGGTTTTTGGTAGATTTTCTGACATAAAAAAAGTCGATAAGGTGTTTGGCTTTCTTAAAAACCTAGTAGCTTACACCTTTCACTTCACTTCGTAAAAGTAGTATGTGTTTAATTTTAAATCTTTCTTCAAAATAACACTGTTTACTGGCGAATAAAAAAGTGGTTTAAAGTAGTTTAATGATGAGGTTATATTCAAAAAGAGAGAAGCTTAACCAGCATTCTGTACAATAATTTTCGGTTAGTTAAGCAGAGGGCTCTCGAGGCCAACCCCATAATATCTGATGACCCGGCCACAATGCCCGCGCCATTCAGTGTCGGGCTGGGGCTCATTTACTGACATTATTTTTTGCTTCTAGCTATGTTTTACTGGTCCCTCTAATGTGATCCCTCCAGTGTAATATTCTGTTACTTAGGAGTTTATGACCTGTAAAACGATTAATGTATGATTCCAACACTTAATTTAGTTTAATATTACTAATATAAATGAAAGTTTGATGCATATTTGATAACATTCCTGTATAATTCAAATTTCCAACCGAAATTTGTTAAACGATATGTGTGATGTTATATCAATGTGTGGATTTTATAATATATTTTTTTATCCTCAAATTTGAGACCCCTGTAATGAACATTTTTTCATTTATGCAATGAAATCTTTTTTTGCAGCATATCAAAAATGTTATGAACAAGGTAAAGGTTTTACAGAGATTTTTCTCCATTTAAAGAGGGTTTCCCTCCCTTCATTTCCAATGGTTTCCAGCCCATTACACGTGGAAGTTTCCATGTTTCATTAAATTGAGTTAATAGTATATTTCAGTGCTACTACCGAAAGTGATATTTTCTGGTGCGCGCTCAAGATTCATGTGTGAGGTGGAGCCAAACAAAGGAACACTGTGTTCATGTGTGCGGCGAAGATGAGAAAAAAACATCAAGACACAAAAATTCACACACGAATAAGAAGAGAAATTAGTAAAGAAAAAACTTTCATATTTCTCAAAAGAATTTCTTTTACAGGGAAATTTAAACATATTTGGAGGAATTCAAAACACGCACTATGCTAACAACAAAGCAAAACACTCTTTCACTGAGTGTTCCTAACGCTCATTCACTCAGTGAATGAATGTTAGGAATGCGTCTCGAAAATGGACTGCTGCATCGCGGCAACCTCCAACTTGGCGCCATCGAGGTCATCACCCGAAGACCAGGATCCTTATTTACGAAGGCCACGGAAGCCTGAAACAACGAATTAAAACTTACTTCTGCCTATTTCTGTTTACACTTACATAGTTAAACAGTAAAAACAGCTTATTTAAATACTAACCATAAATAGTGGGGAACTTTAGAGTGCGTGGTGGACGAATGGAAAACTAACCGAGATCAAGGGAAAGTAAATTTAGAGCAAGGGAAAATCAGCTGATCATCTTTCCCTTGCTCTAAATTAGAGCTTGGGAAACATCATTTTCGTTGATATCAGCTGTCATACAAAATAGCTACTTTTGGTGCAGAGTGATGAAAACATTGTTTTTAATTAATCTAACAATATCAATTTATTTAAATTTCATCAATTTTGTTTTCGTATTGATATTTGTATTTACCTGGTCAAAGAACTACTTTTTAATGTATTTATGTAAGAAAAAGAAAAAAGCCGGTTTTCGTGCAGAAAATTATGGCCAAACTATCGGGTAAATACTTTTGAGTTACATCTAGTTTGAAGTCACTTAACGTGAAGCTGTGTATTTTCAGTGTCTCAAGTCAATAAGCTAACCCAGGAACCCTAAGAAGCCCTCAAAGTACGGATTTGGAGCATTTAAGTAACATTGTAAAGCAAATAAAAAACAGCTGTAAATGGGAAATGCAAGCAACTAGCTGCCAAAATAATATCAAAGAATCAAAATATAAACATATATATTTTGTTCATTTTATTTATTCATTACGATAAAAGAAATATCTTTAAAAAAAATCAAAGAGAATAATCTATTCATCATAAGAAAATTATCAACTAATGTACTATACATTATTTGATAATTTTCTTATAATAAATAGATTTTATGAAAATAAACACTTTATGAATTCCACTAGTGTTCAGCATGATTCTATTATGGTCCCCTTCATATGTTTTTTACTGAGTACCAAAGTATCAAACTTTTCTAATGGAATCATTATAAGTCCCAATTTGTATTTGTTTAACTAAACAAATCTGTGCTTCCTTTGCACAGAAGAGAAAAGTAGATAGGAGAAATTCTGCATGAGAAACAAACACTTTGCGTACCGTACTTGTTGTATTTTACTATTTTGCATATTTGTTGATCTAGGAAAACGGCTGACTAACTTTACGAGTAACACAGATGGCCGAGAGATACAACTTTGCATATTTATTGGGTAGCCTAGTCCACCGGCTCGATTGAGGCGAGTAAACATCACCATAAGTAATGTAAAAAAGACGCAATCAGCCACATCGCGCAAAAAGAGGCATTTATTTACCTATAGTGGGTAAGCAAGATTAATTTCCAAAAAATTAATGCCCTACCTTTTCTATTGTCTTTGGGATATTCTCCTTAATTTATCGTAAACGGTGAGTCCAAATTTGTCTAACCCAAGTAATCTGACCAGGGGGCTCAAAATTGGTTTGGATATCTGAAGGTACACTGTTTGTTTTTACGCCTCTAAAGCGATTGAAATCTTAATTTACAGTTATAATCACTCCTAACCTTTAAACATTTCTCAGTAGAGGGCCCCGGTAGGCTTAACACCTCTTTATGAATACGTGGTAAGCTCCTATAAATTTGTTTCAGAAATTATTTCTGGGTACTAGTTTAACCCTTTCCCAACAAGGGTTATTGGGTTCCAACGTAGAAACTATACGAATTTAAAAGTCCTTAAAAATAAATTTTGGATGAAAAAATGAATAAAATACTTTTTCATCATACTACACAGAAATATCTGTTTTCTGTGCCTTACTCTTGGCTGGAAAGTTACTCTTTGCCGTTCACAGGTAAATTTACCGTGCTCTGGAAAACAGAAATAATGGAAGTCAACAATCAAAACAATCAGCTGATTGCAGTAAATCGACGTTTAATGCATGTTTATTGGTTACTTCAGAGGAATGTAGTGGGAGCACTGGTGGCGGTGGCAAAATGTTTGTTCATTGGCTAGGTTTGAAGAATTGAAAACGTAATATTAATGCAAGGAATACGTTATAATTAAAAAATATGTTTTAGCGAATTTCCCCTATAGGGAAGAAGCTATTACCATAGGTTTCATGGTAAGACTTAAGCCCAAGACCATGATAACTTTTCGTTTTCGGGCCACTAGAAGCAAAAAACACCATTCGTTCGAATTTTTAGATATATATACAGGGTGTTTACGAAAAACCCTTACAGACTTCGGGATATGGTTACTTACATAAAAAATAAGAAAAAAGTTCCGTTAATACAATTAAGGGAGTTATTGAAATTTTTCCAACAAAACAATGTGAATATTTGCTATAACAGCAATAAACAAGCATGTATTTTTTTATAAAAGTTGCAATAACTCTGTTAATTGTAGTTCGATCTTTATGATCTTTATATGGTTTTATAGAAAATAACGCAACTATATTGTCTCTTGTACAATTTCTGTAAAATTTACAGTTTTTTAGATATTAAATTTTGAAATATAAAAATGGCTACCATTTTGAAATGGTACAAAATAGAAACTTGATACACCGCACAAAAATAGGTCCTATTAGTCAGCATATATGAACCTAGTTTGAAGTTGATATCTTTAGTACTTCCAAATTTATGCAAAATCATGTTTAAAACACATACAGACCAACACGGATAACCAAGCATTTTAGGACCCATGTTTATAGGAACTTGTTTCTTATTTTTGATGTAAGTAACCATATCCCGAAGTCTGGAAGGGTTTTTCATTTCGTAAACACCCTGTATACTGTGTGTCCCCAAAAGTCCCAGAACGGTTTAATATCTTTTAAAGTAAGCCAGATATCAAAACAATATTTTGCATACCTTTTAAAACAAAAAAAAAACTACTTTTTGATGTATGTGTCATTTCTGCCCCTGCCCCCAAAATTGGATTTTGGGGGGGTAGCCCCAAAATTTTAAATGTAAACCCCATCGTGAGACTGCCCATTTTAAAGGGCTTGTTAAAAGAAACACAATGCCGCAAACCGGAGGTCGATATCGTGCTCCAGTACAAAATGGCAGCCATTCAAAAATTAAAAAATGCTGCCCGTCAATTAAAATTGAGTATTTTCTGTGTTCGGCAATTCACGTTTAAATCGAATAAGAACCACCAGCACACATTTTAACTACTTTAAAGATACACAAATTATAATTTCTTGTTGTCATCATCAAGGCTCAACCCTCAAAAATGGTTTCGGGAGGGGGGTAGGGGTTAGTCCAACCAATATCAACTCACATCGTATAACCACTCATTTTAATTTGCTGAGTAAAAAAATAAGCCAAAGCTTGTTTTAATTAAATTTCAAAAAAGTTACATTACTTGTAACAAATAAATGAATTTTGTTAGTGTCAAAATTATTTAACTAACATACTAATAGATATCCGCCTTAATGCGACCTTTGGCTCAGCGGCAAAAGTCTATACCTGCGGAGGGTCGCCTAGGCGTTACCTTTTAGAAAAGCCCCCATACATGAAATACCAAATATTTGCCACAAAAATAACTATTTGTTTTTAATTTCATTAAAACAAGCTTTGGCTTATTTTTTACTCATTCAGCATATTAAAACGAGTGGTCATACGATGTGAGCTGATATTGGCATTGGAGGGTTTTGCCGTGATGATGACAACAAGAAATTATTATTTTTGTATCTTTTAAGTAGTTAATATGTGTTCTGGTGGTTCTTATTCGATTTAAATGTGAATTGCCGAACACAGAAAATACTCAAATTTAATTGACTGACAGCATTTTTTAATTTTTTAATGGCTGCCATTTTGGACTGGAGCATTATATCGACCTCCGGTTTGCGGCATTGTGTTTCTTTTAACAAGCCCTTTAAAATAAGCAGTCGCACGATGGGGGTTTAGATTTAAAATTTTGGGGCTACCCCCCAAAATCCAATTTTGGGGGCAGGGGCAGAAATGACACATACATCAAAAAGTAGTTTTTTTAGTACTAAGAGGTATGCAAAATATTTTTTTGATATCTGGCTTACTTTAAAAGATATTAAACCGTTCCGGGACTTTTGGGACACACAGTATATATATTGTATATGTATGTGTCTGTTAGCACGATAGCGGCCATAAAAATGATCCGATCTCAATGAAAATTGGGTCAGACGTGTAAAGTGGTAATCACTTGGACGAATTCGAAAACCAGCCCGATCGGACCACCGGAAGGGGGGGTAAAGGGGGATAAACCCCCCCAAAAATAGGTTTTTTGTTTTTTACTAAAAAAAAAAAATTTATCGAATTTTTGTTGGCGCCATTGAATTCAGCTAAAAAAAATCAAACAATTTAGTATTTTGAATCATTGCTCTATGTCCATTGGTTACCGAGATACTGAAAGTGGTAAACACAGTACGTTGTCCCGATGTTAACCTTATGGGAAATAAGTAAAATTCTATATCTGTGTTATTTCTTAACATATCTTGATAAAACTTGGTAAATGGCTTCTTCTAGTTCAGATCTACTAAACATTGAATTAAAACCTCCCAGTTTTAATATAACTGTAGCAGCAAAGCTGCACACTCATTCCCCATGTTATTCTTATGGAGCTTACCAAAACATGTAAAATCCCGCTATGTTGGATTGAAATATGTTGTTTTGCATTTGAAATTCGCTGAGTATGCAGGTCTGCTGCAACAGAGGTATTTGTTTATTTAGTTGATGTAATGTTTCGGCAATTTATACGTTTCGCAATATCTCCAATACCACGTTCATACGCTATGTATGCACACTGCAGCCTATCAACTGTAACTCTGATGCGGCTCAGGATCATGAATGTAGTCTCTTAGTATTAACTTATAGCTTGTTTGGTTTGTAAGGGATTATATGAGAGCGCCGATTTAGTACATGTACAGATTATATTCACGGTGCATACTGGGATCTAACAACCCCATAACTCGTCAGAGATGTCCACTGAGCTTGTCACCTGCAACTTGGCCGCTCATCTCCCCGGCTCGTCGGCCTGTAGGTCCGAGAACTGTCAAGTAATCCCGCCCTCCCGATGGCCCCCTACTCCTGTTACCAGCACTTCCTCTGTTCTGTATAGTATAGTAGCCAGGTCTCAGTTATCTCTTACATCTCTGTATCTCTTTATAGATATTCTATTCCTTATATGTTTCGATTACGTCTGCATGCGCGCGTCTGTGTCATCAATGTGTTTGGTCTTGACGTTTTGTTTATTTTTTTAATGAATGATAATGATAAGCTTTTTTAGCGAATTTCCCCCATAGGGAAGTAGCTATTACCGTAGGTCTCATGGTAAGACCTAAGCCCCAGACTATGATAACTTTTCGTTATGCGGTCCCCAGAAGCAAAAAATACCATTCGTTTGAATTTTTAAATATATATATATATCCGAGCATTTTAGGACCCATGTTTATAGGAACTTTTTTCTTATTTTTGATGTAAGTAACCATATCCCGAAGTCTGTACGGGTTTTTCGTAAACACCCTGTATATATATATTGTATATGTATGTGTCTGTTAGCACGATAGCGACCGCAAAAATGTCCGATCGGAATGAAATTTGGCACAGACGTGTAAAGTGTTAATCACTCGGACGAGTTCGTGAACCAGCCCAATCGGACCTCCGGAAAGGGGAGTAAAGGGGTATAAATCCCCCCAAAAATGGGTTTTTGAGTTTTTTACATAGAAAAATAAAATTCGTCGAATTTTTGTTGACACCATTGAATTCAGCTCGAAAAAACAAACAATTTAGTATTTGAATCACTGTTCTATGACCATTGGTTACCGTTACCGAGATATTAAAATTTTTTTTTTAATTCATAAAAGCGAAGGATTTGTAATTATTATTTAATTTGTTGGACTTTTCCTATCGCTTCTAGTGTTTAAACTACGCTACGTTTCGAGAGGTATTGAAACTCCTCTCGTTTTCAAGTGACCCCAGTTAAAGTTTTGAAAACGAAAGGAGTTTCAATACCTCTCGAAACGTAGTGTAGTTTAAACACTAGAAGCGGTAGGAAAAGTCCAACAAATTAAATAATAATATTTAAAGTGTTGAACACAGTACGATGTCCCAATGTTAACTTTAAGGGAAATAGGTAAAATTCAATATCTTGCTTATTTTTCAACATATTTTGATAAAACTTGGTTTGTGGCTTCATCTAGATGAGATCTAGAGTTTGATGGTCTAAAATCCCCGATATTTCCATTTTCGTGGCAGCCAACCTCCATACTCATTCCCCATGTTATTCTTAAGGAGCTTACAAAAACATGTCAAATCTCGCTATGTTGGTTTGAACTATGTTCTTTTGCACTTGAAATTCGCTGAGTATGCAGGTCTGCTGCAACGGGGGTATTTTTTCTGAGTAGTATGATGTCAAGTGTCATACGTCACATGCCTGGTAAGTTTTACGGTACTTGCATGAAAACCCATAAAGCTTGCACAGTAAAACAGTACTTTCTAGTTTCTTTTAATTTCTTCCAATGATAGCAAGTTTCTTTCTTATTATTTTTTGTTAATTATATTGTATATGGCTAAATTCTTAAGACAATTTGCTTTGGAAAATTGAGATAATTGGCAGATTCTACTACAATATTGTCCCGTATTACCTTAAAAAATCACTGACCATAACTTTCGGATGGATTTAGTGAAAAAATATAACTAATTATAAAGAAGATATTTACACTATTAAACATTATTTACATTATTTCTACAGGATCTAATAGAAAATAATCATCAGATGTGATACAATAGTTAGGTCTAACAGTTTGACATGACAATATGTTGGGAGAGTAAGCCAAAGTTACGGTTTGATGCTATTTTGAATAAATTTTAATACTACAGGGTGTTTTTTTTAAGATTGAATAATGCACATATGGATGTGTAATGAGTATTGTTTTATTGATTTTTACATTTTGTACAGCCTATTATTTAAGTTTGATCACATTTAGTTTACATTATGTGCTCTAAGGTAAAGCGACAACACGACTGTGCAATAAAACTGACAAGGGCTATCGGTTTACCTGGTTTGCAGGGCTACGACTACACGACTGTGATGGAGCTGCGAGGGGACACCGTCTTGTAGTCGTAGTCTGCACGGCTTGATTGGGGTAAACCTTGAGTTTAGGTTAGGTTAGGTTAGGTTAGGTCAGGTTAGGTTAGGTTAGGTTAGGTTTGGTTAGGTTAGGTTTTGTAAAAAATAAATACAATAGTTTGATAGTATATAGATACTGCAGATATCACGGTGTATTTAATTACGTACAGTAGTAATGTGCAGTAATTTCTTTGTTTTCAGTGTAATCAAATGAAGGTAAAAATGTTGAGAAAAGTATTATAAACGGCTAATTTCTTAGTTAGTATAAAAATCCGCCGTGGTAACGTAACTGTAATCATAAAATGACAATTTAGACTTATGATTTACACATAAACAATTATGTGAAGTGATTTTAAAGGAGTAAATATTTTCTAACTAGAAACTCAGTTATGGCATGGATAACGTTTTCTTCAAGACAGCCTCGCAGGTAGCCGCGGGGGGATAAGCGGCTGGGGGCTCGGTGCAGACTACGTCTATACGACTGAGCCGCTAATTAGATTCGGCACCGTCGTGCTGTCGTAGCCCTGCAGATTTTTTTATTGGCCCCCAGTGGGGTCAGGTCGCATTCAGTCGTGTAGTCATACAACCGTGCTCTAACAGTCCGCCATTGGCATTTGTATAAAGTTATGCTCTCTCCAACAAATTCCCCAACACGTGTTGCGAGGTACATCTTTAAATTTCTTGCATTAAATTTTGTTATGTTTGTTTTGAGGTGATGAATATCCTGTGAATTGTTTTGTAGGATAGTTACTACTTTACATGTCTGTGGCAAATTTCATTCAGGTCGAACCATTTTACGCGAGTTATCGTGCTTAAGAACACACACATTAAAAACGCAACCCAAAACTTGGATTTTATCGGTGAAGGATTATTTCCCCCAAAGATCCCCGAATTTGACCCCACTATATTATTTTATTAGGGGATATATAAAAAAGTAAGGCCTACGAAAACAATCCACAGATTATTCAGCACCCCAAACAAACATAAAAAATTTAATGCAAGAAATTCAAAGAGGCACCTTGCAACATGTGCTCGGGAATTTGATTTAAAGAGGATAACTTTATACAAATGCCAATGGCGGACTGTTAGAGCACATAATGTAAACTAAATGTGATCAAACTTAAATAATAGGCTGTACAAAATGTAAAAATCAATAAAACGATACTCATTACACATTCATATGTGCATTATTCAATCTTAAAAATGGGTTGCGTTTTTAAAAAAACACCCTGTATTTTTTTAAATGTGTCAAAGGACAATGCTATGCTACCAATTGCTTCCATGGAGCATAACCATAAGATAAGGACATGAGTGAGAAGAATTAGGGAGGATGTAACTGCAACTTTACTTTGACTTTTTACTTATTTATTATTCAATAAGTTATTAAAGATAAAAGATCTGTTATTATCCATGCTTATAGCCCCTGAGCTGTAAGATTAATGTAAGACTGAATTACTTACTTGAAATCCATCAGACAGCTCAAAAATTATCATATACTTGTTCAGGACATGTTTCGACACAATAAAAAGAAGATGACACTATTGTGTCGAAACATGTCCTGAACAAGTATATGATAATTTTTGAGCTGTCTGATTTCAAGTAAGTAATTCAGTCTTACAAAAGATCTCTACTTTAAAGCGGGCTACACACGGTCAGTTCGGTGTGTCACTTCGGTGTGTTCATTTCTAACTGTTCACCTCTAACTGAACGCAATAATCGCCTCCACACGCTCACTTCTGTGTGTCAGTTCAACCTGCCATCCACGAGTCGCCGTGAACGCCATTTTAGAGTTGAGCCTGTGTTTTTATTTACATTTTTATGATACATGTTTATTTTGACCGTGTGTAGACCACTCTGTGTTTGATCATGTATACCATGTATTATTTTCCACAAACATTCTTCCCCTCTGAATAGTTGTATAAATTCAAGGAGAAAATCTTTGGTCCAAGCGGCCATATTAACTGTATTGAGTAAGACACAATATTTATAAACACAGACAGTTTTATGGGAAAGCACTTTGCTACACGCAGACGACGTCGCGACGACCAACACGTGCAAATTTCAGGCTACTAGCATCTGTGCGCATGCGCAGCTGACTGATGTGAGCAACTGAACTGATACGACCATACACACGCTCACTTCGGACTGCCATCAGTTAGATGTGTCACGCCGAAATGATGAATTTTCATCATTCCATCAGTTCAGTTTTTTGGTGTGAGCTCACATCAATTTTGCATACACATGGTCAGTTTGGTGTGTCACATCAGTGTGTTCACACCGAACTGACCGTGTGTAGCCCGCTTAAGGGGATCTTTTTAATAATTAAATCAATTTGTAATCCATCATTAACAACTGTTTGGCTTAGCAGCTCCTAACTCTTAGCCTTTTCTTCCCATGTGCAACTCCTCTTGCAGTAGTTTTGCTTGAAGAACATACTGTATTCAATTCATTTTTTCAATTCATAATATTCTTCATGGACCTAAATGCAATCAGCTTTTGGATGAGTTGGATGAGAATTTAAGATTTTCCTCCTTGGAATTAAGGGTCTCACCATATTCTAACAGCTCCTTAATTGTATTTTTAATTGTGAATTGTGAATATGAAATTAAAATTTTAATGTCCAAAAAAAATACATGGGATGAACATGGTTGGGTGGGATGGCTTGAACATAAGAGAATCATTCCCTGAAAACTTTGAGGTGACATACAACTACATGGGTAGATTCTTCAGTGATGACAGGACTTATGTAGCCCGTTGGCCAAATTTTAACTCCTTAATAGGGAAAAAACTATTATAAAAATCTTGATGACAAAAGAAAAAAACACCACTAAAATCACCAAAATCACCACACTCACCAAAATGCCACCTTACAAAAAGCCAAATACTTTATCAATGCCACTGATTTACTGGACCTTAATTGAAAAAGGACACTTTTGATCCCAATTTATTTATTTTTTTTCAGAATCATGATGGGGTAATAATGAGGATACTGCCTGGATTTGTATAAAACCTAAGGGTTAACTTATGAACGAGTGAATCTTAGTAAAATTACTATTGGTAAGTAATTTTCTAGGAACTAGACAAATTAAACAGGTTATTATTGGATTTCTAATATTATTTTAGAAGGAATTTCAGTGTGAGCTTACAAGGCAATAGTGCCAAATTTGTTTCCAAGTCCAAAGCTGTAATGTCCAATGGTTAACTAAGGAGCCTAGCCCTCTTTTGAAACAAAAAACCAAGTCCGGAAACTAATGTGTCATAGAGATTGATTAAAGGAAAAAAATCAGGATATGATCCTAAAAAATATTGCAGGGCATCTCTCTTAGTTATGCCCAGAAATAAAAACTAAAACTATCAGATCTAGTCCTGCAGCCGAGCCATGTGACCTTGAAGTAAGGTCGGACTAAAATTTCATGATTGGTTCTGGTACTATTTGATGTACTGAACAAGAATATGGCGGATGCCAGACAGGCATCCTTGGGCAACTTTGAATATCGAAGGTCAAAGTTCTAAGGACCAAAAATACAGAAGCAGATAATGAAAACAGACTTAATTTTCACGCTGATGACAATGCCGCAATCCGTTTTTGAAAATATCATTTTGTTCTCGAGATATCCTCAAATAAAGATTCTTCCCTATACAGTAGAACCCCTCATATCCGGCCTCCACGGGACCAAGCCAAGGCCAGATAATGATTTGGCCGGATAATCCAACCTATTATGAAAACGATGATTTATAACTAAATAATAATTCGTAGCTAATGAATTATGTCCAAAGTAGAGCTTTAAGTATTTTTTTTATATTTCAAAAATACACATTGTAATTAGTAAAATCAACACAACATAACTTAAACACCAATTGATATAGTGTTGGATCCCAACCAATTGATCTATGGATTTGAGTGAATTTTAAACAAACCATTTCCCTATTCAATAGTATTCGTTACGGTACCACCACAGCTTCCATTTGTGTTTATATGTCTGCCACACAGGGGACTTGATGAAACAAAACATTTAATTTAATAACTGCAATGGAACAACAGTTTAGAGGTTACTAGCTCAACTGAGAAGGGTACACATAGCGGTAAATTATTGGCTCAAATTCACTATCATTGAATCAGGGCGAATCCGACCTGCCAAAACGTTCGGCAAGCGATTTCCTGCGGTAGGCCTTACGAGCGTGATGTTAGAATGAGTCACGCCCAACGTATTACGTTCGCATTCACCTGGATCATTCTAAGGTTTGAAGTAAACTGGAGCCATAAACAAAAAGAGAGATGGTACCATGTAAACAAAAGAGCTATCCAAGAAAGAATAAGAGGGAATATTTGTCTTTAAGCTGGGAAATATGTTTTTATATAGGCTTCAAAGCGGCCGGATAAAACGAGGACCAGTAAAACCGAGGCCGGTTATGAGGGGTTCTAATGTACATTTATTATGGGTGTTTCCAAATTAAACTTTTTTTTTCTTATGTCTCCAGTTCTAATTACATTATAAAGTTTTTTAGTCTTAAAGGTTGTTAGTCTTAAAGTTTGTTAGTCTTAAAAGATTAAGTGTTTTAATGGTTTTAATTTGAACTAATAATAATTTAAGTACGATCAGTCAGAGACGATATACAAAGCAACATTGAACGTAAAAAGATTTTTCAAAAATTTACTTTTACTTAAAGGTTTATATCTCAGGTTCTAAGCAAGTCTAAATATTAGGTATGGCCTTAAAACACTCATCTGATCTTTGGCTTTCATTTGAGCCATTTTCAACTTAAATACGACTGGGTAAAAAGAGTTATAACCATTCAAAAACCATACAATCTTCTAAATTTAATGATTTTTGTTTTGTTTTTCTTATATCTCCAGTTCTAATCACATTATAAAGTTTGTTTCAGTCTTAAAAGATTAAGTGATTTAATGGCTTTAATTTGAACTAATAATCGTTTAAATGTGACCAGTACGAGATGAGTTAAAAAGCAACTTTGAACATAAAATGAAGATTTTTCTAAATTTACTTTTACTTAAAAGTTTATACCTCAGGTTCTAAGCAAGTCAAAATATTCGGTTTAGACCCAAATATTGTGTATTATTTCATTGTAATCTAGAGGGATTGTGGGCCATTGGTAGTCTTATTTGTAAGAGAAAGTACAACATGAATTGTAGCGATCAAAAAGCTTTTATTGTTCATTAAATGTTGACAATTTGCGATCAGTTGACACAAACAAGGTATAACTACCTTAAATTTTAAATGGAATAAACATGAAAAAGAAGAGTTCTAATGGGTATATAAATATTACTTCTTAGTGGATGTAACTTGGTATAATTAGTATTTACAAACATTTCAAACTGACCATAGAAGGTATAGTACATTTGTTACCATATTTACATGACATAAACAATTATCTTTCGACCTCAAACAAATAACAGAAAAATGGTCCCATATAAACCAAAAACAATCTCAGTCTTAAAATAAAAGGAACAATTTCATAAAATAAACAAGAAATTGAAATCTGTACATACAATATAAAATTATGTATTTACAATATTATTTACAAACTACTGAAAAGGCACTGAAAGTTCCATTTTGGAAGCATACTTAAAAAAATATGAAGAATTGTTTTATAGACTTTTATAATACATATATACTCAAATAAAAGCATATTTATAGACTTTTACACACTGTACATAATATATTGTTAATTGTAACAGTCATAGTGATAAGTATATAATTCGCCAAATCACTGTTGTCAGAAACCTCCTTGTTGAGTTTTTAAAGACACCTTTATTGAACAAATAAATAGTAAGAAACCAATAAAGCTTGAGCTTAAAACTTCAACACTAGAAACTGCACCGTCGTTGACCATAGCACATGAAATTAAAGAATATTAACAATAGTACTAAAGTAACTTGAATTATTATTTTATAAAAATTGGTCATCAACCGTGCAATTCTTTTTTTAAGAGTTAATTCATTATTGGAAGGAAACCGGGTGAGTCTCCGCCAGTCTCTTTTCCCGATTCTCAAAAGGAAGGAACTTGAAACAACCTATTTGTAAAAGCTATTATGAAAAGTTTCAAAATAATTAAAATTTATTTCTATTTGTTTATACCTTGTGTAGTACAAAATTATGGCTACATACTCAGCCCTATTGCTCGTACATCCAAGATCAGAAAAAGAAAATGGTACTGTAAATTAGGTTACTGACTTCTTTTGCACAATGAGTGAACACTCGGTCTTTATGTTTCATTATTTAAGTTTAATTTTGAGAGGTTTAAACTTTTATTTCAACAGCTTGTAGAGCAAATGATTAAAATAAATAAAAAAGACACATTAGATAAAGGCATATTTATAGTCATCTGATTCCAACAGCTTGTACTAACTACATGTTTGATTGAGCTGATGGTTTCTCTTCTCAATGATGATCCAGTGACTGAAACGGTAAAACTGGGTACTCATCCACATAATAATCATATCAAATAATTAAAGAAAAATACTTTCAGAATAAACTTTGTTTAATACCAACACATGACTGGATGGTTACGCTTTTAAAAAAATTTAATAAAAATTAGCATTATACATGAAAAATGATTAATCTTTCAAATCACAGGGGTTTTAAAACCAAAAATTATGATCATTAATAACATTTCATTGAGTTTGTTGCTCTTTCAAAATTCATGTTTCACTAAAGTTTTGTTCCACACAAGCCAAAGTTTGAACATCAGCCACAAACTTGACTAGTCACTGAATCGATTGACACCAACAGACTTTGACACAAGTCATCCAATTGGCCTCAGAAACTAACTTCATAACAAGTTCTGCAGTGATTTAATCCTTAATATTTGAGATAAACCAAGGAAAATTGTTCAAAACTCTTGAACAAAAATTGTAAAGAAAAAAATCTTATACAACAATTCCAAGTTCAAAATAATTCCAGAAATATACAAAGTACTATCTGAAATTGGTACCTATATTGTGTAGGTAAATCATATCAAACTCAAACTAACAATATAATGCATTACATAAATTGTACTCCAAAATCAGTAAACAATATAACCTTATATTAAATGCTGATACATAAATCATAAAAAGATTTCTGTAAAGAAAAACCAAAAGGAAAACATTAAAATGAGCCTTAAGTATAGTGTTTAAACAAAAAATATCTCAAAAAATTCGCCTAATGATCACAAAAACAAAATTGGATAGCACTAATTAGCTCAAAAAGGATAATAACAAATATATACTATACCCTACTAATAATTACAGAGTTATAAGAATGGATTGAAAAGTCACATTACAGTACCGTAGATTTAAACAGCAATTACTAATAACTCTAGAGTTATGAAATTGAAAGTGTTTGTAGTTTTTTCTACAAACTGTGAACTCATTTATAATGTTTAGTTGGGGTTTGTCAAAAGTAGTTTTCGCTTAGGAGCAGAGAGTTACATTTACGGAAGCAGACTGGAAGTAAAGTTTTAAAATTGAGTTCACAAGTGTATAAAAACCTGTAAACTTTATGAATTTTTAAATGTGAAATGTTTACACAATTCATGAAAGAAAGCTAAAAAACCTATGGAGTGACTTATAGAGGACTATGAAGTCTTCCCTTGAGTGGTCGAATGGATCTACGAGCTTTTGCAAAAAGTTGATTTGTGGTTAAAAATGGATGGCGCATTTTCAGCACCAATTGTAAATAGTGATATTGTATTAAGTAAGTAATTTATCAACATCCACAATAATTCTACTATAGCTAGAGAATTATGCAAAAACCAAATAATGTTTTGGAGTAATACAACTCTTACCTCTTGAGCGAAAACCATTTGACTAACCATAAAAAAATGACCGACCATATAACCAGCAATTCATTGTTGTGACTTATACACGGCAAATAAGCTGATCAAAAATAAGGTGAACAACTGATTTTTATTTAACGTATAATCTTTTATTCTTAAACCTTGGAGGTATTAGTACTGCAGTTAAAATTTAGACTACGGTCTTTTTAATCTCTGAATCTTGATTCCAACCATTATTAAGAGTTCACAAAGTACATTTTAACTGTACAAAAGTGAATGAGTATTAGGGTAATGAAACAAAAAACTATAAAAACCTATCTGAAGTATTACGTTGCACCCACATTAAAGACCCTAAGTCTTGTCTTCGTCCTATAAGTATTATGTGAGATGGATTACAACTAGCTTTAGAAAACATTCATAATCTTTAACAAGCTCTCAGAATCGTTGCATTAGACATGATCGGAAGAATAAATTTTTCAAAGTATCATCGTAGTTTAAAGAAAAATATTATTACATAATTATCTATGTAACTAGAATAGTAGTTTTCTTTTCGTATAAAAATATACAAAATTTTTAAGAAAATATAGCGAGACATTTAGACAGTGGCAAGCTTTCTGGCAACAGCGGCAGCCCTTATCTTAAACCGAATGTCATGTAGTACCCTGTAGAATCGCACTCACGCACCGACGATGCGTCCATTCGTCACTAGGTCTAACTCACCAACACGGCAACGAGTCGCCACGGGACGAGTCTTCCTCAGACTTCCGTCCCGTCCTCGCCCTCGTCCTCGTACAGAGGGCCGTTCTTCTTGGGCTTGGGCGGGGGCTTGGGTGGCACCTTGGGCCGGGCAGGGGAGAGGGGCCCCTCGGCCGACACGGTGCGGGGCAGGGTGGCTCCGTCGGGGCCCGGGCGGGGCCGGCGTGGCGTGGGCAGCGTGGCGCAGTGCTGCGGGGCGCGTGGGGCCCCGGGGGCCGCGGGGGCCTCCGCCGTGAGACTCAGCACGGAGCTGCCGTCGGCCGTCGTGCGCGGGCCGAGGTTGTCGTACACCGGCTCCGCGCGCAGCAGCCCCAGCGGGTCCTCCAGCAGCGTCGGCGTCGGCGCGCTCGACCAGCTCGGCACGCGCGGCCGCCGCGGGATCGTCACGTACCTGCGCACACAATAGTCAATACTCAATAGTCAAAATATCTTTATTCATCTTATTTGTACATCCAGGGTACATGAATGGCATCTTAAATAAATCTTAAAACTAGAAAGACAAGAACTGAATTGAATTGAAAATATCTTATTTCATAAAGTATAAAATGAGATATACATTGAACGGTGTCATTCTTATACTATATTAAAATAATACAATTTCTAAAAAAAGCATTTGAAAAACACAATTTAAAATTTAACACAATTAAAAACATAATTGAAAAACCTATAACTTGAGTTCATTTAAGTCATACAAAGGTTTTTTGATTAAATAAAGTTTTAACCTTTTTTTGGACCCTTTGAAATCATTAATATCTCTTAATACCACAGGAAGTGTTGATAAAAATATAGCACCTGCATAAGAAGTTTTTTTGTTAAAAAATTCAAGCTTGTGGGAGTGAATAGCAATTTTATTTCTATTCCTGGTGAAATAATTGTGGCTATCCCCTAGCCTAGGAACCAAATTATTTATGCAGACATGTTTAACGTGAAGTGTTACATAAAATACGTAAAGACTGTAAACAGTCATTATGCCCGGATTTGCAAAATGGATGCGAACAGAATCATTAAATTTCAGATTCAACATGGTGCGAAGTGCTCTTTTTTGAAGAAGGAGAATTCTAACTAAATTTTGTTTCTATGTTCCACCATAAATAGAAATACCGTAATTAATTGCAAATCTATAAAAGCAAAATAGACAGTTTTTAATATATCAATAGAACCAAATTTGGACATTCTATATAAGTCATAAATTCCCGAGGTTACTTATGGTGGGTGAAGAAATGGTAAACATTCCACAACCAGATTTTCATGGTTTCCCATACGTCAATTTGAATGAATAAATTTATACTTGAATTAATACAACTATGAAGCGCAAGAGGGAAGGAAACTTATATACTTATAATTCGCCAACAACACACCAACCCCTCGGAGGCAGGCGAAACCACATGAGGAGTTCCGAAATATCTGAAAATTCCAAAGTCCAAGCGGCTATCTAACGGACATCAATAAACTTTTAGGCCAAGATATAAAAAACAACAAACAAAATTATTCATCCAATAGGAAATGACGTCTTGACAAAATAAAACAAAATGCTCTGACCAATGACATACTTAGTGGGATCTTGCGAATAATACTCGTTGGTTTTCAATTTGTTTTCTGAGGGACATGTCTGGCACTGGCCAAGGATGAGTGAAATTTCCCTCCCTCTTGCGCTTCATAGTTGTATTATTTCTACTATAATTGAGGCATAAAAGAGCTACATGCAATATAAAACCAGGTTAACAGTCAATCAAACGACATAATTTAACAGTTTAACCCTCCATTATGGTACATTGCTAGCATAGTACTGACACTGTACCAGAGAAACTGTAAGTGTGGAGGTTTTATTGCATGTGAACTGTGAGTTGTTATTCTGTGACACGAATAAAGCGACAGGAAGGAGTGACACATAGATAAATGATCAGCATTTTTGTGCACATTTTTCACTGATGGTAGTTCAGTCGCGATCGGATTTGAGAGTTAATATAGTGTTCGTATATATAAATTAAAGCTTTTTAACATGATGAAATTTGTACGATTTAATTTAATTTAGTAACAGGCCTACTTTGGGGCAAATAGGTTATTTGGGCAGATTAATAAAAATAGTTAATCTTAAAAATATCTGAAAGTTAAATTCAATTACAAGTTGGGCATGCACAAGACCTAAAACAATGTACTTTTAGTCCAGCAGTTGTTAACAAGTCTAACGTTAGTTGGGACATGCTTGTCCTCTTAACTAGTTTGGTGTAGGTTACCACACTGATCTTCCTTTAGATAACATTCTGGCTAGTGAAGTTTGTTGTTTTGATTATTAAAATAAGTTTTACAACCAAAACCAAAAAAATATTTATTAAATTGTGTCATTTAATTGAAAATTAGTTTTAAAAACTAATGAGAAACTTCAGTAATGAGAAACTGAAGACTTTGAAAAATAAAATATGACATTACAAAACATGCCTTTTGAATTATTGCAACTAAAAATATCCTCTTTTTTTAGACCCTTTCTAGACCCTTTCGGAGTTTTAAAGTTCTATCCTTCTCCTTTTAGGTTATAAAGGATTTAGCAATGAAAAAGATTTATAGAACAGATTTTAAAAACCAAATAAAATTGCCATAGCCTTTCTACTCAAGCTGGAAGAATGTTTTGACTGACATTATCATAGGCTGTTTCTTATCTCTATCCTTGCTGTGAGCTTACCCCGGGCGGGTGGGTGAGAAGGGGGACTGGGACCGAGAGTACGGCAGAGTCCCGTGCACGGGAGACGTGAGGTGCGGCGGCGTGCTCAGGCCCCGAGGGAAGGCCAGCAGGTCGGGGGGGTAGTGGGGGGGCTCCATGAGGGGGGGTGTGGTAGCCACCGACTCTGTCGACCGCTCCTCAAAGTCACCCCCGACACTTGTCCCTGCAACATGAACGACCACGGTACAATAAACTTGGGGCCGTCTCCACCCAGAGGACGATACTGGCTATTAGACTGGGGGGGGGGGGGGGGTCAAAAAGAAGAATATACCTTTTTTGTTCATTATAAGTGTAAAGTTATGGATTTTAACCATTATGCAGATGCAACCCTCACTCTTAGAAATGAAGTGTTCTCGAGTTAATTCTCATGTACATCAAGCATTCAATAAGTGTACTTTGGTACACGTGGCATATATAAATTAAAAAGATTTCAGTTCTGGCCAAATATTTAAAATGGTAAGATAATCTGGATGGTTTATTGCCATCATTATCTCCAGTCGACACACGGTGCTCAGCAGCTTTTAAGTTTTAGTAGGGCTCTTCCCTTAAGTCTGACCGTCATAAATTTTATGTCTAGTTGGGAGTCCGGCAGATCACACGGCAAGACGAGCTCTTTTACAACCGCACCTAATTTATTAAAATCAATTAAAAACGATAGCAGTCTTGATAAAAAAAACGTTTGTTTACCACTAATCCAACCAAATAATGTCTCTTGATTTACTGGTAGCTAGAAGGCAACATTAAAATAATAATAATAACTTTAATCACAATGTCACTATTTAATTCAGCGAACATTTCTACACTTAATGTAATTTTCTCTCAACATTTCTGTTATTTACTTAAGACTGCCCTCAAAAGATGTCCTAGTTTATTGCGAAATCAGTTTTTCACAGTACTGATTGTATATTATCACATACAAAACAGAATGCTCAGCAAACAAAATGCCAAACTTAACTTCTACTTAAAAAATTTTTTCAGGTATAAATTTTATCAAAGCTGACTGCTGTGATAACTTTTCTTTACAGTTAAAAGGTTGTCATTAACTGTTAAAATGTCACCATTTCTATTTTCAGATTACTGCCACGAAGTTATTTTCCCCCACCTGCAATGTTTAGGCGCTTTGTACTCCTTAGTAATGATTGAGTAAAATAATAGTTTGTCTCCCAGCGGTAGACTAAGTAAACCCATAAAAAAACATTGAAATCATTAATAAAAAAATCGAGCACCTTCAAATTTCTTTGCAGACATGCAAATATTTTGAAGCTCAACAAGATTGCAGGTGCTAATAGCTGTTTAGTGGCAGGAATATTCACAAAAGAATAAAATTGACAACAATCAGCTACTAGAATATCTAAGAATAAGGCATGTACGCATGTTGCAACAATCAGCTGATACCTGGTGCATGAATGTTTACAGGTACTCGGATGCAGGCACTGGTTGGAGAATGGATTTAAATGGATATTGTTTGTTAACCCGTTGGCCTTGCATCACGAAACTGTTCCGTGATAGCTGACGTAAGCCCAAATTTCGCATCACGGAACCGTTCCGTTCGATGCTGCTATCTATCGGGTAATTCTGCAAACATCTGGCCTAGTAGTTCACTGGTTTGCTGCTAGGGTCGATTGTAGGCTTTATGCGCCAATCGCTCTCCAGGCCGACCGTGGTAACGTAGCTCAATCGGTTACGGCGCTATACTGACGAGTATAGCGTCGAAGCCGTTCTGAGGTGCATGGGTTCGAATCCCGTCCATGCACAATCCCTATTAGGCTTGCAAATGTGTGGCGTAGTTGGTGGGAGGGCCCACCTAAAATAAACGGTGACCGGCTTGGGTGGAGGTTGACGGCATTTGTAGGTGTAATAGGGATTGCAGTGGACACCTGTTTTGCTTCTTTTTACCCTTCTATAGAGGAGGAGGACACTTTTTAGCAAATTTCCCCTATAGGGAAGAAGCTATTACCGTAGGTCTCATGGTAAGACCTAAGCCCGAGACCATGATAACTTTTCGTTTTGGGGCCACCAGAAGCAAAACACACCATTCGTTTGAATTTTTATATATATATATCTATCTATCTATCTATCTATCTATCTATATATATATATATATATATGTGTGTCTGTAAGCACGATAGCGGCCGTAAATATGGTCCGATCTTAATGAAATTTGGTACAGACATGTAAAGTGGTAATCAATTGGACGAGTTCGTGAACCAGCCCGATCGGGCCATCGGAAGGGGGGGGTAAAGGGGGATAAACCCCCTCAAAAATGGGTTTTTTGAGTTTTTTACATAGAAAAATTAAATTAATCAAATTTTTGTTGGCACCATTGAATTCAGCTCAAAAAAACAAACAATTTAGTATCTTGAATCATTGCTCTATCTCCATTGGTTACCGAGATATTGAAAGTGGTAGACACAGTACGTTGTCCCAATGTTAACCTTATGGGGAATAAGTAAAATTCTATATCTCGCTTATTTCTCAACATATCTTAATAAAACTTGGTTTGTGGCTTCATCTAGATGAGATCTAATGTATTTTAGTCTAAAACCCCCGAAATTTCCATTTTTGAGGCAGCAAACCTGCATAATCATTCCCCATGTTATCCTTATGGGAAATAAAAAATTCTATATCTTCCTTATTTTTTAACATTTCTTGATAAAACTTGGTACATGGCTTCTTCTAGTCG
This sequence comes from Flexamia atlantica, assembly GCA_035578135.1. Lineage (NCBI taxonomy): Eukaryota > Metazoa > Arthropoda > Insecta > Hemiptera > Cicadellidae > Flexamia > Flexamia atlantica. Next base: position 6,440,492 of record JAQJVK010000019.1, read on the forward strand.
AGATCTACTAAACAATGAATTAAAACCAACCAGTTTTAACATACCTGTTGCAGCTAACCTGCATACTCATTCCCCATGTTATTCTTATGGGGATTACAAAACATGACAAATTTCGCTATGTTGGATTGAATTGTGTTCTTTTGCACTTGAAATTCGCTTAGTATGCAGGTCTGCTGCAACGGGTGTATTTTATTTTTTATTAATTAATTCAGCATATGTATAATCAAAAGGTCATAACCAGACAAAATAAACATGTTAAAATTAAAAATTGAGAAAAAACAGAAAAATTGGCATGTTAAAGGGTTAATAGGATAAACCAGTGATGCCCATAAGCACAATAATTAAAAGGCCAATGGGTTGATGAAATAGATGTTTACAAACTGGGTATTTATTTAAGATAGGTGGAGGGGAAAATTTGGGTATTTCAGGAGAAAAGTGCATTGTCTCCCCCTTAAAATTGTCTCACTTCTCTTCACTCAAATAACTACACAACTAACACACAAATAACTATTGGCTCAGATAGGGGTGCCCATCCCCCCCCCCAAGGCCCATGGCGCCCTCCCCCCCAAATTAAGCAAACACCTCCGCCCAAATTTGGGTAACCCCCTCCCCCACCTCTTCATTATCAGCAATAAACTGAAACTGAGTATGCCATGTATTGCAACAGTGCGTTACTAATTTTTTTAAATACAGTTTTTGCGGCTCTTACTTGAATGAAAATGAATATAAATCAATCATAAATTGTAATCAATAAAACCCTAAGTAGTTTCATATGCATAACATTAAATATTAGTCAATACCTCTCGTAATTTCTGAATTTTAATAAGATATTTAATTGCATCTTTAAAATTTCAGTTAACAGTTAACAAAACCACAAAAATCAGTCGTATGAAATTTGATAGATTTGTAAAAGGAGTTAATTTCTTTATATTTTTAACACTTCTTAATTTTTTCATAAAATAGTATTTTTGTGTCTTTATTAATTCAGTTCTGATTATTTTTATTGCTGCAATAAAGGGCTGAACTATTATGCAGCCGACCATTGCGGCCAATATTATGTGTGATTGTAGCTCTTCGTGGCGTTCGCAAAGTTACTTCCGCTGTTTTTCACATACATATGGGTTATATATTCACATAGATATTCACATGTTTACATTATAATAATGTGAGCGATAGCACAGTTAATGATATTTTAATAACAATACATTTTTTAATATTATTAATAATGGTCATCCTTCTCTGAACATACTTGAATTTTCAATTACCATCATCACAAAATCCATACTTTTTTATAGTTCAAAAAATCCCCCCCAAAATTTTACTGATATCCCCCATGTTCTGGGCACCCCTGGGCTCAGAGTTGCGGACTGACCCGTCTCGTCGAGCAGCTGCCGGTTGACCTCGGCCAGCTCGGCCGGCTTGTCCTCGTAGCGGCGCGGGGGCTTCTGCACGGGGTTGACGACCGTGAGCAGGCTCTTCTCCGGGTGGTGGGCGGCCAGGTCGCCGTTGGGGGCGTCCGCGGGCGGCTTCTTGGGCGGGGGGCGGCGCTGGCGGCGGCACAGGCAGCAGCACAGCACCAGCACCAGCACCAGCAGAGCCAGCAGTCCCGTGATCAGCCCCAGGATCAGCGCCCAGTTCTCTCCCACCCTGCACAACACGGCACGTCGGTAACGAGTGGAAATAAGGCTTACACCTTTCCTAAACAGTATTTTTGGCGCACCTATGCTAGAGGAATTTTATTTTTACTTTAACCCTCAAGCAGGCACATGGGGAGTTTTCCTCCGCACATGATTTTATTGTTAAAATAAACAGACACAAAGGATGTCTGCAGTAGTGTCCGACTCCGTACCTCAAGCACCTCATTCCAGGAATTCCCTTGAACCATTTATACCTTCCCACACCCCCTTGTTACCTTGTTATTTGCAATTCAGTGATACCGTGTCAGTTTGTGGAGCACCCTCTCCCGTAACACAGACCTTTTCCATACTATAAAATTACTTACTATGTTTAATTGAATTATTTACAACTGTTAAGATGAACAATTAATTGTATCAACGATGAAATGTGATTCCTAATAAAGTTTGTTAACATTTAAATACAATATTTCATCATAAAAGGAGTAAAATGGGTTATATTTGTGCAATTTAATGTTGCATAGTGAAACTCCACATACGCCCGCTGCAGTTTTACCGGTGAAGCGCCCGCTCAAGGGTTAACAGGGCTATGTATCTGATTGCTAATCCCTAGCGGGAAACAAGCAATATGAATCAGGTTGATTATGAGTAGGAGTCGCTATAGGATTTGCTGTAAGCATGAGAATGACAATGATAATTTTTAAAAAAACTAGTTGGAAGGTGCAGTAGAATCTTGGTTATACAAAACTAGATAACACAACCTCTTTATTACCTCTACTTTCCAAATCCTCTTGAAATTAACATGCAACAAGGAGTCAACATTTCAATAACATTCAACGTTAAAATAGCCCTGATAACTCTACAGTTTTCGTCTAAACAACCTCCTCGATACAGCTTTTTCTAAGATACTTTTACTATAAAGGGTTTTAAGAAATTCCTGTAACCTCAATAAAGTGACTGCTAGCCCAAAAAAAACCTTGACATATCAACCCACAGAATAAAGGGACCATCGATAAAAGACTGATTTCCGATTCACTTTACGAGTCGTCTTATCAAGGTTCTAATGTAATTTTTTGTAAATATTTATATGTTAGTGAAGGTTTTCAATTTTGCAACCTCAAAAGCAAGTGAGATGTATTTTTTACCCCTTGTAACTTAAACCTTTATTATTTCAATTTTCAATGTAGGGACCAACCCATCTTGAAATAGTTTTAAGTTAATTGTTTTTGAGTGTGTGGCATTTTTTGATGTTTTGATGGGGAAGAAATAATTACTTTACATAGTAGAAGAATGACATTACAAGATAAGACCAGCTGAATAATTTATAAAGACAAAAATCTAAAGAGATCTACAAAAAATAATCTAAAAAATCTAAAAAATCTACACCCCAAGATCAATAAAACTTCAAGAATTAATTAGTTCTGGATCAAATCGACTGAATTACGTTCGAGGATTGAGGACTTCAATCCTTTAACATTTTTTTACTTTCAAAAGTGATTTCTCTACAAGTTTTTTAAGTAAATAGTAAATAGAGCAAAGAAGAAAACGCCAAGATTATTCTAGATTCAACGAGAAATGTTTTATGGTTGACTTCTTGAGTCACAGATTCTGATCACAACTTGAAAGGCTCAAATACCTCTAGAGGAGAGTTTCTGCTGGGTTTGTTTATTGACTGTAAACAATATTTTACAAGCATACAGAAGTATCCAAAATATTGCAGCGATGATTTTAAAGCAGTCTTTTTTAAATTTAAATTGTATTACATCTATTTTGTAAATTAAAAAATTATATTAGGTCTATTTTGCTATCATAGATTTGCCACAGAAACCTAATAAATGTGACTAGCTAAACCTTAAAACTCAATATCACAAAAAATAATCCCTCATTTTCTTAAGTTAAGATGAGAGGTTCATTTGAAAAAATATGTTGGGTAAAGATGAGTTTATTTTGTAAATTTTTCATTTAGGTTAAATTAAAAATAATGACTCTGTGAATATAATAATCAAGTCTGATTCAAAACTAAAATTACATTTATTTAATTGGCATTTACTCCATTTATTTATTCCATTTACTTACATGGAAGATTTTTCAAAGTTAAGCTTAATTAATTAAAAATTATATATTGAAATTCATACAGTAAATGATATTTAGCCACTTGAATCTTACATGAGAGGTTCTCTCATATTAAAAGCTTATTACTGACACTGAAAGTGGAGAATTGTGTAAAGGCCATTCAAGTGAGAGTATTCCAAGGGCTTAATAACCCTACAAACGCTGCCTACATAGTGCATTAAAAAGTTAGGTATTTTAATTTTCTCACTTCACTAGATATTAAGTGTACCATATTATTATCTTAGAGCTCTCTATAAAATATGCTAGTTCCATTTTTCTTTATAAGTACAAACAAAAGAACCTTCTCACCTACATTGTTTTAGGTCATAAAGTTTCTTTTCTTTTCCTATTGGCGTGACTGAATCATAAAGGACAGGACATCATTATCTGAATGCGGTATACAAAGTTTTCTTTGTAATCTTTTCTCAATATTGGACACAAATAAAGAAACTTTTCCCAAATCATAGATGTCTCGGGTGCCAGTAACCCAGACCTGTCAACCTGGAAAGAATTTCAGGCGGGAGTGACCCCCAGGGGGTCTGGGGGGTTCGACCCCCCGGTAGAAAGGGCGGCCTGGGGGGCCTCCCCTGGAAAGGTTTTGAAAATTCAAGCCTGAAAAATGAGTTTGTAAGCATTTTTACAAACATATAATGGGTTTTAAAAATTAATTTTTTCTATTTCATATCATCCAAAAATGTACAAAATTATTGAAAATTGCAAATGTATAAGCACATCAGGAAAGTGACATTAAACTAAATTTGTTTTCATGTAGTTGCAGACTCCCAGTCGGCAGCTACCAACATAACGTTAACGCGATAAAACATTCCCGATTTCCTAAAAGATTCCCTAATGTATATGTATAAATAGTATGATATCAGATATGCGGGAGTTTTTCTACTGAAAGCGGGAGAGCGGGAGTGGACGACAGATTGCGGGAGAGTTGGAAGGTCTGCGGTTACCTGGAGTAGGAGTGGTGGTAGCCGGGGCCGCCGGGGGGCACCACCAGCGTGACGTTGCGCTCGTCCAGCCCGCCGGGAGACTTGGCCACACACGTGAGCTCGCCGCGGTCCTGCGCTCGCACCCGGCCGATGGTCAGGTTCACCCAGCCGCCGCCCTCGCGCACCGCGTACCGCGAGTCTCCGTAGCCTGCAGACAGAACCGAGGGTCAGTTGACTATGCAACTATCTGATGCTCTCCTGCCACCACTTTAATAAACTGAAACATCATGGCTGCCCTAACTGAAATTTTTTTTTCAGCTTGCAACTTAAATAAGCTGCTTATAATCTGATGACTACGATACTAGGAATTCCTTCGTAAATTTAAGTAGGCCTTACTATTTTCATAATATAGTCTGATAGAAAATAAAATTTGTTTCCATTTCTTCTCTCCTACAACCATAGCTACAGATGAAATGTTTTAAGATGGCACTTGGGGGCTGCGGGGCCGGGCGAGAGACCAATGGCGAGAGGTGGGTGGAGGGGCTCGCAGGATATTTCCAAAGACATTGACACTTGGAGACCCTTGGACTTCCCTAAGTATGTCCAGGGTCGCGACAGCGCCTGATGTTTTATGACAGGCGAATACAGATTTTCTACCTCTCAGCCAAGTGCCTTCTTAAAACGTCTAATTCTGATTAAATTACCTTTTCCTGGTTTGAAAGTGTGGCTTGGCCTAATACTACAGTTATAAAATGAAAAATATCTTGCATTGAAATACAGCTCTAATCAGGCCCGTGCTGGGTACGTTGAGAGGGCGGGGGACAAGTATGACGAGGGTGCCAGGCAGTGACCTGCTTAGATATTTTCCTAACACCACCACTAGAGTGGCACCAACCACTGGGGGGGTCTGGGGGCTCTCCTCCAGGGAAATGTTATAAACTTACATTTTTAGGCAATTCAGAGGCATAAAAACAAACTGTGCAACTCCAGAAATCTGAACAAAGCAAGGCTGACCCCTGGTCGTATTCTAGAAAATTCAAATTTCCCAGGGTTTTTAAGTAAAATTCTCTTTAAACAACAAAATAAGTAGGGTATTCATTTTCGCTAAGTTATTCGTTTTTTACCTGATATCAGTAAATCCGCCGTAACAAAAACAAAATTAAGGTAGCAAATTAAATTATTCAACATATATCTACAATACCGTTTTATATCGAAAAAATTCTATATCAATGTTTAACTATGAATATACAATTTCAATCAGAGTAAAATTTTCACTAACCTTCTTTATATAAAACTGCCTAATCAAAAAGAAATCCGTACAAAACCTCAAGAAATGACCATAACACGACTTGATCAAATCATGGATTAAAGTATTGATAGCAGACAACATCCGATAGTGATTGCTAAGAGACCCACCACTAATTTTCACATGTTGACAATATTTACAAAAAAACACAATTCTTATCAAACAATAATTTTTTCGGCCCTTCAAAGGAGTAAAAAAGTTCGCAGTTTCAAGTTTTAGTATAGATTCATTATAAAAATCACAAAAATTGGCAAGAGAATACTCTGGAAAAAGAAATGGGCATCCGTGTCCTGCAGGAAGCAGATGTGATGTGGTGGTGCCTACTGTCAGACTGGATCTGGCATTTTAACCTCAAACTCAATGAAAAATCCCTGCTTCTAGCCGGTAAGACATCAATAATCCCCGCAAAACCTTCAAAGTACCAAAACCAGGAATCCCGACCTTATTAGGCGGGATTTTTTTTTAATTTCTAGAGTATTGAGTTAATCCTCGCTGCCCAAGTCCAGAATCCCCGGTTTATCCCGGGTTTTCTTCATACCCGTAAAATACTCGATAACCGAACGGTTTCTGGGAACACTGCCTATTATTTTATTTTATTTAGCAGGTTGACACCAATAGAACAATGGAGCTTTACCTAACACATTACTAATAACTTAAATTAACAAAAAAACATTTTAATCAAAGAAAATACTGTAGCTGTAATTTTGGAATGTTTTTGTTGTTTGTCTGAAGTTCCTGGCTTTATCAAGTTTCTTTTACGTATATGTTATATCGGTTTAATCCCTGCGGCCCAAGTCTAAAACTCCTGGTTTTCCTGATTTTTCTTAATCCCTGCAAAATCCCTGAACAGCCAACAAAATACTCGCGAAAACCGGATAAATACCCGGTTATTTCAACACTGGTGGTACGTGATGCAGACAAGTGTCTCAACCTTAACACAGTTTGTTTAGAAGCAAGGGTATGGAAAACATGGTTTATTTTAACAAAATAACTAAGAAATATTTGAATATGCCGGCATTGTAAATAAAAAGTATGCAAGTTTTGAGTTTATATCACAAAAATTTCAAAAATTAAATTTTTGGTGGTGTCAAGAGGGCGCCGGTTATACCTTCAAGGGGGTACACGTCCCCCTGTCCCCCCGGGCCAGCTCGGGCCTGGCTCTAATACCTTAATTTCATGATTCATTGTTTGTGTTTCATAAAATTTAAAAAATAATGTAATTTTTAGTAATTATATGTCAATATGAAGCAAGTGTTCGCTGTTCATATTACTGAATTACTGACAAATTACATATAAGTACAAATTACTGACACCTCAAGCAATAGGTCTGGGGTCACTCTGCTTTGACCTACTTGATCTGGTGTTGTTGGAAATGATCCTGGAGTTGATGACCCAGTAGACCTCAGGTGGTGGGTTGCCGATGACCTTGCAGCTGAGGGTGACCTCCTCGCCGAACGCCTCGACGGTCGTCACTCGGTCGGCCGGCGGGTAGACGATCTGCGGCTTGCAGGCGAAGGCGTCAGAGTCTACCTCCGTCCACAGCTTGTTGGCGAGGTGGGGCGGCTCGGCGCACGACGTCGGCTGCACGTACAGGTTCTTGTCTATCGTCCAGTCCCTGAAGGCCTTCAGGTGGCAGTCGCACCTCCAGGGGTTGTTATGGAGAACCAGACTCGTCAACTTGTTAAGCGGTTCCACGACCGCGACCTTCATATGCACCAAGTTGTTACCGTTCAATATGAGGTGTGAGATAGGAACGTTCATGAACGTTTTGTGTCCGATATGCCCTAAATGACAATCGCTCATGTCGACTGTCTGTAGGAAAGTCATATTGGTGAAAAGTCCGTCCTCCAGCTTTGTGATGGGGTTGTGATGCATGAGTAGAACCCTTAATCGCACGTTATCTCTAAACGTCAAAGGATGAATTGAGTGTATCCTGTTGTTGGATAGATCGAGCTCGATCAAAATCTGAAGACCTTTGAAGGCGTCCTTGTGCAGTTCTTGAATTCCGCACTCACGTAAAAATATCTTGTGCAGGTTGACGAGACCGACGGCACGGAAGGCTTCGCTCGGGAGAGATCCAAATTTGTTGTTGGAGAGGTCAATGGCCTGAATCTCCGGGCTGAGGCGGTCTGGCACTGTGGTGAGTTGCTGGTTAGAGCATTCAGCCACCTTCTTGCCCGACACCCACTTGCACTTGCAGACCAAGGGGCAAGCGCTCCAGTCTGACTCCCCTGAGGTGGCACTGCACCAAGCCAGCAGCACTAGCCAGCACAGCTTCATGGCTGAAACACAACACCAGACATGAGACACATTCTTGCACTTGCAGACTATGGGGAAGCACTCCAGTCTGACTCCCCTGAGGTGGCACTGCACCAAGCCAGCAGCACTAGCCAGCACAGCTTCATGGCTGAAACACAACACCAGACATGAGACACATTCTTGCACTTGCAGACTATGGGGAAGCACTCCAGTCTGACTCCCCTGAGGCGGCACTGCACCAAGCCAGCAGCACTAGCCAGCACAGCTTCATGGCTCAAACACAACACCAGACATGAGACACATCCTTGCACTTGCAGACTATGGGGGGAGCGCTCCAGTCTGACTCCCCTGAGGCGGCACTGCACCAAGCCAGCAGCACTAGCCAGCACAGCTTCATGGCTGAAACACAACACCAGACATGAGACACATCCTTGCACTTGCAGACTATGGGGGGAGCGCTCCAGTCTGACTCCCCTGAGGCGGCACTGCACCAAGCCAGCAGCACTAGCCAGCACAGCTTCATGGCTGAAACAAACACCAGACATGAGACACATCCTTGCACTTGCAGACTATGGGGGGAGCGCTCCAGTCTGACTCCCCTGAGGCGGCACTGCACCAAGCCAGCAGCACTAGCCAGCACAGCTTCATGGCTGAAACACAACACCAGACATGAGACACATCCTTGCACTTGCAGACTAGGGGGAAGCGCTCCAGTCTGACTCCCCTGAGGTGGCACTGCACCAAGCCAGCAGCACTAGCCAGCACGGCTTCATGGCTGAAACACAACACCAGACATGAGACACATCCTTGCACTTGCAGACTATGGGGGGAGCGCTCCAGTCTGACTCCCCTGAGGTGGCACTGCACCAAGCCAGCAGCACTAGCCAGCACAGCTTCATGGCTGAAACACAACACCAGACATGAGACACATCCTTGCACTTGCAGACTATGGGGCAAGTGCTTTCCAAGCAACAATAACTTCTGTTCTGAAGATAGATCATTTGCTGGCTAGTCAAACTATGAAATTATACCCAGCATCATTGGTAGTTGGGGAATTAATTAATGACCCTAGTAATTGAATCGGATAACAAGGCAATACATTTGACTCCCCCTCTCCATCTTATTAATTTCCTTGACTAAATCAGTTATCAATTAACAGTCCTGTCTAAGACTGTCAGACTTTCTCAGTAACAAGTCTACAAGATTGCGCTACAATCATCTCACATTCATGCTCGGCTTACCATACCTACCTCACCTGGGTAGGTCGCCATTTCAAGTAATGTATTATTAAAATTACATTGAATCTAAACATACAAATAATAATTCAAGTTGTTGTTTTTCTTAAATTATATAATGGGAAAGTACAATTTGTGTAGAATTAGCGCATTTCTAAGCGAATTTAGTAAAATACATCATCGATAAACTATTAATCTGAAGATAATTAAATTAGTAAATAAATATTATCGACGGACGGATTCCGAAAGCTGAGCATATTAAATATGTAACGTGAATGCAGAAGGTTTCATGAAAGAAGTCATTGATTCATGACCGTCCCCGCTGTCAACGAGTCGCGGCCAGATAAGATAACCTCCTGTCGCGTTGATTCATACGCTGCAACAACACTCCGCAACCAGCTGGAACGTCCATTATGGCAACTGATATCGAATTGTCATTAATTGTTTCGATGGATCGATCCAGTCTGACACTAAAAACTTAACAGTTGTATTAACTAGATTACATTTGTAGGTTAATAAACAACAAACATTAACCTAAAGATTATGTAAGGTTTGATTAGAGGAAATCAAATACTTCGAAGAAGGAGGGGGCCACAGCAAATGGATTTCAAATAAAATATAAATTATAGCCTATAATAGATCTGGCCCAACCAAATATGAGGTTTTGAACTTTGAAATATTATTCGGTCCCATTTCAGTTTAGCTACTCATTTCTCTTGTTCAAAAAAACAAGTTTTTTTGGCTTTTAATGAACAAATGATGTGGAAAAATCTAACGATGTCCTGACCTGATGTGTAAAACCACCGAAAATACTCGGGAGCTTTTTAATAACTATCAACAATCAATTGCGTGAAAACGCGCTAAACGAATAAAACCGGAGTGAACATAACGACACGTACGTTATTCAAATATGCAACCCAAATATTAAAATCCAATTGTCAGCAATAAAGCGAATATTCGGGTCCTCGTTAAACGTGGAATTCCCTTTATTGAACGCTCGTTAGTGGATATTGGCGTCATAACTCGACGACCAACTTCTTCATCGGATCGAAGCGGTAATAGAATTACGACAACGACGGTTGTTATTTAAATGTCGTCAAACCCAGCTGATTGTCTGGTTGACATGACAAATTTGAATTAGTTGGTTTACTCAATGTTCCGTCATTCCCCAGGGTCGGGTTTGTGAACTTTTATCTTTGTGAGTTTTAAGATGATGGGAAATGTAAATTACAATGTTGAAATAAGCATGTTTTGGTGTAGTTTGGTGATTACAATACTTAAATTTTAACAAACTTATTTGAAAGATGTTAAATTAAAATACATTATAGTACAGCTTCGCTACTTAGTTTGCACTTGCAAAATCAACACATTTTGGCTGGAATCATAGCTAGGATTCTTCGAATAGACAATACTACAATATGTAAAACAAATCCCTACATGTATACTCAGGAAGAATCAGTTTGGTCTCAAACGTTATGAACGGTGGTGGTTTTAAAACGTCTACGGCGAAACCTACGGTGAAACGTATTGGTAGACGCGTTTCGGCGCTAGGCCATCCTCACTATGCAGATTCACTTAGTTCCCTATCTTCTTGGCTCCTTTGGCATTGATCCGAAGCTGTGTCAGTTTATTTATTTAAATTTTTGATTTTCCACACATAATACATGTACAACACAGCAATACAAAAACCGTGTTTTGCGAATGTGTTATGTGTGGAAATCAAAAATTTCAAATAAACTTACGCAGCTTTGGATCAATACCAAAGGAGCCAAGAAGACTGGGACTAAGTGAACCTGCAAGTGTTGAGATACTGAGGATGGCCTAGCGCCGAAACGCGACTACCAACACGTTTCAAGGATTGAAGACGTAAGTAAAATCATAGATTCACACCCTAAGTAGTTCAATTTTCTAAAAAAAACTCATTAATAACTTAAACTATAGATTTCAAAAATGAATACTTATATTAATGGCATGTTTTATTAGATACCACAAACTTTTCAGACACAAAGAGTGAGAGTTAACCAGTAAATACGCGCCCACTAAAGTGATCGATGGCGCTCGAGGGTAGATTACGAGCGAGAGGATAACCAGTGAAACGAATTAGCCGAAACAACACGAGCTAATTATAAATCAACAACGACGCATCGCGATGAGAGCCGTGTGACCCGCCGCGCCGAGTGTCAGGTCAAATTCAAATTCCAATCAGCGACAAACCGACGACAAATGCCATCGTTAGCATTGCTTGGGATGTACCGAATGTACATGAAACTGCAATATCTGTGGGAGGATGAACTAGAATCATCGGAAAGAATGGAGGTTTGATGATCGGCTTGTGTTGGATAATTTTATATAAATGGGAGTAAAACAGCTTTTAGTTGAACAAACGTGATTTAGAATTGCTTTTAGCGTAATAGACCAGAATTCTTTGATAGCTAAGCCAGAAGCATGTACAGGTTGGTTGTTGACGGATCCACGGGCTAGCAGTGCAGCGCGTGCCGCGGATGGCGCGCCTCGCCGCTCGCAGGGAACTTAGTACTCGCGCTCACGTTGATAACATTAAAATGTTTAACATGAAAATTCTGGTAAATAAATATACCGATATTTGGGCATCTCGGCCTAACATAATACTTTCATAAATTTACATTATTTATTAACAATTTGATACCAACTTGTTCAATAATTTTTTCCGACACTAAGAAAAGAATATTATTTGGCAAAAAAGACGTTAAAGTGTTAAAAAATGTGCGGTATAAAAGTGACATCGGTTTGGTTGTAGATTGTCACTTAAATTAAATCACAGAAGGTTGTTGGTCCGTTACAAAAGATGTGTTGAATTTCATTTGTTATAAAATACCTCGTCGGCCGCGACCGTCCGTGCAAACGGAGGACCTAATTCCATTTACCCCAATTTGAATAACATCGTCGTCCCGGCAATAAGGCTGGTATTTTGAGTTGTTTGGGAAGGGTTTCTTCGTAATTCGACGATTTAACTACCGCTGTGTTTACACTTCTCGGTTCATCGACTAACAATTACAAATTCAGAAACAAGTTATCTACACGTGTTATGAGAAAATAAAACTACTACTTGCATTTAAATTAGGGGTGTGCGAGTAGTGATTTTTGAAATCGAATCGAGTTTTAAAATATCGCTCGAGTTTCGATATTTTTTCGAGTCGAGTTTTTTAGTAATAAAACAGTATTTTTCCTACTACGATGATATAATCAGCATATTCAAAGATTTCAATTAATTAACATACAATTTTAAACTGTAATGCTATTCAACTTAGAGGTGTTCCTGAGTTAAGAGTAATTATGTCAAAAGATATCATCAAAATTAAGACAACCATTTACTTAAAATCTCTTAAACTTTATTTTCCTTACCTGTGTTTTCAAATGAAATAACAAAAACTCAAGTCGTCTGCTTTAATATATGCCTTCATAAAGCCTACAACTCAATCATTGTTTAAACTATCAGCTTACATGTTTTCTACTGACAAATAGGAGGAACAAGATATAATTTCGATTCTAGAGGGGAATAAAGTGGTATAAAATTATTGATGAAAATAACTTTAAAAAACTCTTTAATTAAATTCAAATTATTTTTCCCGATGCCAGTCAAGGATAAGCATGAAAAACTACCGCAAAATCAAATTACGATGCCGATTCAAGGTAAACGGCGGGAGTACCACTCGGATCGAACTTCGAGTATTTTTGGAACCTTCGAGTTTGGTCATGTAGAGTCAATTTGGCTGGAAAATACTCGATACTCGAGTACTCACACACCGTAATTTAAATAGATGCATTTAGAACATAGGGAAGTCAAAAATTAGTTAGTTCAAATAGATTGTACTAACTTGGGTCTCAAAAATAAGTCCAACCCGAACATCGAATAAGCAATTTACATCACTGATGGTTTCAATGTAATTTCAGCGGACTATAATAAAACGGGGATGAATAAAAGATGAAACACGAAGCTATGTTTTTGTTTACCATTCTCTTTTTATCATGTTTTAACCACGGGAAGATTTGAAAGGGCATCTCCTCTCCTGACAGTACTGTATGTTAAAAAACGTCTATTTATATGATATTTGATAATAATGTATAGACTTTTTAAAGTTTGATTTATGAGCATTTTTGTGTTACATATGAAAATGAACACGGCTAAAACGTACTTAGGTTTGATATTAAATTAAATTGATTGTGAAATTTGCTAACTGGTGCAGAGAAACATATGTTTTAGATACAAGGAAAAAATTAAGATGGTAGGGGTGGGTGTGGGAGCGAAGGTGTCGCCCTCACAGTATTTATCCGACGGAATACATTTACATTCTGATTATATTTATGCCATAAATTAAACGCTTTATGTCTCACGATGGAAGGGTTAAATACTCTTAAAACTGTAAGACGACTCAATTGTTTTTCAGTTTTATAATAGATTTTAACCACTGCGGTTTGCATTCATTTAGGCAACAATTTATTTTTAAGAACTACTTTTACCGATAAAGAATTAAAAATAAAAATAAAATATCTTTGGTCAATCTCTTAAAATTACCAAAGTGTGGTTTCCAACTAAAACTTGGTTACAGATAACTTGCTCCTTGACTCCAGTGACTCAAGTAACTGAATTACGGTAATATCATAATTAGACAGTGGATTTGATTGAATCGGTACTTGATCCCGAAATAACGATAGATGATTATGAATAGAACTTAACTATGTGCTTTTTTCCTAGAAAGTGAAATAAACTTAACAACCAACAACTCATATTTAAATTGTATTTAATAAACTATATCAAATCCTTATTAACTTATATAGTGTAGTCAGTGTTAATAACGACAGATGTGATAAATTATAATATGTGTAAGTGCGCAAGAAAATATTACATCCTCTAAATTAAATATTGATTCGGTATAATGAGGAACTCCTCTGATAAAAGCGTTTTGGCGAGCACTTCATTTAATGATAACCAAACACTGGAATTCAAGATATTGCGTATTTACCCCTGCTCAATGATTTGGGATGGCCTAAGTGAACTTGCCCTTGGGTTTGAATCCTATACAACTTGACAACTGATTAGTTCTTTGTTTTGTTTTTCGTGTACTATATTGTTTAAATTTTGTTGAAACTTACGCTCGGGTTGATAATATTTAAAAACGCACCCGAAACACCAGTGAACGCTAAAGTATAAAGTTAAAGAGGTTACCATTTTTAATAAAAATAATTTAAATAGCCAAAATAATAATAAGTAATAACTGAAGGATTCAGTGAATTAATTAATTGACCAAAACAGCAGTAATTGAACACTGGATATTTTTCATGAATGAAATTATAAAAAAAATCTTCGAAAAATAGACCAACCGGATGATCTTGTTTTTTCCTGCAAGTTACTTTACAAATAAATTTCACTAATGGTTAATGTGGTATTTTAGAGGTATATATTATTTATGTCATGGCGAGGATAACCAACATTTACTGTGCCACGGAGGAGAAAACAGAATTAACAGTAACAGTGTTATTGATAAATTAAGTAATACTATTAACATTATTACAATCCACACTCTTAAATTTGTTTAACACGTCTCTTAGTAAACTTTACTTTTCAATACACGAAACAAATTAAGTTTAAGAAACCGGACTACACAGCTAGGACTAAGGATAATGGAAACTGAAAAACACCTGTATTTATGAAATCCGAACTTATATACTAATGGACTTCTCCCTTTAAAAACAAATGTTCCGATGATGTTTTGAACACAAGTAGACATATTTATATATATTTTTTAAATTTATTATCAGATTACGATAAAGATACTAGTTTATAACGAATTAAATGTACGAGCATGGATTCATTTTTAATGAAGGTTATCTTTGACGCATTAAAAACAAAAAGGGGCACATACAGTCCAAATTAAAAAAAAATAGTTAAAAACAATATTTTCAAGCGTAACTATCTATCAGTTTCTTTTGAATTGAGACATGAGGTATAAATAAAACAATGAAATTAATAATTTCAAAGAGGTCCTTAATGGCTTCCCCCATTCCATTTCTTGATTGGAATTTAGATTGGCAATCAACTAAGGAGTGGAAGCGCCCAATAACTTTAATTTATGGACCGTTTCGTTCCAGGTGGGATCGGGGATGAAGGGCTTTGAGTCAATTCTTGAGATTCTTATTTATGTCTTCTTTCAAGTCCGCTGAAATTTATTAAAAGGATTAACCGAATTCCTCCCAGCTTACTTGGTAAAATGTAAATTGACAGGAATCTCAAAATGTAACGAATTAATGTAAAACAAAGTAAATAATTCTTCAAAGTTTTATTCCGTCCTGTGCGAAGTTAATCTAAAACACTAATATGTTAAAATGAATAAAAATACTCCTATTGGCCCTTAGTTTGGGGGGAAAATGTTAATATATATTTAAAGGATCGGATGCTATAATAATCTACAACCACACAAAATATTGTAGACGACACAACTTAAAACGTCTTGTTTCCGAAGAGAATAAAAAGGGGTGATGGGTTTAATTTTTGGGACGTCCATTGATGTGTTTGAACCGCTATCGCTAAAAAGCTTTACTGAATTTATTTCCCTGGAATTAAAAAAAAAAACTGGCAATGTCCTCTCAGACCTCATTGCCAAAGCCCATGAAAATTATCTCGAGACAAAACAATCTATTTCCGACCAATTAGAAATCTGAAGAATCACACATCGATAACCGACATGAGTAAGTGATGACTCCAAGATAACAAAGCGGATTTCTCACGATACGTAAACGAATGAATCACAGGCAGAACTCTTTCTTTGTTCTTGTCGCATTCTCCGTGTTCCGAGTGCGTGCTTTAAGACTCGCAGGTGTTCAAACTGCGAGGCACGTATAACAATGCATCATGCGCAACAGCTGATTGAATAAACAACAAAAACAGCTGATAGAGCGCAGCGCGGTCGGTGACTCACGCGCCGCCGCGCGGCCATATACGGCTACATTGGCGGCCAGACATAAATATTTACACGGAAACCAGACAGAAATAGGTTCTGGTGACAAATACCACAGAGTAAAGAGCGGATACAGAGAGTCAACCTATAATTCGCCGTGTCGCCACAGAGGGCAGGTCATGTACTTTCAGCAGGAAATGTTGCCCCGCTACTCGCTCGCCACGGCTAACGTTGCCAATTCGTGCGTGCGGTTGTTATCTTATCACCACGCACCTGCCTCTCCTCGCTCGACTCACGGGCGTCCGTCTCAACCCGTCTGGTGTGGGTGCCTTATGAAGCTTTGTTATGATTAAGCAATTTAGTAATTATGACGGTAAATATGGAATTGTTTTCAATTAAAATAAATCAGAGTGCTGAAATAAATATAAAGATATTATATATATCTTATGTCATTCATTAAAAATAGGCTATTTATCTTCTTATATGGGGTGCTTCAAAAAATCTGGGGCGCACCTGAATATAGTCGAAAATGTTGAATCACAATTTTCAATTCGCTCCGTCCATTAGTAATCTGTCAGTAACGATTATAGGTTTTTAATTCAAACTTATAGCGCTTATGCAATGCTTGATTCGAATTTTTGCAAAGAGCATCAAATTCTGACATAATGCAAATTTAAAATCAAGGCAATATTTTGTCTTCAAATTTAACATGAGTATCTAAAAAACAAAGAAACTTATAAGCAATTGTTTTATTTCAGTGGTAACTTAAGAAAACTTAAAATTTCTCTATTATTTCTGTTATAAACCTAAACATTTTTATTTACCTAATAGTATACCTGAAATTATGGTAAACTATTTAATTACATGACAGTACAGGTAAAAATAAGTAAAAATATTTATGTTAACATAGGTCAGAAAGTGATTCGTTTCCCGTCTGTGTTGTGCTTATGACATATTCAATTATGTCTCATCATGAACCTCTTAACGTAGAAAAACATCAAAAGTTTGAATACGGATGACCGCTGTTAAGAACTATTTTTGTAAAAAATATCAAATTTCTACCTCGTACCATTTCAAAATGGCGACTATTTTTAGTTTTCAAAGCTATCTTAAAACCGTAAATTTTAGGAAGAATATACAAAATACAATAAAGTTGCAAAATGTAATCCATTTAACGCTGATATTAAGATTATGATGATTGGGCTACTAATAACGGAGAAATGTTAACTTTTTCTGAATAAAAATATGGTTCCTTAGAACTTAGTGTTTGAAATTTGCAAGTTGTTATTCGGAAAAGTTAAACTGCAATCAGGGCCGGCTCAAGAGTTTTTGGCGCCATAGGCGAAGGTACTGCTTGGCGCCCCCAGCCCTTGTTTCCTATCCGTTCAGAATGGACGATCAGGGCTAGAGAAAAAACTGATACACAATGAACAATTTGAATTTGATGAATGGGTAAAATCCAATCAATAAGATGCCTTTCTTGTTTTCATTTAAACGATCAAAACCAGTTCAAAATGAATTAATTTTAGCTTCTCTTTATGGTTAATTATTGATTAACACTTATTCTACAAGAATTGAGAAAAGACTTTTAAGCGTTAAAGTGTCATGTTAGTTATATGATATTTTCACTTAATTTTTGGTCAAATAAGGGGCTATCTTGGCTAAAACTTCAAGATGAAAAAGGAAACCCAAACTACATAGTATAGCGAATCACCAAGAGATGAGAATTTTGTGTGCTAAGTATTGAATTGTAGTACAGTGTACGGGATTCCACAATTGGAGATAAAGTTTTAATAATTTAAAGTGATTAAAAAAAGTAACTGCGAGTGGAGCACTTAACTCCTGAATTGAGTTATAATCTTACAATTTAAACATGATTTGAATTTTAATTTAAAGCTTATGTCCAACGTTTCTTTGAAAAATATAGATTGATTTTATTTTGCACCATACTTTTTGACCGATGGTGCCGCCCATCGCTCCCTTTGGCGCCCCTGAGATCCTGGCGCCCTAGGCGGTCGCCTAGTTTGCCTATACGTTGGAGCCGGCCCTGACTGCAATCGATATTCCTAGATCAAACTCAAATAAT
Source organism: Flexamia atlantica (assembly GCA_035578135.1). Classification (NCBI taxonomy): domain Eukaryota; kingdom Metazoa; phylum Arthropoda; class Insecta; order Hemiptera; family Cicadellidae; genus Flexamia; species Flexamia atlantica. The sequence continues at coordinate 6,458,994 of JAQJVK010000019.1, forward strand.
GTATATTCGTTTCGTTGTTTCTTGTAAAGACTGAACAAAAAGGCCGTTGTCCCCTGGTTGTCCATCTTCGGCCTTGTGTTTACGCCGAGATTACAGACCAAATACATTCAGACGACACCAGAAGGAGACGGGAGGGACGGTAGACAACACGTGAACGAAACATTTTTGACGAACCGATTAACTGCTGATCAAAGACGTTTGGGAAACCCCTGAATCATTATGATGCTTATGTGAAGTGTGTGTTCAGTATTTGGTTTACCAATCGTAATGTTTTAGAAGCTAGTTTGTTAAGTTTGTCGTATTGTTAGTTTGTTAAGTTTTTCGAATTAAACATGACTTGAACTAGATGTTCGTATAAAAACTGCAGAAGAAGCAGGTTTAATTCCAAAGGTTTAAAAATGTTTACGTTTCCGCGTGGAAATTGCGATATTTGGGTCCGAAGAGCTGGTAAGAGTGTTTTATTTTAATTTAATTTTTGTGTTTATGAATATCGGATGCCCGTAAAAGCGCTCCCTAATTTTCAGTACTCTAAATTGTAGTATAATAATCGTATAACTATTAATAAAACTTCAAAAGATCTGTTTAATAACCACGTTTTTGTTTGAAGTCACACATTTTTCATGTTTGCAAATTTGGCCGTATGCAAAACGTGAAACAAAAAATCCAATTTTCTTTGTCCATCAATGGTAATAAAAACATGATTTAAGGAGACGTGTAGAATAATTTTATAAAACCTGTGGGTTTAACCCAGATTTTGAATAATTTTATTCCTTAGAGGGAAATTTAAAAAGTATAACGTATGACATTTAGCATACAGCAATACAACAACATTACGTAGACAAATAGACAATGCATTGCATTTACCATTTGAATGGGTTTTTTTCAAACAGGCATAAATCCAATTTTTCTCCATTTCTGTTTTTGGTAGTTTTGTACTCTAAAAACGTTATTCGTAGTTCAGAACTGTATATTATTTCTGACAATGTATTATTTATTTTTATTTTATTCGATCATCCACTATATTTACTTATTTTGTATTTACTTATTTTGTATTAACTTAGGAGTCCCTTTTACAGGGCATCACTTAACTTGAGTCACCAAACTTGATAATTTTGGAATGGAGAGATGATAATTTTTCAGATAAAGGAACGGATAATAATAAAGCAATACAAAAGTAGGAATGCTGGATCATGGGACCTTCATGAATTGTAATGTTCAATCCTTGAAAGAAATAAAACAAAAACTCCTGGATTTGTATTTTTAAATTTTTTGTCTATTAGGAATGTGACGGACACTCAAGACGCCCGGGTGTTGTCCACCGCATTGTAAATATTGATAAGATAATGGTATGTTTTCTTCGCTATCTCTAGTGGATAATCAATGCGCTATCCATTCTCCACTTTACTGAATCTTTAGTCAACAGTTTTCTAGTCGAATTTCTTATTACAATACACTATAACCAAGCATTAGGTTTTATAGCTATATAATAAAAAATATAATTTTTTATCAAAACTCAATACTTGGGTTAACTGGGCTCAAAGTCTCTATTCGAAATTTAGGGAAAATGTTAAGTATCTGGTGGACCGAGCCTTGCTCGGTATTATTTTATATTTACCTGTTCATCCGATCACAATAAAACCATTCAAAAATATTAATGTATAAATACACTTTTTCACTTCTCTATGCAATTTTTATCCCACACGCTGTATTTTTCTTTGATGGATGTAGTTAGCAAACATTTGTTACTGTATGATTATTTGTTTACACTCTCTTTGTTTGTTTCGTTGATATCATGGCAGCTCATAAGGCCAATGTTAACATTTTAAAACTTTAAAATTAATTTTAATAAGTTATTAGATTTTTTTCTGGCCAACGTAATCTGCATAGATTACGTTTGTAAGTCATAAATGACTTATTTCTAGACTTCAAAGGAAATTATTGAAGCCGACGAAACGAACCCACGCAAGATAACATTGCTCATATAACAATACTTCTTTATTTCAGTACAATATACCTTCATAGCAAACTGGCATTTAGGTCCACTGTATGATAATATATAGCATATGGTTTAAAATTAAACAACAGCACCACATTTTTTCATGCAAACAATGCAGACGTTGAATCCCAATCCTTCTTGAATGGTAGACGTTTTACGTCTACCGTACAAAGATTATAGTTTGTTAAAAAAAATTATTCGCGTATCAAACTTATATTACGTAAAAAAGAACGGTAACCGAACAGGCTCACAAGAATAAACCAAGTCAATCAGCTGAGGCTGAGGCATGTGGAGCGGCGTCAGCGCGGGGAGATAAGGGGACGGCCAAGGTCGCTCATACACGACGACGTCACTGCCCCACCAGTCAACTTACATAGTTTGAATTTGGCTCGGTTTGCGTTCAACGTGGCAGCAACGCGCGCGCTTTTTTTTCTCGCAGATAAGCTCTTGACAGTGGCGCTCTGCCGTGATTTACGCAGGAACTAACTCAGCGCGTGACGCGCTTTGACTATCTGCGTCTGCTCCTTTATCTGTGCAAATACGTTCGATAGCGCTGACCGCAGCGGCCGGAGTCAACGATCTGCAGGAAACTCCCAATCACCCACTGGGCCACTGAGCCGCGGCCTTGGCTCTAGACCGGGGTCTTGCAGGTCTACAGCATCTCGCGGGTGCATATAACAATCACCTTCACCTACTGTTCATTTTAATTCGTAAAACATCCACATTTATATCAAGTCGTGTACACAAAAATTTATCAAAAATATTTTTTACGACCAGATATTTACTTTCGTGAAATAACGTTTTTGTAAGTCTAGCATCATTTCTGTTCAAAACAAGTTGATAATCGGAACTCATTACTGCACTTTGGTTTTAATAAATAAAAACTATGTTAATTGTTTTCATATGGCTCTGTTGTACAGCCTTGATCCTCGAGGCTGTAAAATTTCTAAATTTAGAACTATTGAAATTTCTACTTGGCATAACATATGACACTCAAAAGGTGCTATACAAGAATGTCGATGTTGTTTTCCACAATATTGTTTACGACTACAGAAAACTAGATATGGTTTCCTGGGATTTTACTTGTTTCGACCCCAATGAACTTATGTTTAATCCATTTTGTTTATGGTTCATCAAACTACTAATTGTACCTTTCATTTTTATTTAACTGTGAGATATATAAAAAGACATTTACACGTCAATTAGCCCTCCTTATATAAAAAAGTATATGTAAATTTGAAACTTACCAAAGGGTTAATAACGCTTTGCGAGATCCTTGGTTTCCAAATAAGATCTTTCAAGTAGGCACCGCTGAAAAATAAACAACTTCATTAAAAATTAGCAATAAAAACAATTTTACAGTAAAAGTTCAAAAAATATGAATTTTGATTAATTTTATGGTTATAACTTATCGTTATAAAATGTAATGAGACAAAATCCTTCATTTTTTATTCTCTGATATTAAATGCAGATGTAATCAAATACACGTATGACGTTCGAAGATCTATATTTATAAAAAAGGATGGATGTTGGTTTATAAATATGTATATACAGTATATTATATTTGAAGATGAAGAACTCGCTCTCTGTTAGACCGTAGAGAAAAAACTTTCACGAGAAAGGTTTTTAAGCTATCCATTTCAACCTGACTAAATTGGGTTCCTCCCTTGGGTCCAAAAGGGTTCCCATTTTAACATTAAGTAAAGATATTGTTTCAATAAAAGCTATTGTTAACTTGAACAGATATTCTTTGGTAAGTAGTCAAAGGCATGACAGCGTCTGCAGGGTTCAGCTAGTCATGTATAAATGAATACATTTCAAACCGAACACGACTGAGCCATAAAGGCGATCAAATAAGATGTATTACACAAGTGCACCGGCCCCAGGACGATGGGACCTGAGGAATCATTTATTGTGGACAGTCGGACTAGATGAGCCGATAATAGATGTTTGATTAAATTACGGCGACATGGCCTTGTCATTATCTGATCGTCATGTCACTTGACGCTGACAGTCGGACAGTCTAGTCCCAGGCAAGTGGTCCGACACGGGGTCGTATAGTCTTTGTCGCGGCAAGTGGACCATACCGGAGTCGTGTTGCGGGCTGGAAGCTATCCGGTATCCAGGTCGACAGACTATCACATCACGACGTGAAATTGAGAACATGACGGCCCAATGCGGCTTTTGTTGCCGTGCCACTTTCCTTGGGCCTAAGTTTAATTGGTTGGTTCTTTATTTGACTATTCATGCAGGTAAGGTAATGATACAGGGTGTTTTTTTTTAAACGCAACTCAAATTTTATTTTATCAGTGAAGGATTATACCCCCTTAAATCCCCGGATTAACCCCACTATATTATTTTCTTTTGGGATGCATAAAAAGTAAGGCCTGCGAAAACAATCCACAGGATATTCAGCAACTCAAAACAAACAAATTTAGTACAAGAAATTGAAAGAGGTACTTTTTGAAACGTGTTCAGGAATTTGATGGAGAGAGCACAACTATGTATAAGGCGGATTATTTGAACACAAAATGTGAGCTAAATGTGATCAAACTTAAATAATTAGATGTATAAAATGTCAAGATTAACAAAACAATACTCGTCTCATCTATACATGTGCATCATTCAATTTTAAACAAGGGTTGCGTTAAAAAAACTGTGTTGATTAACCAAACACTCTTTCTATGAAATAGTATTTTGTACTTGTAAGCCGATTAGAAAATTTACGTTACATACAAAATGCCTCTCGAAACAAAAAAACCTACAAGCTCTAAATGCTCTGAAATTTAAGAAAAATGCCTACTACTAGTTGGCATTATTATTAATAGCTGCCTGTGAATTCTAAATGAGGCCTTATTAGTTTAACAAAGCATAAATATACAGAATTAAGTATTTTTTTATAATCACCGACATTAAGTGCTCTCGGATACATTTTTTCTTGGAAATAACAGGTTTCCTCCGAGCGCAAGCTAAATGGGATTAGGTTTAAAGATAAAGGAAAACAGTTTCTGTCGAGAGTCTCTCCCAGTAATTATAAGTGTAATAATTAAACTGTACACGAACTCCCACAAGTTTTGAAATATGAAATGTGAAGTAAAAAAACAAAGATTGATTCAACGAGACAATTTAGAACTTAAAATATAAGATGTTAATAACTCATACGTATATAATTTTACATGTTTACATGTTTACATGTTTACATGCTCTTACATGTTTTATTTTAAATAATTATTTTTCGTAATAATTCGTACATTGTCTTAAAAAATCAAATTTAAAATTCTTAATTGGGTGCAATGATGATTATTACATTCAAAGTGCGTAAACACAAGTAAAATATCTGATAATTAATAAACCATCTCAAAAAATTGTAGCTCTTTAAAAACTTTGCCACCAACAGTATGAGATTTTAAAAAAGCTAACCGTGAAGAATGTCGCTTTATGCGTCCAATCAGAATTTCATCGAAATCAGAAGCATAACTATATATTTTTTTTCCAATGAAATGAACTTATTTAACACATAAAGTATTGAAAATTACTAAGGTACTTTTTACAAAATTTTAACTTTAAAAACCCTCAAGACGTAACTTACTACATAACAAAGTAAATAAAGCATGCTAAATGATGCAACTATTGTTACAAACTAAATGTTTAGATTGTTTTAATTATACATATATGGATACACAAACACAAACACAAAGCAAGTAACCTTATTGAGGAGATTACAAAGTTATTCAAATTAAGCTAAATAGAATTAGACCAGCGAGCGTCTGTGCGGGGGAGACGCTGCGGGACTGAATCACTGACAAATACGTACGTCATGATATGCACCTTTCAGACAATGACAAGTTTTTTCTTCAGCTTACAAAAACAGTTGATGTCATCAGAGGAAAAATGAAATTATCACATTGCAGAAGGCTCTGTGGCTTACTGAATTAAATCACATCACGTTATTGAGTTGAACATGACTAGATGTACACACTGCTGCTCCTACTGTGTAGTTATTTGCTTAGAATGAAGTGGTAATTAAACGCTATTGGTCACTATTATTCAATGTATATTAATGTACTTGAGAACTACTACTACTGAGTAGTTATTTTCTTGAAGTCAAAAGGAAATTAAGTGCTTTCGGTCACTATTATTCAATAAATAATAATGTACTCGCCTTCGATTCGCTGGTGGCTCCGCCCCCAGGCCCCCAATTATAAGTCCCTAAGAGGGGGGGTTTGATATAGAAAATAAACAAGACCAAATTAATTTAATAGTTTAGGTTGAGATTCCCAGCTCAAAGGTAAAAAACACTAGTAAAATTTAAAACTCATTGCACGTTCAAATTCAGAGGACTTTTTCAGAGAGTTGAAACGGGGAAAAGTTGGCGAGTAGCCTCTCATAACAGCCTCTGACCTCTTATAACACCGGGCCAGAGGTAAGGGTGTGATAAAATTGAAAAATACTCAATACATTATGGCAGATACGAATATTTTGGTCGGGTCCGAACAAGCAAACCATAACGACTGCCTTTCCGCCCAATATTTTAATTAAAATTCGGGATTATAATAAATGTAGCAATGGAGTAGTTACGCCCTAAAACCGTAGCTAAGACGGAATAACAATCCAAACACTGTCACGTCTTAAGTCTGATACGAATACAAGAAGTACAGTATTGAATGGCAAGTCGCAATCTCGGGACTTAGCCCCCTTTACAATCGCGAGCTCGCTCTCATATTGGATGTCGTCAGGAAGTCGTCAATATTACTGCGGCTGAACCGCATTCATGCCCTAATGTACCGGGTATAAAAACACCTCACATCAAACCCGGAGACATAAAAAGCAGCACATGCGTACATGTTCCTACATATTGTTTTTAACGTCCCTGCTTAGCATAACGTAAAATAATAAATATTAAATCTTTCTTGTTTACTTTTTAGTTTATTTCGTTCAAGTGACAAGTTTCAAATAGTGAAAAGATATTTTCAGTCATTATGAATTATGTATAACTCAATTAAAAAGGCAAAAAGAATTAATATCCTACGATCACTTTCATAAAAATTTCCTCGTTAAAATGAGTTACAAACTAGTTGTTTTTCTGATTGGATGGTCAATGTAATAACTATAAACAGAGCGTTGCGTAAAAGGAAGTTCAATTGAATTTAATAATGTAGATTAGTGGTTTATAAAAGATTCCTGACTTTTGACCTTTCCAGAATCCTTAACCTATTGCATAACTCATTTTCATGATTTACATTACGTCTTGTCCTACTTTGAACCATAATTATAACTGGTGATGTTTTGTGAACACAGATTTTTAAAAGTGTTATGACTATGAGCAAACTCACGAGTTTAGTACTAATTAATTTTCAACTTTGACGAACAAAAAATAATTGAGTCAGAAATAACGTAACGTTCACTTTTTCTGTTGATAGCCTAATTTGGCCCCATGGCGTTCTTCAGAACACTTAAGAGACAAGGAATCCCAAGAATGGTATACTGTGATATAAATAAAAAATGAAAGCTCAAAAACGGAACTATTTTTGACGTCAAATTGTAAGAGCGCCGAGTAGGTATCACAGGTCAACGAGAGATCAATGCATCGATCCGTTGCAGCACAATGGTGACCAATTCACTTAATAACAGAGTCAACTTGGCTCATCCAATTTCGTTCTTTTTCACAAAGACAGATTACTGCAACGATAGTAGTGTCAGTCGTAAGGGGCCCCTTTACACCGAGAGGGACTGAGAGGCGAGGAGCGTTCGTTAAAATTTGATATTTAAGTCGTGAAACAGCCAGGAAATAATCAGAGATCCTTTATTCCAACGGCCGTGGCACCTAAGGGATAATGAGACCGCGAGAGCGAGGTCCACTAATCCGTCAGGTGCCACGGCTGTTGAAATGGAGTATAGCCATTGGGGCAGTTTAAACCGAGCCTTCCCGAGTAAGTGAACATTGAGGTTAACTAAAATAGATCAGTGAGTGCATCGGCAACAGAGATATGTTGGTGATATTCTACTATACATGCAGGTTTAAGGTGACCAGACGTCCCGCTTCAAACGGGACAGTCTCGTTTTTAGTGACGTTTCCCGTTGTCCCAATGAACTCTCTCGGGACGCCCATTTGTCCCGTTTTTTTGCGTAATTTGTACCAAAAAAACTTTGATACATTTTTTAATTTTAAAAGTTCGAATAAAATTTCCTCTAGTTCCTTCGTTAGTTAATTTTTGTATCTTTAGAACTTTAAATTGATTTTTTATTTGACTCTTTAAATTTATTTTGCAAATTTAGTTGGTAAATAAAATATTATAGATACTGAATTTTTGTGATTATTATGCTCGTTATCATTTTTATATAACCTTTATTATAACAGCTTTTTATCCTAATACACATAATACACAGCTGTACAAATGTGTAGGACACTACCAACTTACCTACTAAGGTTTTAAAATAGTCAAGAAATAATTAAAAATAAAGACCAACAGACATAACTTTACACTGTTAAGGAGTCTAAAAACCACCAAAATACTCCCAATTTTCCAAATTTTCCTGAAGAGTACCCCCGGGATGTATTCCTTACCCCCTACACCCACCGCAGGTCAGCGTTCCGTTTTTATTTTAACAAAATCTGGTCACCACGCAGGTATGATATCCTCTATTAAGTAATATCATCTTCCTTAATAATTAAACAATAGGTGTTAAGATATCAGCGACACCCCGGAGAGGCGCGGCACCAGCTGCAGTGAGGCAGGCGGGGCCGTGGCTCCCCTCGGTTTCCTGTTCCGGTGCGAGAGTCCCACGCTACATCGACTGCATCGGCAGCAGTCATGACGAATGCAACAATGTCAGGCCCGTCGACACCGCCACCCGTCACCGACAACCCACACCGTGGCAGGGCGCGTTGGAAGTGCAACATTTCCTAATTCCAAACAACGTTATAGATTTGGGAGTATTAATTCAATTGATTTATTATCTGATACAAATAAAATAGAAACTATAGATGAGTGTCAGAAGACTATTTTCAAAATTATTAGAAGTTCCTGGATTACTTGAATGAAAGTGAATGCAACGCATTAATGGAATTGGTTATTTGCTTAACTGGAATGAAAATAAATGTAAAGCATTAATGAAATTGGTTGTAATACCTAACCTAAGTTGGCTATAACGTATCGTACTACATTTTTGACGAAGTAAAAATATTCTAATCTTGCGTGGTTGGCAATGGCAAACGGACTTCTCACGCTGACTCAAATCAAATCAAAAATGTCTTTCACTTAATGTATTTCCTTACATTACATAATACACATTAAAGGGTTTATATGAAATAATAAGTCCCACATAGGTCAATGACCTGTGCGTAGAACTGCGTAAAACTGTTTTTTTTCTTCACAAGAAAAAAACTAATTGCACCCACTCAAACTAAGAGTAAAAATAAGAGTAGCACACTGCAATTCAATACAGATTGTTATGACCTTACGTATTTACTTATTAATGTAATTCCAAAGGCTAGTGACAAATATCTACCGATTATTTTTCTGATTCATAACAATAGCTCCTACATTATATCTATGGAAGTTTCGAACCTTAGCAAAGAGTAAAAGAAGAGTCCTCTATAATATGTGCTTTTCGACAGCTACAAATTTTTCGATCTCCTTGAAATTATAAAAAAAATGATGAATACAAATCGTTATTTATTGACAGTAGGCCTACTAACAAAATGCAATTAAGAATGATCCTCAGCTAATCTGGGGGAGAAAAACTTTATTTTTTATGAACCTTAGCAAAGTGTCCTTCATTGAATATCATTAAATCAGTGAATATCAGTCGGTCAAAACAAGTACAATATTTATATCAATAAAATAATTATCAAAAACCACCTACAATTTGTTGTCAGGTCATCGAGCAAGCGAAGTAGTGCATCGGGTAAACCCACAATTGGAAAAAAGAAGAATTTTTAATCTTTTGAGAGTAACTGAAGGTGGCGGCGGTTTTATCTCGCCACCTTGGAGTCATAATGCGGCCGAATGACTAACCGCCAAGCAACACGTACTGTGTAGGCGCTCGCTACTGGATTCCGTTCGTAATTACTTCATGTTAAACAAATTACTTCAAAGTCCTTCCATGATAGTGGACACCTAATGGGCCGTCCAATGATTCAATCTAACTGAGAAAGTGATAAGGTTTTTAGATATAAATGGGGAAAAATTCAGATATATAGTTTAAAAATACAGGTAAAATTTTAGATTTCACACCTTACTTTTATAACATGATTTCTAATACATTTTTTGCAACACTAAAAATGTTAAATTGCTAAAAAATGTAACGATATTGTGCTTGTAAACATACTTGGATATATTTTCGTTTTATCTAAGGTAGTCGAATCATGGACACCTTAAAAAAACCACTACCTAATAACATGTTTTAAATAAAACTGTATTTAAATGTACTTACTATAAAAATAACACTCCAGGAAAAATAAATTAACACAGAAACACACGATTAACATATCACATGTAACACACACAACAGATAAATATATCCCTAAATAAACACATCACGTAACACACTTTCGCGCGTAACAAATATCACATGGTAGTAATGACTAGAACGGAACGTAGGCGCGGACAGGGGGACTGCGAGGCTGCGGCAGCGGCGGCGGTAATGATGATAACACGGTGACGATGACAGCGGCGCGCTCTGGCCGCATTCCAGGAACTGGTCTGTGACGTCACCGTCAATGTCATGAGTCACGCACGCGAGGTCACCTGCACCACAACCACAATCACCCACACATGAGCCGCCGCATCGACGCTATTCATCACCACAACCACAATCATCCACACATGAACCGCCACAATGACCCCACATATTTTTAAATTTACATATGTCATTAACCATTGGGGTATCAAATTTAATCCGTGAATCAATTATGTGCACTATGGCAGTGATGCTTCGACATCTTTAAGGGCTTCGCCACAGGAAAAATAGGTTTGGTAAGGAAAGGGAGGATTCGTCACGTATTGTGAAGGTACCCATGTCATGGGTTTGGTAATGAAAGGGAGGATTCGTCGCGTAGTTGTGAGGGTACCCATGTCATGGGTTTGGAAAGGAAAGGGAGGATTCGTTATGAGGTTGTGAAGGTATCCATGTCATGGGTTTAATAAGAAAAGGGAGGATTCGACACGTGGTTGTGAAGGTATCCATGTTATGGGTTTAGTAATGAAAGGGAGGATTCGTCACGTAGTTGTGAAGGTCCCCATGTCATGGGTTTGGTAAGGAAAGGGAGGATTCGTCGCGTAGTTGTGAAGGTACCCATGTCATGGGTTTGGTAATGAAAGGGAGGATTCGACACGTGGTTGTGAAGGTACTCATGTCATGGGTTTAGTAAGGAAAGGGAGGATTCGTCACGTATTGTGAAGGTACCCATGTCATGGGTTTGGTAATGAAAGGGAGGATTCGTCGCGTAGTTGTGAGGGTACCCATGTCATGGGTTTGGAAAGGAAAGGGAGGATTCGTCGCGTAGTTGTGAAGGTACCCATGTCATGGGTTTGGTAATGAAAGGGAGGATTCGACACGTGGTTGTGAAGGTACTCATGTCATGGGTTTAGAAAGGAAAGGGAGGATTCGTCACGTATTGTGAAGGTACCCATGTCATGGGTTTGGTAAGGAAAGGGAGGATTCGTCACGTATTGTGAAGGTACCCATGTCATGGGTTTGGTAATGAAAGGGAGGATTCGACACGTGGTTGTGAAGGTACTCATGTCATGGGTTTAGTAAGGAAAGGGAGGATTCGACACGTGGTTGTGAAGGTATCCATGTTATGGGTTTAGTAAGGAAAGGGAGGATTCGTCACGTAGTTGTGAAGGTACCCATGTCATGGGTTTGGTAAGGAAAGGGAGGATTCGTCGCGTAGTTGTGAAGGTACCCATGTCATGGGTTTGGTAATGAAAGGGAGGATTCGACACGTGGTTGTGAAGGTACTCATGTCATGGGTTTAGTAAGGAAAGGGAGGATTCGTCACGTATTGTGAAGGTACCCATGTCATGGGTTTGGTAAGGAAAGGGAGGATTCGTCACGTATTGTGAAGGTACCCATGTCATGGGTTTGGTAATGAAAGGGAGGATTCGTCGCGTAGTTGTGAGGGTACCCATGTCATGGGTTTGGAAAGGAAAGGGAGGATTCGTCGCGTAGTTGTGAAGGTACCCATGTCATGGGTTTAGTAAGGAAAGGGAGGATTGGTCACATGTTGTGAAGGTACCCATGTCATGGGTTTGGTAAGGAAAGGGAGGATTCGTCGCGTAGTTGTGAAGGTACCCATGTCATGGGTTTGGTAAGGAAAGGGAGGATTCGTCGCGTAGTTGTGAAGGTACCCATGTCATGGGTTTAGTAAGGAAAGGGAGGATTGGTCACGTGTTGTGAAGGTACCCATGTCATGGGTTTGGTAAGGAAAGGGAGGATTCGTCACGTATTGTGAAGGTACCCATGTCATGGGTTTGGTAAGGAAAGGGAGGATTCGTCACGTATTGTGAAGGTACACATGTCATGGGTTTGGTAAGAAAAGGGAGGATTCGTCACGTGTTGTGAAGGTACCCATGTCATGGGTTTGGAAAGGAAAGGGAGGATTCGTCACGTGTTGTGAAGGTACTCATGTCATGGGTTTGGTAAGACAAAGGAGGATTCGTCCCGTGGTTGTGAAGGTACCCATGTCATGGGTTTAGTAAGGAAAGACAGGATTGGTCACGTGTTGTGAAGGTACCCATGTCATGGGTTTGGAAAGGAAAGGGAGGATTCGTCACGTATTGTGAAGATACCCATGTCATGGGTTTGGTAAGGAAAGGGAGGATTCGTCACGTATTGTGAAGGTACCCATGTCATGGGTTTGGTAAGGAAAGGGAGGATTCGTCACGTATTGTGAAGGTACCAATGTCATGGGTTTGGTAAGGAAAGGGAGGATTCGTCACGTATTGTGAAGGTACCCATGTCATGGGTTTGGTAAGGAAAGGGAGGATTCGTCACGTGTTGTGAAGGTACCCATGTCATGGGTTTGGAAAGGAAAGGGAGGATTCGTCACGTGTTGTGAAGGTACTCATGTCATGGGTTTGGTAAGACAAAGGAGGATTCGTCTCGTGGTTGTGAAGGTACCCATGTCATGGGTTTGGTAAGGAAAGGGAGGATTCGTCACGTGTTGTGAAGGTACCCGTCATGGGTTTAAAGGTGCTGCTATACATACACGTCACGTCGCGTCCATTTTCAAAGTGAATAAAACCTGTGTAATCAAATGGAACCGGCTATACATACACGTCACGTCACGGCACGGCACGGCCCGACTCGAATACACTGATGATCATACACGGCCGAATCGGCCGAATTGGGACGCGACGCGACGCGACGCGACGTGACGTGACGTGACGTGACGTGTGTGTATAGCCTACACCAACGTCCACTCGGCCATTTGGCTCTTAGAAACTAGAAAATGCGAATCGATGCGAATATGTATAGCACCCCCTCCGGTATCGTCGAATTGGCCGTAAGTGGACGCGACGTGACGTGACGTGCATGTATAGCAGCACCTTAAGAAAAGGGAGGATTCGACACGTGGTTGTGAAGGTACCCATGTCATGGCTTTGGTAAGAAAAGGGAGGATTCGTCACTTGTTGTGAAGGTACCCATGTCATGGCTTTGGTAAGAAAAGGGAGGATTCGTTACTTGTTGTGAAGGTACCCATGTCATGGCTTTGGTAAGAAAAGGGAGGATTCGACACGTGGTTGTGAAGGTACCCATGTCATGGCTTTGGTAAGAAAAGGGAGGATTCGTCACTTGTTGTGAAGGTACCCATGTCATGGCTTTGGTAAGAAAAGGGAGGATTCGTCACTTGTTGTGAAGGTACCCATGTCATGGCTTTGGTAAGAAAAGGGAGGATTCGTCACTTGTTGTGAAGGTACCCATGTCATGGGTCTTGTAAGTGCTCTAGAGTTTAATTATTTGTATGAAAACATGTAATCATAGTTTGAAATAGTTATGCAAACACAAGCTACAAAATTACTTTCTTTTTATTTACATAAATATGGAGAAGAACAACAAGTGCATTTTAACGAGTATGTTACTGTGTTGTTTAAAGTTACAAACAAGTGCAAAATTGAGTTAAGAATAATTTTATTCTACTGCATATCGCTTTGAGGTGGTAATTTTGTTAATTTATCTATTTTCAAAGCTTTATCACAAAGTCTGGAGGAAAAAAAACACAATTTAATCTCGTCTAAAAGACGGTTGAATATTTAAGACGATGTCCCCGAATTGCGAGGAAAACAATAAAAGTCGACGTCGAGAGGACTTGTTGGAAAATCATTCGTTAAAGTGTAATCAACAAATGCGGCACCATTTGTCTGAATTGTAACTTCACAGAGAATTGATTTACGATTACGGATTAATGAATTGGTCGAAACAACGGGACGTGAAATAAATCGCCGTGAACTGCCTTTCTTCGTAATCTTGTGTAAGCGGATTAGGCCATTTTTATTTTTCAATCACACTTCAATGGCACTTGTGAAAGAGGGTAACTAAAGAATTAACACGATTTAGCTTTCAGAGTAAATAAGTATTTTTATCTTAATTTCATACACAGGCACGATTTTAGTTAGTTTTTTTTTATAAAGTAGCGGTTACCGACGGCTTGCTTGCTTAAAGCAAAACAGATTTTTTATTTAACAATAATTATTGAATAATATTTTATTCACAGGCAGTTTAAACTATTACAAAATACAATGATTCCTTAAAATTATATGTCTGCACTGTAAATATGTAAGCGTTCAATCGCACTTACAGGTTGCATGCAAGTGGTGGATTTACCAGAGGTAGGAATGATGTGTTACGTTTTCGTGAATTTTTTGTTTCCCACCAAGTAGGCTCATGATGTTTATTTGCTAATACTTACCAAACCATTTTTCTGTAATTGAGCCATCAAAACACTAAACAATTTTAAATAGTCGATTTGCAAACATTGAATTTGATATTTTGTTCGGTTTAAATAGCAAAAATAATAAAGCGTTGGGATCTTGAACTCACATTTTGTTATTGTTGACTATGCACAATTTTAGTTCACTATGCATACGCCTTAATACTGGCGGGAAATTTGACTCTTAAGAAGTTGTGGAACAGTCAGAGATTTTAAATATTGTAAATATAAACTTCAAGATCGTTTTGGATATAAAATATCTTATACTATACCGGGTGTCCCATAATAGTCCCCCCCCCTAACTTTTTCCTATATTTGTTCAAATATCAGATCCACACCACCCCCAAACATTATTGGGTAGCTAATACTTCATTTTGAGGGGGTACCCAATTTTGGCCGCCATCTTGGATCCGCCATATTGGATCAAAAATCATTTTTTCAAATGTAAAAGTGGTGTTGTGACCCATAATTTCGAATTAGATTTTTTCACTGATTACAATGCCGCAATCCGTTTTTTAATATCTCAATTGGTTCTCAAGATATAGGTACTTTTAATTAATCTATTTTCAACCAATTTAAACATTGCAAATTGATAAAACAGGCTTATAACCACAAAATAATGATAGATAGTGACGAATAACCACCCTCAATCATTGTTGAGCGATTTACACATAACTTTTACCAATGTAAATTTTTCGACCGCCATCTTGGATCCGTCATTTTGAAATGAGGTAAGTTATTTCAAATATGAGGTTGGTATTGTGACCCATCATTTCAAGCTAGTTTTTTACGCCGAATTCAGTGCCGCAACCCGAATTAGCTGTAAAACTTAGTTTTTGAAAAATTCATATTTTTTGAGATTTTTATTAGAAACATGTCAATATCTTGAAAACTAAACACTATAATTAAAAACAGGTTGCGGAATTGGATTCGGCATAAAAACCTAGTTTGAATTGATGGGTCACAATACCAACTTCATTTTTGAAATAACTTACCTCATTTCAAAATGGCGGATCCAAGATGGCGGCCGAAAAATTTACACTAGTAAAAGTTAAGTGTAAATCGCTCAACATTGACTGATGGTGGTTATTCGTCACTATCTAGCATTATTTTGTGGTTATAAGCCTGTTTTATCAATTTGTAATGTTTAAATTGGTTGAAAATAAATTAATTAAAAGTACCCATATCTTGAGGATCAATTGAGATATAAAAAAACGGATTGCGGCATTGTAATCAGTGAAAAAATCTAATTCGAAATGATGGGTCACAACACCACTTTAGCATTTGAAAAAATTATTTTTGATCCAATATGGCGGATCCAAGATGGCGGCCAAAATTGGGAACCCCCTCAAAATGAAGTATTAGCTACCCAATAATTTTTGGGGGTGGTGTGGAACTGATATTTGAAAAAATATAGGAAAAAGTTAGGGGGGGGACTATTATGGGACACCCGGTATATTTATTTATAGTATGCCAAAATATCTTTTACTTTTGATTTTTAAATAAATATGTAACAAATTTTATAATAGTTAGTCAAAATTCACTTTCCTTGACGTGTTATACAATGCCATAACTATAGCACCCTTAATACGATTTTAATCCCCCCCCTCCCCGGCGTTAGACGTTTCGATCCAAGTGAATACAAAAATACATTCCGTTCATAATTTAAAAAACGATGGAATTAAAAAAAAAACACCCTGTGTAGTTTAAGCAAAGAATTGTTTATGTCCTTGATAACGTTTGTACACTCTTTTAAATAAATGTTGCATATTTTTCGTTTTTAGACAATATTTTACCTAGAATTCGTACATATTTTTTTATATTTTTAAAAACTGCAATAGGGCCATTTAGGGGTTTACAATCCTTTCAATGTTAACCCTTGGAGAGAAAATATTTTGAAATCATTTATTTGTACGCTTTTGGACCCAATAAAGGATATTTTTGCCATGTTCCATGTCCAAAGCTCTAAAGATTTTGAGAACTCGCGATCAGTCAATAAGCCTGCCAGCCAGTCAGTCATGAATATTTGGCTTTAATACACGCCGAAAATGTCTTATTCTTTTTATAGGAGATTCCTAATATACTATATATATTTATAAAATATTAACTAACTAGAGAAAAAATATCAAATATTGTCCAGAGACAAAAAAGATGATAAGTTTAATTTTATAATCAAAGCTGTGTTATTTTATTGGGTCACAATCCGAATAACTTAGAAAATTCACTTCATCTTCAACTGAAGTAAGACAAGTAAACTTAATGAAATTAAAAATGGGGTAACAACTTCAGAATGTCAATGTCCTCCTAATTACGTTATAACCATAATAAAATTGTTACGTTTCCTATAGATAATATAATATTCCTATAGATAATATCACTTTCTGTATTTTGTTTACATTAACCAAGCTGTATTAATGTGAGCTATATATAAAACATGCCTTTTTCCAGGATATTTTTACTTGTATCGCTGTTACGATCAAAGAGCACATTCAAAACCGTGGACTTATTATTATTTATCATCCACCTTTTACCAGGAAAGCCGCCCTGGTAGGGGGGTAGCATCATCTATGCATAGACTTAAAGACCCATTACATGTCAGATTTAAGTCAATACAAGTTCGGAAAGTTCAAAATTATTGGCAATGCTAACTATCAGGAACTCTTATAAAGCTCTCTAACAAACCCACACCTAACTGAGGTTTGTCCGATGTTAACGGACAAAAAGTGACGGATTATCCGAAATACGGATTTCACTTAAAGCTTGCAATACCCTGCCCGTCTTTGTGGAGGGAGAATTGCGGAGTGCAGCCTTTGGTACAAAGCTGGTATCAATTCGTCTGCCTTTGTCAACGCCAGTTTGGAACAAAAACAAGCAAACGCTTTTTGTTTTCACACACTGCCGAGTTATTCTCGTAACTTGGCTACGGTTTATGCTTTTCACATGACAATCGGAAATGCGGCTTAAACGAGAAAAACCATACAGGGTTGGGTAAAAACTAGAATATTTTAAATATATTTTTAAATACTAATCGAAATATAATGAAACATTGCTAATGTGTATTTGACACAATAAGAAACATTTAGACCCAAATAACCGACATTAGTCTAGGCGTACGGTCCACGATAAAAAAAGTGAAATTCTTAAGTTTTAGCATATCTGGAGATGTACCTCATTTTAAATGCCTTAGAAAATTGATTACAACACTGCAAACCCAGTTGTAAAAAAAAATCCAAACAACATTTAACAGCCCGTCGATTTTTACATTTCACCACTAAAATGTGGGGAAAAGGCTGTTATATAGCTTCGACATTATCATGCATTAAACAACAATATTTTGAATATATGTATTTTCAATAGAAACTAACAATATTTCGTTATTTAGATCATTTTGTCATTCCTGGAGATGTAGGTTACTAGGAATCCTTTAAGGAAAGCATACCTCGAGTTATATCTAATTTAAATGTCTATGAAAGTAGAACAAAGCAGTGTAAACCCAGTTGCAAAAGGTGAGTTTAGTCACGGTACAGCTCGTCAAAGATTAAATATAACACATTATGAAATGAGACGATTTCTTTGACCAGCTGTAGCTTCGGATTGGTTCAACCTTTTGAGACTGGATTTACACTGTTGTGTTCTACTTTCAATCTTTAAAATGAGGTTGACTGGAGGCATGCTTGCCTAAGGAATTTTAAGACTTCCATCAAGGCCCGTCCCCCTAAGAATAAAAAAACATAACGAAATATTTTTGGTTTCTATAAAAATACATAATTGCAAAGTGTTATTAAATTCTGCTTGGTACTTCAGGAGTTAATACTTATATTCCACTTTTCCTCACATTTTAGAAGTGAAACATTAACATATTTATGGGGCTATAGCTTCTGATTCGATAATCGTTTAGCAACCGGGTTTATGGCGTTGTATTTACTTTTTTAAACCGATAAAATGAGGTATATCTCAGGGTATGTTTACATTTCACTTCAATCGTGGACCAACCCCTAGGTGTGAAAAATGTCGGTTATATATGACTTAATGGTTTATTTTATTGTGTCAAATACATAAAAACGAAGTTTCGTTACATTTTGATCAGTGTTTAAATATATATTTTAAATCTTCCAGACTTTACAACTTTACATTTTCAAAATGGATTAACATATTATTATATATTCAAAGCAATTTTAAATGATTAAATATTTGAGTTTTAGTCTTTTTTGTCAACTAGCCTGGTAAAATATTCAACTGCTCAACCATCGATAGCGCGCCTTTCTTGTGAAATGGATGCCTGAATAATTAAATAGAAACCAGCGTAGTGACATGCTATTTATTTAAAGTCTTACACTATTTGATAGACTATTTCTTATTTTGGTTCATTTATTAGATTCAACGCAGCCATTGAAGGAA
The DNA here is from genome assembly GCA_035578135.1 of Flexamia atlantica. Classification (NCBI taxonomy): domain Eukaryota; kingdom Metazoa; phylum Arthropoda; class Insecta; order Hemiptera; family Cicadellidae; genus Flexamia; species Flexamia atlantica. The sequence goes on from JAQJVK010000019.1 coordinate 6,478,325, forward strand.
TAAAAGAAAAATCTTCCTATTTTTTATTTATCTATTTAAGACTGAAGGATCTAAGCCGATTTCCTCTTGAAGGCGCCTGGACCAAGACCGTCAAAGAAGATTAGACGAGGCGCCACCACATTACCGAGACGCAAGATTCTTGAAAGTAAAGCACAATAAAGGCAGTTGCGATGTTACGTCTTTGTATAAAATAGTTCCTAGCTTGGGTGGAAGGGCGGGGTTCCAATTTTTCCTTGGGGGTCATAACAATCAATGACGCCAATGTGAGTAGGAAACACAATTCAGCCACTTTGTGCCATCAAGCCCAACTAAGATTGGATGTCAGAACCAGTCGCGTCCAAATCCATTGATCGATCATCGATATTCCTCCCATGTACTTAGGGCCCTACTAGGCGAATAAATTTTCGAATCCACTCAAAGTTCTCATTCAATTCTCTGAGGTCGGTATAAGCACAGAGAAACAAATAGGCCCGTTTCTCTGTGGTATAAGCAAGATTGTGGAGCAGTATTTAAGTTATTGATGCACATAACAGCTGTACAAATATTGTGGGCACTATATACTTTAAGGGTCCTTTGGAAATCTGAATATAAGGACCTGTTTGCTCAGCTATAATCATGTTGTTTTCAACGTTAAAAAACTCAGATGAGAAAACCACTTCCAAGTCGCGGATCACTATGACACGCTTCACCTGAATTGAATTGAAGATGGAAAGCAATTCCGGTGGAATCAGTGCAGATTCCGGTGGAATCACTTTGCAATTAGTTGAGTTGAGGGACAAATCATGTCATCCTTGTACCAGTCAAAAACCATGCCGAGCGCTCTCTGTAGACGCAGATAATCCTGCACCGACTCTACTTCAAAGATGATTTTTATGTCGTCGGCAAAAATCAATAAGTGAAATGGCAGGCCACTGGGGAGGTCGTTATAAAACGTGATAATTCAAACTGATGGAGAAGATTCTTGGAGGCTTCTGTCAGTTAAATAGCACCCAAACCATTTCAATAGTAGTTGTCTATTGAACTAGCCGTAGTAGTTGAAGGGACTTCGTAACCCTCTAATTTCATTGACAACAGGTTATTCTTATCAAACGTTTTAGCGTAGTCTAAGTAGACAACATCAAAATGATTACCCAGTTGCAGTATAAAACTCTAAATGACTTACAGCACTGAATTTTCTTTAAGTTGTTGAGCGGTCTATCATGGTATTAGCGACATTCAGCCAACCATATTTAAAAAAAGTGCAAACCTTAAAAATGTTTGTAAAGTTCATAGATAGGAAAACCAACAATTTACATATCAAAAAAAGATACATAAAGGTATGAAATGAATCGAATAATGAAATTGATAATTGTATCCCTAAAATCATCTGATAGAAGATGAGTCTAGTACATTAATTGAAAACTTGTACACAATTATAAACACTACAGTTTGATTACCTGACTCTAAAAAATAAAGTACCTAAACAGGAAAGAATCATGTTTTCCTTTTTAATGGTTATGGCACAATTTTAGTTACGATCACTTTTGCTACGTTGCTTTCCGAAATTACGTAATAAAATGCGCTGTAACTTTAGTTAATGTCCCTGCGTAATTTTTACAGAACATTAGTCCTTCCAACAACAAAATGACTTTAACAGACGTTGGTGAATAATTTAAATGTCTCCTAGCTACTATTTATTGTTTAGTTCTTTTTACAGATTGAATTAGTTGAAACAATATGTGACAGCATTGAAAGAAATGCTTTGAAAATTTCTTAAGTGGATTACTAAACGTTTTTATTCAGGACGATAAAAATAAACAGATTTTTTTTATTTGAACGATAAACTTAAAACTGATACTATTTCAAGGCTGAGTGACTGAGTGGTATACTCATCAGCTTCTTTTTGTGGAGAACGCCGGATCAATCCTTTGCAAAAACCTGAGAAATCCTTGAGCCTTAAGGTCTTCCACTGCGTTATTAATTAATAATTAATGACTCTAGTCAAATTCATTATATGGTCTTTGTCATTACCAAAAGTAAAGTACAAAACAATAATAACTCATTCTACAATCTCTAATTCATTAACATTCTAGTTAAAATACTCGGCTCAGCCTGCCTGAATGGGGATCTAACAGGTATTGTTTGCTACTTATTTAAATTTACAAACGTAATTAGTTCGTACTAGATTAATGTAAGCACGTAATTGATAAACAACATACATATCACCCACCCAGGAAAGTATTTATTGGCATTGGGTGTATTTAAAAAAAGTAATACAAAAATATTTAAAGCTAGTCTTCCTAGCGGAATGCTGTCGGAGAGTTCCACGGAGACCGAAGTGAATGTTGTCCTCCCCAACATTACCGGAACGACGTCGTCCACATTAAGCCGCACTGTTTCTGCTTCTTTCCATTAGCGAATGCGTTTCCGCCGCTTGCTCAATGCGAAACCGCCACTTTATCACGGTCGTAAAGAAATTTCCGGAAGCAAATTTTACTTCATATAATGACACATACGACGATTTCAGTTCAAAAGTGCTTGATGCATACAATTTTATTTCTGTAGGATAGCGGTGCATGGTTCAAATCTGTACATCATGAAGAAAATATATTTGTTACGAGAAGGGAATGAGCGTATGTTCACTCGGAGTAATTTCATTATATGTAATCATATTAAATGAAAAACATTAAATGTGAGATGGAAATTAGATTTGAAGCGATAACAAAATTTTTGACATTGATTGAAATAAAACTGTTAGTCACCACTCTCAACGCAAAATATAAAAAAACTCAAGCTGTAAAGTCGATATTATATAATAATTAACGTTTTTATGGAGTTTTGCAACGAGAAAGTGTTGGGTCAATTTATATAAAGATTTATTTTTATTTCATAAACAGGTAGGATTACTTTCATTTTTGCGTCCAATACGGACTGTTTGTTTCATTTTAATACCATGTTATTAACAGTCAAATCAGAAACGCTTCTCTTAAAGGGGTTTCAAGAATCATTCATCCTCGACTCGTGAAGTGCCAGCATATTAGTGCCTGTATATTATAAAGTGCCTAAACCATTAAGACAAGAAGAGTTATAATCGCCCAACAATTCAAATTAGTTGTATTTTCTATGTAGTGTAGCAAGAAGGAAAGTGAAGAAATAAGCAAACGTTTATTCAAACATATAGCAAAAATACGAAGGCAAAATACTAATTAAATTTCTCCAAACATTGTTTTGTACCATAATATTTATTGTGATAGAGCGTATAAACCGACGAAATGTTTTTCTTGTATGTGGACATAGTACACAATGATCACGCGTCACGCTGCCCCACCTCAACGACCATACACCTCTTTGTACATCGGAATATTGAATGTTTATATCAGTAAATACGTATACAAATGACACCGCTGTCAAAAACTTGAGAATCGTTACAAAATAATACTTCAAAAACAGCGAATTTCAAGTTAACGTTACTTTTTGTATTTTTTTATACTAAAAATTGGTAATAATATAGATGTAACTTAAGTTCATCACTTATCTCAATTTCGATTATCAATTTAAGCCTCGATATCAGTTGAATGGCATTACATTAATGTTAGATATATATATTATCCGTATGAAATCGTTACGAATAAATAGACAGTGCGCCTAAAAAACAAACAAAAAACACGATAACCGTGAACAATATCAGGGTGGTAATGACGTGAAGAGGCTGCAGTCGCGGCGAGGGCGAGGGACAATCTAATTGGACGCCCTTGCTGCACACACCTGGTGTAGCCCTCCACGACGCGTCTCGGATTAGAAACAGATTTCCACCGACTAAATATGGGAGATAAAACCACCTCACAGGCAAACCCAGGACCTGGCACCTGGCAGGTTGGGTTGGTGGTGTAATAACTGTCACCAAATTAAAAAAATTTATAAATATAAGTAAGAGAAAACGAGTTAATTTTTTTGGATAAAACTATTCAAATGGTGTGTGGTAATTTTATATTTAATATCCCAAAAACCTCCAGATATAATCTTCGTTTCTTTAAATTAAATGTCAACCCTAAATTTTCACCTCAACTTTTCCGCTAAGATATTTCAAATTATGGGTTCCTTTCGTGCTGGCCCTTTAACTTGTTAGTAGTTCATTTTACTAAATGTTCGGTCATATTTGTACTTGTGGGAGTTACTGTTTAGCTTTAATTGCTGTCGAGAAAAAAGCAAGAAAACAGAGTAACCGTGATTGAGTTTTCAGAGAGGTTAAGAAAATTGTTGTCTTCAATTCAGCCAATAAAAAACGACGGCAACAAAATAAATCTTACAATAATACCGTTAATTACTACAAAATAGTAAATCATAATATACAGTTTATATAGAAAATAATGACTGTACATGGAATCTAGCTTTTAGATGTTTGATTGCTTAATACACATAAATCACTTACACTGAAAAGGTGAACAAACATTTTTCTGCTTCTTTTACATAAACGGGGCATCTAGGCAATGATTGCTTGGGACCGCTACATTTATAGCCAGAGCTATTACAGGAGCAGAATTACAGCAGATGTACTACGGAGGGGAAGTAGATTTAATGGTAAGCACGAACCCCATTTCCACCAACTGGGGGGCCACCCATGATTTTACTGCTCTCCTATTCCCACTACAGTATTTGTTTACCCTTACACAGCGCTGAGTAGGGTTTGATCAATTACTCTTGTAAACTAACTCTTGTAGAACTCTCCCCAACAACTCTCTCTTGTTCGCTCTTGTGTCTCTTATACTACTCTTGTAATATAGTTTACACTCTATACTCAGTTCCACGTTCACCTTTCAGTACAGTTCATATGGGGGATAACTATTCTATTACCTTTGCTGGGTATATTTGTTTACAAATATCCATATCAAAATGTTATAAAATCATGAGCTGATTATAACATAATTTGGCTAATACAACTTAAACTGTCATATGAAATTCACAGCTTGTGGAAATTCCACACTGAAAGGTGAACGTAGAACCGAGTATACATTAATTATCCTTTGTTTACAAATTACTATTTATAGTTCCTGTTGTGTTAACGTTATTTAGAAAATTAATTACCTGCCAGGTATAAAAGGTTTCACGAATCGTCAATAATATGACAAAGGATAGATTTTAGATACTGAAACGACCATGTGAAACTTTTATGGAAATCATCTGCAAAGATTCCTCAAAACACAGTTTTCCTTAAGAAATGTTTTATATACTTGTAGATAATTAAGTGATTTGACTCGAATCACATTGAATCTGAGTTGTTTTCGGCTTATAGAGTAATTGCTATTCAGTACATTGAGATTGATCTACTGTAAAGTTTGTTGGTAAACTCATTATCGATAAAATCATATTATATATTTTTTGAGAACGTTATAAAACCTAACATAGTTAAACAACAGTGGATTAAAGTCACATTCGCGCATACAAACGTGCTACAATGTACTACTACAATAGAGGCCTACATCGTGCTCGGCCATTAAACAAAAATATCGCCGTGTTGCATCGCTTAATGAAAACAGCACATGGTGTTTTTTAGTGTTCTATTTAGAAACACACTTTTTAGATTGCACGATTTATGTAAATCTTTGTTAATGTTAAAATTTGCTAAAAAAAGGAAATAGAAAAGTAAGTTTGATTAGGTTAAACAGTCAAACTGTGAGGATGTACTATTTGCGTATAAACAAAACCTCGGGAAACATTCTTTTGGTTTTATTTGTTCGTACTACAAAATACAAACTCTACAAAAAATACTTTTCGTTGTAAAATGAATTTTTCTGGAGCTTGTGGAAGTATTTTTACTATGAAATCCAAACAATCGTATGGCATAAAAAAAGTTATAAATTAAATGATTTTCAGCAAAATTACATGTAAAATTTCGAGTAGATCCATACATTCTTTAGTTAGAAAAAGGTGTATGAAATCATAAAATAAAAAGTAAACTTAAAACGCTACAGCCAAATTATGAAAATATTGTGATTTAAATCATTGCATAATGTTAATCTCCTTAATTTAGAGTGTTATAGGTAGAAAATGAGATTTCTGCTATAACTAGGAGCAAACAGAGCCAATTTGAGGAAATCCTTATCTTAAAAACAAGGTGAATTTCCACAAACTGGAAATGATTTATGAAGAACATATTTTTAGAACATTTTATAACGATTTCCCTTTTTTAACTTTGAAAGACCCCTAAAAAGGAAAGTAATTTGAAAACTTTTCTTCATCAATTCCTTTAAGATTCATTAATTATACATATGTATGACCCCAAAAAATTGTAAATTTGAATAATTAAAAAAATAAAAAGTAAAACGATTTTAAATTTAACAAACATATCCTATATTATTTTTAATAACGGTTTGGAAAAATTATATGTTCAACATTGAACTTTTTGGTGAATTGATTAAATTAAGTAGAGGTGATTTGAAGAGGACCTCATGAAACAATAACAACATATGAACATATGAAAGGGCCAAATAGTTGTTAACTCAACTTACCTTTGTCAGAGCACTGCATCATGAGCGCCGCCTCGTCCTCCGAAACATCTGGAAACAAGGAACATTCTGAGTGACGCCAGGACAGTGTAGGAATACCAACAACTAGAGCCTCATTTATAAAAAGAAGTGATTAAAGTATTCGCATAAACAACACAACTTTTTCTGCATTAAAAAGTTTACTTATTGTTTCGCACCGTTAACAAATTTGATTAAATTACTTTTCCCAATCGTTTAGGAGGGCACGGAAAATTTCATGAGAGGTGTTGGTTATGCATTATATTTTCAATAATTTTAACCTATTAACTAGTGCAACCTAATTTGAAACAGATAATTCATAAAAACAAATGTTGGCCGTGAAAATGTTTCACTACTCGTTGGAAGTGTAAAAGAATGAGTCAATAAGGTATCTTGGTCGTAAAATGTTGGAATTTCCGCCTTGGCGCATTTTACAACCGTTGCGATGGATTCTAAAAGAAAGTTTTAATGCCACTCATAAACCGTCGATAGGACTCGCTAATCTCTACAACTGCTATATTTAATATTTATTGCTTCAAGCCGGGTTCAGAATTTATTATCAATCTAAAATCTTGTCCTGACAAAATGTATTTCAGAAGTGTCTAGAGAAATTAAAGCGGAAATTCTAAAAACTAAATTGTAAGAAGAGTGATGTGACTTTTTTATGAATTCAAGGTCTTTGAAATTTAAATGAAATGAAATTAAATATTCTTTAATTTATCAGACAAATTTAGTGAATAGCATTAATAATACCACAAACATTTCCACAGGAAATTGAATATTTCCAAGCAGACTCATTGAATCCATCCTAGATTTCTTGAAGAGATTTATTAAACTCACAATCTTGAAACCATATTAATTTAATTTATCCTAGTTTTCATGACATAACTTATTAAACCTACAACTTGTACTCTTTATTAATGTAGGCCAAGAGCAGCGTGAATACCACCGAACATTTTATAAATAATAAACTATGTTTGAAATATATATCGAAAATTGCTGAAGTACATACAAGTAAACCCGCAGTGTAAACAACTGCTGATTTAACATAAAACAAACAATATTCATTGTTAAACACGACCTTCATTACGTTCCTATAAACAGTCAGCAACCACTTTCAAAATAAAAATGGTTTGTTTTACTACTAGTTTGAAATTGCTATAAAATGTGCTCTCATTTACATAATTGATTGGATTGTATTTTATTTACTGATTAATTGACTGTTAATATGTAATATTTTAAATGGTATTTTGTCAGTTTTGCAAAAGAAATCGATTTCTTGCTTCTCTCTCTTCCTCTCTACAAGTCAGTTTTCAATACTTCAAACATCTGACGCCCAGAATTAATAATTGCATTGAGCCAAACTGGCGTTAAATTCGTATTACAATGATTAAGAGTGGAAAGCCAATGTTATAACGGGTCTGTATTATTTTATATGAATAACGGTTATCCTATTTTATTCAATTCACCGAATTCTACAAAAAATATCACATTTAAATAAAATAACTGTTAAAACATTATTACTGTAATTAATTACAGTACCATAAACAATAAACAAATGTAACACGGGCAAGTCTTTGAGGATAAGGCAAACTATTTTTTAGATCGAGTTAAGTTCTAAACAATTTTAAAACGAGAGTTATTTGCAGAATGTAAACTAAACAGACCAAACATCGCTACTGTTGCCAACTGACGAGGAAACAGCGAGAATTAAACAATGTCCGTGTACTCAGGTATGCATTACTCCGTGTTGTGTGCAGTGGCAATCTTGTACTCTGTGTGTAAATGTTTCTGCAGATTGTATTTTGATTCCCAACAATACTAATATGCAGTCTTGATATATTTTAATGGTGAATTTCATGACAAAAAGTAGCAAATGCTTCAGTAAATTATAAGTGTATACACGTTTATTATAAATCAAATCAGTTTTACGCGCATTGGTTTATAATTGATACCATTAAGTGTATCAATTAACTCAATAATAATAATAAGACCTAAATAGTATATTTTTAATTTAAGTACCACTTGTACTTCCAAACAACATTCATGAATGCATTCAGCGAAAAAAACAATGTCGTTTCTTTAGTATCCGAATGAGGTCACTTCCTTTAATGGAATTTCAAGTTTTTGCAACGCGTAAAGTAAAATTTGCTCTAGACTAAAGAGTTGGCAATTAGGGGTTTATGGACGCCGTTAAAAGTTGCCACTTTTGCGATACAACAACACCATTAAAACTTTCCTGATCTAGTGGCGATCGAAGTCCTAATTTCAAACACTTTTTGTTTTGAAACTCATGTTTAAGCAACGTCAGATATTACCAGATACAAATTTTAAGTGATGACATAACTCTGTGCTTTTGAGTGGATAACTCTGAGAAAAAATGTAGGGTGGATCATTATCAGAAGTGCTTCTTTGCATCTAATACATATGGTACAGCGATATTTCACAAGTAGAGGGTAATAAAAACACTAAATTATAAACATTAAATGGTACTCATTTCAACGGTCCCTATATGTTTTGTCTCCGACTCAAGGTATCATGAAAAAATGCACATAATATATAAATAACTATTTCTGGTATTTGGTGGAAAGGACTTTTCTTGAGCGCTGTGAACTTGAGGGGCTTCGCACAGGCAGGGGAACATGTAATTATTTTATGTTAAAATGAGAATTGCCACGGTTATGGATGATCATAAGCCAGTTACCGACCTCTGATCACTTTTCTGTTGAGGGATAAATAATAAACAGAGTGAGGCAGACTGGTAACGTGTAGGGTCTTTAGATTTGACCTTAACTAAAATACATTATACTTATACAATTTCAATTTGTTTTATAAAAATGACACAAGCACTCCTAAATAAAGATTTATTTATAATTTTACCTTGATGGCATTTTAAAGCCTCCTGATAATATTGTATGATACATACGTAAGATCCAAAATGAAGATTGATTTACATTTGACCTTGCTGGCAATTTTAAAACCTTCCCATATATTTCATGATGAGGAGTAGGATACGTAATTTTCCTACAAGTTCAGTTTATTAATAATTAATTGGCAGAGTCAATTATTCCAACTCGTCATCGCCCAAGTAAATTGTACAAGAGCTATTTTTATGATATATTATAACAAGTCAAGTTTAATCAAAATGGAATCTTTCAGTAAAGAATAAAATTAGCTGGCGAGCGGTTAGGTCTAAATAGCTCACTCCCCAATAAACGGTTGTTTTACGGTCAGTTTCCAGGGCGAAAAACTGAAACTTATTTTACGCGCAGTTGTAGGAACAGTAGCCTACACAATCTGTCTTTTGATCGACCCTTTATTAATAATAAGTTTTTATTTCCTATGTATCAAATGCATAAGCCAAAGGTATGAGTGCAATGATTATGTTTACAGTAACTGAACCATTTACCCCTCCGGGCGGAGTTGTTCAGACACTCCTGAGCCGCCGATGACCCGTGCAAAAATAACTCTCGGTACATCAGCATTCGCTCGAAGTATAATTGTTTTGTTGAACGTAATCGAGCGTTATACAAGAATTATATATTTTATAACTTTAACCACAAACGTTTGTACAAAGACCAATAAAACCATAAGAATTTAATTTGTATTAATGCAGGTCTTAAACTGACCTCAGAATAATACTCTTATGTTCCTAAATATTACGAAATGAGCATTCTAAAATTTCTAAGAACTACGAATTCCACAAGTCACAAACACAGTATAGTACTAATTAAGAACGAGTGCAATTTTTGCTGGGTATTTTAATTAGGCCCCTAATGATGGGTGAATTTATAGCTTTTATGAAAAAGTAACATTCAGGAAATTCATCTGCTAGGGTCATCAATTAAACGATCAATTACAGCGGCGTCCGAATAAACATGAGGCAACCTACTTTTCTCGGTATCTATTAGGCGACTGGCAACCCTATAAAAAGAAAATCCGTTTTTTGAGCTCTATGACCCCAAGTTAAATAGTACTATGTTAACAAGTACCCGTAATCAAAACCTATGTCATTTTATAAAACCAATCTTGGGAGTTTATTTTTTTCTTTACGTACGTTATTAGGATATTACGGAGGAATAGAGATATAGCTTGAGGATTCACCCGGTCGACAACTGACCGCCAACGCAGTTGAAAGTTATATTTGACTTCCAATCCACTTAACGGGTGACTCCGTTTCCGTATGCCAAATATTTCGCAATGTTCGATTTCGTTTTACGTCCGGGAATCGGGCGCGGGCTTGCTTGACTAATGTGAATGCGATGTGATATATCTAATACGATTACTCACTTTGAGATTGATTGTATCGGAGTAAACAACTCTCAATAAAAAATCAAAAACTCGAACAGAAATGTGAGATTTCAGACAAAAAATGTAAATAATTTAGAAACACAACACTGTGAGTGTTAGAGAGCCGTGCGCTATGCCCAACATTTTTTATTCAGAGGTAATGTTTGCCTGATGTTAATTTCACAACACCGAGCCGCCCTCTCCCTACAATAAACTCTGCTTGGAACTCCGACCCCGGCACAAAGAGCTCACAACTCTACCACTATTGTTCCTGAAAAAAGTTGTATCTACTAGAAATTTACTACAATGTATTGTTATCTTGATTTCCTGTATTATTAACATAATTTATTGCGCGTAATAATGCATTATAGATATTATTTTAAATTAAAACCAGTATAATATTAAAAACAGGGTTTAAAGCCATTTTTAGGCAAACATGAGGATTTACACTGATGGATTCGTGTTTAAGTGTAAATTTTAGGCAAAGCTTCATAAAGCAATGCATTACAGAAAGTTGGAACCGTGGACATTTAACGAGTTGACGAGAATTCGGCACTACATATCTTTTAAATTACCCAATAATAAGAACAAATGCCTTGAACTTAAATTTAACCACAACTTAAAAACTACTATGCTTAATGTAACCCATAACAAAGCCCGGCAATAATTCCATATCATACACTATGCGAAATACACTACACTGAAATGACAAGGACTAAAGCTTGGAAGTTTTATGGCTGCCATTAAAACTTCGACTACAATCTTTTAAACGGTCGTAAACGTAGGAGGACATCCAACACTCTAGAGACGAACGGATACCACCGCACATTCACGTGATCTTTCGATGTAAGTTGTTGGATTATGTTAAGCATTCTTAGTTACTGAATGCGTCTAGTTTAAAGACAAGTTAAATAACGGAAAAACGATACTTTTTACGGATAGATAAATAATACCTGAACTAAGTTTTAAATGAAACACAACGTACACATATTTACGCGTTTGGCACATTTACTGGAAACTGTGGCAATGTAGTTCCGAGGTAACTTTTATTTCTTTTAATTTGATGTTTATTTGTGGAATAAAAGTCGTTATTTCATTTCATTATTTCAATATTTTCTTGGCAACACAATCACATAAAAAAATAAAACAAAAAAGTATAAGGTTTCATGTTTTGATAAAGTTTAAAGGTGAAATTACTTTGCTGGACTATAAAAAACGTGTTTTACGAAGACATTATATAAACTTATGTGCAAATGTAGCGCCATGTTGTGCGGAAATTCAACATATTTAATGATGTTAAAAGAGCGCGGAAGATGTGGCAGGGAGCATTAGGCGATAAGCTAGAGTGATAGCAATATTTTACTGATACCGCCCCACAGTATTACGCCCTCTTTCTCTTTTCCTCTCCAAGATATTGTAAGCCTACAAATTTATCTGTAACTTTCCTTTGACATCCAAATGATTATATTTGATTTAACTGAACAATTTGTTAAAACTAATTAAATGTTTTTTGAGGTCACTCATTAACATATTATATTTAAATTCACAATCAATCTTTTGTCTTACTTTATAGAATATACACCTTTTTAATAGGTATTTTTTAACAATAGTTCATTGTTATAAAAAGAGGTCAAACACGGTAATTACTATGGTCAAAGTATTAATTTATACTAAAAAAATACTAAAAATCAACATTTGAATAATGGTAAAAGGTTAAACCACAGGCAAACACGAGCTGCAATAAATAACTTAATCGAAGACCAAGCCAACTTTTCCAACCAAAGTTAAGGCTTACCAAACAAAGCAAGACAATCCCTTTACTTAACACTGATTTAAACTGCTAGACGTTGTTTACCTTCTAGTACACTATACTCAATTCCAAGTTCACCTTTCAGTACAGGCCTTATAGGAGATACCTATTCTATTACCTTTGCTAAGTGTATTTGTTTGCTAAATCCGTATCATGTGATGGTAAAATCATCAGCTGATTGTTATTTCACATGGGTAGTACAACCTTAATTGTAATTTGAAACACATGGCTTATGAAAATTCCATACTGAAAGGTGAACGTGGAATTGAGTATAAAACGATTCGCAAAATTTCATTCGTGTTGAGCAAGTTACGATTTTTCTTGTGAACAACAAGCGACCTGCTGAAAGTGTAGTGTATGTGTATTGTGTAGTGTAGGCCCGAGCGGCACCTGCTGACAGTGTGGTGTATGTGTAGAGTGCAGTGTAGGCCCGAGCGGCACCTGCTGACAGTGTGGTGTATGTGTAGTGTGCAGTGTAGGCCCGAGCGGCACCTGCTGACAGTGTGGTGTATGTGTAGTGTGTAGTGTAGGCCCGAGCGGCACCTGCTGACAGTGTGGTGTATGTGTAGTGTGTAGTGTAGGCCCGAGCGGCACCTGCTGACAGTGTGGTGTATGTGTAGTGTTCAGTGTAGGCCCGAGCGGCACCTGCTGACAGTGTGGTGTATGTGTAGTGTGTAGTGTAGGCCCGAGCGGCACCTGCTGACAGTGTGGTGTATGTGTAGTGTGGGCCCGAGCGGCACCTGCTGACAGTGTGGTGTATGTGTAGTGTGCAGTGTAGGCCCGAGCGGCACCTGCTGACAGTGTGGTGTATGTGTAGTGTGCAGTGTAGGCCCGAGCGGCACCTGCTGACAGTGTGGTGTATGTGTAGTGTGCAGTGTAGGCCCGAGCGGCACCCGCTGACAGTGTGGTGTATGTGTAGTGTGCAGTGTAGGCCCGAGCGGCACCTGCTGACAGTGTGGTGTATGTGTAGTGTGTAGTGTGTAGTGTAGGCCCGAGCGGCAGATGATAACGACGACAGGCGAGATAAACCTACGCCAACAACAGGCAATATACAACAGCGTGTCAACGAGAACGAGAACTACTAAATTTCCAAAATGATAAATTGGTTGATTTATTTATGGTTTCTTCAAAAATAGTAATATATTTCATCCCATCAAGGTGATTTTTTAGTGTATGTTCGTCATGAAACATATGTTTTGAGGTGATATTAACCTGCATTACCGTTAAAAAATGTAAAATGCTTGAACGTGAGAGCTTGAACTTATTGTAATGAGTACAAGGTGTGTAAAACTCGGCGAAATACTACATTGGGCATACCAGTGAACTATTTTATACGTACATTATCATTGTAACGTCATTTAACTCCAATATTATAATTGAGAGAGTGAGAGCAGAACATACAGGGATAGAAATTTTCCAAGAAAATTTAGAAAACAAACTAATAAACAACTAGTTTAATCATAAATTTTGTATGCTTAAACAAAAAGCATTTAAGTTAAGAATATCTAAGTTAGTCTTAGTCAAAACGTATGCATTTCTGTAAATAACATGTTTTGTAAAAATGGTGTTTGCCGTAGAAAACAAATAAATAAATAAATAAATAAACATTCGATTACTGAATGAAGACAACACTGGAGGTTTCCCGTTTGGTTTTGTAATAATGTGCAGAGAGCAAGGCTGTGATAAAACAAAGTCAAACACTTGATTAAACTGGAATCATTAATTTGCTTTGTTCTGTAGTCTTGGTACTGGGAAAAGCTATCAGCGACATAGCTCAATATTTATCATATCAAAAGGTCTGCTAATAAAATCAAGAGAATTGTTTGAAAGCAATATTGGGTATGATTTTATTTTTGCAGACATTTGACATTTGACTGATTAGTAGATAAGGTTTTATGATAATTCCGAACGTGTAATTCGATCCCGTTAAAAAAAAGAACATAGAACGTAACTAAATTAGTAACACAAAGCTTAATACTGTGTTATGTTCTAGATTCTTTTCCACCTGAAGACGGGATCATATTTTTAAATCCTGAATCGTCGAGAAACTTGTTTTTTTACTGGTAGTGATGCCAAATGTCTGCAAAATTCAAAACTTGAACTCGCACCATTACCAATCAAGGCGTTCTGTTTAAATAAAGGGGTATGGCGTAGTAACATGAATAATAAAGCAAATTTTGAGTTTTAATTTAATTATTAATTTAACTAAAAACTTGACTTGGTCCTAGTTTTTTAGAGTAATGATAGAAAGTATACATGAATTGGGTAATTTCATGATGATTGAATTCCGACAAAAATTATTATAAAAATTGATTTATTCATAAAAATTGCAGAACATCAAATGCAAATAATGACTCATTGGCAGTGAGAAGCGGAAACGATTTACAAAAACGTTTTTAGTGACGGCTCAGGAAAAAATTGCACCGAAATGCGAATTTAGATCGGAGAGGCGATCTAGTGTAGCAGCTGCAGCTGGTTACCAGAGTGAAGAGTCATGTAAATTAGCCTAATAGGGATCAAGGCGTCTCGAGAACGACACTGGTTCTCAGCAACTACACGACTCAAATAGGACTCTCTTCATTCAACCACAGTCAGGGGGAGGGATCCCTTCCTTCAAGACAGGAAAACAGATGCTGGTCTTGGTTTACAGTAGATACAGGATAAAGAGTACAATTATATTACTTACGTAAGAAATTAAAGTTTTACTCATGTATTATTAACAATGAATTAAAATCTTTCATATTTTAAGGTAGTATGGATTTTTCAAGACGGTACCAAGACGGTAAGGCTAAAATGGGAAACAATAAAACGCTACAAAGGTTGACAACGGTTCACCAATGCCGCTTGGAACAATCGCAGCCACTGAACTTATATAATTACAAGCTGGAAAAAAGTACCAGAAAACAGCGATGCCGCTGACGCCGGGCCCACCGCTCGCATCACACCGAGTCCCAGGTGCCGCTGACGCCGGGTCCACCGCACGCATCACACCGAGTCCCAGGTGCCGCTGACGCCGGGTCCACCGCACGCATCACACCGAGTCCCAGGTGCCGCTGACGCCGGGTCCACCGCACGCATCACACCGAGTCCCAGGTGCCGCTGACGCCGGGTCCACCGCTCGCATCACACCGAGTCCCAGGTGCCGCTGACGCCGGGCCCACCGCTCGCACCACACCGAGTCCCAGGTGCCGCTGACGCCGGGTCCACCGCTCGCATCACACCGAGTCCCAGGTGCCGCTGACGCCGGGCCCACTGCTCGCATCACACCGATCCCAGGTGCCGCTGACGCCGGGCCCACCGCTCGCATCACACCGAGTCCCAGGTGCCGCTGACGCCGGGTCCACCGCACGCATCACACAGAGTCCCAGGTGCGCTGACGCCGGGTCCACCGCTCGCATCACACCGAGTCCCAGGTGCCGCTGACGCCGGGTCCACCGCTCGCATCACACCGAGTCCCAGGTGCCGCTGACGCCGGGTCCACCGCTCGCATCACACAGAGTCCCAGGTGCGCTGACGCCGGGCCCACCGCTCGCATCACATCGAGTCCCAGGTGCCGCTGACGCCGGGCCCACCGCTCGCATCACACCGAGTCCCAGGTGCCGCTGACGCCGGGTCCACCGCTCGCATCACACCGAGTCCCAGGTGCCGCTGACGCCACGGGCCCACCGCTCGCATCACACCGAGTCCCAGGTGCCGCTGACGCCACGGGCCCACCGCTCGCATCACATCGAGTCCCAGGTGCCGCTGACGCCGGGCCCACCGCTCGCATCACACCGAGTCCCAGGTGCCGCTGACGCCGGGTCCACCGCTCGCATCACACCGAGTCCCAGGTGCCGCTGACGCCACGGGCCCACCGCTCGCATCACACCGAGTCCCAGGTGCCACTGACGCCGGGCCCACCGCTCGCATCACACCGAGTCCCAGGTGCCGCTGACGCCGGGCCCACCGCTCGCATCACACCGAGTCCCAGGTGCCGCTGACGCCGGGCCCACCGCTCGCATCACACCGAGTCCCAGGTGCCGCTGACGCCGGGCCCACCGCTCGCATCACACCGAGTCCCAGGTGCCGCTGACGCCGGGCCCACCGCTCGCATCACACCGAGTCCCAGGTGCCGCTGACGCCGGGCCCACCGCTCGCATCACACCGAGTCCCAGGTGCCGCTGACGCCGGGCCCACCGCTCGCATCACACCGAGTCCCAGGTTCCGCTGACGCCGGGCCCACCGCTCGCATCACACCGAGTCCCAGGTGCCGCTGACGCCGGGCCCACCGCTCGCATCACACCGAGTCCCAGGTGCCGCTGACGCCGGGCCCACCGCTCGCATCACACCGAGTCCCAGGTGCCGCTGACGCCGGGCCCACCGCTCGCATCACACCGAGTCCCAGGTGCCGCTGACGCCGGGTCCACCGCTCGCATCACACCGAGTCCCAGGTGCCGCTGACGCCGGGCCCACCGCTCGCATCACACCGAGTCCCAGGTGCCGCTGACGCCGGGCCCACCGCTCGCATCACACCGAGTCCCAGGTGCCGCTGACGCCGGGCCCACCGCTCGCATCACACCGAGTCCCAGGTGCCGCTGACGCCGGGCCCACCGCTCGCATCACACCGAGTCCCAGGTGCCGCTGACGCCGGGTCCACCGCTCGCATCACACCGAGTCCCAGGTGCCGCTGACGCCGGGTCCACCGCTCGCATCACACCGATCCCAGGTGCCGCTGACGCCGGGTCCACCGCTCGCATCACACCGATCCCAGGTGCCGCTGACGCCGGGTCCACCGCTCGCATCACACCGAGTCCCAGGTGCCGCTGACGCCGGGTCCACCGCTCGCATCACACCGATCCCAGGTGCCGCTGACGCCGAGTCCACCGCTCGCATCACACCGATCCCAGGTGCCGCTGACGCCGGGTCCACCGCTCGCATCACACCGAGTCCCAGGTGCCGCTGACGCCGGGTCCACCGCACGCATCACACCGAGTCCCAGGTGCCGCTGACGCCGGGTCCACCGCTCGCATCACACCGAGTCCCAGGTGCCGCTGACGCCGGGTCCACCGCACGCATCACACCGATCCCAGGTGCCGCTGACGCCGGGTCCACCGCTCGCATCACACCGAGTCCCAGGTGCCGCTGACGCCGGGTCCACCGCACGCATCACACCGAGTCCCAGGTGCCGCTGACGCCGGGTCCACCGCACGCATCACACCGAGTCCCAGGTGCCGCTGACGCCGGGTCCACCGCTCGCATCACACCGAGTCCCAGGTGCCGCTGACGCCGGGTCCACCGCACGCATCACACCGATCCCAGGTGCCGCTGACGCCGAGTCCACCGCTCGCATCACACCGATCCCAGGTGCCGCTGACGCCGGGTCCACCGCTCGCATCACACCGAGTCCCAGACTGACCATCAGTCGTGGCCCTAGACGAGCCTTGGAGGAAACAAAATCGAAGATGGACAATTGGGATCGTATCGGAACCAAATCGAGGCTTGCAAGCATGGCCAACTTTAAATTATTAAACTATTCATTACTATTTAGTACAGAATTAGAATGTTAAAAAGTTTTCTACAGAAGGGTGCGGACCCAGGTAAACCTGATGGGATATGTCGCTGACATGCTTCACAATAAAGGGAGTTGTTGAAGTCTTGCCACCAGAAGATATCGTCATTTTTATAATGGATGAAACTTCAAGAAATCAAATCTACTTATAGTTCTCCTGCTACACCGACAAACCGTTTGAGTGTGTGATGTCCAAACTAACGACGACGGTTTGTCTTTCTTTTCGATATTCTACAAAATAAGACCGTAATATTCTAAATAAGGGCAAAATTTCCTACATTTTGGGAATAAATTTTACATTCGTGTGGGGTCGTTGATCTGTAGTTCTAACAAGTTACCATATGAACGCACTCTTTAAAAACTGTGATACAGGGTAAACAAAAAGCTGCAAATAACTTGATATGTGAGTTTGTAAGGAAATTACTAGGAGGAAACTGTTCAAAGATCTTAGAATGAAAATAACTTATGGAAGTGGGAAGATGTAGGTACTTGACTTTTTAAGACCAATGGGGGTCGGCCCGTAAAGTATCAGTGAATATTCTTAAAGGTAGGCATATAGGTTGATGTACAGGCCCACATATTTTAAAGGGCTTATTAAGTAGTTAAATTATGCAAACCACATTTCTTGAGCCTTTTCCTTAAAAAAATGTCGGCTGGTTAAATAATTTCAATGATGGCACAACATTACAAGCGTCATTTTGTAATAAATAACCACGATAAAAATATAGATGTTTCTTTTTATTTGTGCACATGGTTCACTTGCAAATATCCAGAATATACCGCTCATAATTTTATAACGGTTCTGAAGAAAACCTACATCATATCTTTGCATTGATTGAATTTAATATGGACAATATATTTGAGTAACTTAGAGTAAAACATTACATTTCTTGGCTGAAACCAAATTTTGTATAGTTTGTACAAACAATAATGACCTGGATGGATACATTTAAATCATGCGGTAAATTTATGACTTAAGTATTTATTTTAAGTTTCAATCCTGGATCCTCTGAATTAACTTTTATTTCGAAAAAAGTAATATTGAAAATTTTGACCACAATGCAGAGGAAAGTAAGAAGAGTTGAAAGGTTATGACTCTAAGGCAAACTGCGCCAGTTTGCTTTGTTAAAATTATAAAGGGAGAAAACAAACAGTGAAGGAAGGGGCCCGCCGGCATTTAAACTAAAAACCGGGGGAAATTGATGATTGAAAAAGTTATGGAAGTGTCAACCAAAACTTCGCTATGTCGACGGGCAACTGGACATTTTGTTGGAAACTACCCCATTCTTTCAACAGCGTAACACGAAGCTTTCACTGTCGTGAATTTCTTGTGACGGGTTTTAATTTTACCTGACTTCTTTTGCCTGAACTTTCTTCAATTTCATCTCTTCGTAAGGAAATGAACAACGCGGTAATCGGACATAAACTTATTATTGTTTTGAAAGGTGACATTGAACAACTAATTGTGTATGGAAGGCGATCAAAAACTTTGCTTTGACAGAAATGAAACTATTGCTAAATTTAGGGTTTGGTAAAATACAGGTGGGAAAGTTACACGTAGTTATGACGTATTGCGGCCATGGAAAGAGGAAATGGAGAACAATCTATTAGACACCATTAGGCGGGGATCCGACTCGTGATATTCCAACATGAGAGAGTAGGGCCGACTTGGGAGTCTCGACATCTCCAACGTTGCAACGTTACGTCTTCGACCCTGGCCCCACTTGTAATTTGTTTGGGGTTACCGTATGAATTAAAGATGACGCCTTACAGTTCCGAGACCAAAGTTGCGAGCGCCCCATTAAAGTGTTGCATGTTGCACAGCCTAAGAAATAGGTATGTTTGGTCGAGTAATGCGGAGGTAAGTCAGTAATTGATGTCAGAATGCTCGTAACACTCACTTAACAATAGAATCATATACAAATAATTCAAAAAGCAAGCGTAAAGATTCGGATGCACTTTCAAGGATTTTGTTTTCACGGTGATGTAATTTTACTGGTAATCATTAAGGCTGCTGAACTTATAAGCGGTAAAAACTCATTTAGGCAGTATACGATTCTGTTAACCACTATTGTATACAGAAATTAATATTAGTTTTAGGCGGTTCATTAGTGATTAATGTCATGCTTAAAATTACTTTTTTGGGATTAGGACGTTAAAAGTTGGCCCTAAAAACATGATACGAGTAAAAATAGTTTTTGCATCCCTTTGACCCTCTCTCCTACTCCCACAAATAAATTGTAACAAACAAATAAAATGTATTGGTGTTTAATTAATAGTTTTATTTTTTATATCCATTGTATTCATTCTGGCCCTAGATTGGAATGCATAACAAATAAAATAAAATTACGTTATCCAATCACTACTATTTGAAAGACATGTTTACTTCCTCAGGACAATAATTTACTGAATCAATTGGTTTGATACAATTTAATGATACATTGACTAATGTGGCTGCATACTTAAAATACCTGAAAATGTTCAGAAAAACGAAACATGTCGTCTTTCAAATATTATTGATTAGATAAGTTTATTTTATTTTATTTGTCATATCCTTATACACAGTTAAGTCGACAAACAAAATAAACAACTATCCATTACGGTTATTAGTAGACGAAAAGTATATCCGCATTTTAAAGTCCTAAGCTGAAACAGTACTCAGTCGGCTTACAGTTCCAACAATTCATAAAAATGTAAATAAATATATCGACTTATTCATAAAAAAATAAAAATCTTGAAATTTTTATTTAGAGAACACATTTCAGAATCGTTGTTAAACAAACAATAAGGGATATTGGTCAAGAAATGTCACAAAAAGAGGGTCTACGGTAAATAAATGAAGGGATAACAGCGTGCGGCAGGCGGACAAAACACGTCGGGTCGCAAGAAACGCCGCAGCAATCTGTAGGCTGCAGCCCGCTCTATCGCTTCTGGAAACTGCGGCAGTGGACCTGGCGATCTGGATTTCTTGTATCAAGTGCTATAAAACTAATAGCATATGATTGAAATCCTATTGATATCTTTAGGAATTGATAACACACTATATAGGGTTCAGTCGATGCTTTCGGATCAAATATGAGTATGAATTCAGCAGTAATTCAAGTCGAGCTTTATTAACAGGTTAAAAAAAAAAAAAATTAGTGTCAAAGTGTAAGAATAAAATAATCTAACAAAAATCTGAAAACCCTATTTATCGATAAAAAATGTAGGTCGCCTTTGAATAAAGGGTGAAATGGTGAAGGGCTCTTGACTTGAGGCGGCTCTCCGGCGCGGCGGAGGGCGAGGGGGGCGCTGAATAATAAGTTTAGAACCAAGAGTTTAGAATTCTTGCAGAGCACTAACAAGCTTGTGGTATTACTTAGATATACTTTTAAGACGAAAACTTATATCCTTAATGCAGATTGTTTACAGGAAATGCAACTTTCTTGTCATCAAATAAATTTGAATAACGAACTGTTATGTGTTTAAGTGTGTCGAAAAATTATAATTTGCCGGTTGAAGTGATTATACAAATTTTCAATTATCATTTGCGAAATATTTGCAGAAATATCAATAAGGATATTTGATGTGATAAATGAAACTGAGCAAAGGATCAAGAACCGAATGATAAGAGCCAATAACCAACTGTCAGCTGTCAGTGAGGAATCAGGAATTTTATTAGACAGGTAAAAACATTCCTAAACAATGATTGAATTTTAAAAAGATATTACTAATACACTGTATTTCAATTCTGGAAGTTATTGTAGGAAAATTGTTTCTGACACACGTAGAACGATTACATATACATTATATATAACAATGTTGGTCCCGGAGGGAGCAACACTTTTCGACTGATGATACGAGATCTTACCTAGTTGTGATTCATCCTCTGCGAGCTCTCCTCTTCTATGTCAGAAGCACGGAATCCTTAGAGGGTAGTATAAGAAATTTCCGATCAAAAAAGAGCGAGGACGCAAAGAGTATTTTGATTCAACAATTATATACTCTATTGCATGCAAGAATTCATGTCTACATTTTATAGAAAATTATGACTAGACCTTTTATGAGGTAAGAACCGCTCGACTTTTTATTTAAATGCATATTAAATCTTGATTCAAACTAACTGCGGCGTTCCCAGTTCTCTACTGGGTGCTTTATGACTGAAATAAATTCCTTAAATAAAGCCTAAAATTATTAGACCACAATGCCGTTTCTTTAGAGAGCTTAGCTTTCTAAAATAAATATGAATATTTAAAGCAGGAAGCTCAAAATATTTTTGCCATCTAGCTTCAATTTGCTATGTGGGACATGCAAACGTTATTCAAGAAACCACACTTTTTAAAATAGTTTCTCAAAACGTAATATTTATGGTATACGGTATTTATGGTATTTATAAATATACGTAAAACGTATATTTATGGGTTATTTATGAGCTAATTTATGATTTGTAACTACATTATACTCTATAAGCCCAATATTGATTCATTTTAATATCCACACCAGTCTTTTGTAGACTATATCCATTTTAATAATAATGTATAATATCTCTGGCGATATTTGCGTATCTTACATTTGATTTATCGATACGAATAGACGTTTGTTGCCTAATAAATCAATAAGTTAATCTCTCAAAATGTAATGAGCTAAAACAGTATAAAGTATACATTAAATAATCATTGATCATTAGATTCGCCACACATCCATGATAAAAAAAGTATGGCCCATAATAGATGGAGAAGGGAGCACCAAACTGAGCATGGTTTTACAGACACACAAATATTGAATTTACATACAGTATTAGCTTGTGGCTGCAGTAACTATCAACAATAGACATGTTTATATCGTATTCATGTTCATACGTAGATACGAGATTATTGTGAATCGTATAAAGTGTGTATTTGAACAAACAAGTAGGGATATTCAGGAAACTCTGATCTTGTTGTCATGGGACAAAACAAAAAGTGACTCTTTACCAAACAAACGTTCAGTCCACAAGGACAAAATAACTCAGTACATTCTTGGTGAGATTGCTGACAGTCGGCATGACTGGCCGCAGTAAACAAGCGGTCAGAGCCGAGTATTGTCCCAGGCTAATTGCGTCTTGTTGTTGGATAATGCGATCATGTCTCTCCTAATGCTATGCAACAAATCTTACCGGAGCTGAGGAATTATTGTTGTCTTGATATAATACATGTAAATGCTGGCGGAGAAACCAATGTTATGAATGTATTTTAGTATCATGCCGTAATGGTTTTTAAATAAGAGGTTAATTAATCGAGTAGTCTATTTCTGAACTAGCATTAGGAACTATTCCTAGTTGCAAGCTCTTCGTCGAGCTTGCAACTAGGAATAGTTAGGTTATTAATACGGTACAGATTTCGTATCGTGGCGTGACCCAATATTGAATTGATAAGCCCAATATTGATTCATTTTAATATATATGCTATACCATGTACATTGTTAAGTAAAAGATAAATTCTTTCATAAAATTGTATATATAACCAGTTTTTATACTATGTCAAAATAAAATCATACTTCGTGTTCTTGTTAGTTGCTGGATTACTAAATTTTGACTAATTCATTTATAGGAAACAATCCAGAGTCTGGTTAAGTTGTTTATACTGGGTGGGGCAATGAGAACTTTACAATTTTTTTGGCCACCACATGATAAATATTGCAATAATGAATGAACAGCTGTTCTTGTAAACAAACTTAAACCATGCCATTTTAGTAAACATGGCGCTTTGGAGACCTGAGCACCGTGATTTGCTGTGGAGACATTTTTTAAAAGTGGTGATTCTTTTATAAAGACACAGAGATTGTTTAGGGTGCATTTCAACGTTGGTCGACATGGAGCTGTTCCCAGTCGGTAAACTATAGGGAACTGGGTAAAATTATTTAGAAGTACGGCGTCAACCCAAAAAAGAATTGGTGGAAGTTGAAAACTGTCCGTACACCAGCCAATGTGGAAAGAGTGCGAGCCGCGGTGACTCAGAGTCCAAAGGGGTCCGCCAGGAAGCAATCATTGGCCTTCAGATTTCCAGCAGATCTCTAGGAAGAATTTTGCATAACGATCTTCATTTCCATCCCTACAA
This sequence comes from Flexamia atlantica, assembly GCA_035578135.1. Lineage (NCBI taxonomy): Eukaryota > Metazoa > Arthropoda > Insecta > Hemiptera > Cicadellidae > Flexamia > Flexamia atlantica. Next base: position 6,502,547 of record JAQJVK010000019.1, read on the forward strand.
AATTCAAGTCGTTCAAGAACTTAAAGAACCAGACTACAACAAAATAGTACAGTTCTGTGGTGAGATATTGAAAAATGAAGTCCCAAATTTTTCAAACTTGATAATCATGTCCGACGAAGCACATTTTTACCTTTCTGGCCATGTCAACAAACATAATATGCGGTATTGGAGTGCTGAAAACCTGAGAGAGCTTCATCCGAGGCCCTTGCACAGCCCTAAGGTAACAGTGTGGTGTGGAGTTTGAACTGAGAGAATTTTCGGACCTTACTTTTTCGAAGATAATAATGGAAACACAGTAACTGTAAATTCAGATAGATACACATAAACATGTTGCGTAGCTTTTTTATTCCACTTTTGGAAGAGTTAAACATTGAGCAGCTCTACTTCCAGCAGGATGGAGCCACTGCTCACACAGCAGATCAATCCATGGCCGTGCTGAGACATTTTTTTGAAGGTCGATTTATCTCAAGATTTGGTGATATACCCTGGCCACCTCGACCACCGGATTTGTCGGTGTGCGATTTCTTCTTATGGGGATACTTAAAGTTTTATGTTTTTCAAAGTCGCCCCAGGGATTTGGTTGAACTAAAGCAGAGAATCACCGAGGAGGTTCAAGCGATTTCCCAAGAAATGCTGGATCGCGTATTCGACAGTTTTTTCAAGCGACTAGAAGAATGTCAACATTTTCAAGGACGCCACCTGAAGGATGTTCTTTTTAAGAAATGAAAAATGGGTTAGTTAGGGCAAAATGGCATAAAATGACCTTTGTTACAATGTGCCATTTATAAGTATAGTATTAAAAGTATAGATTTTACGTTATTTATAAATTGTATTGTTCTCATTGCTCCACCCTTTTTAACAAGAATTTTTAGGTTTAGTTCTTTTGTTATATATGTGTTAAGTGTATGTATTTAATTAGTGACAACTAGAAGGAAAAAAATATTTTTGTATATGATTTTGAAAATGACAGCTTGAATGTCGAAATTCGAGTAAATCATAATACTCAAGAAATGAATGGATGATAGTTTTTAACCTTTTTTCTATCGATTACAAAATTCACTCAAAACTAACTTAAAAGTTCCTTTACAGATAACTCCAACCGGGAAAGGTTACAATGATATAAATCACTAAATTTGCCTGATAATTCACTTTCATACGGTTTTCTTAGTTAAAATTACTTCCTTAATCATGTGTAACATTAGAACAAAAACTCTAACTAATGAGACTAAACACTGTGTTTCCAATAGAAAAATTACCGATTGATCTATTTGTAAGAAATGTAAGAGAAAGAACGGAAGAAATGTTTGCAGTCACATCTGTAAAGCAGAGTCACGACTCGCGTAAATTAGTCTTTATTAGGGATCAAGCGTCTCGTCGACAACCGACAGCTCCTTCACTCGAGCGTTCATTGTCATTCTAACTCTTTGAGAGAAAATCCCTAATTGATATATTTTAAAGATGAAGGGGTTTTCCTTACTACTTCATTAATATTCATGGAATAGTAACAAAATAAGAGTCCTTGATTAATCTTTAGCTGAGAAATATATACATTAAGGGTTTTATCTGTTAAATATTTCTCCTTTAAAAGGTTTAAAAAAATTTAACTATCTAAATTTACCTGGCCTGGAGACAATTACATTTTTACACTTTCTCTGGCTTTAATCGTTTCAAAGTTGATTTTTTAAGCAAATTACCATTGACTGGGTAAATTAACCTCAACAGAGTAAAATCAAGGCAATCTTAGAAAGATCAGCGTGACAGCTGGTGAGCAGAGTTCATGACTGTGATAGCACAACTTCATGCACGCCGCTGGGCGGTGGCATCCGTGTCGAAGGATCAATCAACGAACCGATGTTAGCGATGGTGCTTGCCACATGAGCGACGCAGATAGCGAACTGATATCGCGCTACGTCACGCTGTCCTGGTATGAACCGACACGAACCGATGTTAGCGATGGTGCTTGCCACATGAGCGACGCAGATAGTGAACTGATATCGCGCGACGTCACGCTGTCCTGGTATGAACCGACACGAACCGATGTTAGCGATGGTGCTTGCCACATGAGCGACGCAGATAGTGAACTGATATCGCGCTACGTCACGCTGTCCTGGTATGAACCGACACGAACCGATGTTAGCGATGGTGCTGCCACATGAGCGACGCAGATAGTGAACTGATATCGCGCTACGTCACGCTGTCCTGGTATGAACCGACACGAACCGATGTTAGCGATGGTGCTGCCACATGAGCGACGCAGATAGTGAACTGATATCGCGCTACGTCACGCTGTCCTGGTATGAACCGACACGAACCGATGTTAGCGATGGTGCTGCCACATGAGCGACGCAGATAGTGAACTGATATCGCGCTACGTCACGCTGTCCTGGTATGAACCGACACGAACCGATGTTAGCGATGGTGCTGCCACATGAGCGACGCAGATAGTGAACTGATATCGCGCTACGTCACGCTGTCCTGGTATGAACCGACACGAACCGATGTTAGCGATGGTGCTTGCCACATGAGCGACGCAGATAGTGAACTGATATCGCGCGACGTCACGCTGTCCTGGTATGAACCGACACGAACCGATGTTAGCGATGGTGCTTGCCACATGAGCGACGCAGATAGTGAACTGATATCGCGCGACGTCACGCTGTCCTGGTATGAACCGACACGAACCGATGTTAGCGATGGTGCTTGCCACATGAGCGATGCAGATAGTGACCTGATATCGCGCTTCGTCACGCTGTCCTGGTATGAACCGACACGAACCGATGTTAGCGATGCTGCTGCCACATGAGCGACGCAGATAGTGACCTGATATCGCGCTTCGTCACGCTGTCCTGGTATGAACCGACACGAACCGATGTTAGCGATGCTGCTGCCACATGAGCGACGCAGATAGTGACCTGATATCGCGCTTCGTCACGCTGTCCTGGTATGAACCGACACGAACCGATGTTAGCGATGCTGCTTGCCACATGAGCGATGCAGATAGTGACCTGATATCGCGCTTCGTCACGCTGTCCTGGTATGAACCGACACGAACCGATGTTAGCGATGCTGCTGCCACATGAGCGACGCAGATAGTGACCTGATATCGCGCTTCGTCACGCTGTCCTGGTATGAACCGACACGAACCGATGTTAGCGATGCTGCTGCCACATGAGCGACGCAGATAGTGACCTGATATCGCGCTTCGTCACGCTGTCCTGGTATGAACCGACACGAACCGATGTTAGCGATGCTGCGTGCCACATGAGCGATGCAGATAGTGACCTGATATCGCGCTTCGTCACGCTGTCCTGGTATGAACCGACACGAACCGATGTTAGCGATGCTGCTGCCACATGAGCGACGCAGATAGTGACCTGATATCGCGCTTCGTCACGCTGTCCTGGTATGAACCGACACGAACCGATGTTAGCGATGCTGCGTGCCACATGAGCGATGCAGATAGTGACCTGATATCGCGCTTCGTCACGCTGTCCTGGTATGAACCGACACGAACCGATGTTAGCGATGCTGCTGCCACATGAGCGACGCAGATAGTGACCTGATATCGCGCTTCGTCACGCGGTCCTGGTATGAACCGACACGAACCGATGTTAGCGATGCTGCTGCCACATGAGCGATGCAGATAGTGACCTGATATCGCGCTTCGTCACGCTGTCCTGGTATGAACCGACACGAACCGATGTTTAGCGATGCTGCGTGCCACATGAGCGACGCAGATAGTGACCTGATATCGCGCTTCGTCACGCGGTCCTGGTATGAACCGACACGAACCGATGTTTAGCGATGCTGCTGCCACATGAGCGATGCAGATAGTGACCTGATATCGCGCTTCGTTACGCGGTCCTGGTATGAACCGACACGAACCGATGTTTAGCGATGCTGCTGCCACATGAGCGATGCAGATAGTGACCTGATATCGCGCTTCGTCACGCTGTCCTGGTATGAACCGACACGAACCGATGTTTAGCGATTCTGCTGCCACATGAGCGACGCAGATAGTGACCTGATATCGCGCGACGTCACGCGGTCCTGGTATGAACCGACACGAACCGATGTTTAGCGATGCTGCTGCCACATGAGCGACGCAGATAGTGACCTGATATCGCGCTACGTCACGCAGTCCTGGTATGAACCGACACGAACCGATGTTTAGCGATGCTGCGTGCCACATGAGCGACGCAGATAGTGACCTGATATCGCGCGACGTCACGCTGTCCTGGTATGAACCGACACGAACCGATGTTTAGCGATGCTGCGTGCCACATGAGCGACGCAGATAGTGACCTGATATAGCGCGACGTCACGCAGTCCTGGTATGAACCGACACGAACCGATGTTTAGCGATGCTGCGTGCCACATGAGCGACGCAGATAGTGACCTGATATCGCGCGACGTCACGCTGTCCTGGTATGAACCGACACGAACCTATGTTTAGCGATGCTGCTGCCACATGAGCGACGCAGATAGTGACCTGATATCGCGCTACGTCACGCTGTCCTGGTATGAACCGACACGAACCGATGTTTAGCGATGCTGCGTGCCACATGAGCGACGCAGATAGTGACCTGATATCGCGCGACGTCACGCTGTCCTGGTATGAACCGGCTCCTCTGACAAATATTATCAGCTAAAAAATGGCTAAATGGATTGCAGTTTCAAAGTGTACTCGTCAAAAATAAATCAAAAACAATACTGAGAGGTTATAAAAGATAGAAATGTGAGGAGCCCACTAATAATTAGACATGAAATTGAAGTTTCAAAATAGTTAAAAAATATATAGAACAAAAATGTAATAACATTTCTCTACCAAAATTACAAGCTACTATAAAATCATCCTAACTTCTAAGATTTAACGTTACACAACGTGTAAGTCACCGTGTTGTACACCTATATACTATTATGTCATGACATAAGATTAAACAGTTTTGAATTTTTAATTTATTCAACTACGATATTACGCTTGAAATAGAAATAAAACATTATATTTAGTACTGGAAAATATGAAGTACATATAACTCGTTCTAAACTCTAAAGAAATTAACTGCCTTCTCTCGTTTCAATGACATTGTAATTATATGATTAATTTTTTATCCAGTAATGAAGTTAAGTAATCAAATCGGGATTATGAGGCAATACATGAAATTGGGTTGAGCTTCAAGGTCGGCATCTATCGTAAAACTGTGAATCCAAGACATGAAAAGCTGACGAGGACGTACCACAAAACAGGGTGTACAGTGAATGTATGGAGGGATGACAGCGGTCGGGAGCTTAGCGCTTGCAAAAAGTTCAATAGCAAGAAACTACAAGCGTCCTCGACTCTGAAACTGCCAATCTCTGTAAACTCCGCCGATGTGAGCAACAATAACATTGCCATACATGATCATTTAACACGGGTTACACTATACAATAAAATTGACAAATTAAAACATTTTTGGATTTAAACATATGCGAGTAAAATATGTTGACTGAGTGGAAAATTACGAGATATTATACAGCGATGGGAGGGAAAGATGATATAATCTTCTTTAAAATACCTTGATATATACGTCAAGTTATTTTCAAGTTGCCAAGTATAATTTAGAAGTTTGAAAATTCTAAATAGTTTGATTCAACATTAGAGCATTATATTTGGCTCTACAAAGTCTTGTTACGTTTGAAACGTGATTGGACTGAGGTGTCCTGGAAAGCTTTGGATATATGGAAATCTCAAAAATGTTTAAAATAGGGCAGTTAACGTCTTTAATATCTTTCCCTGCTTTCTTGTTATAAAATTAAAATATTTAGGAAATTAGTAATAACCTGATTGGAAACATGTGTTCTTCGTGATTTTTCAGTTTACGTAAATGGGTATAAAAACGAACCTTAGTTGCATGCACAAGAGACATAAAAGTGATTTGTTCGTGCACGTTTGTTTGCTTCAACACATTACTGCCACATCGTTTTTTTTTTTGGTCTGTCTACAGATTTATTTCATATTAAAACAAGCTTAATAAACTCGAGATCATAAAATTTCAAAATACATACTCTTTTCATTTAATATAATTAATTATATAACAAATAAAACATAAAACTTAAGCCCCGTGTTATTGTAAACGATGAGAACAATATTCTTTAATTCAAAACAGATACATGCTTGGATTTCTTTTCACTGATCAACAAGACATAACAATAGACATAACCATAAATGCAACATTAAAGAAAGATAACATGATAAAATTTAAACCAAATAATACAAAACCAACAATGTCACCATAAACAATGTTGTTCAAAACGTATCAAACGAAAATTATTTAAAGAGTTGTTGATATTGATAATCATGAGTCTATCCATCATCAAAAATGAAACTAAAAGGTGGTATTTGCATAGTTTATTTCCACCTTACGAGAGGCGCATACTTTTCGCTTAAATATTTTAATAACTACTTTGCAAGTTTTTAACTCTAAAATAATTTTATTTTGATAACAAATTTCATCAAAAATTAATGAGATTTCAATAACCATTGAATGGTTCTTTAAATTTTATCATAACAAAGAAAATGAATGGGGTAATTAATAATAAAATAATTACTGAAATTTAAGAGCGCAAAGCAAATCTAAAACTCTCACCATAATCAGACTATCTTTTGATCAGTAAAAACTACATGTGAAAATTTAATCCACAAAGTTATTAAAAACAGACGGCTTTCAATAAAAAACAATAAGACTGGAAATTGAATATGCAACTACTGTAATTGCGTGGCTGGCTGTAAATTATGACGAAGAGGGTGGTTAAAAATAAAAGATGAATAGGGTTATTTGCCTCTCAGAGGCAGGAGTGATAAGGAGATCCACCCCTCGGCGGGGGGGAGGGGGCGGGGGCGGGGAACGGGGTGTTAAGCCTTGTGTTATCAACTTAGCCCTGTAATTTACAACGCAATGTTCGCGTAATCTATTCAAGTTTTCTTTTGGATTAAAGGGTAACTGCTTGTAATACAACACAAGATTGTTTTTTTCTCCAGGAGGTGATAAAATTCAGAAAGCACTTCACAAGTCCTTTATGAATATCGTATTTCTCCCTCAGATGTTGTTCTTGATAAGACTAACCTAACAGAAGACAACTGCCGTAAGTCAAGTTCGTGCCTTCAAATTATTACGTAACAATGGAGTTTTAGATACCCCGTGGCAGCAGAACTACATACTCAACGAATTTCCAAATGCTTAAAAATAGTTCAACTCCACTACTGTTACAGCATTTTACAACATTTTGTTGTATCCCCACAAGGAAATCATATGAAATGAGAAGGGTGTTTGCAGCTAGAGGTAGGTTAAAATTGGGTACTTTGAAATAAGTACGCAGATTGCTGATAAGCAAATTGAAAACTGAGGGATTTAGGGCCTATAATACTTCTCAACTAAATGAAGCCACAGACCAATAAATCAAGAAATATGCGAGGTATTGCATTTTATTTATTTCCCTTTATGATAACAGCAATATGACAAACTAAAAACAGAGACATTCTTGATTACGAAATAAAATGAGAAAATTACACCAAAGAAGAGCTTGAAATGTGTTTAAATTCTTAAGAAAACAATAACATCAAAAGAAAACACAAACAAAAGAAAACATAAAATGCAAAAAAAGTAAACCGTTTTCCTTTTTTATTAAAGAAAAGATGAGAACTAAAACCAAAATGAAAAATAAAAACCACAAGAAGCGTAAATGATTAGATGATAATTATCTTACCTTTAATGAATATATCTAATTAAAGGGCAACCCTTTCCGTCGGTTAAATTAAGCTCCTCGAAATGTTGTTGAGCACAGTAATTGCTTTATAAATTTGCAATTTTTTTAATTTTTAATACTACAACTTCTTATTCCGGATTTATTATTCCAGCTTAATTTTCACATACGAATTTTCTTACCTCATCTATAATAATGAGAGGTGTCCTGGCGAATCACTTTGATGAAAGCGGCGATAAGAAGCCAAACTCATAGCAAATATTGCAATCTTAAATTAATCCTTAATATCATGAACATAAATTTTAACAGGTACTCATAACTAAAATTAATTAATTTTAGCATTATTTATAATGAACGTTCTTTTTGATAAAATGATAGAATATAACGTTTGTTAGGGTTTATAAGAAAGTGCATATAGTTTTTCGAATATGTGTTTAACGCGATACAAAATAAATATCTATTTTGAGGAAATCGAGCTAATCAATCATAGTACGCTGACTTAATTAGGGAAGACTTGGCTGGAGAGGAGAATACTTTGAACGTATTCCTCAGGGCGACCGATATGAAATTCGGTCTTTCACACCAAAACCGCAACAACAATATTCGATATCGCAAAAAACTGAGAGAAGGATTTAGAGAAATGTCTTATGCTGACGTCTACGTTCAATATCGAAGTGGGGTGCCAAACCAATTGAATATTGTGTTAAAAAGAGGAATAATAAACTGGGGCAGGAATGTTTCAACCCCCTTCTCCGCCCCATCGCGGGCTTCCGGCCACCCCTCGGGGCGACACCATTTATTATTTCATCTGTTCCGGCTTCTTTTCACGCTGTTTACTTGTGACTAAATAAATCATCACCACAATACCGAGTCCATCCTTCAAATCTGCCACAAGCCCATTTATAACTCATTGGCCTTTGAACTATTTTTCATAATCCTTTAGTGCTGCATTAAACAGATGTTATGTAAAAATTATTTGCTTATTAATCATATTATAAAAGCTCAAATAATCGTGTCATTTAATTTTTAAAATAAAAAGGACGGCGAAAAATATTTACAAATAATTGTATATATGAAACTAAACGATGTAAAGAGAGTATAAACTATTTCTTCATGAAATTTTATATATGAAGAAGTAAACGAAGATATTTTATAAGGATACAAAATTTTGGGATTACTAAAAATGTATGTAAGGAATACTAAAAATACTTTACACTACCTGGGGTTCTCTTTCATACAAAATTGTATCAATGGAAAAGAAAACAAATGACACTGTGGTGAACGACAGAACCATTATTGTGTGGTGATTTTACAATCGCAAAACAAGAGTTTTTCATCGTTATATGTACTACGATGAAAGGAATGACGCCGCGCAGTCACTACAAACGTCGCACAGATCCAAAGTCGCTGCATGTCCCTAACACAATCCCGTCTATTGTTCTCTGTATCTAAACTTCCCTCGACCCACATCCCCTTATCTCGAAACGAGCCAGTCCAGGGCGAAACCAGCTTGAATACTAGTTATACTTCTTTTATTGATTTTATTTTCCCTCCTATACCTTTTTCTTATATATAAGTAAATATTGTTTTTCCACTCACTATTATTACTATACTAGGTTTCTGGCGACTACATGCAAAAGGGCAAAAAACAAAAAATTGTAAAGAGGACCATGTACTGATATTTCATTGTAATTAATTTAAGACAATTAGTGATGTGGGCTGGGTTAACAACCCACGGAAAGATAAATATAAAATATTTATCTACAATTTTAATTATATTTAGAGGACATTTACTACTCTTTTTTAACATTTCTATGTTGTTTGGATACTCAAATGATGATACAAACTTTTGTAGTATTCAATAAGGTTTCTACAACATTTTGACATAAATACTTAGGTTCCGAGCATTCACAACTTTTTTCAGTGTTTAAGGGTTCAGTAAATGTAATAGCTGGTATTTATAGAGAGGACACGTTTAGTAATAGTGAGAGTGTAAGCAATAAAATAGATACCCAGATTATTATCTCCCTAAACACTATTTTATTTTATTTTATTTTATTTACTTCCCATAGCTTGATATTATCATACAATCAAATTTGATAGTAACGTAATATCAATCATATATGTATCAATAATCCAAAGTAATGATAACGTAAGGATTATATTAGTAAAGCCACTCTTTTAGTCGATTTAAAATCAACAAATTTTTATGGATTTATGAAATCTCTGAAATTTGTGCGTGACCAAGTATGCACTTCCGACTTTAATATGAAACCTGAGCAATCTTCCTTTAGACCGAGCTGCTAATAAATTGTTACAGCGGTTTCAAAGGCAAGATTAATGGTGTTATTTGCTGCAGGTAGGTGGCTTTAGGATTAAAAAAACTAATTTTTGAGAGCTGATGAATTTAATGGCCGAAAAGTTACGTTCACACAATATTACCATATTGCGATTTTTTAGATAAGAAACGTCGTATTGAAATAGTGTAAAAGCATAAATCAAGAAGTATATACGCACAGGAAGCATGAAATATAAAAGACCTTTACTATCGAATCAAAAAATGTTGCTTCAGTTTTTAGGATGCACTGATGATAAAATATATGACTGATTTAAAAGTACCAATCATTCATCAAAATAATTGTTCTCAATGATACGAATTTTATCAATTTACAAGAGAAGAAATTATACAAAACAGAAATAATGAATTTACTTTGATGTGAAGCGCTGGTAACCGACGATGTTTCAGATATTTACTTTGATGTTCCAGACCGCGCCTCATCTTCACCCCGGGGCGGGCTGCGGAGTGGGAACTTGGGGAGGTATTATCTTTGCTGGTTATTTTTGGATCTAATATGATCATCGTCTGTAAATTCATTATGAATCTGTTGAACACTTACAATATGAGCATTAAAGTAGCCCATTAAAGTTAAGGTACGCGTAGCCAGTTGTTTTTATAAATATCACAATATTACTATAAACATGTTATTGGTATGTTGAGGGAGTAAATAAAGTACAGGGTATTTTTTTAAAACGTAACACAAAACTTTATTTTATCAGTGAAGGATTATTTCCCCCCAAAATCCCCGGATTTGACTCCACTATGTTATTTTCTTCGAGGATACATCAAAAGTAAGACAATTCACAGGATATTCAGCACCCCAAAACAAATATAACAAATTTAATGCAAGAAATTCAAAGAGGTACCTAGCAACACTCGTTCGGGAATTTGATGAAGAGAGCATAACTTAATACTAATGCCAGTGGCCGATTGTTTGAGCACATATAATGTAAACTAAATGTGATCAAACTTACATGATAGGTTGTATAAAATGTAAAGATCCACAAAACAATACTCATTTCATATTTATATGTGCATTATTCAATCTTAAAATTGGGTTGCGTTACAAAAAAATACCCTGTACAATATTGTCTCACTGGCGAAAACTGTCGCCCTCGACAATATACCACTACTATTAACAAGCCTGCGACGTTTTAGTGGATGTAGTTAGGGTTGAACTTCAAATTTTACTTAAACTTATCACATATGATATGTTGTCTTGGCGAAATATGACTACGACAAGACCATGGTCCATATTGTATGTCGAGACCTTTGAAATCGCAGGAGAGTTTTCGATGATAAACCATTAAACACCAAGACGCTGGCATTAATATTAACTACATGAAAAATTGAGTAAAATAATTCAATTTTTAACCATGTTCTATGGTTAAAAACACTTTTATAAATAAATACTTAACCAAATCTGGAGTGGTGGGAAATGTGAGTTCCAAACGACGGAGGTGAGGCCTACTGATGCCCGGCTAATGACGAAGGAACGATAATCACTTCCCCATGAATAATTGTTAACGTGAAAATGAAACCAATACACAGTTTACGTCTATTAATAGACCCCTACATTTTGCGATTTAATTTATCGCACTAATGAATTCCCTCTTCAGATTAATTGGCTTTGATTTCAGCATAAATATTTTTCTAAAGTATTTTTTCCTTAAAGCAATATTGTTTTCTTAACGAATTATTGTAAAAAATTGGTCGGTTTACTACTCCCTTCCCTAAATTATCATTGAAATTATGAGTTTAATGATTTATTACTTTCAATTCTTATATGGCATGATTTAAGAACAATTAAAAACTTGCATCTCAAATTACTTAAGGTGATACGTCATTGTAGTTTAAAATCTACAGAAAATAAACATAACAAATGGTCAATCAATGGTGTAGTTTAGGGAGAGTTATGACCAATTAATTAAATAAAAATTATTGACTATAGCTGCCATTCATTCACAAATAGAACAAAACAGTTGGGTCCACCGTCGAGCAATCAATCTTTAAAGACAAACTTTGTGTACAATAATTATTCATTTTTTAAGCTCTCCTAAAAAATTTCATAATTGTAACATCTTATAACTGGTTTTAAATTAAGGTGAGTTCGTTTAGAAAATATGAGTATTTCAAAAACATATTTTCCTTACATATTTTTGTGAGGTTAAAGACCGAGGCTTGCTTGCATTGCCTCACTATAACGTAACCAAAAAAAGCTGGGCGCTTGGCTGCATACAAACTCGCCAACATTTTTGGGTCTGTTTCTAATATACAAACTCGCCAACTTTTAATTAGGTGCAAAAACTAGAGTCAGGAATCCGGCCGGCCATATTCAAACTCGCCAACTTTTGACCGCGGGCAGGTACCTCTTCCCCTCCCCCGGCTCGGTGACAATTGTTTGCCGGGACCCCTGCGTACAGGCCTCCGCTACTGCATTTGCATTCAAGTCTATATTCCTTAATAACTCCGCTTAACATTGCTACTCAAGAACTACTGTATTCTATAGCACTGAAATTACCTGTAGTTCGAGCAATTGCAATTCAAATAAAAATATTAGTCAAATCAATCATAATTGAATAAATACTAAGCAATTGTAACATGTTGGTTTTAAAGCGTTTATGGTAATAAACGTTTAAAACCATATAAGAGAATGATAAATACAGTACAGCTTATTTACTATTAATTACTATATGTTAAGACGCCGATGAAACTGTTAGGTGACTAGTCGAATATATTTGTTGATTTTGCAGCAGTAATCTTCACTTGTCGTTTTGCGCTAAGACTCCGTATCCACTCATACATTGCTAGAATGATCTGATAAATATACTAATCAAATCTAGCAATGTGATTAGCGGATTTTATTTATTTTCACATTTTCCCCGTGGATGAAGGTAGGGCCTACGTCTAATTACATTTTTCCATACAAAGAGATAAATATTAAAGAAAAAAGTTATTCTCCTATATTCAATTTACAGAATCTCTAAACAAAAAAACAAGCTGGCCTATTGTTACTTTTTTATTATTTGGACTTTTCCATCCGCCTCTAGTGTTTAAACTATTCCTTTAACAAAATTAATGTAATTTAAACTCTAGAAGCGGAAGAACAAGTCCAAATAATTAAATAGTAATAACCAATCCTCCGCTATAATGAATCTTAAAAATACAGGTATATTGTGTAACTTTAATGTACAGAAAATTAAAAAATCGTAATTCAAAATAAACACTAAAAATAAATCCTATGCTATTTGTAAGAAAATCACAGTTCGGTCAAATTGTAAGTTAACGATAAAATAAAACAAAAATAATATTATTTTCAAATGGAAAATATGTTAATTATTTAAAAAATATGAACAAGGTAACTTATACATAATTTGGTAACTCCTATCGAAAAACTTTTATCGGATACAAAAAAGTCATAAAAAATCACAGGTAGGTTGACTGACACAAAATGTGAAAATAAATAAAATCCGCTAATTAATTAAATTGCTAGATTTGATTTGTATATTTATCAGATCATTCTAGCAATGTATGAGTGGATACGGAGTCTCAGCGCAAAAGGAAAAGTGAAGATTACTGTTGCAAAATCAACAAAAATCGACGACTAAATTAGTCACCTGTTACAGTTTGATCGGCGTCTTAACATGTGGTAATTCATAGTAAATAAACTGTACTGTATTTATCATTCTCTTATATGGTTTTAAACGTTTATTACCATGAACGCTTCAAAACCAACATGTTTCAAATGCTTAATATTTATTTAATTATAATTAATTTGACTAACATTTTTATTCAAATTGCTCGAACTACAGGTAATTTCAATGTAGAGAATACAGTAGTTCTTAAGTAGCAATGTTAGCGTAGTTATTAAGGAATATAGACTTGAATGCAGATGCAGTAGCGGAGGCCTGTACGCAGGGGTCCCGGCAAACAATTGTCACCGAGCCGGGGGAGGGAAAGAGGTACCTGCCTGCGGTCAAAAGTTGGCGAGTTTGAGTATGGCCGGCCGGATTCCTGACCCTAGTTTTTGCACCTAATTAAAAGTTGGCGAGTTTGTATATTAGAAATAGTCCCAAAAATGTTGGCGAGTTTGAACGTACCCGGGCGCTTCGCTTACCTTGACGTAAGGAACGGGACAATCAAATGAAACCTCCAACAATGGCCTGCAAAAAAATAACCCAGGTAAATTACATTCAAAATACATTTTTCTGAGGGCTTAATTAAAACATAAGTAATAACAAAAAGTAACATGAAATGAACGTAAATTGTTCTGTCTAGAATTTTATTAGTTTAAAAATATTAATGACTAGTAGATACCCGCGGCTTTTGCCTGCTGAAACTATAACTAAATCTTAGTTAAATTTTATATTGTACATGTTCACTTTTTGTGCACAAAATAAATAAATACTTGGAATTTCTGGGTTTTTAAAATGATGGGTATTAATAAAACATTAAAAAAATCTTATTATAGTATATTTGTACTTTAGTTTTAAGGGTTCAATTACACCCTTTCGTGGCAGCTGGCGATTCCACCCCTGGAGTTGTATCGCTCAGGTTTTAACCTCTATAAATATTTTCCTCATAGATGGTACGGATTACCCACCATTCGCAAACACTCTTATTTTGCAATTTTATCATAAATGTTAATACATATGTGAAATTATATTAGCGATTGAATGGAACAAATATTATTTCCCCTTTATGGGGTTGAGCTCAAAACGTGTATAGCGCCGTGCTCTCTGTAATCTGCCATCCAATTTAGAACTAGTCCCTTTTCAGGTAATAACTCTGCGCAGTATTTCTGTTCAAGACATTTTGCGTTGATCGAGTCACGGAATCGTCCTTTGATGTTTCGAAGTCGGGGATCTGCTGGTGAAACGCCTGAGTGATGTATCGATGTATCCCAGGCGGGCGGAGTGACCGCGCATAACTTGGGCGGTTTAGTTATGCGGAGGGTCAAACTTGCGCGGGGCTTTCAGAACTAAACAGATTGTACGCCTACTGAATAAGCCACCAGGCCGACTCGACTACCAACATCACAGCGACATTGCAAGGTAAAAAGATTCAGGGAGACGAGAGATATTCTGTGACAATTCTCATAAGAAATGGTGTATTGAACATCAATTCGACTGACGAGTTTAACTAGTTAAGGAATAGAAGGTTGGCGATTAAAAATGGAGTTAAGTATAGATATGTATAGTTCAATATTTAAAAAACCAATCGTCGACAAATCACGGAAACATTACAAAGTGATAAAACCAAGTGCATATATGCCTGACGTCTGAACTAAAGTGATTTTGAATATTAGGTTCTGATTATAAATTACAAATATTCTATTCGTGACGGTTGCTTTAACCATTGACTTTACATTACAATATCAGTTCCAGTAAACGTACAGTGATGATTCGAATGCTTAATGGGTAATCATAATTAATAAAAAGAACAACTATATTAGAAACAGTATACTTTAATAATAACTTATTTGCCTGCTTTCAAAACAACATCTCAAAGTCAAGCTAATCGTATGTTTATGTTTGTTTGATGTTGCAACATTGCAGTTCGTAATAAAATAACCTATACTAAAAGCAGGATTAAGGCAACAATGCTTAAACTGCGGTCCATCGAATGTTGGATCAAATCCGCCCTGGTTAGCACCCGAGAACACTCGGCCTAAGCTAGGGCGAACCATAAAGCTGGCCCTAAACCTGTTTTACTTTGCTGAGTAAATTAAAAGTTACGGCCGCTTGTCCGACTTTAGCCTCTTTTGCGTGAATCTCCCGGAATGAATACCCTTTAGTTCCTATTTTTATCTCCTACAAACAAAAATACGTTTTAATCTTTTTCGCATCAAAGACCTTTTGATTATAACTTTTACAATCATTTATGAAAGACTACTTATCATTACTTTTTACGAAGATAAATCAAATAAGTCATGAAAAAGGATTTAATTTTTTTCGTGAGTTAAACAAAAGTAATGATAACATTTAGGATGGTCACAAAAATTACAGTCGAGTCGAATTGTCCTAATCAATTAAATATAAACTTAAAAGATATGTTTAGGTTTTTGGGTTTTCATTGGATTGTCTATAACGAAGCAATTTAAATATTCATTTCATCTTTCAAACATGATAAATCGTTTATTTTTAAACATGTTTTATATTACAATTATGTTGAATGCCTCGCTCGCCTTAGGTTAGAGTTTACGATTTCGGTGCTTGAGTTCACAGAATGGAATCATAGAGGCCAAAAAATTTTGGTTCTCCTATTCATGAAATTTTATTTACTAACAATGGCGACAACCAAGATATATCACTCAAAAGCTTACAAAATCACATATTTTCAACAAAACTAATGTTTTTGTAGTGAATTAATTCACGTTTAGATAGGGGGGAATTATTATTTTTTTACTTTTAACGAAGTTCTGTATGGTTTTTCAGTCAGCGCAGAGTTTTTGTTTAGCAAAGCGCAGAGTTTTAAATACAGTATCACAACACAAAAATATCGAATATAATAAATAGACGGACTGCTCTGAATGTAAACTTATTAGTGATAGGCTAAGTTTGACAATAGATACTCGGATGAAACAGGCAGAGTGAACGGTTTGGCGAAGTTAATCCGAGTTGTGAACGAAACTCAGATAAGAACGGTTAACAAATGTTCAACTGTAAATGTTTGGCTTCGTCGTTCTCTTGTGACTTGGCTAACATTTGGCATATGCTGTTTGACAAATTCATTAAACATTCGTACATTAAGGAGGAAATATTCTCTAAAGTTCGTCTAATCGTATATCTAATGCAGTTGGATATACGATGAAAGAATATTAGAAACTTTCTCTTTGAACAAGATGAAACAATCATTGTCACTAATTTTTCCAGACTAATTAAAAACAAGTTTTCATTGCGCATTCAAAGCGATTCTACGCTTCTAATGTTTTAAACTGCAGTACTTGATTCACTGTTGAGGACATTCGACTAATAGGAACCCTGTTCGGATGACGATGGATACAACTCCGCAGGTATGAACACTGTAATGATCATAAAAATACCGAGAATATTACTTAACAGTTTACAAAAATGGGTACATGAAAGATGATTCATACGCACAGGTTGTCTGAGTTATAGCATTTGGGATGTACTTAAAAGCGCTGTGATCAAACTTCAAGCGGATTTTCGATAACTTTAGATGTCTAGGAGTTTAGGTGTGATGAAACAAACCGATTATCAATACTCCTATAAACAAATATTTTAATTAGAAACCAAGGACGACACTTGGAATAAGAAGGAAGGTGAAATATAATAATAATCACACATAATATTATTAAGGGTATAGTTAAACACTTTTCACATACCGTACTCTAGAGTTCATTGATAAGATCTTATACAGTATAATTAAATTTTTAATCGAATCAGCTACATCAGAAATCAACAGGACTAGGTCTTACGTTGCTCGTCCCAAGCAGTTAATAAGAGCCGTTATGCAAATGGAAGTGCACCGTTTTGGCCTCAACAGGCCCATGTTTTCTAATGCTGATTTAAACCTGGGCGGGGCGAAGTAAAGAACGACGGGACTAACTCCCTATCCCCATTAACTCTTATCTATCCTCTAAATGTTCTTATCAGTTGGAACCTTTTTGGTTGCAAATTCACAGATTATACAGGGGTTAACTTTTATCTGAAATTATACCGGGAAAGGTCTCCGAATCATCTTCAGAGAAAAAATATTCTTGGGTAAAATATTTCTTCGATGAGGTAATAGAAATGACTTTATAAATTAAAAGGTTCAAGACTGATTTTGCATAATTTTAAAAATTAATGTTAGTGTTTTATTTTCTTGTCGTGAGGAAAATAAACGTACAATTTACAAGTTAAAAAAAATTTCACAACACATTTACATATTTAAAGTGTACTAAAATATTTTAAGTGTTGTAAGACGTTTTTTTTATTTACATCCAGTGATTTTTTCCTTTATAGTAAAGAATATATCATTCTGTAATATTAAAACCATCACTTTGTAACATCCGGAGATTTTGTAAGGGTCTATTCTGTGGATTATTAATTGCCTATTATGTGTGAAACCGACGACTTAGGTTGGTTAATCAATTTTCATTAGACTCTGGCCTGATAATACTTTAACGATATAAATGTAAAATAAGAGTAGAATGGTCACAAAGCTACAGACTTTCATCAGAATCGATTCGGATATGTTAAGTATTATTCATTCCAATGAAAATCTTTTCACAAGTCAAAAAGCTTAAAACATTATAGTTAAATAAATTACAATTATTCATCATTTTTGGCGTACTTCCAATTACCTGATGTTTCGTTCGCATTAAATCATCTTATATATAATATGTGGAATGTTATCAAAGTAATAACAAATTACAATTTTTTGAAGTGAATACAGTTCACCGGCTCACTTTAACTGCCTGAAATTTCCGGTGCACGGATGTAATTAAATAATTGAGTAAAACACAAAATTACCCAGTTGGTCAAAAAACACTCAAGATTAAGAAGGTGACCTCTGCGAGAGGTCAACGTAGCTGCCATACCATCGAGTATAGATTCCAATGTCATTACTTAACACTTAACTCATTTTTGGACAAGTCGCGCAGCCATGACTGACTCAGCCGACGCGACGTATCTTATCAGTAACATAGATGATAACGCATTCGAGATACTTTCTTAGTAAACAGGATCGATCAGAATTAAAATTTTTCTCATACCATTCATCACTATCTCCTTTGGGTTTTTAAAATAAATGTCCCGAGAATTTAATATGAAAGGAACGCAGAAGTTAAGTTAACTTTTAAAGCGGAATTGAGGAAGTACAATCGAAAAATTGGACTAAGGTGTTATATTCATTTTCTCCTATACAGTGTAAAGATCAGTTCACACTCAGTTTACACTCTGAAAATTAGAAGTAACCTACTTGGGAGATGGATAATAAAGAATTAATGAAAATGTTTTCATAAATGAAAAAAAATTCTTTAATGCACCAGTTAAGGTTTGGATTGTCTTACAGAGTTCTCGTGTAAATGAATAATTTCCAACCATGATTTTTAAACAACGAATAACTGTTCTTCTAAGTAACTATTGGAGTGAGTCGGTGGCACAGTTGGGTTGGCTAGTCTTCGGACCGATGTCAGCGATATCTATTAAGATAATTTATTCAGTTAACATCTTTTTACACAATGTAAAATGCCGATTGACAAAAAATACCAATAAATAAAATTTATAATCAATTAAAATTATTATAGAGATGGTTTTTCAGTATTTGAATTAAGAATTTTACCGCTGTTAAAGCCAGAATATTGAGAACGTTTCCATCCAGGTTAAATCTTTTCCAAAATTCTTAGACAAATTCGAGATTCTATATACTTCAAATTCTTTTATACTGTATTTTTCGGTGTAATATGGGATGGTGGTTTTATAAATCTTAATCTTTTCAGCATTAACATCTGTAGGTTGATCTACTCTGGCCTCAAATCTAACAGTTGGATCTATTATGATGCCTCGACATTGTTTTTTGTCAATGATTATGATGTCACTTCGTCTATAAAATCGAATCTCCATATAAGGAGGGGAAATCAGTGCTAATTGTTTAAGACTTCTAGCACTATTTTCACTCTTTGTTTTGCTTGATAACTTCCACGCTTAGGCCTGAGGCTCGTAGGGGGGGGAGGGCAAATGCAAGGTAAAAGATGCCATTACACTCTGTTACGGCAAAATATAACCGAATATTAATAGTTCAGCGAAAGTAGGAGTCTCTCGTCAAAATTAAAATTAAATTTGATAGGGTAGGAGGCGACGGGATGGTGTTTACTAGGCGGGTTTTCATAATCGCAAAAACGAATGACCCAGCGAATCAATAATGAGATGCATAACTGTCTAATCAACCGAGAGATTAGATTGTGGGGAACTTATTTGGCGCCGTTTTCAGATAAAGTTATAATTAATAGCACTTTGGAGCAATGTAATTCGTCGCCTCTACGGTAACAGTTATGATGCTGTTTTTGTGTTGTTTGTTTTAATCTACTCCCAACTATACCGTGACAAGTTTCAAATGTATCCCAATATCCACACACCGTATTACTCCGTTTGTTGCAGTCGACCGGAACAGTTTTCACTACAGACACTGCAGAGTTTTGGACGACGAAGTTGACGGTCCCATTGATCAGAACTGTCGTAAAAGTTTTAATTGTTAGATTTCACATGATGCGGGGGTCGGATGTCCAGGGATTTAGCCATCGTTTCATAAAATATTTAACGGGAACTTAAAACAAATCCTTATTTATAATTTGTTTTATGTTAAGATTTGGTTTTTAGACATTCACTTTGGTTTCTTAAAAACCAAACGTACACGTTCTAGTTAAAGACCAATAAATATATAGCGGATAATTATGTTTTATTAAGAAGTAGAGACTAGGTCAGTAACTGGAAGGTTTAAATAAATAAAACTCATTTCTACCTTATTCTTGGGAAAATTAGTAATTGATTCTCTGTAACAAAAAAAACTACGATCAGATCAAAATTACCTAAACTGAGTCCATTTACTAAGGTCTGTATGTACAATTAAACATAATATTTGAAGAAGCAAGTTTGAGAAATCTACATATTTAAAATATTTGGTTTTCCTTTTCCGAGTCAGTTTGGCTCTTCTACTCAACCGATTTTCATAATTGAGGTCTCATATTAATTATACCTCATAAAGGTACGCAGACGCAGATTTCCCATCAAGCATCCGCATTCATTTATCTGCCGTATTACTCAAGTTATGCATTAAAGCAACTTCCTCCCTGTACATTTCTTATGGGAGTTAAATATGGTTTTCCTTTTCCGAGTTCGTTTGGCTCTTCTACTCAACCTATTTTCATAATTGAGGTCTTAAATTAAAGGTATGCACGCGCACATTTGCCATCAGGCATCGGCATTCGTTTATCTACTGTATTACTCGACCAAAAAACATTAATTTGATTATTTCCGGGATTTTTAATTCAATCAAAGTTATATTTCCCCAGTTCTAATTACGTAAATCTATATGTTTTGGTCTAGGAACCTTCAGCAAAATTTCAGCTATTGATTATTAAAATCGGACTACCTGAAGCACGCTGCTGAATTCCGAATAACACAAAAAAAATTGTTTTTTCTTTTCCGAGTCTGTTTGGCTCTTTTACTCTACCAATTTTCATAAATAAGGCCTTAAATTAAAGGTATGCACGCAAAGATTTGCCATCAAGCATCGGCATTCATTAATCGATTGCATTACTCGACCAAAAAACATACATTTGATTATTTCCCGAATTTTGAATTCAATTGAAGATATATTTTCTCAGTTCTGATTACTAGTGGGGAGGCGGATGGCCAAAATTACAAAGTTGGCTCACCCCAAAAGCTGACCGGCAACCACCATGCTAGATTTTATTGTATAGTAGTAGAGATGATATTTTGACCGGTGGTCGCTCTGTATGAGTGGGACTCTCTGTTTTGGACGCCATTTTGGAAAATGGCGGATGTTAATGTTTTATCCTTCGTAGTTTGGTAACCAGTCAAGCTAAAAACTTGATATTGGTATCAAATTATGTTTTTGAGGTCAAGGAATTCGAAAAAAATATTAAATTATTCATTTCTCTTTTCTGGACGCCATTTTGGAAAATGGCGGATGCTATTGTTTGATTCTTCGTAGTTAGGAAACCACTCGAGCTAAAAACTTGATCTTGGTATCAAATTATATGTTTTTGAGGTCAAGGAATTCGAAAAAAAATTTAAAATATTAATTTCTCTTTTATGGACGCCATTTTGGAAAATGGCGGATGCTAATGTTTTAGTCTTCGTAGTTAGGAAACCACTCAAGCTAAAAACTTGATCTTGGTATCGAATAATATGGTTTTAAGGTCAGGGAATTTAAAAAAAATAATAAATTATTTATATCTCTTTTCTGTACGCCATTTTGGAAAATGGCGGATATTAACGTTTTAGTCTTTGTAGTTTGGAAACCACTCAAGCTAAAACCTTGATCTTGGTGTCGAATAATAGGTTATTGAGGTCAAGGAACTAAAAATTGTTAATTTATTCGTATATACGATCCATTTTCTATTTTTCAAAGTGGCTAGATGTATTTATACTCATTTTTCTGAATGCGCCTAACCAATATCTAGCATTCGGAACAACCAATACATTGAGGAAGATAGTATAAATTTATTAGGTTTCTGGTTACCAGATAGAAACTTGCCAAGCATTGTAGAAATATTTTAAGGCTCAAAATTTGGTCATGCGAGCGTATCTTGTGCTATTTTATGTCCATCCGAATATGTATTTTTTAAATTATTAAAATCTCAAAACCGAGTTGAGATATAATCGCGAAACTTGATATTTTTTATATGCTTTTGTTATAGACAAGCTTAAAATTTCTTAAAAATTGTGTTAAAGAACATTTGTATTTTCAAAATGGCGGCAGTTGAAAATTCGTAAAAAACTATAACATTTTATCATACAAAATGTAGACAGTTCAATTACAAATTCAGAGAGGTATAAGTTTTTATCATGGGATCAAATATTACCAAGAAAAGCTACATTTATTTGCCGAAGGTTATCTAAGTCCTGAAAACCTGAAATACCTTCCGCTAACAAAGCTATATTTTTAGATACATCTAAAGTTCGGCTGACACATTATAAGTATATCACTTAAGTTTTTATTTCAAGTATAATCACACTCACTAACATGACAGCTTCAATTTGAAGATTTAAAACAGCTGATTAGTGGTTTCCCAAACTACGAAGACTAAGACATTAACATCCGCCATTTTCCAAAATGGCGTCCAGAAAAGAGATATAAGTAATTCATTATTTTTTCAAATTCCTTGACCTCAAAAACATATAATTTGATACCAAGATCAAGTTTTTAGCTCGAGTGGTTTCCTAACTACGAAGAATCAAACAATAGCATCCGCCATTTTCCAAAATTGCGTCCTGAACAGAGAAATGAATAATTTAATAATTTTTTCGAATTCCTTGACCTCAAAAACATATAATTTGATACCAAGACCAAATTTTTAGATTGACTGGTTACCAAACTACGAAGGATAAAACATTAACATCCGCCATTTTCCAAAATGGCGTCCAAAACAGAGAGTCCCACTCATACAGAGCGACCACCGGTCAAAATGTCATCTCTACTACTATACAATAAAATCTAGCATGGTGGTTGCCGGTCAGCTTTCGGGGTGAGCCAACTTTGTATATTGACATATTTTACTATATGCGCCTCCCCACTATACGTAATTCTATATATTTTAGTCTCAGAACCTTCAGTGACATTCCAGCTTTCATTTGAGCCATTGATTATTATGATCGACGTACCTGAAGCATCACTCTGTTGAATTCCGAACAACACAAATCTATATATACATATATTAGGTTTTCCTTTTCTGAGTCTGTTCAGGGTCTGATCTTAATGAAATTTGGTACAGATGTGTAAAGTGGTAATTAATCGGACGAATGCGAGAACTAGCCCTATAAGTGTTTTATTATATTAAAAAATCTAAATTTATTCAATTTTTGTTGGCACCATTTAATTCAGCTAAAAAAAACAAACAATTTAGGGTCTTGAATTACTGGTCTATGTCCAATGGTTACCAAGATATTGAAAGTGGTAAACACAGTACGTTGTCCCAATGTTAACGTTATGGGAAATAAGTAAAATTTTATATCTTACTTATTTCTCAACATATCTTGATAAAACTTGGTTTGTGGCTTCATCTAGACGAGATCTAACATATAATAGTCTAAAATCCCCGTTATTTCCATTTTTGTGGCAGCAAACCTGCATACTCATTCCCCATGTTATTCTTATGGAGCTTACAAAAACACCTCAAACCTCGCTATGTTGGCTTGAACTTTGTTCTTTTGCATATGAAATTCACTGAGTATGCAGGTCTGCAACAGGGGTATTTCAGCATGTTGTATAGTTAGTTTGAAAAGTCGTATGTGCCGGGCTGACATGTCGGAATCGGAGTTAAAATTTAATATTTTACAGTTTATTGGCGAACTATTTTAAAAATGCAGTAATTAACATAGGCCTAATATTTTAGAGTTAAATTTCTATGCAATATTAAATTTTAATTCTCATGAAACAGTAAGATTCACAAGTTAGCCTCTGGGTAGAAATGGTTTTGTGCATTAAATGGAATTTGGTCGAAATCAAGGGCAGCATCCACTGTTAAGCACTCTGCAAATCGTAAAATATAAGTGGGGGGAAACGATTATAATTTATGTAAAGAGTAAGTTGTAATTGTGATTAGAGGCAGTGAGCTATAATATAAACATGTTTTTTTCTTCACATGATCAAAGAATGACTTCAATATTATATTAAGACGGTGATCCCTTTTATTTTACCTACTTGACAAACCGCTTTTTCATAGACAAATGCATTACAGTGCTTCCTCCAGTACTAAAAATAACCTCCTTTGTACAGTGCAACTTGGAGAATTCAAACATTAGGGGACCGATCCTCTTGTTTTGTTAACATAACATACCGTAATCACCGCTTTTTCATAAACAAATGTATTACACTGCTACCTCCAGTATAGAGTAAAACTTCCTTAGTATAACTATACATTTTTAATATTACTCACATTGGAACATCCCTCAGATTCTAAGATGATAGGCGTTTCATCTGAGGCTGAGTCGTCATCATAAATGATGATAACTTCTATGTTCTCATCTGAGCTGGATGCAGCACTGGACTGTGACTTTGAATCCATGTTTATTTCTTTTTAAGACGTTTATAAAAACAAAAACATAAACAGTTTCGGAAATATGACACAGCCACCTTCTCCTGCTCTGCCATGATTTAACATCAACTTATATTTTCCAACCTGAATTAATTGTTATATACAAAATCTTAACTATAAGGATAAGGAAAATTTACCTCTTACTTACTCCAATATCTGGGCTGCCCTTGTATTTTCTTTTGCTTCTAGACTGTCTAAAAACAGTGGTAATTTACAGTTAGCAATTCTATTTTTACAAATTTTCCCGAGGGAGGGCCCCTGTACCCCCTTCCACTGGGGCCTTTCAGTGGCCCACAATGTTTATAGACTTGGGGTCCGCCTTGCTTTTCGATTACTTAAGTTTAAATTTTAAACTTAAGTACAGAATATCTCAATAAATTCCTTCTTTTTCCTTCGTGGAACAAATTATTACCAAGTTGGTAATAAATCGTTGCATAATTGGTTTTGTGAAATTCCAACATAACCGGGCCCAGTTACATGAACCTCTTTTTCAACTTAGGCAAGTGTCGGGCAAGTCAGGTTGAAGTTGTGAAGCTGCGCGCATTGCATGTAACATTAATTTTGTAAATGAAGAATTATTTGAGTTGATTTGTATCTTAGTACCAAAATTTACTGCTGCGGAGCAGCGTGGGTCCTCTAGTAGTAGTAAAAATATTTTCATCAGTTCGATCGCTGTCGATAAATCTGAATAAGGACATTTTATGTTAAAAATGCTTAACAATTCCAATTCCAAATATACAAACACAATGTGTCTTAATTGCCAAATTCTGCAAATGAGTCACAAAAAAACTTATATTCATATTCTTAATGATAAAAAACAACATGGTACGACAATACAAGGACCGTAATACAATACTGTAAACCTGGACGCTTGACACGCAACGTTAAGTTAACTTTAATAACGGCTTTCTTGATAGAAATTACAAGGCCTATTGCCTGTAAAACTCCTCTGGACTGGCAACAATCCACTGCGACCACATCAGTATCGGGTTAAAGAACTTTCAAACATGCATTGGTTATTATTAAACAAGTAACGATAATCAACTATTTGTACTATTTGTATTATTTGTAACTATTTGTATTATTTGTACATTCTTACAATTAATTGGTTTAACTATTAAAGGGAGACCTTTAATATGTTAACATCGAACGTCCTAAAATACTTAACAAATAATATAAGGTTATATTATAAACACTTTAAATATGACAAAATTAGCCACCGATAATTTTTTAATATGTAGGCTACAAGAGAGGCGTTAAGTTGTTTTCTTGAGCAAATTTATGCAAACATCATTATTGTGATTTGAGTAAACATAATACATTAATCCCATGTACATTCGTAAAATTCAAAGAAAATCTTTAAACTCGTAAATACATCAAAAGAAAACTTTGTTTGCTTAGAACAGGATTAAAGTTTATCCTAACAGATCGCTAAGATACGACGCTTCAATAAATATAAGCTTGTTTTCGCCAGTCGCTACGTAACAATAAATCCATCGGCCTTGGCGCATTTCCATCTCCAACTCCAGTTCCAGGAATAAACATTATCAGGAAAATTAAATTTGTTAACCTTGTCAACCTTTTATGCTTTTATTTAAGGTGAAAGAAAAGAAGAATTTATGGTATTACCGATGAAATATGTTACTAACAGGTTTAAAATCTGAATACGATGGGAAGAGTTAACCCCTTTAAATACAAGATACAAAATAAAAACACGTAATTAATTAATTAAATTATCACGAAGTTGTTTTAAGAAAATCTACTGCGCTAAAAGTAACGAAATATCACATAATTGATTCATTAACGGGCCATGAAATAATTTCACGAGTTTTAGTAGTTTTAAACACTGCTCCAAAAATAATATTAACAGTTTCGTACCGAAGCAAATTAAACTGAAGGAGTGAAAACCATGGAATAATTAAGATCCTAATCCCAAGGGATTGCAGTGCCGGGTCACTGGACTAACTGAGCTACACTAAATATATTATTCAAGGACGGTTATTCAATGGCTAGGGTTTACTTGCGAACCAAACAGAATATTTACACGCTTATTATCTGTCTGTCAGAGTCGTTAACATAGAAAAAGGGTGGTAATATTAACATAATTATTTAAGTTTATTTGAATGTTAATTGATTTCCATTAGTAATTAAAGCGAGATGGTGGATCCTTGGTTTTTCTCTGTGAAAAAGGCAGACTTGTAAGAAAACTTGGGACGGTTACGAGTAGTAAAACGAGGAACTTTAGATCTTGGGAAGCGTAAAACAACTGAAAAGGAGGAATGGATGTAGAACTATAGCATTTAGAATATAAAACATGTTGCATTGGGGCAAACAACAATCTGTCATTCATACTTGGTTTTAAATACTTACCTGGGTAGGTCGCCTTTTCAAGTAATGGATTTAATGAATCTAATCTAATAAACAAGTTTATTTTGATTAAAATACAGAAAAATTAATGTTATATTGTCATGTTCATAATGAACAAGTGCAAGAGCTACCCACAAAAAATACACATATAAACAAGGAGTAAATAACTCTAAACATCTCTTTGATACGGCCTAGACAAAATAAAGCCTGACACAAAAATCATTCTTTATAACTTTATATTGCGACCTACGCAATATAAAGTATTTCAAGTACTTTAAGCCAATAATGAGGGATTGTGGCGCGTGACATACACATCAGACATATTCTAAAGCTCAAAGGCCAAACTGCAAAAGTAAGATTTTCAATTTGTATATTTTACAAGAAACACAAAAACCCTAAAACTTTAGTTGAATATGTTTTTTTAGTCAAATTTTACATTTAACATGATTTTTCACCTTACACATTAAGCCACTATTCAGAAAAACTACTAAAATGTGGAGAATCAGAGTTTTGTTTCTCACAGATGGATTGTATTAGTTCTGAACGTGAAAAGTTTTCTGAAACGAGGATTTTGGAGGATGTAAGTTTCGTCATCAAGCGTAGAAATTTGTGCTGCCACAATCAAAATAATCTAGTGCTTACTCTGTCATACCACGAGATCATGTGAACAACTGGCGCTCCCCGTTTACCGAGGAGACTGTGACTTGCCACAAAAAGTTATTTTCAACATTAATTTAAAATAGGGAAGAGTCGGTTTTTGTGGCTAAATCCTTCAAAGTAAGGTGTATTTCCATATGTGGATTAATAATACACTATAGTCAATAACTAATTTTCCTGAAAAAAAATCAAAAATATGACTTTTGCAGTTATGCAATCAAAAAGGAACAATACGTCGCAGTTATCCGCCTCAGGGGCATACAGTGAATCTAATGTGTTACGTGAAAAATTGAAAGTTGTATTGCATAATTTAAGCCGTGAGAACAACTAAATAGGGAAAGAAGGACTTCTCTGCAGAGGTCTTGTTAAAACTAATTGAGTGTTATGCAAAGTCGTGAAAACAATGCACCATAAATTCCTGTCCCGATGTTTCTTCTTTTTAGGTTCATTTTTAATAGTGTTTGTGAATACAAAAGTAGGTCGTCTGCTGCACTGTCTTTTTATTATTAATTTTATGACTGCGGATAAAATCACGTACATGTAAACTCACGGAAAAATTTAACTTTATAAAAATTTTCCGGAAAATAATACATACAATATTTAAAGTGAAAAACGTAATACCAAGGAGGCTCACAGCCTATACGATGTCATTTG
The DNA here is from genome assembly GCA_035578135.1 of Flexamia atlantica. Classification (NCBI taxonomy): domain Eukaryota; kingdom Metazoa; phylum Arthropoda; class Insecta; order Hemiptera; family Cicadellidae; genus Flexamia; species Flexamia atlantica. The sequence goes on from JAQJVK010000019.1 coordinate 6,531,091, forward strand.
TGTATTTTCAAGGGAATGATTAATTGAATACAGTATTACGATTATAGACGGATTAGTGTTATTAAATCAAACTAAACGTGTCACAAAATGCAAATAGAGTATTGAAACATAACAATTATTGAGCAAAACATCGCAGGTAAAATTATAATAACAGAACTTGTGGGAAGAAGTTATTCATTAGTGCCTCGTAAGTTAAACAAAAACACTTTTTAGCCTGATTGCACTCTTAGTTGCCAACAAGGTGCTTAAGAGCCTGGATTTGGGGAAATAACAGATAATTACAAGCAAGGAAACGGCTAGAGAAGGGGCTTGATAGATGCGTGACCCGGGCTAGTAGCGCTGCGAGTAGTAGCCGGGCACGAAGCACGGTGGCGCTGGCGTGCGCGGGATCGCCGATACATCTAAATAGGAAGCCCTTGCCAGTTACTCAAATAAAATATGTATTACAGTCGGAACAGTTGCTCTGCTTTTAAACGAGTACTGTTTCAACAAAATACTCCTTTCTTCGGTTATAATATGCAAAGGGTATAGGGTAAGTAGGTCATAATAAATCATCCAACTATACAAAAATAATACTAGGGTTGGGCATAATCTTGTGGCTTCATATTATAGATTGGTTGTTTTTAGCAGCATGAAACTGTAATCATACACCGACATAATGCTGAAATAGTACAGATTTATTGTCCGCGATGGTTATTTTTTATTAAAGGAATCTCATAGAACACCAAGTAGCATTGAACCTGTTTTTGTTTGGGTTGACTTGTTGTCTGTTGTCTGTTGAACTTGTTGCTCTGGGACACGATTCAGTCTTCTGCATTGTATTTTGGAATGGCCTTACAAATTACAAAATTGGCAATGTGTACTCTTTCTTGCATAAACGACATTAGACGTTTTGGGAGAACCAAGCCACCGCACCCTCGGCCTGGGTTGTGTCTCGGTTGTCCTTGCGCTGCAGTGAGGCTATAACGTTAAGCTACAATAACGATTTAATCTATTAACCTGATTATTCATAGTTGAGTATTCTTTCTCCAACGCTTGCCATAACTGGAACTCTGAAATCTGATTTCGCTGTAAATCAGTTACAGATATGGAAGCAAAGGAGAAAGAATACTTAACTAAAAATTCATTCCTTTGCCAATATCATCGATGCGACTTAAACCGAGTCTATCTTTTCTGATTATTTATATCAAAAAGAATAGTAATTTTAGAGTTTAACACGACCAATGTAACATAAATAATCAATCAGTGCATGTCGTAATTCAGCTTATATATTTTATTTAAATTACCTTACACAAATACAATGCTTAAAATAACTCCCACAAAATTAGTTCTCAATAATATTTTTTATAATTTTGTTTAAAAAATAACAAATAATTTCATTGGCCAAGTCAAAGTAAAAATTATAATTTTAATGAAAAAAACTCATACATCCACTTAATAACTGAATATTCAAAGGACAACTGTGACGATATAATAATGATTCATAACATTAATTAGTTACAAGCAGGCCGTTTGGGTAGGCAATGCAAGTAGTTCTGAATCCATTACTCACAATGGATATCTTGCGTTCATTATAAATTAGTGTTTGTACTCTACAATTATAATTACGTTCCGCTATTGTGCTGTTGATTAAAATTTAATTTGAGCGAGAATTAAACAGAAATGCATGTTCAATCAAATGAGATGATAGCAATTAGAGCACATTTTAAAATGAATACTTTCTAGAATTCGCATTTGACAATCGCTGACTGAAAAGTGTTGCTTAGTGCTGGAGCGTCTATTCTTCCTTATTAAAGTCCAATTCAGCTTTGTAATGAGGAAAAAAGAAAAAGAAATATGACTTTGTTCAGTTTAAGGAACGTGTAATTCAAAAGTAAATTTGTGTCACAAAACTATAAATAAAATTAAAATTTGAATCTCAATTTTTTGAGTCTTTTATATATATATATATATATATTGCAATTTTTCTTAGCAAGTAACATAATACGAGTAATGCATCCGTTATATAATCACACCTAATTGTAGATTAAACATTTCGGGGTTTAGCAAAATTGACCTAAAATACCAAAATAAAATTGCATGTTTTATGAAATGTCTAAGAATACTTATCATTTCCTGTTCTACGTTTCTTTTTAAAATATTATAATTTATAAATTTAATAAAAAATAAATGTAAATGTATGCATTTAAATTATAACAGACAGGCATAATGCAGAGGTTTCGGCAAAAGGAATCCAAGCTGGGGTCGATGACTGAGAACGTGGGATTAAAAACCCATCAGTCGGGATCGACGGCCATTGTCAAGGGCCAGTCAATCACTTAGAGCCATTTCCTCATGGTCTTCTCACAAGCAAAATTTAAGATACTTCTTTAATTCAAAACGTGAAATTTTTAAGTATACAGCACAAGCAACACAAAGCATCATAGCGTCAAAGCAGAACTTAGGGCATCATAAAGCAATTAATTTGTTGAATTCAAAATTAATAACATCAGAAATAGGTACTTGATGAAGACAAAAATAGCGTCACATGTAGTTTGCAAAGGTTTATAAAACATGATTACACTTAAATTTAATTTTAATATCCAATAGTTTAAGCTTTTATATTTGAAGGTTCAACTTCTTCGAGTTAAGAGGTTTTCTTCCTAAGCTTGCACCTAATCAGAGCGAGCTTAACAGATATACCGCTAGGTCAACAACACCTTGTCTGGCCTGCTTTTAACAACTCGCCAGGACTAGTTAATTGACAACGCAATCAATACCAAGTTAACAAGCTTAAATAGTCGCGTAAGCTACCAAGACATCGGGTTATAGATTAATTTATTATTTTCAAGCAACACGATATAAAGTGATTAATATCAAAATGAGGAAAACCTAAATTATTTAACAGTAGTTTACCAATATATACATTTTCTAGGACGCTACCGAAAAAATTAACGTAAATGAAAAATCAATTTGTTAAAACGTAATAACAACTGATGTGGCATTTTACTCCGAAATATTCTTCTAAACGCACAAATTATAGCAGATCAATAACACGGTTTCGAAAGTCTCGAGTAATAAAAGTCGAATTAATCAACGATTTTAATAGAACTTTGTCGAAATAAATATTATCGAAATTACCGGCGGCCACGCAACACTTGGCTACCGTAGTGCGGCAAAGGCTCCATTAGGCACGTTAACAAATTGCATGTCATCTCGGCCTTCGTGGCGTGAGTGTGTCCTGCTTCTACGCTAATTTGAATCGTGTTTTATACAGCAACCCCTTCATTTCTTAACTCACCAACGGGCGCAGGAAACATGGAAGGAACGTGTGTTCGGTAAACATAATAGTAAATATGGGAGGACTAAATTTTTTATATAAAACCAACTGATATACAGTTGAAGGTCTTACCCTACGAAAGAAATTTTTATCAGAAATTCTCAGCATGAAATTGCAATTAAAAACTACCTAAAACATCAAGTTTACTGCAGGAATAATAAAGAATAATCTATGATTTAGAACTTTGAAGAATCAGGAGCAAAGATTTATCGAAATCAATAAATTTGTAAGTGAATTTTCTCCTCCTTAAATAAAATTATCAAACGGCTGTTCTTCAAGTGTATGAAAATTCATTGATACTCCCAATGCAATGAATACTGTTACCATTTATGATTGTACAGATTTTTACTTTCCAAACAATCATTGTTACAACTGTTAGTTACCACTGATTATGCTACAGGTATATTGTCAATGCTGTTTGTGTATTACGTATGGCGATTGGTTATTTTTTAAATCTATAATAAGCAACTTTCAAAGACAAATTTAAACTCATTGCTTAAATAAAAATTAGTATAAAACTGAACAAGTCCAGAGAAAAGATTAAAATTCTGACTATAAAAAATAACGAAGCAGCTGTAAACAAAACCAGTAACAGTTTTTTTACGGCTGCATATACACAAAGGTTAAAATACTCCGTTGCAGCAAAACTACATACACGGTGAGTTTCAAGCGCTTAGGATAATTTTGACGGTGCCTCACATTATCAAGAAGAACCACTGTACGTTCGTAAAGAAGACTACGATAAATAATCTTTAAATAATCTCTTTAAGACACACACATGGGAGTATACTCCTTTGCTACCACAGATATGTGTAGCTAATATAGCCTAGAATCCCCAATAGTAGATTTAGTTGAGATCTAGGGAATTATAATAGGCTACAGTAGATCTTAACTAAATGATGCCACTTAAAAGTTTAACTGAGATAATATTTTAAATTAAATATAAATACTGTATAAATTTTTTTGTTATAACTCATTTTTTCCAAATTACTTCGTACCATTAGGTCAATTATCTTTCTCTTCTTTGATTACTTGAAATAACTCAATACGTGTTTTTTCAACTGTTTATATTATTCCATGATTATCTTTTTGTATTTATTAAACCCCACATTATAATAATGGTGAATGGAAGAAAACCTAAACTCTAGTGAAATTAGACATTGCAAATTCGAGTGTGCTAGTGATTGTTCAGCAGATCCCAAAAATTTTAAGTTATCATAGTCTCGGGCTAACGAAAAATTGTAGGGGAATTCGTTAAAAACATGTAGAAACATCAGGTTCCCTGACGTTTGGACATTGATTGGGAAAAGTGGATGAAGAGAATGCGGTAAACGCTTGGGCGGACGTGTTAGAGGCTTTGTGGGGCCAACACGCCCGACACTGACGTTGTTGCTGCTAACCACCGATCAATTGGCGGTATTGACTCCTGCCACCGACAATGTCCGCCATTTTGGTACCTTTGACTTGTAAATTCGGCCACCTATCATTCTCCTTGTCTGCGTCTGAAATGCCGACAAATACACGCACATAAATTTCCCATGATTCCCTCAAAAAATTCAGAATATGTTCGACGTCAGCAACATTCGGTTATTTTTTGCACTGATGAAACTGTTTTAACGTTTACTAACCAAGCTGTATACCGCACTATACAAACTGGTTTTTATTTTTATTTTTGACACGCCGTTGTCTTTCTTTAAAAAAAAAATTAGCAATCGAACAATCTCAGCTGGGGTGTCACACAATCTCCTGCATATGTTCTGTTGCTAAATTTCATTTTTGGTTTGATGATTTTATTTGCTAACCGGCAAAATTCCTCACGACCATCGCAGATCCAAACTGGACAGCTTTGGTTTGAACTTGGATCACTTCATAGCATTTCTAGAATGTGCCACAAAACCATAAAGACAATAACTCAAAAAAGATTAGGCTGATAAAATGTTCTCGCCATTCAAAAAAGTGGATTTCATCTAAAGAATATCTTATGTAATATTGTTTAAAATTGTTTTTGTAAATAAGGAATTTTGATTATTGGCCCTTCCTTCGATTATGAAGTGAGACAAGGACATCCTTATTCGTCCTAGGTTCGTCGACAACCTTATTAAAAAGAAGGTTTTTTAAACGAAGGAGATAATTAATTAGGGACTTAATATTTCCTAGAGTAATACCCAACGATCTTAATTTTTTTTTAATTTTAAAGGTCCTCTAAATAAATAAAAATACTAGGCTCTACTAAATAAATTTAGGCCTAAATTTTATAATGTATTGGTTGGTTACAAAATAGCGTTTATAAACAAAGCCGTGTAAGTTTGTTAAATACTAGGCCTATATCTTACTTTATTTTTTACATAATTCGTCTCAATTTCCAAGTTTAACAAAAGCACTTAAAATATAAATGTTAGGGAGTACAGTACAAAGATGTATAGATAATTACACCATATATAGAAATGGGTAGAATAAATCGACTTTTACATAAAAACAACATTATTCACTTTATGAGGTGGCCTAATAGGTTTCTTTTGATGTGATGACTTATTCAGAAAGCACTGTTACCATACCCAAAAACATAGTCTGATGAAGGATCGCCAAATACGTGATATAAAAGTGTATACCAAGTCAATGTTAATGATTTGATTAAACTAGTTTGGTAACTACGAACGGTTGTATTTGTTGGACTAAAAATGCTTTGAGCACTATGAGAGTTAATTTACGAAATGTACTTGGCCAGCTGCGTGTTTATGTCTAGAATACTTTCTTCCTTTGTTTTATTTACACTTACAATATGAAAGTTGTTTCAGTTGTTATTCTATTTTAAGAGTTCAAATTGTTAATTTCATTGGTTCTAAATAGTGCTTTCTAGCCCGTGCCAAGGACGAGCTCAGCATTTAGATAAATGTAATTATTTATATGTAGAGACTTAGTTTTGTCTCATCGCTCAGTTAACCAGCAGACAAACAAAGAAAGTAAAAAAACATATAAATAAAAATATAGTCGTTAAATGAAAGTGCAATTCTTGCGATATGTTGGTCCAACATGGTCGCTGTGTAGGCCTGTTAGTCCAGTCATTTTAGAAGAAAAAACCCGGTTTTCAAAAAAATCGGGTAACCAAGTGGGACTTTTCACCATATGTTCCTTGATATGTTACCTTTGTAACCCCATCACTTTTTCGAAAATAAAACTTGTGCTGAAGCCGCCATCTTGGAAAATGGCGGCCAAAATATAGTTTTTGAGCTATATCATGATTACTATTAAGTTTAGAAAACAACTTCTTCTACAAAAGTTGCTTGGTTTGAAAGGCCTATAACTTTTATATTTAACATATTGTTGTACAACAATTGATGGAGCCGCCATATTGGAAAATGGCTGCCAAATAGTATTTTTTGGCTGGTGCAGCTTAATTGTTAATCTTACTACAAAGGTTACTGAAGAAATGTTGCTGAGGTTTTGATGATCTACAACTTTTATATTTACTTTATTATTGCAAACTCACAAATATAGGCGCCATCTTGGAAAAATGGCCGCCAATAATAGTTTTTTGACTGGGACTTTTTTAGTATTGAATTTACATCAGCAAACTAAATACAAAAGTTGTTTGGTTTGGAAAGACCTATAACTTTTGTATTTAACATATTGTTGTACAACAATTAATAAAGCCGCCATCTTAGAAAATGGTGGCCAAATATGTTTTTCTTGGAATTTTCAACATAAAAATTTAAAATAGCTAAATTTTAGTTGGCATCATTAGAATCAGCTTGAAAAATAAAACAATTTGGTTTTTTGAATCACTGATTTATGTCCACTGGTTACCAAGATATTGAAAATGGTAAACAGAGTGTGTTGTCCCTATATTATCCTCATGGGAATGAGAAAAATCGATATCTCGCTCCTTTCTTGATTTACATCAATACAACTTTGTGAGCGGCTTCTTTTAGTTGAGATATATTCGTTTATGGCTTAAAATAATCTATTTTTGCGTTTCCGTGGCAGCAAACCTGCGTGCTCATATACCACGTTATATTCTTATGGGGAATATTTTACCATGCTTATTTATGTGTTTATGTTTATATTATTTAATACTAGGCTTAATCGTATGTTGGAACTTGTATTTACATACGTTGAATTATCATTTGAAGTACTTATCATTAGTAGAAGACGTTAAGTAAATTTGCTAAAATATTCTCCATAAGAATAACGTGGTATATGAGCACGCAGGTTTGCTGCCAAGAAAACGTAAAAATAGATTATTTTAAGCCATAAACCTGTATATCTTAACTAAAAGAAGCCGCACACAAAGTTGTATTAATGTAAATCAAGAAATGAGCGAGATATCGATTTTTCTCATTCCCATGAGGATAATATAGGGACAACACACTCTGTTTACTATTTTCAATATCTTGGTAACCAGTGGACATAAATCAGTGATTCAAAAACCAAATTGTTTGATTTTTCAAGCTGATTCTAATGATGCCGACTAAAATTTAGCTATTTTAAATTTTCATGTTGAAAATTCCAAGAAAAACATATTTGGCCACCATTTTCTAAGATGGCGGCTTTATTAATTGTTGTACAACAATATGTTAAATACAAAAGTTATAGGTCTTTGCAAACCAAACAACTTTTGTATTTAGTTTGCTGATGTAAATTCAATACTAAAAAAAGTCCCAGTCAAAAAACTATTATTGGCGGCCATTTTTCCAAGATGGCGCCTATATTTGTGAGTTTGCAATAATAAATTAAATAGAAAAGTTGTAGATCATCAAAATCTTAGCAACTTTTCTTCAGTAACCTTTGTAGTAAGATTAACAATTAAGCTGCACCAGCCAAAAAATACTATTTGGCAGCCATTTTCCAATATGGCGGCTCCATCAATTGTTGTACAACAATATGTTAAACATAAAAGTTATAGGCCTTTTCAAACCAAGCAACTTTTGTATAAGAAGTTGTTTCCTAAACTTAATAGTAATCATGATATAGCTCAAAAACTATATTTTGGCCGCCATTTTCCAAGATGGCGGCTTGAGCACAAGTTCTATTTTCGAAAAAGTGATGGGGTTTCAAAGGTAACATATCAAGGAACATATGGTAAAAAGTCCCACTTGGTTACCCGATGTTTTTGAAAAATATTTAAAATGACTGGTCTATGTATGTAACTATATACAGGGTTCGGCAAAAGTCTGGAATATATGAAATAGATTCCATATTATTTTGTTCAGTGTAATGAAATTTTGCAGTTGTATATTAGTCATAAATAGAAATATTTACACGTGTTTTATCATTTTTTCGCATGACCAAGGGACGTCCCACGCTGGAAGTCTCGAAATTCTTAAATGTAAGTATACCTTGAGTTGTACCTCATTTAAAGGCCTTAATTAGTATATCATAACACAGCGCAAAACGTCGTCTCAAAAAGTTAATTCATTCGGAAGTTACAGTTCCTCAAAGATTTTGATGATGGCCGTTAAACTCTATGCAAAAAGTAAAGAGGCAGTCTAATTACAATAAAGCATTTGAAACAATGTAATTTAATTGTAGATTTTAATTGCATTGTATTGTATATTGTAATTGTATCTATTTAATTGTAGATTTTATAATAAGTCAAATTATCCTTATTAATGAGAAATACATGTATCTAAAACTCAACTACATCCATACATCTGGCGTTTATTAGTAATCAGACTTTTTTTCTTAATTTTCACTTACAGTTTAATGGCCAACAATAAAATCTTTGAGGAGCTGTAACTTCGGATTAGACTAACCTTTTGAGGCGCGGTTTGCGCTGCTATGATCTACTAATTAAGACATTTAAAATTAGTTATAACTCGAGGTATGCTTACATTTAAGAATTTCAAGACTTCCACCGTGGGCCGTCCCCTTATCGTGCGAAAAACTAAGAAAATATGCCAAAATATTTCTATTTGTAATAGATACTGAAGTGTAAAGTTTCTTTACTTTCTGCAAAATAATATAAAATTTATTTTCATCACTCTATATACGAAAATTAATTGCCCGTTACCGTACAGCTGAGATCTACGAAAACTCTCGATTTCCTTACGTCAAAACAAGTAAGGATCAGCTGCTTTTTCGGTACCCAAACATTTCATTCCCGTACCCAAACAAACCATTTCCGTACCAAAACAAAATATTGCCGTACCCAAACAAAGGAATTCCTTAATTTGACAGTTCAACCAGCTGACTTTATAAACTAAAATAGACAGTTCAGCCGTATTGTGTATACTTATAGAAAAATTACTAAATTATGAAATGTTGGATCATTTTTTTATGAGTTTGGTCACTTATTTGCATCGTGATGAAAAGTACTGTTCACAACTCGTCACAAAAGTACCATTTCGGGGCTCGATAGTGTTTTACTTGCTCGGCTTACGCCTCGCAAGTAAAACACTATCTTGCCCCGAAATGGGCTACTTTCGTGACCAGTAGTGAAATATACTATTAATATATTCCAGACTTTTGCCGAACCCTGTATGTAACATAGAATCATGGATGCCTTATAGTAATACTACTATTATTATTATTGTTAGAAAACCAAACCATTTTAAAATTTTCCCCGGCCTGTGGGCTTCGTAGGGAAATATCTAAGCACGCCGTTAGAAAGGTGATGGCAAAATTACAGTCTACATTTGTCAAAGATTTGCAGAAACATACATTTGAATTTTTTAATGCCAAGATGGGCTTTATATAAAGCCATGTCGATTGATTGTCGAGCTCTTGAATATTTGAGTAAATAAATTAGTTAAAAGAGCATTGTTGAGGGCCAGATGTAAAAACAACAGAGTAGACCGTTTCAAGTAGAGGGAGGGTCTAGGGATGGGTCAGTATGTTATGATAGTGATTGTTGATTGCATTACATAGCGGTGGGTGAAGCCCTTTGAGGAGCCTACCTCCAAGATCGAGGTGAAATTGTAAATAAACAAATCCCTTTTGTTATACGACAAAAACTATCGTAATACAAATGCAACTATATAACACAGGAAAGATAACATATTTACTGCATACAAATTATTCATGGTTCAATAATTGACCAGATCAATTTTAACAATTAAATGAGAAGTAGATAGATTTGGGAGAGCCAAGTGAATTTGAGATGCTATGTAGTATTTGTGTGAATATCAGTGAGCTTAAGTGAATTGATTGTATAGCCGGTTAAAGTGATTTGGAGTACAGTATATAGTCCTTATTTCAAGTATTTTACATTACAATTTCAAATTGTGTTCTGCCGTTCAAGATGTGCTAAACTGTAAGTACCGTTTATTGAAACTACAACTAATTTCTTTGTAAAAAATTAATTGTCAATCTATACTTACATAATCATCTGAGCTGAGTCAGTTTATATCCTGAAACAGGACAAAATAGGATATAACGAGTATAATAATTAAACTGATCATTATGATTAACGATTACAGTCACTAACCCTTAGACATATTTCAACAAAATCATGTAATTGAAGGCAAAGAGAAGAACACGTAATGAAACTGAACGCGTGGTCTACATACAATGACGCTACGTCATCCAAGTTCAAATTAAGGAATCAATTAATTTGATAGAGAATAGTAGACAGAAACATTAGCATTTATTTTTGACTAAAAGCATTTGCATGTAATTATCTTAACGAGGCTTTGATGGATTACGATGGGTCATTAGCTTGTTTATACGAGTATCACTTCCAACGGGCACAAACAAATACCGGATTCTTTTCTCTGCACCAAGCGTTGCGACGTTGAAAGTTTGACAAGTGAGTAAAAAATGTTTCTGGAATCCCCGAGTGGTCGGCGGCAACAATGTATTCCCCAGACGAGACGCGGCGATGAGAAATGCTGCCCATTTATCTAGGCCATTCGTCTAGGAGGACTGACGTGGTGTGATCGATAAACCTTTCACCCGGCGCTCCGTCCGCTCCGTCCTCCGTCCTCCGTCCGTGCTGCGCGGGCGACGCAGTGGAACGACACTTAAAAACATTACCGGATCAGTAAAGAGTGGTTACAGTTAAATTTTAAACATTAATAAGTGTTTATTTCATCTTTTGTATTGAACCGCAGTAATTATGAAAATCAATGAAAAAGGTATACAAAATTTATGCGATTTTTAGCGAATTTCTCCTATAGGGAAGAAGCTATTACCGTAGGTCTCATTGTAAGACCTAAGCCCGAGACCATGATAACTTTTCATTTTGGGGCCACCAGAAGCAGAAAACACCATTCGTTCGAATTTATATATATATATATATATATATATATATATATATATATATATATAGATCGCACTATCATTGTGACGACTTTTCACAACACCTACAATATGGCAACCGCCACAAAGAGTTACGTATATTTATGTTTTCATATGGAAATATGCTAACTTGCACTCAAGAAACAACATTATCAACTCACATTATGAGTTTTTTTGTTATTTGTAAGCAAACCATAGAGACATCATTGTGGCAACCTTACATGCCACAAACAATATGGCATCCAGTAATATACATTACTTCAAACTATCATTGTGAACCCCATTCAAAATATTTACCATCATTATGGCGACATACAGCGTTGCCAATTTTCACTCTTGCATTGATACATGAATAAATTGTTCATTCAGGCAAAGTGACGACCTGCCATACCACTATCACTAAGACAACCTGTTTTTTTTAATTAAGTAAAAGGGGATTCTTTTGTTTAGTCTTCACAAATTCCTATTTTCGATAATCTTGAAATGTTTAGTATTAAATTTTATATTTCATCATGCGTCATGAAAGTGACTTATTTCGGGACAAAATGATGGAGGTTAACATGGAAACAGTAAATCTCAAGGCCCGAAATGGTACTTTGGTGACGAATCGTGATCAAAAAACCAAACCGTGGGAACAGCTTATGCTTTGCTGACAGTTGAAGGATTTAAGGTTAGGCTACGTTCACACGAGCGATATTTTACTGCTGCGACAGGTGGCCGCCTTCGCTGTTTACGCCACCGCTGTAAGTTCTTGAGTTTTCCACTATTTCTGCGGTGTCGCTGGGATCTTAGATTTGATTATGGGGCTTGTTTGAAATAGTTCCCACTTTCGTCACGGAATTTCTACGTCAAGGAGACGTTATAAGTTACATTTCTATTACAGAGTAACCAAGTAAAATAAATTTATGGCCAAGGACTTTAAAAATTATAATTCAGATATACTAGTTAAAAAAACTGATGATATGTAAATGAAGAAAAATTGATCGAAATCTTGAAAAATTGATCGAAATCTGGAAAAATTGAATAAACAAAATAGTATGTAACGCAAATAAATATTTACATTCTAGTTATTTACAGCGACACGACAGAAAATTGTTTTGTTTGCATGGATGGGGGAGGGTACAAAAGTCATCGTGCCTTGGATCGTAGTTTGCTATCCATTAATACAGGCAACTTGAAAAAAATAATAAAAAGGCTACAATCATTTTCAAAGACTTCAATATTTTGCTGGGAGCTGTCGATTCTACAGATCCCCCCTTTATACGTCCGTGATTCCGTCTTGAAATTTTGATCTAAATGTTATTATTTTGATGTTGAACGCTATTCTTACAGTGTTGGGGAGTAGCGTGCTACAAGTAGCGCCGCTTTCAATTGCGTAGCTTGTAGCTGTAGCGAGCTACTGTACTGAGTAGGGAGTAGCGGAATTTGACGCTACTTTTGCAATACAAACATTTATATTTTTCTCGGACCGTTATTTTAACACTTCAACCCATACAGAGATTCTGAGTAAATCGAGATGTTCTTTGAAACTATAATAGTTGGTAATTATAAATGATTTTGTAGTTCCTGTAATCAATTGCCTTTGACCACAGACAAAGGCAACTTTGATTGTGGGAGTTCACTATCGTCGTCCAAGGGCGAAACTGACTTGCCCAAATATTCGGCCATCTATTTACAACATGAGGTCTTGTGAGAACGACATAGAACAAACAAGTCATGCGAACGCATCTGTAAATTTTGCATTGGCCTGAATTCGCTCATTCCGCTTGAGCCTTTGATCGACGTTAGTGAACTTACACCGCAATAGATAAAAACAACGCTAACCACCATTGTGGCTAAAGCCTCCGATACGGCGTCGTATGACAAAACAGACGACGATCGACGTGCATCCACATTCGCTATTCGAGCATTATCCGTAAATGAAAGCGTAAAGCAACAGCGTTTGTTTACTTGTTTAATGGACATTCAATAATAAACAATAAAATTATGAGTCAAACCATGGTCAAAGTGAAAGGTACTTAGATAATAAAATAAGTAATGTAGTAGGTCTATGTCTATAAAGCCTTCAGAAGTCTAGCCTAAATATTGAAATGGGAAAATGATTTAGCCTAAGGGTCTTTGGAAACGGGCATGACCAAATCTTAACATGGGAATGTAACACCAAATCTTAGTGCTTATTAGGCCCTACTTGGATGCCTATAATTTCATTCAGCACTTAGACAATCTAATTTGAGAAGGCCTACCGTGACTAATAATTAAAAAAAAACTTTATTGATCTATTGTTTGGTTTATTTATTTATTCATTTATTTACTTGAACTACACTTACTGTTATACGTCTGAAAAGCTAGATGGGTGTTCAGGTGAGTCAATTCACCACTGCGAAAGACAGGGAAAAGTTGGAATTATTTCGTGAAAGAAGCTAAAATACCCCCATCGCAGCAAACCTGCGTACTCAGCGAATTTCTAATTACAAAATAATCCATTAATACGTAATTAATCCATTATTACGTAAAAAATAAATACACCAGTGATATATTTATGTATTAAAATTATAGCTATTATAGCTTGGTTTCCAAAACCTTTGTAAAAAAATATTGGTAAATGGCTTAGATGAAAAACACAAAGATTCCATATAATGAAGTAGGCAAGAATGTTTATTTTTTAAATTATATTAACATAAAATTGTTTAAAAACCACAATTTTTTTAACATATTGATAAACTGAGAAATTACTCAAAGCGATTCCTTGAAAACCTCATTAGAGAGTAAATAGGAAATTTACTAAGCCAACATTCTGCTGCCCTGATACTATAGAAACAGGGGAAAAAATGAGAAGCCGGAGACCAATGGACTTAGAGGAATGATTTAAAATACCAAATTGTTTGTTTTTTCAAGGTAAATCCAATGGTGCAAACAATAATTGGATAAATATATTTTTTCAATTTGAAAAACTCAAAAAACGAATTTTTGGGGGTAAAATGGAGCCTTTACCCCACTTAGGATATGTCGATCTGGCTGGTTTACGAACTCGTCCAAGAGAATCTAGTTTTACATGTCTGTACCAAATTTTGTTGCGATCGGAGGATATTTACGAGTTATCGTGCTTACAGACACTCAAAAAATGAAAATTCTATTTCCCTTATAAGCCCATGTTAAATTTTGAAACAAATCGTGACTTTTGCAGGTAAAAATGCGTTTTAACAATAAACTCACTTCATATCCAGAAAGTACACATAAAAAGCTGTCAATTAACATAAGTATTAACATGATTGCTGAGGTTACCCTGAACGGATATTTTTTGTCCATTCTGTTCTGTTAAAACGACGGTAATAGCTTATTTCTAAGGAAATTCGCTAAAAAGTAGCTGTAGCTGTAGCAGGATTTTTGTAGCTGTAGCTAGCTACTTTTTAAAATCTGTAGCTATAGCTGTAGCAAAGCTACTTTTTACAACCTCTAGCTGTAGATGTAGCGAGTTACATTTTAAAAGTAGCTTCCCCAACACTAGTTATTCAATTGTTAAAATATAATACTTGAATAATCCTCATTATATAAAGCAGATTGTTAGAACTCAAAGGATTGAAAGCTCTCAGATAGACAGGCCTCCGAATTTTAGGATATCGTACAACCCACTGAAGGGAGGAATTACAGTGAATGGTAAGACATGGGCAGTCAAACCGGGAAATAAACGCGAAAACTAGGACATTTGGTAACCCTAGTTATGGGTTAAGTTTAGGTTAGATTTTTACTTTCACTATCTTCTGGTTTTTGTTGGGATTATTGTGTAGCTAAATATATAGCAATGTTTTAGGTCGTTAGTGTATCGCGATCAAAGTAATTTAAAAACCACTGATTTAAAACTTCGCGACCCCCGCCATGTTCCCTCCTCGGGGCCTTTTTTTAAGGGGTGCATGGGGCGAGCGCCTGGAGCCCTGGTTAAAAAGGGGCTTTGGGAACCGACTTTATGGGCCTCCCCTCGGGAGCAAAGGAGACCCGGGGAAAAAAGGGACGAAAAACCGCTGTCGGGCGAAAAAGAACACAAGGAATTAATTCATCAATTGAATTCCCATACAGTACAGCGATTGCGCTGAACGGTTGGCACCGCGCTTGTCGGCAACCTCAGTACCCAGCGGTGGCGCGACGCGGTGCTGCGAAGTGCCGACTGACCAAGGCGCCAAGCTCCAGATGTACATGTACTAGTGACTGAAAAACGATGATAGGAAATAGAGGGATCAGCACGTAAGTCCGATACAAGGGCCATGCAGACATGTGGCTGCATGGGGCGCCGACGGTAACAGAGCGCCGGGGGGGGGGGTTGTTGTGTTTCTCCAGCGGCAATAATGAAGCCTTTCAGCGATGCTGAAATTTTAAAACAAATTGGCTGTAAAACGTGGATCTAATGACCACTATTGTTGGTCATATTTTGATGAATAAAATGATGTTTTTACCAATGTTCTATCTTGTAACTTACCAAGATATAGCAGTTTTGACGCAAAGCGCTTTCTGCCATCTTCGCCCCCCTCCCCCCAAGTTTTTGACCACCTGGGAAATAGGTGACATACGTGTTTTATATACCCACTGTCCATATTACAACAACGAACAAACATATTTGGACACACTTGTTTGCGACATTCTCATTTTAATTCTACCTACGTTAAAACAAATAGTCAAATACCTATTTCCTTTATTTTTTTATTTTGGGGGGAATGCGCCGTAAGCCTTGGAGGGATGGGCACCTCTGATAACGAGTCACTCTCCTTCACTAGCTGAACCAAAATTATTGATTTGTTTTTACTTAGTACATTTGTTTTGGAGAGTCAGATTATTGGTTGATAAATTTTTAATTTAAAACGCAGAACGGCCACGAGCAGCCGTAGTTTAGGCCTACTAGTCAGCATCACGTTATTCTCCTCCAACCACGTGCATCGATGACCTGATCGCCCAGAGGGGGGTTCTCATCATTGCATTCAATTCAAGTCCAAGTCCAGTACGGATAACACCTCTCACTTCCTTTTTTTAAATTCAAAATTCACAAGGTTAAAATTTTTCAGAGCTATTTAATTCTATAGTTTTCTTTTATTACTACAAGTTAATAAACAGTTATTTAATATCCAACCAATATTTATAATTATTTCCATTTCCATCATCCCTACACAAACTAAGCAAGATCGAAAAATAAATATTACAATAACTTCAACTGAAACCAATTTATTTTACAACTTATTTCATAACTCGTTTACTGTTCAATATACGACCCCGGGCCTAACAACTGTTATTGGTGTCCAAATTTGTATTATTAAAACGACGTTTTAATCGAATCATTTACTGCTTTCAAGAGTTCCGCATTTTAACTCATAACACTACCCGCTATATCCCCCCCTTCGTTGTCGACCACCCGGAAAATAGCCGGGCGACAAGCATGTTTTGTATTACCACAGTCCTTTTTATAATAATCTGCAAAAATGCTTCGTACATGAATGCTCGAAACCCTCAGCTCCTTTACTCGAGGAATATACGCGCCTGAGAGAACCGGTGTTGCCAAGTCGTCCGGTCGCAGTATTACGCCAAATGCCGTATATTGAAATATACACTCAGCGACACTAGCGCACCCACGGTCATTACATGAACTAATAATATTCGTTTCAGGTGCAATATGACGACCAAAATCAATTTTTAAAGTCATCACTATATGTATCTACAGGGCAAAAGGAGATGAAATAACCCAAGTGTGCATATGACTACCATATACGGTCGTCATAAGCACCGGTCGCCACTTTACATACACTTTTCCTTATGTACGGTTGCCACAATGATAGTTGGGTGAACATATATATGTGTGTGTGTGTGTGTGTCTGTGAGCACGATAGCGGCCGCAAAAATGGTCCGATCTTAATGAAATTTGGTACAGACATGTAAAGTGGTAATACCTCGGACGAGTTTGTAAACCAACCCGATCGGACCACCGGAAGGGGGGGTTGAGGGGAATAAACCCCCTTAAAAATGGGTTTTTTGAGTTTTTTACATAGGAAAATTAAATTTATCGAATTTTTATTGGCACCATTGAATTCAGCTCAAAAAAATAAACAATTTAGTACTTTGAATCACTGCTCTATGTCCATTGGTTACCGAGATATTTAAAGTGGTAAACACAGTACGTTGTCCCAATGTTAACCTTATGGGAAATAAGTAAAATTCTACCTCTTGGTTATTTCTCAACATATCTTGATAAAACTTGGTAAATGGCTTATTCTAGTTCATATCTACTAAATATTGAATTAAAACCACCCAGTTTTAATATACCCGTAGCAGCAAACCTGCATACTCATTCCCCATGTTATTCTTATGGAGCTTACCAAAACATGTCAAATCTCGCTATGTTAGATTGAAATATGTTGTTTTGCATTTGAAATTCGCTGAGTATGCAGGTCTGCTGCAACGGGGGTATTTATTTATGCGATCAAAGAAATAATTAAAACAAAACTATAATATTTGTTATAAAAATATACAACATTTATCGCTGAATATGCGCAGTTCAAAAACGTGAGCGTTGAATTACTTTGAAAACAAGTTTTCCTGGATACCGCTTTGGTGTTTAAACCTATAGTCGAACACCAAAAAATTTTATTTTAGGCCAGAAAACTGCTACTACAACTTTGTGTCTGAAATTACCTTATTTCAGACACTTTTAGCTTTTTGTTGTTTGAACGTTGGAACAGCAAAATGCTAAAACAAAAATATTTACTAGCTATTTTTTGTATCTGCGTTGTCATGAAATATGTGTTAAATCAAGTGTGTTTGGATTAGCGTGTTTATTGGTTTATTTATTGACTGTGGTTTAAGTTGTAAGTAAACAATACATAATATAAGTTGTTATTAATCATTAAAGCGCAAACGAATATTTTTTTTAGTATACAATTTTGGAACAAACAACCTCATATTAAATATGTCATTATTCCTAGGAATCTTTGACATCAGCTTTATTCTTAGGATACTTCCAAGAGAAAGACATTCACAAAATAGTAACGCTAGCCAAATTGCTACATCCCCTCAAATTGTTCAATTATACTTCAAAATCTTTCAGAAATGTCGACTTTAATGTGAGTAATTACAAGTAAGAGCCCTATACTGTACGTTCACAAGTTAAAAGTATTTCCGAACCTTTTTATTTTGTACCATTGAAACCATTGAAACCATTTATTATCAAAGAATTTTCCATACAATAGCTCACCCAAGTGACACAGCACTTGTCGGCAGAGCCCGTAGCCAAAGAAAAAAAACAAACAATAAGAAATTAATTATAAAGGTTGCTCTTATGTGGTGGCAGGTGATCCAATCAATGACTTTATTATTTCTGCTAAAAACACTAATGCAGGAACGTACACATACATAATAAACACATACCGTACATAATATATATCTATCTATACTAAAGTACTCAGAAATTACTCTTTGGGCTGTCAGGAAAACATGTACTCTATGCTTTAAATTGGAATTCAATCCATTTACGTCATTGAATTAATAATTACTTTCTGGAATAGACATGAAAATGAAATGGAAAATTTTTCCTCAAAAATTAAGAATTAGGGTGATAAGGTGATTTCAAAAGGAGGAACTTTATAATATTTGATATTTAGGATTGAAAAAGTACAAGTAACTATTGAGTGGCGCAAGAATATGTACTAGTTGATCTGCAGGTCAATGGGTGCCGGCATAATGCTATTACTGAGTTGTGGGATAGTGAGGACTGAAGTGTTAAACTTTATTGAAAGTGTAAAAGTGAGAAGATTTCAGGTGTTCCAAAAGAAGTGAAATTGTGACATGCTTGAAGAGTCAAATGAGTGGGAATGTTGTGCTTGGATTGTCAAACAAAAGGGAACCTGGATCACAGACAAAGCCTAAGTTAAGATACAACACACTACTTTCCTTAATTGCACAACCAGCTGGAGATAGCTTCTTTAAATAGTCTGTTACTCTTATGATAGTCAGTTAGGTGGTCAGGAAGCTGATTATATAGATAAGGAACAGTATACTCTGGTAGCCTTTCACCATACTTAGTATTCATTATTGGTACCAAATATCTAGGCCTACTTTGCCCTCCATTTCTCCTATGCCTTTGCCTACTTATTATGCTGTCGACTGCCACTCTCAGCCCTCTTTCATCCCTATAAGTTGTTATAACCTTCAGAGCATACATTCCAACAGGTGTTAAAAGTCTAGTGTTTATAAAGCAATACCCAATTTTCCCATCTACTCCCCACTCAGCCTCTCCTTCAGATCCTATTGGTCCGAATCCAAGAATCTTAATACACTTCCTCTGCAACCTTACTATCCTCTCCATATAACAATGAGCAGCATTACCCCATACTCCAACTCCATACCTGATCAGAGACTCTATCAATGAGCTGTAAATTAACTGTTTGATCTTTCTTGGGAAGCTTGAAATACTATAACACAGACTTACCAAGGGATAAAGTCTTCGCTGCAACTGGAAGATGTGTTCACACCATGTAAGCCTACTATCTACTGTGATCCCTAGATACTTTGATTTTTCTACCAACTTAATCTCAACACAGTTGCAATCGTTCTGACCTGCGGTGTGTAGACATAAACAGTCATGCATCTTAATAAGGATGTCACTCCTGTCTGTTTTTTTCATGTTTTTAGGAGTGATATGCATTAATACAGTTTTTTGTGCATTTAACACAAGTCCTTTATCATGAGCAAACTTACAAAGCTCTGTAAAATCATGTTGCAGTCTACTGTTCGCTTGTCTGAGATTAATATGACCTACTGTTAAAAGAATATCATCTGCATAGGCATATATATTACTGAAACGGAACCTTTGAAATACCTCATTAATATATATATTAAACAGAGAGGGTCCCAACTGCGACCCTTGCGGTACTCCAACATCAGTAAATTTCTCATCACTTGTAGTATTTTGGACCCTCACTACAAACTTGCGATTTTTTAGGTATGACTCAAACCAATTTAGGTATACACCTTTTACACCTATTACTTCTAAAGCTTTAATTATCTCTTTGTGGCTTATCGTATCAAACGCTTTCGAAAAGTCTATAAACAGAGCAAGAACATGACATCTACTGTTCAGGTATTCATTAGTGTTTTTTGCAAATTTTTTTAAGGCCATTTCAGTACTTTTATTTTGTTGAAAACCAAATTGATGTGGACTGAGTATATTATTTTCCACCAGATATTTATTCAGGAAAGTATTAACATATTTTTCTAAAATCTTTTCTATTGAGGACAGTATTGCAATTGGTCTATAGTTACAAAATTTTTTCCTATCTTTGTTTTTATAAATTGGTCTTATTACTGAACACTTCAGCACATCTGGGAAACACCCCTCTCGCAATGAATTATTGATGAGTTCAGCTAAAGTACCTGAAATTTTCCCTGTAATCATTTTTATATCTCTCATCGTAATATTGTCAATACCAGGTGCCTTTTCTGCATTCAGTTTACTTATTATATTTTCCACAGAAAGTTTTGTGGCTTTTGGTATATAAAAATTACTTATTTCTCCTGCAGTCTTATGGCTTGGCTCTACTAAAGGTTGTATATGCCTATCAAGGAACTGACACGTATGCTTTAATTCAGCCACTCCTTCTATAAAATAATTAGCAAAACCGTTTGCGATATCCAGCATGTTCATTGTACCACTCATTGCCTTGATAATCTGGCTGTCGATATCACTTTTCCTTCCTCTCTACCCACAATGTTATTCACATTCTGCCATAGCTTTCTTGTATTTTTGCTATTTTTCTCTATCAGCTGTGTATAGTAATAGTTTTTCCTATTTCTAATCATGTTGTTTACTGTGTTTATTATTCTTTTATATGCATTTCTGTAGTTCTGGTTTTGGGGTGATTTTTTCCATCTTTTAAATAATCTATCTCTTTCTTTTGTTAACTCAACTATTTCATATGTGATCCAGCCAGCTCCCTTCCTAAATTTATGTTTAGGCCTAAAATTTAAGTTCTTACACTGGCTTGAAGGGCTTATTTCCTGTGCATTATCACGAGCAATACTGAATTTTTGCAACAATATCGAGAATGCTACATTTGTATTGGGAGTAGGCCTATCAGGTAGAGAAATTCTCCAGTCTGTATTCAGTAACAGTTGACGAAGGCGATAACCGTTAATTCTCGGTTTTGAGCCTAAGTTAAGCACTTTCATGTTAGGGTCAGAGTCTGATCCTCCACTTCTCACATTAAAGACTAAAATCCCTACTATTGGATAGTGATCAAAAATTTTTTGTAAAACGGAATATTGATAATATTTAAAAGAAACAAGTACGATTTAAATGCATTACATGTGGAGGGGAGGGAACGACATTAAAGATGCTCGTTTCCGTCGTGAATGAGGGCAGTATGAGACAGCAAAACTCAATTAAAACGCTTATTAAAACAGCGCGTATTAATAAGGGTTGAGTTAACGAAGACGATGAAAGGGTTAAAGGGGTGGATGATGGGTGGGGAGCTTGCGGAGACGTCTCCAGCCTTATCTTCCATCTGACCCTCTTTATCAACCACGAGACCCTCCGTCGGCTTAGCGCTGGGCACAAGAACATGTCAAGTATTGCTAATAAGCCTATCCACACAACTGCTAGTCCAGCATCTTACGACTGCCACAATTAAAGGTATTCTTACATCCCGGGACTATTGTGGATAAAGCCAAACTGTCCGATCGGAACTATAATTATTGTTTTTGTTACTGGGTCGTTATGTTATTTTTATCAAAACTTGGACTCAACATTTTACGGGAATACAGATTAATTGCCTTTAAAATACATCATTTTAGTAAACCTATCAGTTTTAAGAAACAATTAGTAGTATGGATAAAAAGGTGTATAAATGTGCTAGGCTTTTACTGTAGAAAAATCGGAAATAATACAGAAAAAAAAGATTAAAATCTTATATTTCATTGAGAGAAATTGAGAGGCTACTAACTCGATGTTTAAAATTAACTGCGTGACCATTCAGGATTTTATCAAACTTATTGATGCCGGTTTCAAAATCTCAGTTTAAACAAAGTACATCGTATAATTAAAAATATATATACATATTTTGTATATTGAACTTAGTTTAAATCAAGTTTAGACTGAGATGGAGAAACTGCCCTTAAGAGTATTAATGTCCTTAAATCTATTGATAACAAAAGGTTGAATATCTTTATATAAATCCTCAAATAACTGGACGGTAATATGAATGCTGGAAGGGACAATAAGAGTTAACAAGTTCCTTTTCCAAGACAAGCGTCAAATAAAATGTTCACACAACGCAATGGTCACACATAAAGAACGTTGTATCTTCGCTAATAACCAGGTCAATGAAACAAATTAATAATATCACACAACGTTCTTACTGATAGACCCTAAAACATGATAATATTAACGATGTATACCATCAATAAATAATACATTGTAAATGACAAGATAAAATAAAAATCTCAACGCGTTCTTAAATATTCCAGTGTTCTTACAAATTTGACATTAAGGCAAAATTTCAAGGAGAAATATGATGAGAAAGTGATATTTCAAGTTCCTTGTGCCAGTAAATGTAAATCAGAGTTTCAGGGAGCAAAATCAAACGTGTTATTAGACTGGTGAGCGCTGACGGGGAGGATTTGGAACTCATCATGCCGTCTTACTGCGACGTACTCGTCGATGGAGCGGCGAACATAATTCTCAATCCGTACAGACTTGATGATACCTTAAATTATTTACTTATCTGGGCCAGCCATTAACGTTAAATTAAAGGTAAAAATTAAGAACTGACCCCAATACAGGGTGTCCCATAAGTAAAGTGTCAAACTTCGGGAATAGGTTATATGGGTCAAAATAAAGATAAAATGAAGAATAAATTTTTTTTCCAAAAACGCTTTGTTTCCCAGATATCCGCCATGTTGTATTTTTAACCAAATATTTTTTATCTCCCAAGTTTTTGAATCGATTTTTTAAACTCGGTATGCACCTGTATCTAGTCAAGGTTAGTTTATGAAAATATTGAGCATGATTAAATAATAAATTTCAAAATGGCGGCCGTTTAACATTTTTAAGTTGAATTAACGAAAAAACTGTACGTTTTACAAAAAAAATATAAAGGATAACAATTTTTAGAAAATTTTACCTCCCATCTAATGACACCAAATTTATGAAAATCGGTTAGTAAACAACTGAGTTATGATTGTATTTAGCTAGTGATGCAGCATTTTTTGAAGCAAAATAGTCGACCATAACTCAGTTGTTTGTGAATCGATTTTCATAATTTTGGTATCGTTGGAATGGAAATAAAATTTCCTAAATATTATTGTTCTTTATATTTTTTTTGTAAAATGTACCATTTTTTCGGTATTTCAATTTAAAGATTTTAAACGGCCGCCATTTTGAAATTTACAATTCAATCATGCTAATTATTTTTTCATAAACTAACCTTGACTAGATACAGGTGCATACCGAGTTCAAAAAAATCGATTCAAAAACATGGGAGATAAAAAATATTTGGTTAATAATACAAAATGGCGGATATCTGGTAAACAAAGCGTTTTTGGAAAAAAATTTATTCTTCATTTTATCTTTATTTTGACCCATATAACCTATTCCCGAAGTTTGGCACTTTACTTATGGGACACCCTGTATATCCCTTCTCTTGTTACTGTATATTTTCTTATTCATTTATGAAGCCAAGTAAAGGATGAATATTTAAATTTTTCCTTATAAGAGATTTTGCAGTCACAGTAAATAAGTCAGGCCCTAACGAAATAAAGTAGCCTGCTGAGATCTACCAATGCAACAACTAGCCTTCAATGTTTTTCACTTTCACTAACCTTGCAACATTTTTAATTAGCTTGGAGTTAAATTTCATAATAACAATGACTCGCTCCACTATTCAACAAATTTTAGGAAACGGTTCAGGATCAGAGCGATGGAAGAGAAAGAGGGCTGATTCATTTCTTTGATATTTTTTAAAATGCTGACATATGGTCTCTGTGACGTAGTTAGTGTGACTTCAAGTGCTGCCAACCATTGACTTTTGGGACAACTAATATCAATGTAATTTATACCCAATATGATGTAAGTTTTTGGACAGCTTACTTTAGTTGACACTGCATGTTTTTAACAAACAGGTTGTTGCTATCTGTTTTTTACTTACTAATTTAAGTTTTATAAATGAATGTAAACTTATATTAGGCATTAACAATTTTTATTGTTTTAGTTACATTACAGTTGCATTATTAACTTAAATTGTGTTTTTAGATGTAAGATGTAAGATAGGTTTTTAGTGATTTATTAAGATGAGTTGTGCTGGGGTTTCGTGCAGATATTATAATAGAAAAACTAAACAAAGCAGCCACATAATTCTGATATGAAACAGTGCCCAATTGTCATACATATTTCGTCATCTCCTCACGTGACCAAGGAGCTTAGTCAGATGGTGCAGCTCTCTTTTTTTCTTTAGCCCTGAATCAGGACAGCAGGACCATCAACTTGGATTGAAACATAACAGGAGAAGAAAGGCCCATTAAATATCGTAAGTACAAGAAATAGGTTGAGGTGAACTAGATTCAAAATAAATTGCAGAAAATTGGATGCAGCCAATTTATAGTAAACAGCTGATTGACGAGAAACGGCTGATTAACGTTTGAGATAGTTTAAAAAATTAGCAATATTTAAAATATGAAAAACTCAAAATGTGTATATCACACGTCTGCTATTTTTTTTAATAAAGAGAAAAATATATTTCCGATGAAAAATAAACTTTTATGTATATTAGTACTTATATGAAATCGTCTACTTGATGGTCACTTTTATAAAAAAATCATAAATGATATCGCATTTTATCCAAATATTCATACATTCATATTTCACGTAAAACTTCATGTCAATTTGACCCAACTTATAATCTTGTCTTCTTAAAAAAAACAAGCTAAATATGGGCAATTTTAGTTTTTGGGCGAAAAGGATTTACGAGCGTAGCGAACGAGTTTGGGAAAAATACTTTCAATAGCTCACTGCAATTTTTGTTGTCTCATTATCACGCATTACTTTGCTAATTTATCCTCCCTTGTATCTCTCCTTGTTTACGAGATCCCAATGGTGTGCACACAAAAATAAAAACACTGTTGTATATCATAGTAAAGAATGGTGTTTTGGTATCGAGGCAACTCGAAACGAAAAGTTATGGTCACGGGCTTTGGTCTTCCCATGAGACCTGCTGTAAAAGTTTCTTCCTCACAGTCAAATTCGCTTATAGTAATTAGGAATCCAAACAATACTTAAAACGAATCGTCGGTTTTATTTATATGAAATGGCGACGCTGCCGATGAGCTCAAGTAGCAGTTTAGATTACAACTATGCTGCAATGACGCGTGATTTTCAACGGTTATCCAACGTGAAACGAAGCACCAACGAGGTATATCCCGCCCTATCGTGAGTTGAACATGGAAATACAGGGAGAACATGCAGATATGCCGGCACGCATGACACGCACGCGAGCCCGAGATGCGGCTGCGTGGATTGTACTTTGTAACCGGGTGTTCATTCTACTGCAATGTGCGCTGAGTAGCTCCTCCCTCCCGGTGATGAAGAGGGTGGGTTGAAAAATGAGCGCAATTATTGCTGGGATACGATTGCAGCTCCAAGAGGGTGTATAACCTTCCTTTGCTCGATACTTCTGAGAATGTTAAGTCATAAATTATATCAAAGTAAGAAAAAATTTATAAAACTGAAGTGATACTCTAATTTGTTGTTGACTGCTTGAGAAGAGGGTGAATTAAAATGGCAAGGCAATCGTAACCTTCAAATTCAAATTCAAATATTTTTATTGCATTAAAGACAATATACATTGCATTGCAAACGTCAGAAGTACAATTTTTTACATACAAAAGTACAATTTTTTCACTTTGTTTAAAAAGTGACACGCCAATGCTAGATTTCATTCGCGTAAATATTTGCTCTAATTTTATTTCCCCAGCGGCTTAGCATGAACTCATCAACCGAGTAAAGCGACTTTGACACTAAAAAGCGTTTAAGTCGAGTTTTGAATTGATTTTGATTTGGGATTTCATTGATTTCTTTAGGGAGCTTGTTAATAAACTTAACACCAGCCTGCGAGGGTAAGTGCCCGCACGCCACAGTCCTATGCTGCTGCGCACGGAAACTGTCCCTGCCTCTGGTGTCATAGTTGTGTATTTGACTGCCCTGAACAAGAGAACATTTCGTGCGGCAGTAAAGTACCACCTCGAAGATGTAAAGTGAGGGCAGAGTGAGTAAATCAAGCTCCCTAAAGGCATCCCTGCACGACTCTCTTGGATGCAGATTCAAAATGATTCTGATTGCTCTCTTTTGCAATTTAAACACTCTTTCCAGTCTGTGTTTAGCGCAACCACCCCATAGCCTGATGCCATAAGCCAGGTAGGGGAAAATTAGGCCATAGTAGGCCATTAGAAGTATATTTCTAGAACATACTTTGGCTAGGTTGCGGAGAGCAAAAATACCCGATGTGACCTTTGAACAAACATGGTCAACATGGTCACTCCACGTCAGACCTCTATTGAGGATCATTCCGAGGAACTTTGTGGAATCAGTTAACTCTAGGAGGTCTTCATCCACCATGACAACTGGTTGCAGGTCAGCCTCCTGCTGTCGAAGACGAAACAAAATGACATTCGACTTCGAATTGTTTGTCCTCAAATTGATATCTGAGAAGAACTGAATGCAGGAATTCAGATCAACAAAAGAATTTAGTTCCAAGTCCACTTTTGAACTTGATTTTACACAGAGAGTCGTGTCATCTGCATACTGGATCACCTTTCCATTCTGGATTGATGAACCTAAATTGTTAACATACAGCAAAAATAGAACTGGTCCTAATATTGATCCCTGGGGATATACCCTCCTAAGGAGAAAGTATGTTTTCAACCTGCACTTGCTGAGTTCTATCTTTCAAGTACGAGGTGACCCACCTGAGTGGTAGGCCTCGAATGCCGTACTGCTCTAACTGGTGCAACAGTGTCTCATGATGCACACAGTCAAAAGCCTTAGAGAGATCGAGAAATACGCTTAGCACATGTTCTCTCCTCTCTATGCCATCGACAACTAATTCAATGAGGTTCGTCACCGCATCAATTGTTGATTTGGTTTTTCGAAATCCAAATTGGTTTTCAGAAAGAATGTTGAAACGTTCAAGGAAAAGCGTGAGCCTGTTGAGAAAGAGTTTCTCAAAGACCTTGCTGAAGACAGGGAGAATGGATATTGGACGATAGTTGCTTGAAGAGCTCGGATCGTCTTTTTTGAAGATTGGAACAACTTTGGCTGTTTTTAGAAGTTTTAGATGGAACAACTTTGGCTGTTTTTAGATGGAAAAACTCCTTCTTGGAATGAGAAGTTCACAAGCTTGGTTAGGGGTTTTGAAATGTGCTTAAAGCATCGTTTCACCAACCAAACAGACATTCCGTTAATGTCAAACGATTTTTTTGGACTCAGACTTTCAACAACACGAGCCACCTCATCCTCGTCCACAGGAGTCAAGGCCATAGACGACAATAGGGGTTCGGCTAAATTTTTGAATGGCTTTTCAAAGGGGACATCAGGCGTTGCCACGGTTGAAAAAAGTTTGTTAAATTCACAGGCGACGTCATAGGGATTTTCAACAAGACCTTCCTGTGATTCGAGTTTGATTGGTTTTGAAAAGGTTTTAGGATTCCTTGAACTATTAATTATTACCCACGCAGTTTTTGAAAAATTTTCACAAGACCGGAGGGTTTTCTCAATGTCATACGATTTTGCGGCATGTATGACTTTACGATAAATTCGTTTATAATTTCTGTAATATTCTTTAAAGTTCTCGTTGTTTGTTCGAACGTAAATCGTGTGTAAAAATTTAAGTCTTTCCCTTGAATTAAGAATTCCTCGAGTGATCCATTTGTTTTTTGAATTTTTCTGCATTTGCTTCTTTTTTTGGTATGGGCATGAGATATTGAGGTGGAACATAAAACAATTAAGATTTATCTTTAGTTTGTGTTCCTTAAATTTTATTATTTTTTTGTTCTTAAAGCTTTAAATGTAAACGCTTCTTTCATTTTACAGTACTTATACACAAATTAAATCTGAAGATAAATGCTCCTTCAAATTTGGAACTCGCTCGACTTTTTTGAGCCCCTTATAAAAAAGGTAATTTAATGTTATTTATATTCATATTTATTACATCTGGAGTATACATTGACGAGTATACAGTACGAATATGTTTACTTCCGCGTTTTAACTACGATTTATTTTAGTATATTTTACATATATTGACTGAGGTTCTACCATGAGACCTACTGTAATAGCTTCCCTCAATTAAGTAAATTTGCTATAATCCCTTTAATTTACATACAAGTTTGAATACTTGAACTTTTGTAAACACTTGTTAATTTGTGTTTAAATTTTTAGTGTTTAATTTGGTTTCATAGATACAGTCGAGACATTTGGCTGAGGCAACTCAGATTGCTCAGTGGCCAATTTACAAGCGACCGTCCTCCATCGGACTTATTTTCCTTCGCAGTTGGTATAATCGCTGGTCATTTACGTGATGGAATTATTCTTTATGAGAATTTCCACGATTTCACGAGAGATGTATCACCAAATATAACAATTTTCATTTTAGATTACGTAGAATTTACCTATTAATTGTTCTGTTGTAAAAAAATCTTTTTTTTGACAAACTACACAATATCTTGTGGTACAAAATAAAAACCATCCCTTTCATGTAACGTATATTCTGATACTACAGTAAGAGTAAATCAAGTTTACTTTCACTCATAATCGATTCAAAATCAGCAGTTTAAGATCACTTGGATTTAAATTCATCACTACATTAAAATTCGCGAGGGTATTCATAAACCAATTAGGTACTATCGATCTGACCTTATTGTACTCAACTTGTTCGTATAGAACCATTAACGATGTCAATGATAGAACACATGCAATCCCAGAAAATTAACTGATTTTCTAGAACGTAATCTATACTAAAGGTGGCTGAGGTGGTAGGTGGTCGCCGAACTACCGGGCTTGTCTTGGGCATTGAAATGGGAGCTACTACTACACCACACCACTAAAAAAACTAAAGAAATTTTGCACGAGATTTTCTTTGCAATCATTAAGGATGATAGCTTTACTCTTTAAAAAATTATGAACTCGCTTTTTCCACTTAGTACATTTTAAAATAAAGTTTTTTTGTAAAAAAAACGTGCGTTTGCTTTTACACCGCAGTACATTTTTTCATAGCTTCCCTTTTTATTCAAGTTAACAATACCGAACAGATTTATTAATTTAATTAACAAAAATTTCTTTCTAAATATGATTTAATTATAACTTTGGTCTTTCAACATTTTTCGACTCACACCTCCCCCTTTATCCAGGAGCTTTTTTTTAAAGGGGACTTCTAGCAAGAGCCTGGGGGTGGAGCCCCTAATGAGAGAAGCGAGTTTGTCTACTCACATTCGAAACGGACCACTTCAAAAAAGATATAGTTAGAAAAAGTATTAGTTTACTTAACAAGGATTCTTACGAGCAAACTTCTAAATCTTGTACTGTACTTCTAACAGATATAGTTTAATCTACAGCTCTTTGAAGTCAAAGGCCAGACTGGAAGCAACAGAAAGAAGAGTCAAACACGACCGTAAATTACAGACCTATTTCTGTACCAGAGGCGATGGGACGAGGTATACGGTTCGGGCCCTCCAAGGGGCTGAGACAACACAGGGAAATGTAGCAAAGTAGAGGGGAATCTCGTTTGTTTCAATAGATTGGGGGAAAATCAAATATGAATTTCTTTAGAAGACAGTAAATATTGGAAATTTCAATCATATCTCTGATTTATATTTTCATTGGAATCACTGTAATTGTCCTGAAATATATACTTCAATAAAATACAAACTTTGACATTTTTAGGGATACCTGAATACCCACTGAATCGAGACTTTATTTCATGGAAAATATATTAATAAAACTCTAAGGGGAAATTTCGCAAGTATAATATCCAAAAGCAAAAAGATCTGAAGTTTCACCTCGATGTAATTTATGTTCCGGGTCTAAAACTAATTTCGACCACCCATAATATGGGTCGAAGTACGATTTGTACTTCAAAGCCTTCAAATTGGATTCTAATTGAGAAACGGGATCGTAATAGTCTGGGCGGGTTAACACTAACTCCACCCGACACGGGATCAGCGGCGCTTAGCGACTGGCGCGGGGCTTAACTGGCGCTGCATCACCGGTGGCGGCCAATCAAACCTCCAACTTGCAACTGGGCAAAAAGAATATTTTAATGGAAATTGTTGATTCATAACTAAAGACGGGATTAATACAAACCGTCTCCGCACTGAATTTGAAACGAAGTCGAAAGTTCAAAAACACCTTGTTGAATAATGGAAATTCTGTACCTAAAATTCACGATAAGGATTTATTGATGTATTTATTTATTTATGTCGGCCTTAGTCAGTAACATGACTACAAGATCGCGCCACAACCATCCTACACTCATCTGTCATTCATACTTGGCTTAAAATACCTACGTGGGTAGGTCGCCATTTCAAGTGAATCTAAGGTATCTAAAAATGTTTGAGAAAGGTTAGGACTAATAAATAGGTAAGTGCTTTTCCCGGAAAACCCCTATCCCATGTTACGGTTTTGTCCCTCATATACGAGGTACGGTCAAAAAGTTCCCGGAATGAATTTTTGTAGACATATAGCGCGATCGCCAGCGGTAAATTTGTCTTGCAGTAGTTGGTACAACCATTGACAATACACCTGTAGAATATAATATAATCAATGGTACAACTTCTTGTGAGGGCATATCGGTAGTGGTGGCATAGCTGACTTGCTGTAATGCAGCATTGGAAAGGGCTTTTCTAGTACCTGCAAGTCGACGTTGTTGGATTTTTGAATAATGGAATTTCATGAACAGCGCACTGGGTGATGCTGATAAATAAAATACTGGGGGATTTCTTCATCGCCTCTTCTCCATAAGCTTGAATTAACAAGCTTAAGAGTCTCGCTGAGTGATTTTTAAAGTAAAACAAGAACAATGTTCGTGTGCTGTTCATGAAATGTCATTTTTCAAAAATCCGACAACGTAGACTTGCAGGTACACAAAAAGCCCTTTCCAATACTGCACTACGGCAAGTCAGCTATAACACCACTACCGATATGCCCTCCCAAAGAGTCGTACCAACTACTGCAAGACAAATTTACCGCTGGCGATCACGCTATATGTCTACAAAAATTCATTCCGGGAACTTTTTGACTTTACCTCGTAAACAAGTATACTAACCCTAAAAGCTTACAAAAAATTAAGTTTTACCTAACGTGATCCGGAACATTTGCAATATAACATCAACTATAGCGGTCTTGAAAATTACGATTACAACGCCGATGAGTAATGTTGGGGAAATAATTTTTAATCAGTGCTGTAATAACCGACCACATTTATTAGTCATTGCAGCAATAACCGACGACATCAATAAGCTAAAAATTTATTTTTTTCATTCATCGAAAACAAAACTCGACAGTTTAATTCAATTACTTGATGGGCCGGCGAAGGAACTTTGGCCCGCAGCTCAGAAAGTAATACAATCTTTATGAAATGTAACACGCAATTTAACACCCCCACAAAAAATCATAAACCGAAATTCCGTCATGTGAGAGCCTTTCCCAAAATCGAAACTGGTTTGGCGGAAGGCTTATGGTTAAGTCGACCTCAACAAACCGGATCTCTCAGGGGTGGCGCGTGGCACATGGGATAGGTCTTGTCTTGGTCCAACAGGTTTTTCAAGTGGATTTCGTACGTTTTACTTCACATGGTACAAAATTACAACCATGTTTGTCGCCATTAGAAAATCGTTGGTAAAAATTAGAATAAACACCATGATTTATTTGGCTCTGTACAATTTGAGCAGTAATAATTCGGTGTCAGGCTAAGGGGAGAAGTAGTTTGTTATTGTTCTCGACACTAAGCTTGTCTGAGAAAACACTTACAGAATCATTATATTTAGGAAGCCAATGTTCTCTTCATTTGATGTGTCTAGAGTCTCTAACTTGGATGTTATAACTTTACCTCGTATAAAACAAACTGAAAATGGAGAAATATCGTTTCTTGGGCTTCGTTCCAAGCTATATGGGCCTACAGCAAATCCAAAAAAAAGTTTCATAACATATATAGGAAATATTTAATACGAAGGTGGTCAAACAAGCTTCTCGCGCCTGAGCCTTCCGAGGAGAGGCACGACTAGTGACGGAGAGCGCATGCGCAGATGCCAACAGCTGTTCGATACGATTTACTCGCGATATGTCGATATACGACATCGCAATATCGTTCGTATTGCACTTGGTACCGTCGCGGCGTCGCGCGTCGCGTCTTGGCAATCTCGCGTCGCGTCAACATCTGTTTTGTTTATTTCAATTACGTTATTTGCAAAACGAAAGAGGAATTCCGATCTCTAAAGTGAAATATTATTCTCGCATTTCAAATGTTTCATACAAAGAAATAAATAAATCTTTACCTAGTTAGCAAAATTAACTTGCCTGCATTAACAAAATATCGCAAGTTGCAGATTTGCTGCTACGATAATGTAAATATCGGCGATTTGAGGTTAATACAATAGGTTTCACCTATAGGCGAAGCCACAAACCATGTTTTATATGTTGAGAGTTGAGAAATAAGCGAGATACAGTATTTTAGCGATTTTCTTTAGAAATAACCGTCGTTTTAGCAGAATGGACAAAAAATATCCGTACAGGGTATATTTATATAGGCCTAAATTGATAGCTTTTTATGAGTACTTTCTGGATATGAAGTTAGTTTATAGTGAAAACGCATTTTTACCTGCACAAATTACGATTTGTTTCAAAATTTAGCATGGTCTTATATGGGAAATAGAATTTTCATTTTTTGACAACTCTCAAAAGTAAAAGAGTAGTATGATAACTCTCGTAAATATCGTCCGATCGTGACAAAATTTGGTACAGACATGGAGACATGTAAAACTTATCTTGGACGAGTTCGTAAACCAGCCTCATCGACCTATCCTAAAGTGGGGTAGAAACTTCATTTTAGGCCTACCCCCTAAAAATAGTTGTTTTTTAGTTTTACAAATTAAATGATTAAATTTATCGAATTACTGTTTTCACCATTGGATTCAGCTCGAAAAAACTAACAATTTGGTATTTTAAATAATTTCTTTAAGTCCATTGGTCTCAAAGATATTAACGAATTTCCTTCTGGAAGGCTCCTTTTTGGCCTTAAAAAATGGGTTTTTTGAGATTTTCAAATGGAAATATTAAAGTTCATCGTAAATTTATCATGAAAAACGTGAAGGGCCACAAAACGCAAACATAGTCTCGGGCTTACCATGAGCCTTACGGTAGCAATTTCCTCCAGGGCTGGATTTACGTATGGGCTGAATGGGCCATAGCCCAGGGCGGCAGAATTTGGGAGGATAAGCCACAACGGGACCAAAAACGACACGCGCGAGTAAAAGAAAAAAGGTCACCACTTTTGCCGAGCCAGAAATCCCGCCACCCGCCCTGGCCAAACCGCCTCTGGGGGGCGGCAAAATCTGGATAGCCCGGGGGCGGCAAATTTCCAAATCCGCCTCTGATTTCCTCCACATAGGAGTAATTCGCCAATCGAGAGATTTTTGGTAATTATATACAGCCGGTCTTAACTAGATAAAGTCACAAAACAAGTTGTATTGAGGTGTGACGAGAAGTAAGCAAGATGACTTTATTTATTACCCGCAAAGTTAGCATTGGTAAGGAGAAAGGGAGTACGCATGTATGCTGCCACTGAATTGCAGCAATCTGGAATTTTACTCAATAATGTTGCGAAATGTAGTCGATAATATTAGTCAATGTCGATATTTGTTTCGATATTTCCGAGATTCCGAGCTTATCGGAACTATCGAAGCTTCATTGCGACTATTCGGCTACTGCCGTAATAGCGACATTCGGTTATTTCCGTCATTGTTCGTTTGATTTCCCCCACCACGCCAGCCTAGTCGTGCCTCCCTCGGAAGGCTCGGGCGCGAGAAGCTTGTGGTGGTCAAACCATTCTGTTTAGTTTCAAATTCAAATTCACATTCATTTATTTTTTCACAATAATCAATTACATAAAAAGTACAAAGTTGAGGAGTGAAAAAAAGGTCCCTGCGAAGCAATGCTTGAGAGCAGGGACCGAGTCGCTATTCTATAGGCACAGTCTTTGAGAATGTCCATCGCAAAGTTCCATTTAACGCCAAAGCACAACACTATTACAAAATTAAACAACAGATAATAAATAAACCTCTAAATATGTACCAGATGTGAAAAAATGTATAAAAGAAAAAAAACGTGCTTCCAACGTACTAGCAAAACATGCAGCATGTACAGAACTAAACCAACGATAGGAAAATATTCATTACAAAATTACAAAAATACAAAATTACAAAAATAGAGCTCCTGGCAGGCAAAACGCACCATTCATACCGTCACAAATTTTTCTGTATCATACTACTAAATACTCAAAGTTTGAGTATTTACCACTCAATACATTACTTAATACTTCGTAAATAATATGGTATGACATTTTGTAAGTAAGTAGGAACACTAAATATGCTATTGATCTGTTAATTTAAGATTCCTAATTTAAAGTACAATACTAAAACCCCTTGTAATGTGCCAAAGGAATGCTGTTCGCACAATTAATAATAAGAGGAAAATGGATAGAGTAACATATTTGTTTGAAGAGCAAAATATATTTAATGTAAGTCAGTTGTATATGTACAGTTGTCTAATGCACATCCATAAATATTTTGTTAATTACCAACTAAGACAATCAAACAGAACCACTCGGCTGGCCCAATTTACATCGCTACTTATTCCAAATTACAGAAAAGAGATAAGCCGACATCAGTTTTGCTATATAGGACTTAAGTTATTCAATCTATTTATAAGAATAAATGGTAATGAAATATGTTATGAAAGTAAGCCTAAAGTAAAAATGAAAGCAAGAGCATTTGTTGCACAGCATACAGAAATTCCCCCTTTGCACTTATGAATCATGATTACAAAATGAGGCATACTACTAATCTAACTTGGCATGTTGTTATTTATTTGTTACTGTTTGCTATGATATTTTATTTATTTATTTATTTATTTATTTTCTATTTATTTCCTGTGCTTGTTATTAATTTTCCTGTTGCTCGTTATAATTATATCTTGTTGTTCGTTGTCCATTTTCATAGTTTATTGTTTATGTTAATCTTTATAATGAATTATTTACTGTTACATGCATGGATTGGTAAAGGACTGACTGCATGACTGTATATTAAAATTAGAAACACTTGATTGTTTAAGTAATTTAATGCCCGCACGTGCTATGTTTGGCACATTGGGTGATTCAACATTGCATGTAAAATTTTTCTTTAATAAAAATGAAAAAAAAAGTGTTTTATGTTTCAAGTAAACACTTGGTTGCTGTTGGTTGGAGTGTTTGTTAAAAGAAGATGAAATTAAATAAAAAAATCCTAGTATAAGACTCTTAGTACAAATTATAAATAACATGTTTTTCCAAAAATACTATGTTTTAAGTTGGCTTCGAACGGAAAATCCAAAAGCAATAACAAAACACTTCTTCGTTCAATGTGATTCCGAATAAATCGTCTAGAAATGACGTGAAAAAGCCACTGATTCGTGCCGAGCCGAAACCGTCTCCGATACAGAAAATCAGTAAAGTTTTCTGCTACAGGCTTCGTTACCGGGTTGGAAGTTCAGAATCGATTCTTACTTTTCTTTTCACACATTTTATGCTTTGTTTAGCGCGCTTGCTTTCAATAACACCTCTCAGTTCAAGAGTTTATTATTCCTTATACCCCTCAAAAACAAAACTTAACACTTAACGCGTGAACATTGTTCGTTTTTGCATGAAGTTATTCCCGGTTACACGATATTAGAATAGGAAAAGCATCTATAAATAAGACCGTTCAGATATCATCTTCCATATATTAATACGCGATGAGTTATCTTTCATAGTAATAACTTAATAACTGCTGGGTGGAGTTTGAAGCTTGAGGTGTAATTAACTTACTGGTAATTCCTTACTAAGAGAACGAACTAGTAAGTATAGTATCAAAACGTATTCTGTAATTAGTGTACCATAACATATATTTATATAACTTTTTAAAATGCACCAATATTCAATCTTAAATGGGAGAAATAAACCTTTTTTTATTTTATAGTTGATTACTGTGTGATTTTAATTACAGTAAGTACACAGAATGAGGTTTCTGCATCCGCCAATTCCGTACACTTTGTCATTACAAGATGTGGGGAGGAGGGTCGCTCAGGCACAATGCACATCTGAACGAACGCCCAGTAGAGAGAGTTGGCGTATGTATCCAAGAGATAAACTCCTCCACAGCATCTCCACGTGCTTGTACCTAGCTGACATGTAACTAAGTATTTTCACTTATATCATGGGAAAATTACATTTTCACTTATATCACGGGAAAATTACAAGAGTGTAGCATGGCACTGACTTCCTAAAGGTTGGAAGATCAAAGTCCACCATTAGGTTATTGTGGTGCGAAGTGCGCTCGGCTTTTATCTTGGTTCACATTCTTTGTGCCACAATAGGCAACAAACTTTCGCATAATGCGAAGGGAGAACGACAGATGGCATTGTGGATGATGGGCGCCGCATTTACAAGGCAAAAAGCGAAAATGGAGAACACGGACAAGAGAGCTATTGACAGCCGCACATTACGCTGACGGCTGACTTGCCCCCCTCCCCCACTGATACTGTTTAACTTTTACCACTGTTGTTGTATTTTAATTCTGAAATTTTTAAATCACAATGGACCGTTTAATATATGACTTTTAACCATGTTTATTACAAACGAAAGATTGGGCTAAAATGTTTCTGGCTTAAACGTATTAAAATACAAATATTATTAATTCATATAATAACGCAGTTAAAATGGATTATTTCAAGGTGCATTAGTGGCTTTTTAATATTTCTCCACAAACCATATTTTGTAAGAACAAATAAAATCTTTTCCTTTTGTGATGCCTACTACTGTAACATAAAACTTGTTAAATTTAAATTTTTCATTCAAAGTGTTTTAGATTAAAAATTAGGAAAATAATTTAAATTCTAAGAGCAGAACTAATCGATGCTTTTTAAAAAGTACAGTTAGTTCAAATTTAAAGTAGAGTAAGGGCGAGAGTGGATTTATTTCGCTTCTCCCGCCAGGGAGTCCTTGTAGGAACACGTCCAAGCGCGGCGTCCAGCGAGCCGTGATATTCTGCTCGGGTTTGGTTCCATTCGTCCGTAGCTTCTCTCACATAAATAACGTTTTACGAATTTTCCAAATGTATCAGATTCATCAACCTGGAATTTTATTTTGATAATAGGATACGAATACTCGAACATATTTATTAAATAAAGCTTTGACATCGACCTTTCCCGAAGTATTTTTATTTTTTAATCTTTATTCGACTGTATTTGGCTTGGGTTAACATAAATATAGACCACGTTATTTTAAATAGGGGTTTAATTGATAACATGTCAGTAATGCGATCTAAAATAACTGTTTCAAGCGTTGTTTTGTTAAACTGGAAGTAAATTACGCCAAATTAAACCTGCACTTTTATGTTTGTTGGGAAGGGATGTAGTAATCTTTTGTGTTTTAATAAATTGTATTAAAGTAAAAGTTAACCTTAATTTTCACAACAGCTGTGTTGCCTATAGATGAGTCCCCAGCTCGATGGCCACGCCATGCCTTTTTTTTTAAGGACTTGTCCATTTGTTAACGTTAGAGCACCTATGGGTTCACATTCAACGTGATATTAAAATAATGAACAATGTGGGTATTTAAAGGAATGTAAAACGTTCGTAAAGAACATCCTGATACCAAGCACCTGATGAGAATACTACTTAAGTCAGCAGTCTAGTTGATAAAAGCTATTGAAAACTATAACCTGAGTTTTTTACTGCAAAGTACATAATAAGTTCTTAAAATATAAAATGTTGGAGTTTGTTCAATCTGACGAATAAATCTTTTACATTCATAAACAATCAACTCTATATTTTATGATTATACGTATATAGTATTGGCTGTAGGATATTATGTAAAAGCATGTCCAATATCGGCGGCCGCATGCCAGACAACTGCTGGCCTCGTGTGATGGAATTTGAACATCTAGTACATTCTCACATCCAAATGGTCAATATAATAATATTCCTAGGCAATATATTGTTTTGAAAAATACAACTTCAGTCATTATTTAGTTCTACCCATAGCATATTACTTAGGCATTACAAAAGTTGACTTCCATTCATATTTATTAGTCTTTCAAAGCTATAGCATAACAACTGAATCAAAAACACTGCTATTAAAACATCTAACCCATTATATGTTTTTTAGGTAAAACTTATCACACTATAACCGTTATTATGAAATTAATTGATACATACAGTTTTTACGGAAATCCTTTCTTTATAAGGTATTAAAGCCTAAAACAAACATACATATATATACAAACTTAAATGGACGCACTATTCCCCGCGCATCACACACAAACCACACAGCGCGGGTTCGGCTATTAGTACGTGTGGTTAGCGTAAAAACCTTGCGCTTTTTGATACAGCTTAGCCACTTGGTATATGTATAGAAGATACCTGTAGAAGTATTTTTGTCCGGAGATCCAACCTTAAATTCGTGTAGATCACCCCCATCCATTAAAGATGGCCGCCATTACATTCATAAATTGCTCTATAACTCCGGTAATAGTATTCCGATCTGGATAAACCTTTTTTTGTATGAAAGATAATTTTAAAATAAAACTTTTTTGCTTTAACATTTTTTTCTAAAGTTAATAGTTTTTATTGGATATTTGAAAAACTAAATTTGGTAATAGTATAGTATAACGTTCTCAACTTCAATCCTTTTACTATTTTAATGTAACGTTCTTAAGGTTGATTTTATTTCATATTTATCAAATTTAAGTGTCGGAAACAAATAATTACCTATGTTATTACACCAATATTATCTCATCTACCACTAACCTTAAAGCAACAAAATCATAAATGAAAACAGTACAATTATAAGTTTTTTGTTCCATTTGACATTGCTGCCAACCTAGATGATTAAAATGAGTATATTTTTTGCAAATATAATATCATATAATAATATAATATATGACTATAATACTCCATCAAACTAGGGGATCGGTGGGATTGCGGGGTATCGGGTGGGGAAATTTTCCCGTGAAAATAACACTTTTTACCCAGTTTATCCCGTCAAACTAGGGGATCGGTGGGATTTCGGGGTATCGGGTGGGGTAATTTTCCCGTGAAAATAACACTTTATAACCTAACCTAAATAACCTAACCTAACCTAACCTAACCTAAACTAACCAAAACTAACATAACCTAAGCTAACCTAACCAAAAATAACATAACCTAATGTAACCTGATCTATCCAAACATAATCTAAACAAACTTAACCTATGTTGAATTTATAATTTAAAATAATTTTGATGATATTAAAAAAATACCTTTATTTTTCACTTATTCCATGAAAGCATATGTATTTTCAGCAAATTAATTTTGTTTATCAGGATCACTTGATTGTTTTTTTATATACATAATTAAATCATTACATGATAATTATTTAAGGAACAGTATATCTTCGAATATTGAATTTCAATTATTAAATTTGTTATATCTTCATTTGTCGCAATATTTACATATATACAAATCTTCAGGGGTACAGTAACATACAATTATTAAAAATAGAAATAATAACATATCCAAGAGTTAACTAAAATAAACTAAACTAACCTAACCTAACCTAGCCTAACCTAACCAGACCTAACCTAACCAAAAGTAAGCAATTTATCCTAACCTAAACCATCCAAATGTATTCAGCTATGAAGGAGGTCGATGGAACGGCAGGCTAGGTTATACTAAGTTAGGTTAGGATAGGTTGGATTAGGTTAGGTTTGTTTAGGTTAGGTTAGGTTTAAGTAAAGTTAGGTTAAGTTAGATTAATTTCTTAATTGGCCGGAGGCATGACCAATTAAGAAATTAATCTAAGTTAACCTAACTTTACTTAAACCTAACCTAACCTAAACAAACCTAACCTAACCCAACCTATCCTAACCTAACCTAACATAACCTAACCTGCCGTTCCTTCGACCTCCTTCATAACTGAATAAATTTGGATAGTTTATGTTGATTGGTTGGTTTTTCAAAATTTCCATTTTTTGAATTTTTTAATAACCGTACACGGAACATTTATCTTAATCATGATTATTTAGTTATAGTATAAATGTGTTCATTTAATATTATATCTTATTACAATTTTGTATAAAATTAGTTTTAAATGTAAAAAAGTTATAATATTTTGACGTAAAAATTTGTCATTTTACCTTAATCATCTGATTCTGCGCTTGATCCATCAGAAGAGTTGTCATCAGGATGATGTTCCTCTTCACGATCATAATTATAAAGATCAGCAATCATGCACCACAAGTCGTGAAGTCTCGTCTTGTAATTGCTGAACTTTCTTTTAAACAAAAACTCTGCCAAGTGACCGTGTAGGTGATGCTTAGAATTACCATATCTCGGGACACCAGAACGCACATCTCTCCATAAACGTTCGATATTTCGAGTGTGCGCTCCAGTGTCCGGGTCCACAAAGTAGTGAGAGTGATTAACCGTGAGGTGTTGGAAACCTTCAGTTTGGAGACAGATGTGCGTTCTCCAGCAATCACTGATTATGGTTGTTCCTGGTAAAATGTGACGTTGTATGATAGGTAAAAGTGTAGCATGTCCTCGTGTTGCTACAGGTATAATAAAACATTTTTTTGAATCTCTTTCTATACCACCAAATACCCAATTTCCTTCAATCATCCTACCTCGGTTGTATTTCCTCTTTCCAATTTTAGCCTCATCAATCTCAACAATCTTTCCATGTCCGCCAATAGGATCAATATTTTTACAAAAATAATGAAAGCACACCTCTCTTAAATAGTTGGACCAATCAACGACAGTGTTCTTGGAAATGTCTAATTCATTCAATAACGTGTTTTGTCTTGGATTAGGTAAAAAACACCAGTAGGCAACAAATAAGAAAATTTTTTCAATACTGATTTTTGATTTCGAAAACCATGTGTTTTTAAATTGACTCACTTTTTTCTTGCATTGTACTGAAACTTTCTTACGATGAGCATTTATTATTGTCCTTCGTTTATGGCACACAAATTCATTATTACCTTCATTTAAAGACATATCATTATCACATTCAAGACATCTTTTCTTTTTATGTATAACTTTGTGATTGTATAAATAATTCAAAATATTTTGACGATTAGAATATAAAATAATTATTGTCTGAAGAGTATTTGAACATTCCTCACAAACTCGCCATTGATCTTGACCGACAAAATGTTCATTATCCATTTTAATTACCACTCATTAATTGAAAATCGTCATAACAAACAATATTAACAGTTAAACTAATTAATCCAAACTAAATTAAAAAGAATACAAATAATATTACTATAATACACTATTTTAAATTAAAACTATAGCACATGCCTAAATTCAAACTTTTTAACAATAAAATCGAAAACCAAACTTCAATAATAAAATATTCAGTTTCTTTGATTTCTTGTTCACTAATGAATCATTGTTACTTTTATAAAAATATGATTTAAATTTCCGGAGGATATTCTATTGCCAACAGGTAAAACCATAATGAAAGGTACCGAATGGAAT
Organism: Flexamia atlantica; assembly: GCA_035578135.1. Lineage (NCBI taxonomy): Eukaryota > Metazoa > Arthropoda > Insecta > Hemiptera > Cicadellidae > Flexamia > Flexamia atlantica. The sequence goes on from JAQJVK010000019.1 coordinate 6,573,471, forward strand.
ATATCAAATTAAAATAGTTATATAAGAAAATGCATATTCAATATAAAATAGATAGTTACCAATGGATTAAATATGGTTTGATATAATATTCTATTATCAATTTCTTGTTTATTATTTCATGAATAACTATGTAATAAACAATATATTTATATTTGAGATATTATTATTATATAATATAATACGACTATCATTCCATTTATAATAAAAATTAAGGTTGGCAACATTGTATTATTGCTTGTTCACGTATTTTCTATGCTCTCGTTCTGAGTTTTGAGGTGAGCGGGATGCTGTTGTTAGTCCCTTGGTCATCATAAGTGATTAATATACAAATCTTAATGTTATTTTGTGTTTTAAAACTATAATCGTATTATTTTCTTTTCATTACTGTTAGTACGTATTGAAATAACGTTTTACTCATTGTCATTATATTATTTAATGTTTGTAAAATTATGCTACAAAAACGAAAGGTACCGTAACCTAAAAGTACATTTTTAGTTAGTTAATGTATACATTATCAACGAATATAATAATTTCCGACACTTAAAATTGATAAATATGAAATAAAATCAACCTTAAGAACGTTGTATTAAAATAGTAAAAGGATTGAAGTTGAGAACGTTATACTATACTATTACCCTAAATTTCCCAAACAATTCCATGGGAAAGTTTAATTCCTCAATAAAATGCGTTTTGAGGAGCTCAACAAGGTTACGGCTAAATTTAGAATAATCTCTAGGTTGAAAACTTATACGCACAGAAATTTTATTCTAATAGGTCAACGGTCAACTTTTATCAGAATAATGGCTTCAAAAAGATATACGTACAGGCCATTTTCCGAGTTAGCCTAGTTTTTCGGTATTTTATGGAGTAAAAAAACTATTATTGAGGTGAAACTTGAATAAAAATTAAGAAAAATAACTAAACGTCCGTTAAACATCAAACATAATAGTATAATTCTAGTTTTTTCATCCATTTTGAAGGTCCAAAAGAAGTTTTTGGTCGCCCCATGTTAAGCATAGGGAAAAAGGACAGGCTCGGACTTTTATCGTAATAAATACTTTATCCTTCGGTAGAAATGAATAAAAATTCATGAACATATTTATCATAAACATTTGAACGATATAGCCTAAAAAATCTTAGATAAATAATCGCTAAACAGAATTTATACGTGTTTTAAAATGAATTTTGGTGGTAAAATTAAGCCTCGCTGCTAGCGCCCACTGTGGAATTCGGCGCAAGCGTGGCTGGTGCTAACCATACGTATTTGAGAGAGCTACACCGGATCCCTTAAATTAAAAAAAACATAATAATTATGAAAATAATTTTTAAAGTCTTGAAAATGTATAACTAAAATATCGTAAAGATATAAAACAAAAATATCTAAAATAAAAGTTATTTTTAGCAGTTTAATTGAAGAGATTTGGTGAAATGCTCGTGAACACGCATAGTCGGCGCTAGGCTCGCTTGCGCCAAATTCCAAAAGAGGGCGCCAGCAGCAAGGCTGAATTTCACTACTATATACTGTGTAGCGATTATTTTCCCACAGGGGACGCTAGCAGCAGAGCATAATTTGGCCACTAAAAATCATTTTAAAATACGTATAAATTCTGTTTAGCAATTATTTATCTAAGATTTATTTATTATTATTTATTTAAGATTTTTATGCTATATCGTTCAAATGTTTATGTTAAATATGTTCATGAATTTTTATTCATTTCTACCGACGGATAAAGTATTTATTACGATAAAAGTCTGAGTCTGTCCTTTTTCCCTATGCTTAACATGGGGCGACCAAAAACTTCTTTTGGACCTTCAAAATGGATGGAAAACTATAATTATACTATTATGATCGACTTAACTCGGTCGTTTAGTTATTTTTCTTAATTTTTATTCAAGTTTCACCTCAATAATAGTCTTTTTACCCCATAAAATACCGAAAAAACTAGGCTAACTCGGAAAAAGGCCTCTACGTATATTTTTTTGAGGCCATGATTCTGATAATAGTTGACCTATTAGAATAAAATTCCTGTGCGTGTAAGCATTGATTATATATATTCTAAATAGATGCAAAACCTAATGGCGATTCATGTGAGCAAAGACGCTAGAGCGAGCACCTGGCGAGAGCGGTCAGAAAACCTAGGTCGGTAAACAGTATTGTGCAGCTTGTCGCCAGTGAGCGATTGTTGATTCAGATAGAATAAATTATATCGGTATCTAAAAAAGTAATGTGCTTGCCTCATCCAAATTATTTCTACTTATAAACTGAAGATGGATACGCGGTTTACTTGCAAAAACCGTGGTAGATTTAGATAAAGTACAGTTTAATTTTAGGTTCTCAGTAACTACCTAATGATATACTTTAACTACACCCTGACTGAATACATTGTTTTCTGGTGGCGCTATCTATTGAGGACTGTCATTTCTACGTCAAAACTACAGGTGTATTGTCAATGGTATAAGTTTTCAACCTAGAGAATATTCTAAATTTAGCCATAGCCTTGTTGAGCCTCTCAAAACGCATTTTATTAAGGAATTAGACTTTTCCCATGGAATTAAATGGAAAATTTAGTTTTTCAAATGTACGATAAAACTATTAACTTTAGAAAAAAATGTTAAATGCAAAAAAATGTTATTTTAAAATTATCTTTCAAACAAAAAAAGGTTTATCAAGATCGGAATACTATTACCGGAGTTATAGAGAAATTTATGAATGTAATGGCGGCCACCTTTAATGGCTGATATGGGGGTGTTCTTCACGAATTCAAGGTTGGATCTTCGGACAAAAATACTTCTACAGGTATCTTCTATACACTTACCAAAAGGCTAAGCTGTATCAAAGAGTGCAAGGTTTTGGTGGAAATTTACGCTAACCACACGTACTATATTGCCTTTTTCAACTAACATACTCGATCACTCGCATATTTTATAGACTTGTAAAGAAATTTAACTCATTTCGCAAATCTCATTTTTAAGTGATTACAACGTATTTTAAAAAAATCAAAAAGCTAATAACTAACGTTCAAGTATATTTAGCTATTTTACAAAAAGGGTAACACGTTACCCTTCCCGTAAGTTTCGAGAATGCTGTAGAGCTGGTTTGATGACTGTGGTGTTGATTATGATGAAAAACTTTGTTACTATCGCTGTACCCTGTAGTAAATAAAATTTATATAACCTCAGAAAAAAGGCAACATTAAATAGATATATTTATCGAAGTAATAAGATATAAACTGTAAAGATCAAATCACTAAAGTAATAATAATAACATTTTCTTTTGAAAGCGCAATCATATTAAACGAGTTAATGGAGCAATAACAACTTCTCGCCGATTTATAACTCAGTAATTGTTCTCTCTTAACTTCCTTTTGTAATCTTACACCGTTTACAGGGTGATTAGTAAAAATTTATCTTACATTCATGGCACAATATTAATTATTTGATATATCATTGATTTTTACACAACTTCATTTAATATTCTTTTACTACTTGTGCAATTACAGTACACCTCGGATTATCCGGATTAATGTGGCGGAACACCGATCCGGATAACAAAAAATCCGGATAATCCGAGGTCATTACAATATCGCCTAAATAGAGATTGCGTACCTTAGCCCCTGCTAAATTGATGCTGAAAACGGCGAATGAAGACTGTAACACATATTAATCTTTCAAATTTTACGGGGGTTTAATTTTCAAACAAAATTTAGACTTAAACTTCATTATTATTTGTACGAATATAATGATAACTTTTACCGGTTTAGGTTTGGAATAAAACGCCAAATTAATTTATTTAATTTATTAATATTACATAACCATAACTCAAAATGACTTAGAACCAACTTAGAAAGTTAAAATAATAATGACGAAACTTAAAGTAACTCACAACTTATTACAGTAACAATTATTAAGAAATAACGTAACTCATCAAATGCCAGCAATAAACTATCTCGCAAAATTGCCGTCCTAGGCCTACGCGTTTTTTAATTACTGACAGCGCCCCAGGTGGCAATCCGGAAAACTATGTTCACGAAAATGCTGTTATGTTGTACTGTTTCGGCAATGTGGTTCCTTCAATTAATTATTGTGATTCCAAATGCGTAGAGTAATCTATTATGTTTGCATTTTACTCTTCGAAGGCGCATTTCCCCCATAAACTGGCTAAAATCATGTTTTTACCGTGATTTTAATTTTTGAATTTCTCGCATGGATAATCCGGGATCCGGATAATGTGGGGTCCGGATAATTCGAGGTGTACTGTACCTGCTTATTGAATTTTTTATTAGACTCTGATAAAAAAAAAACCATAATACTACGATTATATGCTTATTCAACAATGCAAACGAGGGACGCTTCAAAATCGGAAAATTTATAAGAATGACTGGACAGACGACAGGAGTGACAGAACTGATCGCAACTCGAGAGTCCGGGTCAACACCACGGCTGGACAAATATCCCTTTTTTCATTACTGTCCACCGCTGCTGGAAATTTATTGTCTCCGCTCGTCTTAAACGTATCACGTTAGAAGACTTAGTGAAAAAAACCTAATGAGCAATAATTGTTTGGCTTTTATATTTAGCTATTGCTAATTGCACGAAGGGCTGGCCTAATTCATTATTATATATCTACTTTTAAAGATGCAATTTTTAAATCGTTTAAAATTTGTTGACAATTATGCAATGATATTAGACGTTAAGAGGGTCGATTGTTTTTTTTTTTACGCTAGGCAAGCAAGGCTAAGTATATTAGTTCTTAAACTATGAATTTTGGTACAACGGCTGAATGCCATAGCAAAATAACAGTACCAAGGAAAAGAAGGGCAGTTAACTCGTGAAGTTAAGTAATAGTACCTGGTGGACCGAGCCTTGCTCGGTGTTATTTCATGTTTACCAGTTCATCCAGTTACTATAAAATATTTCAATGCCATAAAATTGATAAATAGAAACCTTTTTTATTGCTCCATGGACTCTTCATCCCATTTGCTGTCTTTCCCTTGATGACTGTAAATTCCAAACAGCTGATATGATTACTTCATTTGTTTACACTTTCCTTGTTTATTTTCGTTGCTATCACGGCAACCCATAAGGCCAATGTTAAAATTTTACAACTTTAAAATTCGATTTATTACGCGATTAGATTTTCTCTGGCCAAGTAATCTGCATAAAAGACGTTTTTTAGTCATAAATTACATATTTCCAGACTTTGAAGGAAATCTTCGGAGCCGTTTTTGAGATAAATGTGCAAGCATACAAGCAAGCACGATAACATTACTCATATAAGAGTATTGGAAATATAGGAAAATATGTATACATTATATTGTAGCACCATTAATAATTTTTTGTAGTGTATATTATTATGGTGTTCATTAACACTCGTATGAATATTCAATAATTGAGAATGAAGATGGTTGTATTATCTAAAATATGACCTAAAACAAAATATCATTTTAGGTATTTCATAAATGCAAGTTATAGTTAACAAAACTGACGGCGATGATGTCGGCCAACGCACCGCCTGGGACTGGGGGTGGCTGACTGTTAATTCAATGTCACCCCCCCCCCCCCCCGCCACGCAGCCACTGGAGCCGTGCACATCGCGTTGTGGTTCTTTTGTAATAAATTAATTTAGTTAAGAATAATGTAGTCGAAGAACGTTAGTACGTGTGGTTAGCGTAAATTTTCACCAAAACCTTGCACTCTTTGATACAGCTTAGCCACTTGATATGTGTATAGAAGATACCTGTAGAAGTATTTTTGTCCGAAGATCCAACCTTGTATTCGTTGTATATTTGAAAAACGAAATTTTCCATTTAATTCCATGGGAAAGTCTAATTCCTCAATAAAATGCGTTTTGAGGGGCTCAACAAGGCTATGGCTAGATTTAGAATATTCTCTAGGTTGAAAACTTATACGCACAGAAATTTTATTCCAATAGGTCAACTATTATCAGAATAATGGCCTCAAAAAGATATACGTACAGGCCATTTTTCCGAGTTAGCCTAGTTTTTTCGGTATTTTATGGAGTAAAAAAACTATTATTGAGGTGAAACCTGAATAAAAATGAAGAAAAATAACTAAACGACCGATTAAGCATAGGGAAAAAGGGCAGGCTCAGACTTTTACCATAATAATTACTTAATCCGTCGGTAGAAATGAATAAAAATTCATGAACATATTTAACATAACGTTTGAACGATTTACCCTAAAAAAAATCTTGGATAAATAATCGCTAAACAGAGTTTATACGTGTTTTAAGATGAATTTTAGTGGTAAAAATAAGCCTCGCTGCTAGCGCCCACTGTGGAATTCGGCGCAAGCGTGGCTGGTGCTAACCATACGTATTTGAGAGAGCTACACCGGATCCCTTAAATTAAAAAAAACATAATAATTATGAAAATAATTTTTAAAGTCTTGAAAATGTATAACTAAAATATCGTAAAGATATAAAACAAAAATATCTAAAATAAAAGTTATTTTTAGCAGTTTAATTGACGAGATTTGGCGAAGTGCTCGCGAACACGCATAGTCAGCGCTAGTCTCGCTTGCGCCAAATTCCAAAAGAGGGAGCCAGCAGCAAGGCTGAACAGACTGAGTTTAAAAACAAAAACAAAACTTGAAGTGGATTTATTTAACGCTGTCACAAACGCTGAGGCCTTTACTGGGACGGGGTCCAAATCTAAGTTGGTTTATATTTATTTAGCTGCGGGCGAGCCAAGCCCCGACTGTCCACAGTTCACCTCGAGACGGCGGCGTACACACCGACGCAGACGCCATCTTGTTTTGACTGGGCTCCGTCGACCGGGAAACTAATTAACGCCGATTAATCACCAAGGCAGAAGTGTTGGAGTATTTTTACCATTTAAAGTTATGTAATCTATTTATTTAAAAAATTTGGTTTTTCTTTTCCGAGTCAGTTTGGCTCTTTTACTCAACCGATTTTCATAATTGATTACTCAACCGATTTTCATAATTGATGTCTCAAATTAAAGGTACGCAGACGCAGATTTGCCATCAAGCATCCGCATTCATTTATCTGCCGTATTACTCAAGTTATGCATTAAAGCAACTTCCTCCCTGTACATTTCTTATGGGAGTTAAATATGGTTTTAACTCCCATTCTATCATCTTAGAATCCCTCAGATTCTAAGATGATAGGCGTTTCATCTGAGACTGAGTCGTCATCATAAATGATGATAACTTCTATGTTTTCATCTGAGCTGGCAGCACTGGACTGTGACTTTGAATCCATGTTTATTTCTTTTTAAGACGTTTATAAAAACAAAAACATAAACAGTTTCGGAAATATGACACAGCCACCTTCTCCTGCTCTGCCATGATTTAACATATCAACTTATATTTTCCAACCTGAATTCTTATATACAAAATCTTAACTATAAGGATAAGGAAAATTTACCTCTTACTTACTCCAATATCTGGGCTTCCCTTGTATTTTCTTTTGCCTCTAGACTGTCTAAAACAGTGGTAATTTACAGTTAGCAATTCTATTTTTACAAATTTTCCCGAGGGAGGGTCCCTGTACCCCCTTCCACTGGGGCCTTTCAGTGGCCCACAATGTTTATAGACTTGGGGTCCGGCTTGCTTTTCGTTTTTAAGTTTAAATTTTAAACTTAAGTACAGAATATCTCAACAAATTCCTTCTTTTTCCCTCGTGGAACAAATTATTACCAAGTTGGTAATAAATCGTTGTATAATTGGTTTTGTGAAATTCCAACATAACCGGGCCCAGCTACATGAACCTCTTTTTCAACTTAGGCAAGTGTCGGGCAAGTCAGATTGAAGTTGTGAAGCTGCGCGCATTGCATGTAACATTAATTTTGTAAATGAAGAATTATTTGAGTTGATTTTGTGTCTTAGTACCAAAATTTACTGCTGCGGAGCAGCGTGGGTCCTCTAAGTAAGTTATACAAATATAGGTGTTTCCCTTGGCTTCGCCCACGTTGAAAATTATGGTAAGAGATTTTAATAACTAAGTTCTAATTTACATTGATTGGATGTACATGTCAAATATTCTTAATATTTTTGATAAAGAAATAATTTATATTTTATGTTTTAGTTTTGATCTTTGCACACATTTGCCATCACTGATTAGTACAAAAGTTTCACGACGTTTCGGGATCTGATTCCTGATCCTGAAACGTCGTAGACTTCATATGGAAAAGAACCTAGAACATAAAACACTATGATGAAAACACTATATAGCACAGAGATCACATGTATCACAAGTGTCCAGAACCACCAATCACGTAAAGAGAGCACGTCCACACCCAATCAAAATTTCAAATGAAGAATTTAGATTTGTTAACATCAAACAGCTGGTAGTTAGCTTAACAAATGGATACGTTGTTACCGCTGAAATAAATGCATAATATGACATTCAAACTCAAAAACTGTCAAAATTTCAAATGAAGAATTTAGATTTGTTCACATCAAACAGCTGGTAGTTAGCTTAACAAATGGAAACGTTGTTACCGCTGAAATAAATGCATAATATGACATTCAAACTCAAAAACTTTCGCGCTTATAATATTAGCAGGATGACTAAACACTTGGCTTTGTAATTCTTTGCGTCAACTATTCAACAATCAAAAAATAATAAGCCTAAAAATGAGCAACACTTGTTACAATTATTCTACCAACAAAATGACACAAAATGAATACCGGAAACCACTCGACATGTTATAGGTACTGTAATAACAAAATTAGTCACGGAAATCTCTAGATAAACGCTTTATCAAAGTTTAAACAGTTTGTGTTATTTAGGGAACGTTCCTAAACAATTCCGCTTTTCTTTTTTTCATCCTTCACTCAGGGAGGTGGAAGGAACCTAATGTATACATCACTGTGAATAGCTCTCGGTACAAAGGCAGTCGCGCCGCGCAACACCCGCCGGCGCCGCGCCGCTGGCAGAGTAAGTGGCTGCTTATTAAGTAGATTGAATTTAATTAGAACACAAGTTCAAAAATGCTTTTGATATTGATCGACTCCCACAAGTTCCATTATTTAAACATTTCTTATTGTTAATGATTTGCTTTTGTAATCTGGCTTTTAAATCTACTACTGTATATGTAATTAGCACTTGGTTTTGAATCAAGTAACTACACCACATGTTTTAATGTAAACAAAGCAGTGGTTTTTACATCCCAATGCTTTTCAAACAGCAGATAGACGTTATTTCTAAAGAAATTACTCCATTTTATGTAGTTTTCAATGATACCTTATTTGCTACGTTTGGACTAACAATCGCAGAGAAATTAATTCTTTTTGTAATGCATGACAACTTTTCTCCATTTAAACAATGTAAAACGTTGTAAAAGGAGTAGCCCTATTAGCATTGTTAAAAAGGAGAAAAGTGTTCATGCATTACGAAAAGAACTAATTTCTTTGTAATTCTTTGTCCAAACTTAAGAAATACGATATCATTGTAAACTACAAAAAATGGAGTAACTTTTATGTACTTTGCAATTTGTTTTAAGTTAACGGTTTTCGTGTAATCTGTCTTCAAATATTTTTAATGGCCGCCATTTGAAGACGGTTGATGATATTTTGGAATAATTTTTAAGAAAAGTAGGTCTTAATAAAATTAACATTTGTGTGAAATTTCAACGCTGTAACTCAAGCCGTTTAGGAGTCAAGATTTTTCTTTTGTAAAAAACGCGTACAGACAGACAAGACGGAAAACTAGGCACCAGAGGCCCATGTTCCTATGGTGAAATGTGTTTGTCTTGACTTAAGCACTAACGCTAAATACACTTGACTAGATGTGTGAACAAAAATAAAGGGTTTTTAACGCAACCCAAAACTTTATTTTATCAGTGAAGGGTTATCCCCCTCCCCAAGATCCCCGGATTTGACCCATATAAGTTTTTGGGCTGCATACAAACTCGCCAACATTTTTGGGACTGTTTCTAATATACAAACTCGCCAACTTTTAATTAGGTGCAAAAACTAGGGTCAGGAATCTAGCCGGCCATATTCAAACTCGCCAACTTTTGACTGCGGGCAGGTACTTCTCTCTCCCTCTTCCCCTCCCCCGGCTCGGTGACAATTGTTTGCCGGGACCCCTGCGTACAGGCCTCCGCTACTGCACCTGCATTCAAGTATATATTCCTTTATAACAACTCTTAACATTGCTACTTAAGGGGTCGGTCTACCTCAAGTTCCGAGCGCTAAATCAGGGTTTTGTATCTTATTCATTGATCGCTGGATTTTCATATGATTTCCAATATTTTCGTGTCATTTTAAAAACGATATGTTTTTGTAGGGCGCTAATTTTTTAAAATTTTTGATTTTATCCCCGTTCGTTTACAAGAATTGTGTAAATCTTTAAAAAAAGGTATTTTTTTGTTAGATTTTTAAGTCTCATAACTAACGACAGAAACGCTTTATAGGAAAATAAAAAATATAGAGCCCTATAAAATATTCTTAACGTGAATCCACTCCCATTTTTATTAAATCTTAAAAAATAAAGCTTTTGTCGTCCAGATACGAAACGTCTGCAAGCGTAATTCAGCACACTTTATCCCTATCTTTACAATGTTATTTCGCTCTGTGACGCAGATTTTTCTGTCAAGGTAGACCGCCCCCTTAATAACTACTATATTCTATAGCATTAAAATTAACTGTTGTTCAAGCGATTCAAATAATAATTTTAGTCAAATCAATTATAATTAAATAAATACTAAGCATTTGGAACATGTTGGTTTTAAAGCGTTTATGGTAATAAACTTTTAAAACTATATAAGAGAATGATAAATACAGAACAGGTTATTTACCATGAATTACCACATGTTAAGACGCCGATGAAACTGTAACAGGTGACTAGTCGTCGATTTTTGTTGATTTTGCAGCAGTAATCTTCACTTTTCGTTTTACGCTGAAACTCCGTATCCACTCGTACATTGAATGATCAGAATGATCTGATAAATATACAAATCAAATCTAGCTATGTAATTAGCGGATTTTAATTATTTTCACATTTTCCCCGTGGATGGAGGTACGTCTAATTACATTTTTCCATACAAAGAGATAAATCATTATAGAAAAAAGTTATTCTCCTATATTCAATTTACATAATCTCTAAACAAAAAACAAGCAGGCCGATTATTACTTTTTAATTATTTGGACTTTTCCATCAGCTTCTAGTGTTTAAACTGTTCCTTAACAAAATTAATGTAATTTAAACTCAAGAAGCGAAAGAACAAGTCCAAATAATTAAATATTAATAACAAATCCTCCGTTATAATGAATCTTAAAAATACAGTATATTGTGTAGCTTTAATGTACAGAAAATTAAAAAATTGTTATTCAAAATAAACACTAATAATAAATCCTATGCTATTTGTAAAAAAATCACAGTTCGGTCAAATTGTAAGTTAACAACAAAATAAAACAAAAATAATATTATTCTCAAATGGAAAGTATGTTAATTATTTAAAAAAAAATATGAACAAGGTAACTTTTACATAATTTGGTAACTCCTATCACAAAAATTTTATCGGATGTAAAAAAAATCAAGAAAAATCGCAGATAGGTTGACTGACACAAACCCCTTATAAACAACCCAAACAATTTAGTTAAAATAACGAAAACATAAAATAAAATACAAGCAACATATCAACTCAAGTGCTTATAAATTATTATGGGCTAAAAATAAGAGTTAAGCAGATAGGTGAATTTTTTTTTAACACATTTAAGAATAAAAATCACAGTTAGGTTGATTGTCTTAATAATGCACCCAAACCCCTATAAAAATGACAATTCTAGATAAAAAGCTGTAATTGGCATAAAAATAACAAACCAAGTAATCAGAGAAATAAACTAAAAAAAACACAAAATCAAAAGGTTAAATTTATACAAATCAAAGATTGCCGAGTACAAAAAAATCAATTTTTTGCAGTTTTAGGCAGTTTTTTTGGCTAAAACAAAAGCATAATAAATTTTCTCATATACAAATTTTCAACAAATGGCTACCCCCAATCAAATTAAATTAGTAAAATTGTAAAAAATACCAAAAGAAAAAATACAACCATGAAAAACAAAATTAAAATAATTTATACTAATATTGAAAAGTATCAATGGTCAAAGACGTTCTTGTTCAAAAGCATGTTACTCATTAACTAATTAATTGACCGACCAGTGTAAGAGGCGGTAGGCCTAGCTACATATTCCTTCCGAGAAATAGTACCTCTGTAATATTTATCCTTGGTATCCTTGGCGAGAGAGAGTAATCCATTTAATCTACGTTTTTGATGTTGTCTGATTCAGTGGAAAATTATAACTGGTTTCAAATGATAAGGCCCAGTCCGTCCGTAAGTCGGATGCTTAATTTTAGCATTGGGCTTATGAACGGAGTGAGCCTAAAGTCTTGAAACCAGTTATAAATATTTTTTTCCTAGGGGTTTTAGCGAATTTCCCCTATAGGAAAGAAAGCTATTACCGTAGGTCTCATGGTAAGACCTAAGCCCGAGACCATGATAACTTTTCGTTTTGGGTCCCCCAGAAGCAAAAAACACCATTCGTTTGAATTTTTAGATATATCTATACCTATAAAAGGCAAAGCCGTCACTGACTCACTGACTCACTCATAACTAATTCTCCAACTTCCCAATAACCCAGAAGGCTGAAATTTGGTACACTGTTTCTTTAGGCATTAAATAGGAAAACTAAGTAGTTAAATTTTGATCTGACCCTCGGACTCCGCCATGGACCCTCTCAAAGATCCCATATTATCCTTATGGCAGAATACAAATTGGTGAAATGTTTATATTCAAACAGATGTAAAATGCAAGAAATTTAGTGGAATGTCAAACCAGCTGTCAGGAATAGAACATATAATAAATCACTGACTAGAGATACTTATAAGACCTTTCTTCCCCGTAACAGCTGTTAATGAAAGAGCTAATTTAAACCATTTATTTTATCTACATCATTAGAAAAAAATACTTTGCCTTTGTCTTTTAGAAAACTTCATTGATGGAATTATTACCATAGGTCTCACGGCAAGACCTAAGCGTGAGACCATGATAACTTTTCATTTTGGAGCTCCCAGAAGCAAAAAACACTATTCAAACTATATTTAAAGCTGAAAACACAGTACATTGTCCCAAGAGAAAAATTTTATATATCTCGGTTATTACTCAACATATCTTGATAAAACTTGGTATGTGATTTTTTTTTATTTTTGGTTCAGATTCACCTGATATTGTTTTAAAACCACCAAATTTTTGAATCACTGTTGCAATAGACCTGCATACTCATTCCCCATTTTATTGTTATGGAAGAAATTAAATAAGGTCATGCACGTAGTCTGGAGTTCTGCTGCAACGGGGGTATTTTTATGTTTAAGATAGACCCTAAAAACCTTAGAATTTTTTGACATTAAATCAAGGCAATTTCTACGTTTTACGTACATAAACTTTCATGAAACAGAAAACTGCTTTGGGATTCTCTAAGTACGCAAGGTCTGCTGCGACCGAGATTTTATATTCCTGCTTAAGGGCCACTATACAGTATACCATGCGTGCGAGCAGATTCAACGATATTGGGCATAAGCCTTCCCAGGGCAGTTGCACCCTTGAGGCCTTTATCGGTGGGGCGCTGAATCTGCTCATATGTATTGTACAGGAAGGCCAAATAGAAATACCTCCTGCGGGGAGCAGCAATAGAATAACTCCAGTCGCAGCAGACCTGCGGACTTTGAGGATTCCTGAAAACATCTTTCTGGTTAATGAAAGTCCATCTTCTTTATATTTGTCCAATACCACTTACCTATCATTGCTCAGCCCAAACTACAAGACTTAGAACCTTGGACCTTTGCATGGACGATCTTAAGGGCGTAAGCATCTCCTAAGAACGGGTTTTTTAATTCAAAGTTTTAAGGGTCTTGGCATAGTTGGGGTTTATAAATTTTCCTACGCAAGTGGAATGGATTATCTTTTGTTTAATTTTCAATGTTCATTTAACAAGCAGGTGGTTCAGCTTCACATATGGATACGGTTTTACAGCTGATTTATAATTTGGTTACTTTCATAATGGTTTTATAGTTGTTTTGTTGATTTTTTAGGTGATATGTACTATGTTAAATATATAAAAGTTAAATTAAATTTAGTTTAGTTAGTTACCTTAAAGTCGTCATTCGTTTTTGTACCTCATCTGTTTAATCATAAACTCAGTATGTGGCCCTATCTTCATTTAGGCAGCGGGAGTTACAGTTTTTATCGTGAGCAAAGCCACGGGTAACTGCTAGTATATATATATATATATATATATATATATACGTGTGTGTGTGTGTGTGTGTGTGTGTGTGTGTGTGTGTGTGTGTGTGTGTGTGTGTGTGTGTGTGTGTGTGTCTGTTAGCACGATAGCGGCCGCAAAAATGGTCCAATCTTTATGAAATTTGGTACAGACATGTAAAGTGGTAATCAATTGGACAAGTTCGTAATCAGCCCGATCGGACCACCGGAAGGGGGGGTAAAGGGGGATAAACCCCCCAAAAATGGGTTTTTTGGGTTTTTACATAGAAAAATAAAAATAATCCAATTTTGGTTCGCACCATTTAATTCAGCTCAAAAAAAACAATTTAGTATTTTGAATCACTGCTGTCCATTGGTTACCGAGATATTGAAAGTGGTAAACACAGTACTTTGTTCCAATGTTAACCTTAAGGGAAATAAGTAAAATTCTATATCTCGCTTATTTCTCAACATATCTTGATAAAACTTGGTAAATGGCCTCTTCTAGTTCAGATCTACAAAATATTGAACTAAAATCACCCACTTTTACCGTACCTGTTGCAGCAAACCTACATACTCATTCCCCATGTTATTATTATGGAGCTTACAAAAACATGTTAAATCTCGCTATGTTGGATTGAAATTTGTTGTTTTGCATTTGAAATTCGCTGAGTATGCAGGTCTGCTGCAACGGGGGTATTTCATTTTACAGTCTAGCTTAGTTATTAATGTCACATACATTATATGAACACAACTTTTTTTTCATCTAGATTGAAACGTAAGTTTTTGTACTTATTGATGGCAAGAAAGTTACTTCTTGCCAATAACTACAAGGCAACTTTACCGTATAAGTCACGTTATTTAAAAATATTTTAGAATAATTTTTTCTATAATAATTCATCTCTTTGTATGGAAAAAATGTAATTAGATGTACCTTCATCTACGGGGAAAATGTGAAAATAATTAAAATCCGCTAATTACATAGCTATATTTGATTTGTATATTTATCAGATCATTCTAGCAATGTATAAGTGGATACGAAGTCGCAGCGCAAAACGAAAAGTGAAGATTACTGCTGCAAAATCAACAAATCGACGACTAGTCACCTGTTACAGTTTCATCGGCGTCTTAACATTTGGTAATTCATAGTAAATAAGCTATACTGTATTTATCATTCTCTTATATGGTTTTAAAAATTTATTACCATGAACGTTTAAAAACCAACATGTTCCAAATGCTTAATATTTATTTAATTATAACTAATTTGACTAACATTTTTATTTGAATTGCTTGAACTGCAGGTAATTTTAATGTTATAGAATATAGTAGTTCTTAGGTAGCAATGTTAAGCGTAGTTATTAAGGAATATAGACTTGAATGCAGGTGCAGTAGCGGAGGCCTGTACGCAGGGGTCCCGGCAAACAATTGTCACCGAGCCGGGGGAGGGGAAGAGGGAGAGGTACCTGTCCGCGGTCAAAAGTTGGCGAGTTTGTATATTAGAAACAGTCCCAAAAATGTTGGCGAGTTTGAACGTACCCAGTTTTTGGGAGGATACATGAAAAATAAGGCCTACGAAAACAATTCATGGGATATTCAGCGCCTCAAAACAAACATAACAAATAATGCGAGAAATTCAAAGACGTACCTTGAAACACGTGTTCATGAATTCGATGGAGAGAGCATAACTTTGTACAAATGCCGATAACGGATTGTTTGAACACAGAATGTAAACTAAGTGTGATCAAACTTAAATAATATGTTGTATAAAATGTAAAAGTTAACAAAACAATACTCATTTCATATTTACAGTGTACAATATTCAATCTTAAAATGGGTTGCGTTTAAAAAAACACCATGCATTTTCTTAAAAAGCTATACATAAAAAAATACAATTAAATAAATATGTCCGTTATAACTAATAAAAAAATAATGAAAAGCAAGAGTTCTAATCGTGAGCTAATCGTGATTAAATCTGTTAGGTTATATATCATAAAAGTGTTTATACAGATTTTATTTTTATTTTAAATCAACAAAAACAATATTTTTTTATTTCAGCTGTAGGGAAAACGCTTTTAGCTTTGACAATATATTATCAATAGTCAATAGCATTGGGTATCTGTATGCAAATGAAAGACGGTTGAGTTAGATAGATATAGCTGAATCGTTATTTCAAAAAATAATGAGTTCGACGAATGAAAATTATTTCTACCTGAACAGAAACACGGTTTAATTTCTAAAACTACGGACTAAACGACAGTATGACAATTCAGGTTCTCAGTAATAATAAAACATATTATTGTAACCACACCCAACATGATTATGAGGTACCTACATGACTATTAAAACTACACATGACACTTTGCCATCGATGTAATTTTACATCGATGTACTTTGCATCCGCTCTGGGTCATTTTGCTAGCAGTCTGTAACAGGTGTATAACAGGTGTATTGTCAATGTTTTTAGTTTTATAAAAGTAACGGAACTGTAAAAATTAAACATCACTGAAACATGTTATATCTACCATTACTCAAAACTTTACTTACAGGATGCTTCAAAAATTGTATTCATTAGAAAAAGATAAATTAATGCATTAAGATTATGGCAGAGATAACACAACCCGCCCTCAGTCGCTCTCAGCTACCCGCGCCTGCTTTGTTGAACCCTCCTTCATTATGTGGGTCTGCGTATCTCCCAAGCAATATTAATTATAAAGCTTCATCTCTCCAAGAAAATTTTAATGGAAGCGAAAAGCACCCTTTCAACATTCATCAATTTCCTCTAACCATCGATAAAATAATATTTATAATGTGTTTTCTTCAAAATTGTGAGGAAATAAAACGCCCGGTGAATTGTTTCAACAGAAAACCAAAATCTAATGAGCTAAAATTATTCTATTCTCTTAAACTTAGCCTAAATCAACGTAAAATTATTAGGAAGAGTAAGATCCTTTAAAAATACCGATAGTTTATCAATGCGTACAAATTTATAGACACAACACACCATAACGTTACGACTAAAATGTAGGAGGTACTAGTTTATAAGTAAAAATTAATAGTCCTGAAGGTGGCGGTGGTTAGTCATCCATCATCCATTCACAAATAAGTTTTTTATTTTGGAACATTCTTATTGTGTTTTAAAAGATACACAAAAATATCATCTCATATTTGGCTTGTAAAAAGGTATCAGACTTGTATCGACCAGGTGCAAGAGGCAAAATGTTATCCTTTATTAGATAGATTTATCATTACAGATGTCTGGAACCTCGAGTTTCTTTTAAGTCACAAGCACAGTTACATAACAAGGACAGTGGCGGCTGGCGGCTGGCGGCTGGCGTGCTCGGCGGCAGTTACCGACTGTCTGTGCAGCGGCGGTTCCTATACTACGATATTCACTGTTTACATTCGCGTTATTCTTTGTTCCGAACAAAGCACCTCGAATCACAGAACATTCACCTGACTGACGAGGTCAACCGTATTGTTTATGATTTATCTGTAGGCATTTTCTAAATCAATGGCGGTTTTTGCAATATGATTGTGATGCGGTAGATGGAATGTCGCTTAAGGATAAAAAATTTTCTTTTTTATCGAATACTAAAATCAAAATATTAATTTATAAATTGATTAATATAAGTTGATATTCGCCGACCCCTAACGGGCCGTCCCCTATTGGACTTGAAAAGTAAACTATATGTTTTAGCAATCCGTGATTTTGAAGGGCCTAAACTATTTCATGCTAATTCTTCCCTTTCTCAGAACCAATTTAATACTAAATAACATTATTAAACCTTTTATAAATTTATTAGTTTCTCCGTTAATGTCTATGCGTCTGATTTCTTATGCGTCAAGATCGGGTGTATACCACTTGTTTATGCAAGTGCGACATGTATACCACTTTTTATATAAGTGCGACATGGTGTATAACACTTGCTTGTACAAGTGCGACATGGTGTATACCACTTGTTTATGCAAGTGCGACATGTATACCACTTTTTATATAAGTGCGACATGGTGTATAACACTTGCTTGTACAAGTGTGACATGGTGTATACCTTGCTTATACAAGTGCGACATGGTGTAAACCACTTGTTTGTACAAGTGCGACATGGTGTATACCACTTTTTTATACAAGTGCGACATGGTGTATACCACTTGTTTATACAAGTGCGACATGGTGTATACCACTTGTTTATACAAGTGCGACATGGTGTATACCACTTGTTTATACAAGTGCGACATGGTGTATATCACTTGTTTAAACAAGTGCGACATGGTGTATACCACTTGTTTAAACAAGTGCGACATGGTGTATACCTTTTTTATATAAGTGTGACATGTGTATACCACTTTTATACAAGTGCGACATGGTGTATAATACTTAATTGTACAAGTGTGACATGGTGTATAACTTGTTAATATAAGTACGACATGGTGTATACCACTTGTTTAAACAAGTGCGACATGATGTATACCACTTGTTTATACAAGTGCGTCATGGTGTATACCACTTGTTTATACAAGTGCGACATGGTGAATACCACTTGCTTATACAAGTGCAACATGGTGTATACCACTTGTATATTTAAATGCAACAGTGTATACCACTTGTTTATACTAGTGTCTCACTTTAAGGCATAGAGGATTCTTCAAATGAGCTTATTTGTACTAACTGTATACATCACAAGGATGATTGGACATCCTCTGAGGGGTAAGTGGCTTGGAGCTGTCGCTGGATGTGCCTTACTGCAAAAGAAAATCACCTGTTTAATGCAAAAAATTCACGCATTACTTAAGGAGGGATTGCATCACTTCAGTGATATTGTCAATAAAGAAAACAGGAAAGTTTTTACTTCGCGGACCTTGTAGTGTTGCATTAATTTCTTGTGAATCGAGAGTAACCACTGCTCCATAAGAGTTTTCGGGATAGTTTTGATTTTTCGCCACTTAGAGATCGTTCGAAAAGCTTTTTCGTGAAAAATGTTGATCGCTTAAATTAAACCGAGATTGAATAAAAGTAGGAACTGGATAAGCGCTTTGTTAAAAAGTATCGGGAAAATATTAACAGACTGCCTCTTTATCGGAGTCAGGACTCGGGGAAGCCCTGCAAGCCTGCAAGTCTCCGTGGCGACCGCCGTTTATTGGCCCTAAACCCGCGTCACTCAGCGGGCGGTAGGTTTATGGAGACAAGGTCTTTGTGCACGACGTTTCATTATATCTGCGGCTGCGTAGCTTGTCCATAAACACGATACACTAATCTAAACTTATCTCACAGATACGGGCTTGACGAGAGCCATAACTCAGGAAAATTAATACTGCGAGGGACAATATAAAGTTTTATGTGCCGTTTTATTCTTAATAAGAGGAATACTCTTCTGAATATTTACCGTTACTGAGTACGATCTGGAGCGAGGCCAATAAGTCAATGACCAACAAAACCCGAGCGAAAAGGCTTTAAATCCTCTGCTGTCAAGATCCTCGACATGGTCTTTAAACACCCACTCCAAAATTTCAACACAAGTTAGTAAAAATTACAAAAATAGCACTAATATTTTTTTAATGTTACAGCGTCCAACGATTTTTGTATGTACCTAGAAAATGCTGTGCCTATAAATGATATTAACTCACAGTCACGGTAATTTATGATAAAGTAAGAACTAATAGCTTTATAGAATCTTTTAGTAGCTTTTAGTATATTGAACAAGATGGAGGCTAAAATCGATATTAAAAAGAATTAGAATTTGTATTAACTGTTAATTGCTTAGTCAAAACGATACGATATAAGTTATTTTAAGTCAAGCAAAGGTGTATATTTATCAGAGAAATCAGGGAATAAAAAATATCAAGCAAATAATGGTAAAAATAAATTATATTTCGGTAGATTTATTCCGTTATTTAAGCGTATAGTTATAGTGGAGGATTGAATGCGCGTAGGATTGAAATAGAATTAGAGAGGAAGAGAAAATGAGAATTATTTTGTATGTATTTTAAACACATTCAAAGTTTAAAAATACAAAACTTAATAACCTTCCTTCAACACCACATCATTACCACTTGAAACTAAAACGCGTAGTTTTAAAAACTGATACATACGAGATATGCATTTTTAGATGGCATACATACCAATTTAATTTACCTAACTTGGAATTTACTCGGATCAATATTTATAACATCTGACAACAAAAATGACAAAGAACAATAAACATAGGTGGTTTTGTTTGCCAACCCCGCGAAGCGCAATGGTTTGTTCGCGCCGCGCCGTGGATTCTTTGTGTTCACGCGCTTTGTGTCCTGTACTTTGTCATCTGTTTTTGAAAATATTGACGGATGCAGGAAAAAGCATTATGTACGCAAATATTCTAAGGTAGTTTTTAACTAATGCGGAAGGACAATACGCAAATAAAACCACCATTTTCTACATTTGGGAAAAATGAAACGTTAAACTTATCTAACCTTAGTTGGAAAAAACTGCCATAACTAATATGAATACTTAGATGATTAAAACCAAGCTATCTCCAAGCAAGCTAGACTTGCCCTGGATGGTGGAATTTTGCAATAAATGTTTATTGTTGTGTTGATTCAAATTTTTTCTTCAGTCACAGCTTTTAAAGTTAGATTTTCATTTTAGTTATATTCCCTGTCCAGTTTGACTGGGTTATGTGATAAACCAAATTATTTTTTATATGCCCCTTTCCACCTGAAGAAGCGATCAGGTTACACTTCAGAACGTCGCGTAAATTTGTGGTTATGCATCACTGATGGCACCGTTCGCACAAATGTCAACATAAAATGGTAAAATATATGCCAAAATAATGTTGCTAAACACTTAAAAAAATAAATTAGTAATAACTATAATTTCCAGGGTTGTTTTAGAATTCTCATAAAAATGCACGTTAAAGAATTATAAATTAGCTTTAAGATAAGAATGCACATTATAAAAATATAGATGTATGACGATAAACGGACACTTGTTAAACCGATGAAGGTAATTAATGAGCCTGGGCCGAGGTCAGGGCCGCGGTCGGAGCGAAGGTTGGCGTGCAGAGCGGCAGTTACCGGCCGCGACGGCACAGTGCACGTGCTGATATCTTACTGCACTGGTATATCCCGGCTGTTACACAGTTACGCCGTGCACTGTGGTTGGCGTGCAGAGCGGCAGTTACCGGCCGCGACGGCACAGTGCACGTGCCGATATCTTACTGCACCGGTATATCCCGGCTGTTACACAGTTACACCGTACACTGTGGCTGGCGTGCAGAGCGTCAGCCCTGTGCACGTGCCGATATCTTACTGCACTGGTATATCCCGGCTGTTACACAGTTACGCCGTGCACTGTGGTTGGCGTGCAGAGCGGCAGTAATCGGCCGCGACGGCACAGTGCACGTGCCGATATCTTACTGCACTGGTATATCCCGGCTGTTACACAGTTACGCCGTGCACTGTGGTTGGCCGGTTGGCGTGCAGAGCGGCAGTAACCGGCCGCGACGGCACAGTGCACGTGCCGATATCTTACTGCACTGGTATATCTCGGCTGTTACACAGTTACACCGTACACTGTGGTTGGCGTGCAGAGCGGCAGTTACCGGCCGCGACGGCACAGTGCATGTGCCGATATCTTACTGCACTGGTATATCCCGGCTGTTACACAGTTACGCTGTACACTGTGGTTGGCGTGCAGAGCGGCAGTTACCGGCCGCGACGGCACAGTGCACGTGCCGATATCTTACTCTCACCGGTATATCCCGGCTGTTACACAGTTACGCCGTGCGCTGTGGTTGGCGTGCAGAGCGGCAGTTACCGGCCGCGACGGCACAGTGCACGTGCCGATATCTTACTGCACTGGTATATCCCGGCTGTTACACAGTTACGCTGTACACTGTGGTTGGCGTGCAGAGCGGCAGTTACCGGCCGCGACGGCACAGTGCACGTGCCGATATCTTACTGCACTGGTATATCCCGGCTGTTACACAGTTACGCTGTACACTGTGGTTGGCGTGCAGAGCGGCAGTTACCGGCCGCGACGGCACAGTGCACGTGCCGATATCTTACTGCACCGGTATATCCCGGCTGTTACACAGTTACGCTGTACACTGTGGTTGGCGTGCAGAGCGGCAGTAACCGGCCGCGACGGCACAGTGCACGTGCCGATATCTTACTGCACCGTTATATCCCGGCTGTTACACAGTTACGCCGTACACTGTGGCTGGCGTGCAGAGCGGCAGTTACCGGCCGCGACGGCACAGTGCACGTGCCGATATCTTACTGCACCGGTATATCCCGGCTGTTACACAGTTACGCTGTACACTGTGATTGGCGTGCAGAGCGGCAGTTACCGGCCGCGACGTCACAGAGCACGTTCCGATATCTTACTACACTGGAGTAGCCTGTTTATTACACCGTTACCATGAACATTGTGCTTGAAACCGACCGGTGTAATAGGGTGAATAGTGTGGTGCAAAATATGCTATCTGTCCTAACACTAAAATGTGGTTGTCATTTAAAACTACAATAATTGTTTGGGAATAATATTTGTTGATATTTCCATTAGAAGCTTACTCTCCAAGTTAGAAAACCTTAGAGTAAGTTGGATTCCAAGTTCAGAGTAGTATATAAATGAAATATGTGGTATTTTATGACCACCTAACGAGTTTGAACTTAAAGAATGTATAGGCATGATTATCGAATAATGTAGAAAAATTCATAGTTTAAAACAATGAGCAAATTATGATTGGCATTTTTCCGTGAGCATTCTCTTGGCAGTACATTTCTTCCCGTCAGGACACTCACCCTGTATTTTACTCTAGGGATGGGATTCTCTCTTAATATTGAAAATAAAATAATTCCAAAGATACATCTGGTGGAAAGATGCCATGAATCAGTTAACCTAAAACTTACAAGGAAGAACGGAAGAAAAACTGAATTGTAATATAATTTGATTACGTTGCAGCTTTATAATAAATAACGTTATACTTAAAGTATATCGCATTACAAAAGCTCGGAATAAACTTTTAAATATGACCATTACTGTAGTAAATTGAATTTAAATCACCATATGGCAATCATTTCCAGTAATGAACTGGCGACCCACAACCAATCAATAAAGCTGTAGAGATAGACGTTTGGAAAGTACATATAAGATAGAACTTGATTCTAACACACTAAGAGAGTTTAAAGTGATTTCATAAGGGGGAGATTTTAAATTTGATTTATTGAACGATTTTTGTTCAGTTTTTCCGACTCGCTAATAACATATAATATAAACTCGAGACAATCCGCACCAAAAAATTAATTGACAACAGTATTTGGACATTTTATAAACAAATTTAATATCAAGTGCCTCCATTGTAGCACAAACTATACATTTTTAATCGGAAATGCGTCGGCCAGTTTCGGCAAAAACACACCATATTGCATCCTAATTTTGCAAACAACGAAAAGTGTTTCCAACTGCCAAACGACACAAGCTGCAAAACCAAATTTTAATAATAAATCAGTAATTATTTCGTATCATATTTCATAAAACCTGTCGTTTTTATTTCTTTAAAACACTAAAAACCGCACTTTGTACTACTAGGATTTAAAAATGTCATGCGATTTTTTTAGTGCGCTAACCTAAAAAAAATTATTTTTTGACTCATTTGTAATTTCTAAAAGCGTGGTTCGCGAAAATTAAAGTTATTAGAAAAATAATAAGAAGAATAGAAATGTCAACACTTAAATTTTTTGTACCACTTTGTCTCGTTTGATGAAAGCCATTTCTTATACGAGTTATTTGATTCATGCAAGTAACATTTTAAAGCAGTTAATAAACGGCGTATTATGAGTCATGCTGAAAGCCCCGTTATTGTGTTATGTATAAGTCAGTCAGAGATATAAGGAAATCAATAGGTTATTTATTTTTTTACTTATGAAATTTAAAGAAGTGGAATAGTTGAACAATGCAAACACAAACTGTACTCAACGACATTGCATTGTGATACAACTTAACTCTCTCTAGGAAGCTAGATATTAGGCACGCTATCCATAGTGAAAATTTTTTTTACTAAGATGCCTTTAAACAATATCAAATAATACTTTCCTCTTTCCTTTTTTTATAACGTGCAGGGAAGGGGCGTGTAGCGAGTGTGCGTGTCAGCGTACGTAGGTGTTCATCACGTTAATAATCTGTACTACTTTACACTATACAGCCTGCAAATCACGGTGCGGTAGAATAATACAGTTAATAGAGTAGAGCTGTTTTTTAGATGATGCCTTTACATTTTGTATGAATGGTAAAATTTCCAATGTACTAATACGTTTCCAGTAAAAATGGATGTATTAATTACCAAACTGAAAGATTCGCTAGTATTTTAATAACTGTGACGATCACTGATTTAAGAAACATCAAGATATCGCGTTAAAAGGTAACTATGTGAAATCTAATAAATAAATAATTTTTAAAATTACTTGCACATAATTCACGCCACTTTGTTAACACATTGACGGCGATGTCAACAGCCACAAACGCGCCACCCTGGGAGCCTGGGACTCACAATGGCTGACCGTTAATTCAATGTCACCCCCGCGCCTACGCGACAGCCCCTAGAGCCGTGCTTAAACACACTGGCTCGTTTGTATTAATTAAGCTAAAGAGTAAGCGGTATGTATACAAGTCACTTTAAACATATTTTACCTACACACATGATAAATGTGGTGTGACAATATCCTTTTGCGTATATTTTTGTATACGATTTTAGACTCTTATTTAGTCAGTCTTCTTGAAATCCAATGGTATCGTTAACGATATTATTATTCCTAAACATTGAAATATGTTTAATGTACATACCTGAGTTTCAATAACTACCACTTTCTTAGAGCACTTATATGAAATAGTTGACTGAAAATTTGTTTTTGGTTGAATTTAGTCGAGATTTTGTTACGGTGAGAAACTGAACATGAACTAAAGGAAAGGTTAAGTACGAATATTAAATAATAATATGTTTTAATAAGAATGAACGATAAATAAATATAAACTAGTGGCTTGATGGACCTAAAAGCCCTTAGTAATAAAAATGAGTAAAAATAAAAAATAAAAAAACACTTTTCGTATTGTAGTATAAAACACTTTCATAGTAAACAGGCTTTTACATCCACCATGTTCATATCTAGCACGCGGGATAGAAGAATTGGGCAACAATATAATATGTTTTGAAAACAAAGCATTGACGTTTAAAATCCCAATACTATTTTAAAGGCACATATTTTAAGTTATTTCTTATTTTGCGGTCATTTTCAAGCGATTTCCCGAGGCCCTGGGATCAAGATCTTCAATTTGAGCCCTTTCCCATCATCGTGCCAATTGCCAAACGCCCACAATTTCTGCGGGAACATTTCCCTTACCTAATGTGGGAATATAGCAGTTAGATATACATAAATAGTCCCTTTTTTACTTCAATATTGTTGAGTTATTAAGATTTCTAAATTTACTACATCCCTTTATTGCAGTGCAATCGTGTCCTTCATGGGAGTATTAATACTTTATGTAGAGA
This sequence comes from Flexamia atlantica, assembly GCA_035578135.1. Lineage (NCBI taxonomy): Eukaryota > Metazoa > Arthropoda > Insecta > Hemiptera > Cicadellidae > Flexamia > Flexamia atlantica. The sequence goes on from JAQJVK010000019.1 coordinate 6,599,242, forward strand.
ATGAAAACAATTATAAAATGGTTAAATCTAAGGAAATTATACCGAAATTATACCAACCATTTTTATTTGTGGAAAACGTTGTACTTACATTGATTAGATAAAATAAAACGTAAGTCCACTGAAGGGTAATTTTAAAAATAATTAAAATAAAACTTTGAATTTGTTTAGGAGTCTAGTGTTTGCCTTATTCTCGAAACTTAAAGCGGCGTTTTTTGCGAAGCAAGTGATTATTTTATTGGGGACAGCAAAATATTAACTCATTTAATTTAGATAAGACTGGTCGGATAGAAAAAGTGTTTTAATGAAACAATTGAGCCGAGAAAACAGTTCCAAGAAAGCAAAAGTTCATTTCCGATTTCCACGACTAAACTTAGAAACGAGTCTAGCTTATTCTGGGTCGCTAGTTTAGTAGGTTCTTAACCATTAAAGTCTCTTTTGCCAAAATCAGCAAACTTGAAACCCTTTATATTTTCAAATAAAATCAATAAACTTATTTCGTTGAAAGATCACTCAGGCATAAAGGGAACGATATGAAACTACTTACTGGATATTTGCTTTTCTCCTTGTCCAAAAGTATGATGAAATGAATATTATTTCTTGGAAAAGTTATTTATTGAGACAATAAATGTTTCTGTCAGTTTACTGGAGATATAAAACAAAGGAAGTATTGAGGATTGTTGGCTTAAAGCTTTTGCATCTCCTTTCCAGTGTGATTTCAAATAGATCCGACAACCAAACTTTTATTGAAGAGCAATAAGAAGATATTTGCGGCATTACTTATCAGAGTTTTCCGAATACCTGATTTGGAGCCATTTCTGCACTTCGAAAAATGCAAATTTTCCTAAACTTTTATAATGTAATTTTTAGTTTTACATTAAAAAACGCCAAAAACTCAACATTATTTACTCTGAATTACCAAAAGCAAACCCGTTGGTATTATGTTTACCATCTTTAAAATTTAATCAAAACAAAATCATTTTATGGGTTATATTATTTATTATTTTAACACCTTGCCGTATCTATTCTATTTAACATATTTTAACAAATAGGACATCATTTGAAAGAACAGAACAACTCAAACAGTTTTTTCTACGAGTATTCAATGTGATCGTCATTAGTCTCACGACACACATCGAATCGATATTAAAAAAAACTTCTAAATCATTAATAAGTGCTGCTAGGATAATTGGTGCAACTTAAGTTTCGTTGTTATTCAAATTCGGGTAGATCAGTTTAGTAATGGAGCGTAGTAATTTTAATTTTTATACCCTCAAAAGAAGAAAACGTTTAGTGTGAATCTGGAACAAGGATTCGTACTAAATCCAATCACAGCGCCAAATCAGTGATCGGTACGAGTCACAGGCCGCATAGCAAACGGCAAATGACAAATTATGTTTGCATAACATTTCTCTTCACTAGATCTCACACTATGGATTTTTTTAGGATTCAAACGTCTAAAATAAAGTGTCTACTATTATTTGATGTAACTAATATTAAGAACAGAGTTGCATCAATTAACCTAACGGTTTTTATTGAAGTTTTCGAAGTTTTCCTTTATCGGCTCGATACGTGTCATGTGGCATATGACAATGATATTGAATGAATGTAGAAAAAAACTGTTTGAGTTGCTCTTATAAATTATGTATTATTTGTAAAGATAGGTTTAATAGAATATATACTGCAAGGCTTTGAAACCCCGATATTCATTTATAAACACCCTACTTATGAGATAGGACCAATGACTCTTATTAAACAAACAGAAAATTTCTCTAAATATAAGCAAAAAACTGAGTAAAAACATTTGAGAAGTTTTACTTGAAGAATTTTAAAAAGAGAACAATACATCAACAAAAATAAGATACTAAATTATTTGGATCCACAAATCACTGGTTTTATTTTCATCTTACATTAGTAAGTTTCTGACATAGTTTCGAAAATAATAAATAGGGCTGGGTAGCGAAAAAGCCGAACAAACTTGAGTGACTTTGCTTTCGAACAGTGACTCCAAATCCTCAATTAATGTATTAAGTCACGGGAACTTCAATGTGCGTCACCGCCATCACTGCTGAGCGATGCCCCGTTAAGTTATTTATGGCGTTTTATCCGTGTGCAACTCCGAACTGCTGTCAGGTGACTGCGTCCCACTTGTGAGTGACATTGAGGGAAATTTGCGAACCTTGGTTTTTACTCTATAATATAAATCCATTATATTTTAGCACATAACCTGCATTCAAATCGAAATTGAAAGAAAATGTTGACTTTTGTGACAAACAATTAATTTGTGTCGATGCATTAAAGTTAAAGGTTTATACCTAAAAATATTAAAAAATCACTTGACATGTTTACAGGGTGCTTCCAAAACCCCCCCCCCCCCCCCGAAGACATTTCATGGATTTGTTCCTTACATCAAGACAAACATTATTTTGTTATATTATTATGGGTCCCCAGTGCATCGTTTTTCATCTGCCCGTATGCATTTTTCACATATACATTTATTACTTTTAAACGACATGAGGTATCAACTTCAATCCCGGTATATCAGTTGAGACTAAACACATATTTTTGTATGGAGTTTATAAAGTTTCTAGTAAGTCTCTACAAGTTACAATTCACGGCCATTTTTACTATTCAGCGTTTAAGGGAATTCCCTACTGAAAATGATAAATTTTTTATTAGTCTTTTTTGGTTCTGAATAAATGTTTTCTAGTTTGTAATTGTTATAAAAAGAAACTTTTGTGGTCAACATTTTTAACTTGCAGTTTAAGGTATTTTTTTACCTAGCTGTTTAGATATATTAATAAGGAATATTGGGTAAAAATTTCAACCTTTTCCTTTTACTACAAGTACTTTATGAGATATTACAATTTTAGTGTTGAAAACATGGAAAAACCAAACTTGCGGGAATCGCGCATTGAAAAGGGCGAGCGTCATCAGCTAGTAATGTCCGCTTTGATATTGGAGCGTCGGCATGCAGAGCCTAATATAATTTTTTCATATATAAAACCACTTAAACCTTGATATGTATGGGTTTTCTGATAGAGGAATATCACAGAAAAATCAAATGAAAAAAAAATTTTGAAAAAATCTAATTTTTGTCATTTTTAGTAGGGAATCCCCCCCCCCTTCATACCTTAATGTTATTTAAGTCATGAAACCATTGAACCATGTGGCAGTCATAGCTGAGTGGGTGGAGCTCTGGCATCCCACCTTAAGTCCCGGAATTATTATACCATTAAAGGTTTTTTTAAGGATACTAATTTTAACTTACTTTACAGTATATCATGGTTTCATTACAAATAATCGATAAATGTTTCTCAAGTTTCTAAAGAGTATGCAAGTAGGCCAAAATTTACCCAAATTCACTGAAGTACTTCAAGAAAAATAAAACTTCACACGTATTTGTGTATAACCCTTAATAAAACTTTAACTGTAAAAGTCAGTTAGAATTTAGATCTTTTTAGAAACTTTAATTGACTTCATGACTTTTATGGCTCTTGAGACATTAATCTTTAAAAAGTAAAAATGACCGCCATTTGGAAAAGGTAAAATGTTGAATCTCGAACTTTAAATGAAAGAGATCTCATTAGTCTCTACTTATAAGTACCGTGTTTGAAGTTGATACCTCAAGTCGTTTAAAATTAATGAATAATAATGTAAGAAATACAAAGCGTATTACAGACAGTCAGAAAACAAGTCTCCGGAGGCGCATGATAATGCAACACTGACTGTTTTAAAACAAGAACATATCCACAAAATGTCTACAGATACTGTTCTGTATAGAAAAAGAAATTAATATATCCCTTTAAGATGGTAGTTAGAGGTTAAATGAAAATTACGAAGTTATTTCTTTAATAACGTTGAATAAAACCAAATCATCACGATTCCATTCTGTATAGCTAACTATAAAAACTAACTATAAAGCTGGAGAATTCCTAGAATTAAATTTTGAAGGGTATATAAAAACGCAAATAAACATTGAAAAGGGCGTTTAAGGTGGCAGATAACGCAAATTGAGCATAAATATTTGACCATTTAAACTAAGCAAAGGCTTAGCAGATGTAAACGGGTTAAAAAGTTTAAGTCGAAAATGACTGCGAAACAGGGAATAAGGGCTACCATTCCATTCCATTCCACCTAAATATTTCCTTGCATAAATGCAAAACCGTCATATAAGCATTGTGTGTTTAACAATTCCATTGCTTGCATTGTATTACACAGAGGAAGCAGTTTTTATTGCTTTTAAAATTAATTTCAGGGTGGTTTGACGACCCATTGTATGTGCATTCCGCGCAGTTTAAACGTTTAATCGGGTTTCATTGTGTAGTACGAAGAAAAAGTGTTCATTGTTTCTCAAAAAGAGGATTTAAAAATCACAAGAGATTATTGTGATGGTTTCATAAAATATTTAATCAGGCGACAAATACAGTATAATTGTACATAATTGTAATTGATTTCAAGAGAAAATGATGGTTTGAAAATACACTTACGGAGGCTTTTTTTGAACTCACCATTGATACCTGTAAACAAAAAAGAGCTGTGTTAAAACTTAATAATATTACATTAATAATTGTTACAATGTAATAATGGTTTAACATACTCATGGTTGGAACCCAAACAATACTTAGCACAATGTGGTAGACTCTTGGGTTCAATACGAAGATGTTGTGTATTTTAGTTTTTTAAGATAGATATATTTTAACCCAGTTTACACGATTAAACCTGAAGTCAATGTATTTTTGAAGACTTCTTGCTAAAGTTTTATTGCTAAGATCTTAAAAGCAAAAGTTCAATATCCTTAACAGCTGCTGAAATGCTGCGCTGCACCGTCAGGTAATTGCTGCTGCTCTCTTTAAGGAAAACTCATTAATAAATAAATAAATACTAAAATAAAATTATAAACTTCTGTTAAAAGAATACTAACTACAGGCAGATAATTACTTAAACGCAATGCACAGCCAGGGACACACGCAGGTTTGGTGATGACATAATTTGTTAACTCGGCTGATGAAAAGTAATGTGCGTGGTCTAATAAACTAATGTGGAGGGGCGTGTCGCGGTGCGGGGCAATTTGGTTTGGAAATTCGCTTTGTCATTGCTAAATAATAAGCCTCTTTTCCAACGCTAGCATTACGAGGTAGAACACTAGCAGAAAAAGTTTTCAACATGTTCTCGGCAAAGGAAACAATGGGATAAATCCAATGAAGTTTAATACGAGAACCGCTAAAGAAAGTCGTAAGCCTAATGAGTTTAAAAGCTATTAAACAAATAGTTTTTGGCTTCTGTGTTATAATAGGCAATTTTGTTATTTGTTTAAACCCGACTAAAAACGCCGACGTATTTAAAGTGATTTGAATACTTCATACTTCTCACAATTTTCTAGGAATTTTGCAGTCACTGTATCTCTTGGACCAAGTTGGCTGGACACCCCAAAAATACTTTATTTTATACCGGTAACTCAAATATGGGCTTTAAGCTGTAATTGATCGTTTAAGCCTGTCACTATCTTTTAAAACCACTTTCATAGTGATTTTAAATCAAAATCGAAAATTATTGATATTTGATACACTTGTGCGTTTAAGTTGTTTTTACACTTTTGACTGACAAAAGTTTTAAAATGGAGAAGAAACTTACGACAAAAATTCGGGTTACTAGCTTATGAAGATTACTTAGCCTCAATTTATGTTGTAACAGTCGGCGCAATATGTGTCTTTCTGGCTGCCACTCAAGAGAAAAATGATAGAGTACGGTAAAATTTATTTTAATACTGTATAAGTGGCGTATGTTGTGTAAACATATTTGTATTAAAATTTTTATCAAAAAGTGGAAAAAGAGTGTTAACTTTTTTATAATTCTGCTTCTGAATTAAAAATGAGAGAGTGGTACATTCATTATGTATGAATACAACACCTCGGCTTCCTTTGAGTTGTGGCGCTAAAAAGCGTTCTCGAGTTGTTGCTTTATCATCTGAAAACTCAAAAAATCTAATTTTGATTTTGCTTTCACTTTCACTTATTCTTATATACTTACAAGTAGATTTGCGAATATTATCGATTTCGACAGAGAAGAACAGAAGTATTCGCCTTTGATTTCTATGGCATGTCAACGATGAAGACGCTTTTCAAACATGATACGATATGTATAACGAGTGTGCGAGGGCAGGAGGCGGTTGTGCCGGGTGGCGTGCCCGCCGTCAGTTACACCGCCTGGTGGCCACAGCCGCGTTCCTGCACTACGATATGTATAGCGAGTGTACGAGGGCAGGAGGCGGTTGTGCCGGGTGGCGTGCCCGCCGTCAGTTACACCGCCTGGTGGCCACAGCCGCGTTCCTGCACTACGATATGTATAGCGAGTGTACGAGGGCAGGAGGCGGTTGTGCCGGGTGGCGTGCCCGCCGTCAGTTACACCGCCTGGTGGCCACAGCCGCGTTCCTGCACTACGATATGTATAGCGAGTGTACGAGGGCAGGAGGCGGTTGTGCCGGGTGGCGTGCCCGCCGTCAGTTACACCGCCTGGTGGCCACAGCCGCGTTCCTGCACTACGATATGTATAGCGAGTGTACGAGGGCAGGAGGCGGTTGTGCCGGGTGGCGTGCCCGCCGTCAGTTACACCGCCTGGTGGCCACAGCCGCGTTCCTGCACTACGATATGTATAGCGAGTGTACGAGGGCAGGAGGCGGTTGTGCCGGGTGGCGTGCCCGCCGTCAGTTACACCGCCTGGTGGCCACAGCCGCGTTCCTGCACTACGATATGTATAGCGAGTGTACGAGGGCAGGAGGCGGTTGTGCCGGGTGGCGTGCCCGCCGTCAGTTACACCGCCTGGTGGCCACAGCCACGTTCCTGCACTACGATATGTATAACGAGTGTACGAGGGCAGCAGGCGGTTGTGCCGGGTGGCGTGCCCGCCGTCAGTTACACCGCCTGGTGGCCACAGCCGCGTTCCTGCACTACGATATGTATAGCGAGTGTACGAGGGCAGGAGGCGGTTGTGCCGGGTGGCGTGCCCGCCGTCAGTTACACCGCCTGGTGGCCACAGCCACGTTCCTGCACTACGATATGTATAACGAGTGTACGAGGGCAGCAGGCGGTTGTGCCGGGTGGCGTGCTCGCCGTCAGTTACACCGCCTGGTGGCCACAGCCGCGTTCCTGCACTACGATATGTATAGCGAGTGTACGAGGGCAGGAGGCGGTTGTGCCGGGTGGCGTGCCCGCCGTCAGTTACACCGCCTGGTGGCCACAGCCGCGTTCCTGCACTACGATATTCACTGTTTACTCGCGCGTTACTCTTTGTTCCCTACAAGGTTCGCAGGGGAAAGAATGGCAATTTACGAGGCAATATTGTGTTCTTTCAAAATTGTTTATGAGGTTGGAAACATTTTACGGCATAAACGGAAACGTTAGAGCCAATGTCATGAAGTATGGCCATCGATTTGGTAGTATAACAATTAAAATCGTATTACTTTCCTGCGTATTACACTTACTCGGTCGAACGTTCCGCGCGCTTTCTATATCAGAAACGATTACTTATTTTACTCTCGTTAAAATATTTTTTTACTTTGGTTAATTATCGAACTACACATTGTGAATGCAAGAGTTTCGTATGATATGAATTTAGACACATTAGTTTAAATTTGGGCAAACCTCCTTTATTTGTCAATGATCATCTACTAGTCGTACAGACGACCAATTGTGTTTAACTTTTATGTTTAAAGTAATTCTGTAAATGTGTTAGAGTTTATAACCATCAGAAAGTAAATGTTTCATCTTCAGACTTGGAGGCAAAGATTCTGTGAGGTCAATAAATTTTTCAATAACTAACTATTTGTTAAAGAAGTATATGAAATTATTACCGGTTAGTCCGTCCAAAACCATAATTTAATATAAATATTGATGTATTAAATTTACAAGAAATGTTAACATATCCCTGGGCCTATTAAATTTTCCTGGACCGAACACTATAAATATTTTAAATTGTATTGAAATGTCAGCTAAAGCGGTAGATTTTAAAAGGCGTCAAACATGCGTGGAGACGCAATATTCAAAACCCCCACTCCGCCTCCCCTGAGTGGTTCGTGTTACATATTGCAAGGCTGAATGAACCCCTCAAGAGCGCTCGTCCGTACTCTGCTGCAAAGGATCGTATTGGTATCGTTAGTAAGTATGTTCCAGTTTTTATCACAAAATCTTTCAATAAGCATCATATTTTATTCAATGTTTTCCGGTTGAACGAGCAAGGTTTTTGACTTTCGAAAAGTATAACATTTCGATAAATATCTATATGATTGCAACTTATTACAGTGAGTGCGTAGCGTTGATTTTTAAAATTCAATATTCATTTCTATTTTAATAAAGAGACTATCTCGAGGAACCGTTAACCCCTTGAAACGGCGAAGACTCTTATATTTATTTTTAGGAAGACTCTTATATTTATTTTTAAAAAAGCAATGAGCTTTTTCGGATATTTTGAGTAATACCGGGTGTCCACAAAATAACTACAAAATTTTGATACACTCAAAATGTGGTAAAATAAACATATTACACTAAAGGAAAGCTCAGTATTTATTTTAAGAGCCACAGTTTTTTAGTATTAACAACTTTGGCAATATAGCAAGTAAAGTGCACAAAAACTATGTCTTGCCTTTAAAACACATACATACAAAACCATAAAAGCAAAAAACATATACCTCCAAAAATACTCAAACTATAGTAAACGTAATTTTCTTATACTTTGTAATTTAATTATTTTCTATAATGTACATAGTTTTCAAGATATTAGGAAGAAATAAAACAAATTTTCATCAATTAGTGTTTTTCCTCCCCAACAATGCGAGGGAAAATTTTGATTATTTGTTTCATGTATATGCAATTTATGTCCAAAAGACACAAATGCATCGAAAAATCGTGACTTCCAACAAAAACTTGGTCAGTTAACGCATCTTTTGATATATTACTTATGGCGTTACGATTATTATACTACAATGTAGAGATAATCAAAATACATAGGACATATGCGGACGCCCACATGTGTCCATAGGAAGTTTTTATGTGGACGCCCGTTATTTCCGGGCTTTTCAGCTATGTACTCTTTAAAACGGAAATCGTATATATACGACATTAAACATTATCGAGGATAGTCTTTCCCAACCGGTTGTACGCGTCTCAACAATGGTACGAGTAGGCCTTTCAGGTGGTAAGCAAAATATTTAAATTGTAAAAAACTAGGTTTCCATACGAGTGTTTTTCCGTCTACTACACTGCACACTGCACAGCACTGCCGCATGTAATAAGAGTATAATTTCATGTCTACTCGAGGCAACAAAACAACCCCTTAGCGTCTTAAGTAAGTAACGTCAAAAACATTCCAGTGAATACCGCAAACATTTCACAAGCTCTTCGTTAATTAATGATGACTTCAGGACTTGGTAGTGAGCATTTATTCACTTCAGATTAACTCCAACAGTTACTGCCACTCTCCGATCAAAGTATAAACCGATTACGTAGAAGCACACTACTCCCATCAGAGATCTAACTGCGATGCTCTCAATAACGATGATAGCAGTAGATGATACGAGTGGAAATGATCAACGCGTGCAGTAACGATGACTAACTGCGACGTCGACGTCCGGCTCTGAAGGTGCCTGATGAATGATCGAAGACAAACGGATCGTCGATAAATCTTCAATTTACAACACGCGAACCTCTGAAAAATTTAAACTGCACTTAATTCAAAAGAAAAATACGAACGTCAAATTTGTCTGAGTAAAACTTAAAGATTCTAAGTTATTAATTTTCACCAAAGCTTTGATACAGAAAATGTCGTGTTAGGTTTCTCCAATTGTTTGCTTTGTGTTAGATTTTTCTTGATACAAGTGATCTTTTTATGATTGAATTAATTGAGATCTGTCGTCAAACGAATTAAAAGAACTGAATACGTTTACGGACTGATCGCGCAGTTACTAACACAATTGAAAAATAAAAATACCTTATAATTTTTAAATGGTGATTTACAGCACAGAGGAAACGCTGGAATCGAAAGCGACCGTGCGGAACGTTCAATGGGCTGCGATATTCGCCGGCTCGGGAACCTCTGCACTGAATCCAAAACAATCATACTTAAAATGGATTTAGCTCTTGGGACAGTCTCTTTATAGTCTATGGTTTTCATTCACCAGAGTAAATTTTATAATAAAATGAAAATAAGAAAATTCTGAAAATAATAATTTATTCTGAATCTTGAACAATTTAAAAGAGCTTAAACAACTTAAGCTGAGGTTTTTGTAGTGTTCATTGGCCATATTTTGTAAAAATACAAATATTCCTTATGCAGGTAGCAAAATAACTATCTATATAATTGAGAGCACAAAACTAGGCGGGCTGCAAAAATGGTTAAGTCACCTGATTATCCGCTAAAAACCCGCCGAAAAAAGGAAATTAAATGCATTTTATTACGTGTAAATGTGTGTTAACTTAAAATTATTCAATTGTTCATAAGTCGCGGAACATCAGTAAGTGGTACTTTTTTTCATCAGTAAGTGTTGATTTTTTACCCAAACAGACCAAATAAGGCTTTCTGTACAGTGTGTACAGTAAATAGAAGCAGTCATTATGAAGGTAAGTGATCCCTGCAAATCTATTCCTTCTGTAAGCTTCCAAAAGGAGACGTGCATGTTGCTGGTCTCTTATGGGCTGAGGCCGTTATAGCTGGGTCTTTCAATCCTTTACATTCCAACAATCTAAATACCCAAACAAATTTTAAACGCCCATTTCGCCAGCAGCATACGCTCTAACTGCCAAATTAGATGCCCCAAATTAAAGAAAAAAATCAGTCATTCCTAAGATTATCGATCATGAACAACGAATTAATGTAACGACCTCTAAAGTTGTTAAGCCATAATAGTTAATACGAAAAAAGGTATTTTATACCACGGGGTATAATCTATCATAATCACAAGCAGTGAAACGGCCGCATTCTGCAAATTTAGGTGTATAACAACGAGCAGTAAGATTAAGAGTCGTAACATCAAATGAAGAATGATGAGATCATCCTAAATCTGTTCGGCTTTTATCAACCTTAACCGTTTCGGTCCGTTAACGAGGAAGTCGTTTTACGCATTGTAAACGGTGGCTTTTATGAGCCAATCGCGTTTGGCTTCGTACCACATGCGTGGCCACACGACGGCGACAGGCTCACAAACAGAGCTAAATAAAAAAGCCCTTTCTTTTCATTAGCCTTGGTCCTTTATTGAGTTTACGGACTGCTTCAAAAGAACATTCAAATTACAGTTAATAAACTGTGAGGGATCTAGAGGACGACATAACTTACACAAGAATCAAATTGGATCTCGCGAGAGTTCCAACTTTTCCCAGAGCACTAAACGCAGTTAGTTTAATTTTGATTTATCTTTAGTCTTTAATCAAAGAGTTTCGATCTAAGTGCAAATTAAAAACAAATATTTCCCGTTAAAAGCGTTACGTATTCTCCAATTTTAAACGATTGCCATCAGAACAATTTTACGCTATTTTTTAAATTTCAATAACTAATGATATAAACTTGGAAAAACATTCTTCTTAGATAATAAGGCGAACAATGTTTTAGCTTTTAGTTTTTGTTCCAAAAAATAACAAAATGTTAGTGGTTTTCATATTTCTCCTTCAAACGCAGCCAAAGTAAATTTATGACCTTTATGTAGTACCTTTAGAAGGTAATTAAATATGACTCAAAGGGCCGCGTTGAGTGGGAGGGCGACAAACGAGGCCAGACACAGACACTCGCCTCTCGTTCTGCTCAGTTAATCCTCGTTAATAACCTAAACAACCAATCTAAATGTCACTGATTTGATGAATTTTAATAATTAATTAAAATTAAAAGTACCTTCTCTAATTACATTATAATTAAGTGGTTCCCATGACTGCCACATCTATCTCATGAGATTGGTAGTAATTTGTGTTTTGAATGTTAAAGGGCACAAAGAAGGTCATTCTCGCAACAAGTCATATTTATTAGGTGTGAGGGAAATTTCGAGACTCAGGCACAATAGAACCAACAAGAAGTACAGTTTAGTTACAAAGAAAGTTGCACTTAAAGTTGAGAGGAAGCTACGCCCTGAAGTCGAGACGGTCATGAATCTCAGACTTGAATAGGGCGGGGTGACAATTTGTTTTAGGCGGAGGATGCAGGTACTTTGGACGTGGCAATCAAGTGTACCAAGACTGATAGTCACACACTTATATGCCGAGGAAACTAGTGCTACAGATTAAATACCTACAATCTGTGCATTACTAGCAGTTGACATGGTGACAAGGAGCTGCACTGCTGCAGGCTCGGTGAGTCAGTGCGGTCTGGGTGGGGCCAGCCAGGTGCGAGACAACGTGAGTCACACAGAGCGAGGACTTCGAGGCGGTTGATACACAAATACAGGGTGTTTTTTAACTGTACCACCATAGGGATCTTGTGAACTGTACATCTTACAGTAAACTTTAAATGGGGAACATTCCGTTGTTTTTAAAAGAGTTTTAAAAATAAGTAAATAAAATTTTTGTAATATTTGGTGTAATTTTTGCAACTTTGGTGTTCCATAAGAAAAATCAAAGCTGTCCACTATTTTCCAATATGGCGGAAAACTTGGATTTTTCTTATAGAACACCCTATATTTTATAGCTTATTTGGATTCTACGCTTAATTTTGAGAACTTATTATTTCTTGACATTTCTTCCTAAACCCAATAGTTAACCAGATATTAGCCGTTAAAGTTTGATTTTACCCCAGTTGAAATGCATTGTGTCCACTTAAACCAAGCCATCCCATGCTATCCTTATGGAGTGCAAAACTATTCAAAATTATTTATTTCCATGAGTGAATCTCGACTAAAAACTATTTATATGATTGAATCTAAACTAATATCACATTTTAAGCACTTAAACCCAACCGTTATCGATATACCGCCCACCAACAAAATGCAATGCATTTCTTAAGGGGAAAAATCAAACTTTAACTGCTTATATCTACTTAACTATTGGGTTTAGGAAAAAATGTCAAGGAGTAATAAATTCTTAAAATTAAGCGTAGAATCCAAATACGCCATAAAATATAGGGTGTTCCATAAGAAAAATCAAAGTTGTCCGCCATATTGGAAAATGGCAACCATTTACAAAAGTTTATTTACTTATTCTTAAACCTCTTTAAAAACAAGGGAATGTTCCCCATTTAAAGTTTACTGTAAGATGTACAGTTTACAAGATCCCAATGGTGGCACAGTAAAAAAAAAAAACACCCTGTAGTATACCAATCCTACTTTTGAAATATAATTTCACGAAAAAGCACCAGTCTCCTCTGGTTGTTACCAAAATGAACAGGGGTAAAAAGTTGCGTGTTAAATTAGACTTTTGAAAATACGAAATGCTTCAAATAAAAGAAGAAACAAGAGATTCTTGTTTTTTTTTCTCCGTTTAATCTGCTTAATAAAACTGTCTGACTAGCTGTGGTGGCACTGGCTGGCAATGATCATGACAGTTCAGTGGTAGGAGAAGAACATATATACCGTGTATTACAAAAATAATGTCACACTTTTAACTGTCGATAATTAGGCCAATATAATCGTAATTTTGTTGTAAATTTTTGTCGTAATTTTTAATCGGCTTTTAATTGTCGATATAATCGTAGGCCGATGAAACTTGTGCCATTTAAAAGAGCAGATCATAACGTTTTGTTTTCTACAGGGTGTTTCGAAACTCTCTCCCGAAACTCCGTGGGCACGTTCCTTAGGTCAAAACAAACAAAAAATGTCATATAAGTATAGGGTCTACCTCGCTCCGTTTTCCGTCTGTGAGTCTGTTTGTGTTTTTCAATTAAAACTGTATAACTTTGAAACGGCTTGAGTTAAATTATTGAAACTTGGTACGTAAACTATAGTTAGTATGGCCAAAATCTTTACCAATTTTCAATATTTTATCTTTTGGAATTTCAAAATGGCGGCCTTTTAAAAAATTAATTCATTAATATCTAAAAAGGTTGACAAGTTAACACTATCCTTTTGATAATACATTTTATTTGTCATTTCATTACAAACATAACGACACTTTATTTATTAAAATCGGACAATAAACAAGCGAGATACAGCGATTTAAGTGAAGCATGTCATGGCATATTCCATCCAGAGGCCGGCCCGCGAGTCCGTGGCGCCCCGCGCCGCGCTGCAGCAACAATGAGTCTCGCGCTAGTCGCGTGGAATATGCCATGACATGCTTTACTTAAATCGCTGTATCTCGCTTATTTATTATCCGATTTTAATAAATAAAGTGTCGTTATGTTTGTAATGAAATGGCAAACAAAATGTATAGTCAAAAGGATAGTGTTAACTTGTCAACTTTTTTAGATATTAATGAATTAATGTTTTAAAAGGCCGCCATTTTGAAATTCCAAAAGATAAAATATTGAAAATTGGTAAAAGTTTTGGCCATACTAACTATAGTTTACGTACCAAGTTTCAATAATTTAACTCAAGCCGTTTCAAAGTTATACAGTTTTAATTGAAAAACACAAACAGACTCGCAGACGGAAAACGGAGCGAGATAGACCCTATACTTATATGACATTTTTTGTTTGTTTTGACCTAAGGAACGTGTCCACGGAGTTTCAGGAGAGAGTTTCGAAACACCCTGTATAATTAAGCAACATATTGTTGCCATACTTAGATGTGCAGCTAACATTTCGATAAAAACAGATCACATCAAACTTGCAGTGTATGGATGTTTACAAACCTTACATCATTTATTTATCGTGCTACACAAGTGTATAAACAAGACCATAAAAACCAGTGCGACAATTTACTGTCTATTTGAAACCAAAACATATAGTGCGTGTGGTTAGCATAAAAACCTTGCTCTTTTTGATACAGTTTAGCCACTTAGTATGTGTACAGAATATACAAGTACAAGTATTTTTGTCCGAAGAACCAACATTGAGCTCGTGTAGAACACCCCCTTATCAGCCATTCAAGATGGCCGTCATTACATTCATTAATTGCTCTATAACTCCGGTAATAGATTCCGATCTTGATAAACCTTTTTTTTTGTTTGAAAGATAATTTTAAAATAATTTTTTTTTATTTAAAATTGTTTCTTAAGTTAATAGTTTTCATTGTATATTTGTAAAACGCAATTTTTCATTTAATTCCATGCGAAAGTCTAATATCTCAATAAAACTTGTTTTGAGGGACCCAACAAGGCTACAGCTTTATTTAATTATTTTTAGTGGTAAAATTAAGCCTTGCTGCTAGCGCCCCCTGTGGAATTCGGCGCAAGAGTGTCTGGTGCTAACCACACGTATTTGAGAGAACTTAGCAGAATCTCTTCAATTAAAAAAGCATAATAAGTATGAAAATAACTTTTTAAAGTCTTAAAAATGTTCAACATAAATATCATAAAGATATAACATAAAAAGATCCCAAATAAAAATTATTTTCAGCAGCTTAATTGAAGAGATTTGGTACAGTTCTCGCAAATACGCGTAGTCGGCGCTAGGCTTGGCTGCGCCAAAGTCCAAGAGGGAGCACCAGCAGTAAGGCTCAATATTACCGCTAGCAGCAGAGCTTACTTTTACCACTAAAAATCATATAAATAAATGCCGTTTAACGATTATTTGTTCCAAAAATTTTTAATGTTATATCGTTAAAATGTCTATGTTAAGTATTTTCATGAAGTTTTATTCATCTCTACTGACGAATAAAGTATTTATTACGAAAAAAGTCAGAGCCCGTTCTTTTCTCTATGCTTAACACGGGACGACCACAAACGTCTTCACTTGGGAACATTTGATACATTGCTAATCGTACGCAATTATCAGGATTTTAACTCCTTCAATAGTGGTTTTTAAGCTTCACTTCCAGATTTGGGTCTACCTTTTCACTTTTGGTCTAATAAGCTACCAAACATCCTATCAAAAGTAATATGTTTTACGTCTCTAAAGAGCATTTTCATTGAAGACTAGATAAAACTGACGTTATACAATAATCTCTTTTGTAAATATTGGAAACTTCAACACAACCTAAGCAAATGTGCCGTATTCTTATTTTTACGTTAGCTACACATCAAAGAATAGCTACAACAAATGCTCAATGACAACAATGAAAGCAATGAAAAGAATGAAAACAAAACTTCATAATCTTCTCTTTCAAATGGCACAAGCTTCATTGGTCTTTGATCATGAATAAAGTAGTTACAAAGAATTAAAAGTGTGACATTATTTTTGGGACACACTGAATATATGGTACAATATTATTCAATTACTTGGTACAATATTATATTTTTAGCTGACAAACTTATTTCCTCTAACTAGATTCTCAATTCCTTAATTTTCACAAGTACACATACGGTAATTACTATAGTTTGTGTAAGCACGGATTTAATAGTGTTAAAAAAAACGATGGTTTCATCAAAGAATTAAACAAATCGTGAAAATAAGTCTTTAAAAAGTTACACTGAACAAATATCATTTACGATAAAGTGTAGTATTAAGAGTACATTTCTCTCGCCCAGTCGGAAGTTCCTTTTTCAGAAATTTCTAAATGAAATGAAAGTAAAAGTGTTCTTTTTGTGTGACTTAATACAAAGGGGCGAGGGGAGCGAAGTCAGCCGAGATTGAGGCTGATATTGGACTGCCTCACTCTATTGTTCTCCGATGACACTCAAGTTTCACCCTAAACTTGTCATCATAAGTACTACTTTCATGAGATCAAATTGCTCCTACATTTTTTTATACTAAAAACCCTAAATACGACTGTTCACATAACTAAAGAAAGTCACTATCATTAATATATTATAAAAAGCAATAATTTTGGATTTTGTTGTGATTCCTACGGCTTTCTAGAGATTATGTCAGGTTATAAGTAGTTTTCAGGAAATCTAAGAAAACACAATACTAAAAAAAATTTGGCCATTTAATATAATTTAGTTTAATTATGCAAAAAAAAGTTCGACGATCTAAAAAAGACACTAACGTTCTTTAACGGTAAAATATAATAAAGAGAAGGATAGTTGTCCCAACTTTAATTGCAATTAAACTGCTGAAAACGTATACTTAATCACATCCAATGTTTCTTTTATTTAAATTTTAAATAAAATATATCACACACATTTGCTCTCTTTAATCCATATCGTATCAAAGATTGGATGATAATTTGTCCAATAACGAAAACCTACGCCATAAAAACTAAAAGAAATACCGTTGTAGAAATAAAAAGAATTAGACAAAAACAGGAAGAACACTGAAGGAAAACTATATCGTTCCAGTAGACGTAGCCCCACGTCCCACAGTTTAAATCAACATCAGAAAACAATGGGGCCCATCAAATGAGCCTGTTCGTCCTTTCATTTGAATAACAGCTCTTAACCGACGCGCCAATTACCTACAGGGATGAAAGCACTAGTCTTTATGGCTGGCTGAGCGCTGACAATAATTGGGGAGGAGCCAGCCGGTCTCCGTAGATGCAAATGTTAGTATTCCATTACTGTATAGTGCCTCATGGTGACAAACGCCTAAGCACTCACTCCTTCCAATCAATCCACCTTGGAAATCTGGGTTATTAAAACGTTTATTTATTGTAGGTTACACATTAAATTTTTACATTACGGAAGCGCACAGAAGACGGGTTTTCATAGTTCATTAACAAATGTAAGGATCTCAAAAATATAAATATTACCATTTTTTTATTTAGAAAACAGTTTGGTAATAAATCATGATCAATAATAAACAGAGCTCCAACACCGTACGTAGCTGCGACTCATAAGTCACAGCTACGTGGTCATTGTTGTTCTTTTTCTGGTTGTTTGGTGACGCTCAGAGCGTCACAGTTACAAGCATTGTTTTGCAATTGTTGCAAAAATAAAAAAGGTCTTAAGAATTGCCTGGATCAGAAGTTGAATCTGGAGAACAGATAGACTGGGATACGCAGCAGTCCAAGAAGAAAAAGAAGAAGAAGAAGAAGAAGAAGAAGAAGAAGAAGAAGAAAGCTCCCAAAGAAAACCCCTGTTGCGTCGGAACCAGGGTAGTCCAGTGACGGGAAACAGGCCGACTTGACGGATCGGCCTATTGTTTTCAAGCCAAGTTCCACGCTGATCAGATCTCCGCCCAGTAAAAGTTTGCCCGCAAATGTAACCCTTGACCCTCCAATGATGGCGATTTCAAAGCATGAGGACACACCAAGCCTGTAGGGGACGCCCAGCAGGGCAGCTCTGACGAGCCCGCGAGCTCGGATATCGACAATGGCATGGATTACGAGTCTGTAAAGCAAGATCTATTGAATAATATAGACTCTACTCAGTTGAGTTATAACCTCTAAACTGTTGGTTAATGCATCCAGTCGAGTTATTATTTATGTTGGCTATTTGTGATTTGTTTCATTAAGTACCTTAGTATAACAGACATGAATACCGAAGAAAGCTTTAGCGACAGCGAATACTAATGAATAGGGTTATTTTTAATTCATTCAAAACCATATGTTAAAGGAGATCAACTAGTGTTCAAGTGGTGTGTTTTTTTTTTGTTTCAATAACATCTACATTTTTAAATAACTTAAAAATACTCTTCAAGCTCTACTTTGCACTTGATTCATTTGACACATATTACAGTTTAGTTTTGAATTACTGTTTTCATAGTAGGTTGGATTATCCGGCCAAATCATTGCTCGGTCCCGAGAAGGCCGGATCACACTGACCTAAAAAATTCAGATTTCGAATTATGCTGGGTGGTGAAATTGAAAACTAAAAAGCAAAACGAAAAAATCCTAATTTAATTTCATAAATTTCTTCTGAGAAAAGGTACCAGTATGAGATTCCTTGCTTTCTTTCCTGAGCCTGATTTATCTGTTCTTTTTTCCCTCCTCAACCTAAAACACTACACTCCCTTTCATTGCTGCCCTAATCAAGAAGGCTTCGAAATAGAGTAGAGTAGGCTTATGACTACTTTAAAACACCTTAAAGAGGCTTGTCTCCTTTAAAGAGGGGCATTAGGAAGGCGGAGGTACGAGATACGAGTACGTTTGTAATTCAGATTTCTGATACCAATTATTATCATTATGACCCTTGATGACCAAATAAAACATAAGGCACGGTGACTTAAGAAAACACCTTTAATCAAAACAAATTTGACAAACTTTAAAAACATGAAACTGACATTACAAGTTTTACACTAAGCTTGATTAATGTCATTTATGACATATTTGAAATTTAACATTTTTAAACAATAACTTTGAAAATAAACATGAAATGTAACTCAACTGAGATTAACAGACGGAACTTTTGACTTTAACTTAAGACGCTATGTAGGTCTTGGTCAATTTGTTGATTGAAATATATAGATAAACTGTAATTCATTAGGGCGCAATACTAGTAAAATATCAGAATGATTAAGAACAAAATATTTGCTGGAATGTAGGCAGCGTTTATTGTTATCTTTAAACCTTGGAGCTTTGTGTTTCCCCCGGTGGTTGGGCGAGCTATGCTTGATGTTCCTTCAGTTACGGTGGTTTCAACGGTAGCTGCCGTCTCTTGAGTTACCCATGTCTCTCGATTAGCTGAGGTACTTCTTCGTTTCTTCGGACGGCCTCTTGGTGGAAGCGTTGGAGTAGGGGTAGCTGCTGGTGGGGTGGTTGCATCTCCGTCAGTTTGTATTTCGACGATGAATCTGTACTCCAGAGGTGCCTTCCATACAGTTTTTTTTTTTTAGATATTGAACATATTTTGATAATCTTGATATTGACATAAAGATATTGAGGCGGCGATGGGCGGATTGGACGCTGAGAGAGCGTACTTGATGGGTCGGCTGGATAGGGTTGAAGATATCAGGAGGATCTTCTCAGTAGAAGGTGTTCCCTATTGGGGATTAACGTCCGCACTATTGAATACTACGTTCATAGGACCGTCCTCATAATTAGACCAGTTCGTAATTTGTAAACCAGACAAAATTATGGTTCGGATCCCACGTGAAAATGTAGGTCCCTTAGTTGCCATTGGCTGTTGGGCTATTAATTAACAGTCGTTAAGGAACATGTCAGCCTTAGTCAGTAACAAGGCTACAAGATCGTGCCACAATCATCCTTCACTCATCTGTCATTCATACTTGGCTTAAAATACCTACCTTGGTAGGTCGCCATTTCAAGAAAAAAAAAAAAACAGAAAAAATTCAATAGTTTAAGACCCTCAAAATCCAAGTCGAGGAAGGACGTGACTCAGCTGGCAGATGCAACTACCCCAGCAGCAGCTACCTCTACTCCAACGCTTCCACCAAGAGGCCGTCCGAAGAATCGAAGAAGTACCTCAGCTACTCAAGAGACATGGGTAACTCAATAGACGGCAGCTACCGTTGAAACCACCGTAACTGAAGGAACATCATGCATAGCTCGCCCAACCACCAGGGGAAACACAAAGCTCCAAGGTTTGGAGGTAACAGTAAACGCTGCCTACATTACAGCAAATATTATGTTTTTAATCATACTCATATTTTACTTGTATTGTGCCCTAATGAATTACAGTTTATCCATCTATTACAATCAACAAATTGACCAAGACCTACATAGCAACCAAAGTTGATTGTTTTAAAGCCAAAAGTTCCATCTGTTAATCTAAGTTGAGTTATGTTTATTTTCAAAGTTATAGTTTAAAAATGTTTAATTTCAAATATGTCATAAATTACATTAACTAAGCTTAGTGTAAAACTTACAATGTCAGTTTCATGTTTTTAAAGTTTGTCACATGTTTTGATTAAAGTTGTTTTCTTAAGTCACCGTGCCTTATTTTTTATGTGGTCATCTAGGGCCATAATAGTTTGTATCAAAAATCTGATACAAACGAACTCGTATCTCGTACCTCCGCCTTTCTAATGGCCCTCTCAAAAGGGTGTAGTCATAAGCCTAATCTAATTCGCAGCCTTCTTGATTAGGGTAGCCATGTATGGACTTCGATCGGTGGAAGCAAGCAACAGGATGGATCAGGCCCCGATCTATGCTTGTAGCAAGAGGGCAAAAAACACAACCACCCTGCGACTAGTTAACGATTGCCATGACTACAAGAGAGCTTTGGAGGAGAGCCTCAAACGCACCAACTATGGCGGCCAGTAATTCAACCCTAGACTCAGGCCGGAGCCTGCGAAACTATACGAGACCCCTTGGACGCCGAGAGTATGTAGGCTTTGTCCGGCCTGGTTCAATAAGCCGGGGCTTCTAGTTATGGAGCATTTTATGAAGACCGGCCCATCGTGTTCGTTTGCCAAATGCAGTCGCACTTACTCCAGTCCGCAAGCGTGTACATGCCATTATGCCAGATGTAGACTCCGCATTGAGGAAGAGTTAGGGGAGGAGGATCAGGAACCGCCTCGATCGTGTCCTCTGGCGGACGTCCTGCTTGAAGCTCTGACTGGAGAGGACACCTGATACTGGTACTGGGGGTGTCTAAGTGCCCGATGCTGAATTTCCCCAACCAGCGCTCCCGACAGCTTGGGCTGGCCTCGCAGGGGCAGTGGTTACTTCTCTCTGAGGCGCTAGCGTAGGACTAAGGATGGCAAGAATACTTTCAAGTCCATCCCTCTAGGCCCGCTTCCAGTCCTTCATGGGCGTCACGACGAGGTGACAAAATGGGGCACACCACCACGCCACCCATCAGGTGCGCCTGCATGGGGAATGCATGATAAATTCAAAACCTCAACCAGTACGGGGAATGGCGGGCTATCAGCAAACCTTCGAATAGCTTTGGTCAAGGTCTACGAAACCGCAACTGTGACCCTCGCTAACACCTGGAAACTCTTTAAGAAATTAAATTTAACTGACAGCATAGTTTATGCTAATTGTAAGTACCAAGAGCTTTGTATTATAAATTCAACTTTGAAATTTCAAAATTGTAACGAAACAAGCCGGTATGTTGGGATAGTAAGTGTTCGGAGGAACACAGGCAATAGATCTTCAAAATCAAAGTGAAACTAAAAAAAAAAGTGAAAATCAAAACAAGACAAGATCAAACCAAAGAACATTTTTTTATTTCATTAACAGAGATTTTTAGTAATTTGTATTGTATTTTTTATGATAGTATATTTCCCTAAACAAAAAATATTTTAGCCTAAAAACATTGTCAATGATTATTTTAATATATTTTTAAGAAGACAAATGTATTAGATCTCCCAGGATGATTTTGAATCATTTGTTCGTAAATAGGTAGTTTATAAGATACCGTTTTGTAGTCAAATGTATGAAAAGGCATTGCTGTTGATGAATAAATAAATAAATAAAAATAAGACATTAAAATGTGAATTTGATCTTTTAAACTTCAAACTTCCTAAACTCGAATAGCAAAATTTATTCGACACTTTTACAGTGTGCAGTGCAATGAAAGTATTTATGGGCAAGGCGTTAAAAAATAACGGCTGGAACGCGATTGCCGCGTCGACGACCGCCTGGCAGCCCTCCAGCAAGGTCAAACCCGGCCAGACTCTGACTGCCTCGCGTTCCGGACCGCCTGGCGAACCTCCAGCAAGGTCAAACCCGGCCAGACTCTGACTGCCTCGCGTTCCGAACCGCCTGGCGAACCTCCAGCAAGGTCAAACCCGGCCAGACTCTGACTGCCTCGCGTTCCGGACCGCCTGGCGAAACTCCAGCAAGGTCAAACCCGGCCAGACTCTGACTGCCTCGCGTTCCGGACCGCCTGGCGAACCTCCAGCAAGGTCAAACCCGGCCAGACTCTGACTGCCTCGCGTTTCGGACCGCCTGGCGAACCTCCAGCAAGGTCAACCCCGGCCAGACTCTGACTGGCTCGCACCCCTGACTGTGGCAGCCCTCCAGCAAGGTCAACCCCGGCCAGACTCTGACTGCCTCGCGTTTCGGACCGCCTGGCGAACCTCCAGCAAGGTCAACCCCGGCCAGACTCTGACTGCCTCGCGTTTCGGACCGCCTGGCGAACCTCCAGCAAGGTCAACCCCGGCCAGACTCTGACTGGCTCGCACCCCTGACTGTGGCAGCCCTCCAGCAAGGTCAACCCCGGCCAGACTCTGACTGCCTCGCGTTTCGGACCGCCTGGCGAACCTCCAGCAAGGTCAACCCCGGCCAGACTCTGACTGGCTCGCACCCCTGACTGTCTGGGAGCCCGCCAGCAAGGTCAACCCCGGCCAGACTCTGACTACTTCGCGCTCCGGACCGCATGGCCAAAATGAATGTGTGACGTTTGGGGAAATTCCGTTGACATTAAACGATGTATCAAAATCTACATTATGATCTATGTTTGTTTGCTTGATCGATTACTTAGCTTCAAAATTATCTCAAAACCGGCTCTGAGTATCTCTTCCAAATTTTGGAGAGGTTATTACCCGAAAATGTGTCTAATGCTGGTTTCTTGGCTAGAAAAAATCTAATGATGGAATGAATTTTTATTTTAAGTTTATAAAAATTAACCTTTAGTCATATGGGTTGCCATGCAAGCAACGAAATAAACATAAAAAATAATATACAAAAAATTATATCAGCTGTTTGCAATTAATTGTATAAAAGAAAAAACGTGTTTTTACAAATGTTATGATACTTGAATGTTTTAAACCAATTACTGTAAAATCTTTTAAGTATATATATATATATATATATATATATATATATATATATATATTCCTTTATTGCTGTTTGACAATACAAGTATTGTATAGCATGCGTCAAAATATTAATTTTAAAATAATTTACAAACACAGAATTACATTGAGCAATCAAAAAGACAAAGTTGAAAATAATCTTTACATTGAACTGCTAAAAACTGAAAAGCATCAGCCATAGCTTACTTAGGAGAAAATCCGAAGCTCAAGCCAATGCTACCCCTGGTGAGTGGTCCATGAACTCGTCCACCGAGTAGAACACGTTCGACACTAAAAAGCGTCTTAATTTTGTTTTAAATTTTGTTTCACAATTTTCAAATCGAATGCCTTCTGGGACTTGGTTCAGAATGTTCACCCCCCTCTGAGAAGGTAGGCGCGCCATTGCTGCCAACCTGTGCTGTGCTGGTCTGAAAACATTTCTGGATCTGGTGTCGTACTCATGCACATCCCTGCCCTGGATCGGGTGGCTTTTGAACTTGCAAAAGAGTGCAGTTTCCAGAATGTACAGTTCAGCCAGTGTTAGCAAGCCCAGTTCACGAAAGGCATTTCGGCACGACTCTCTAAATTTGAGTTTTGCTATGATTCTTATGGCTTTTTTCTGAAGAAAAAAGATACGGTTGAAGTTTATCTGTGAGCATCCTCCCCACAGAGCAATACCATATTGCAAATGGCATTGAATCGAACCGTAATAAGCCATGAGCAATAACTCCTTGGGACAGTGTTCAGAAAGCCTTCTGAGCAGGAAAATTCCTGAAGCGACCTTCCTACAAACACTGTCGACATGATCAGTCCACGTCAGCTCATCATCAATGAGCATTCCGAGGAATTTTGTGTGCCTCACTTCCTCAATGATAGTATTGTCTATCATTGCAGTCGGGCGGCATGTGTTTAGAGCGGTGCTGCCTCCAAACACCATGCAGTTTGATTTTGATGGATTTACTTTGAGGTTTTTGTTCTCAAAGTATTGGATGCATGAATTTATTCCTTCAAAGGAAGAAATTTCAATTTGCTCAATTTTGTTTGATCTGAAACAGAGAGTCGTGTCGTCCGCGTACTGGACAATTTGCCCACTTTGAATGACAGAGTTCAAATTGTTCACATACACCAGGAATAAGAGGGGGCCGAGAATCGATCCCTGAGGGACACCATATCTCAATTTGGCTGTATGTGAAATCACTCCGTTGACTTGAACTCGCTGTGACCTTCCGGAAAGGTACGACTTCAACCACTGGTGTGGTAAGCCGCGAACCCCGTAGTTCCACAACGTGTCAAGGAGGATGGTATGTTCAACGCAATCAAATGCTTTGGATAAGTCGAGAAAGACACTTAGTGTCATGTTATGCTTATCCAGATCACTTACAATCATTTCCACTAAGTGGATGATTGCATCAACAGTTGATTTGCCTTTTTGGAAACCAAACTGTACATTTGCCAAAATTTTGTGTTCATCAAAGAAATTTAGCATCCTGCGCATGAAAAGTTTTTCAAAAACTTTACTTAGCACCGGCAGGATTGAGATTGGTCTGTAATTGTTTGGTTGTTGTGAATCTCCTTTTTTGAAAATAGGAATCACTTTTGCAACCTTGAGAGAATTTGGAAAAACGCCGGTTTTGAAAGAAAGGTTGATTGCTTCTGTCAGGGGGGCCACGATGCCATTTTGGCATTTTTTCAAAAGCCATGTAGACATGCCGTTCAAGTCTGCCGATTTCTTTGCCTTCAGTTCGCAGGTCGCCTTTGACACTTCGTGCTCGGTGACTTCGCTGAGAAACATCGATTCGGCCGGACTCAACTGACCAGGGGCAGCCGAAGGTGCGAGTGTGAGGCCAGTGTCACCGGTATTCGCAAAAAATGTATTTAAAGCATTCGCTACCTCCAGCGGCTCCCGGACAGTCACACCCTCCACCTCCAGTTGAATGTCCTGTGTTTTTGGAACGGCCTCCTTAGTGTTATTAATAATAGACCACGCTTCTTTTGAAAAATGTTCTGAATTTCTTAATTTTTCATTTATTTCATAACTTTTTGCGGTCTTTAAGACTTTCCTGTAAATTTTCTTGTAAGAATTATAAAATACTTTAAATTCGGGGTTGTTTGTTGTTTGCAACTGTTTCCAATACCTTTTTAAATTGTCTCTAGATTTTAAAATACCTTTAGTTATCCAGGTATTTTGCTTGCGTCTTTTATTGTTATTTTTTGTTTTTCGGGGGCAAAAACAGTCAAGGTGAAAATTTAAACAATCGTGTAAGGAGTCAAAAAAACTGTTGGCACATTTCGTTCCTGCAAGGCAGTTCCAATTTTCGGTTTGGAGTTTATTTTTTAATAGCAAAACATTTGCGGGCCTAGTATCTCTGTTTTCATTAGATTTGTACTGGAGATGAAGTGGTGCAAGGCCTTCGACAATAGCCACCATAGTGGTCAGACATGGCGGTGGATACGACCGAAATTGGCAAATCGACGATGTTGGAGACAATGTTGTCTATGACAGTTTGCGAAATTTGCGTCACCCTAGTGGGCGAGTTCACAGACCACTTCAACCCAAAACCCTTTAATGTTTCCCGAAGCGATTTTGTTTTGTTGTTTTGGGTGTCTAAGACGTCAATATTAAAGTCACCCGCTAAAACAAATTTCTGTTTTTTAGCGGTGACGTGCTGCAAAAACTGTTCTAATTTTTTGAAGAAAACATTTTCGTTTCCGTCAGGGGAGCGGTACAGACCATAAATAAAAAGCGCATCTCCTCCTGCTGCATAAGTCTTGACACCCGCAAGTTCAAAATGTTTTTCAGTCGATAGTTGGATTTGCAAAGATTCAAATTTGATGCTGTTTTTTAAAAAAAGAGCGACTCCCCCCCACTTAATGTTAGTCCGAATAAAATAACTCCCCAGGTTGTAATTTTGAATTTTTGAAAATTGCACATTTGTTTCATTGAATCCAAATTCTGTCAAAATTAATACATCTGGCGTGAGCTCCTCACAAAGTATTTCCAATTCTAATGATTTATTTGTGGCAATCTGTATGTTTTGATGCAAGATCTTAACCTGATTATTTGTCTTTGCGGTCTGGCTGATGCTTTTACACTCTATGCGGCTCCTTCTAAAAAAACTGAATTGTCTTTGTTCATCCGGTTGAGAACCGAAGGTACCCCGTTGTCGGCTGGTGTCGCTTTGACTGCGTCTGCAAAAGTGTCATAGGGAAGGACTAGAGGCTCAGCGGGTGCATCCATTGGCGTCTGGGCAGCGGGTGTTGGAGTCGGTGTCGGCGGAGAATGAGCTGGTGGACTGCTTTCTGCTCTGCCAACTGTAACGACAGCCTTGCGTAGTAGTGCCGTTAATAATTTTTTGCCATTCATTGAGAGGTGCATACCATGGCGAGTGAAAAACCTCCTACCAATTTTATTAAATTCAAAAACATGTAGACCGTCATACCGCCTACACAGCTCATGTATGTAGTGATTGACGAAGATAACCTGCTTGTTGACAGAATGGCTTGCTTGAAGGTCGTGACGGTAGGGAAGTGTTGATAAAATTATTTTAGATGTCTTTAGTCGTTGGATTACTTCCTGCTCTAAGAATTGAAATATATTTTTCTGCTCTCCAGCGGCAACATCGTTTGTGCCGGCTATAATAATACAGCAGCTTCCAGGTGGTGGTGGGCTTCCAGACGTGATATCCAGCAACTTGGCTCCGGGCTTGCACACTCCGGTCACTTTCGTGGCAGAGGGAACGATGTGCTGAAGAAGCCCTGCTACGTGACGGCCGTGGCTGTCGCTTTCTATGTAGATAGAAGGATGCATAAAACTGGCAGAGGCAGCGGAATGAGGTTTTGATCCAACTTTTTTACTATCGGACTTGTTTATTGTTTGTTTATTTCTGTGCCTATTTAATTTTCGTTTCCTAGCTTGAGGTTGCGTGGAATTGTTTGCTTTCGTTTCAATATTTGTTTTTGTGTTTGTTTTAGCTTCCACGTTTGTTTCCTTAGGCGTAAGGCATTGAAATCTGTTTTTAGTATTTACGGGCTGACTTTTCTTGTCCACGACAGTCCATTCGGTATTTGAATTATTTAAGCAGATTTCCGATGATGGATTGTTGGTTTTCAGACACCTGATTTCCGCCTCAAGCACCTCAATTGACGTTTTTAGCCTAGAGATGAGGTCGAGATTCTGAACACATAGTGGGTTCCTGCAGTCTGTTAAAATATTATATAAGTTAATAATATAAGTTAAAATATTTATAAATACACTTTTTATTAAATTATTAAAAATAGTGAGTAATTGACTATACCCCACTGTATATCACCATTCATTACAGTGGTACAGTTAACTACGTAACTTTGCATTAAAGGTAACAACCTCTTGCATTAGAAAAAACTACGTCACCATGCAGTATGGGAAATTTAGTCACCTTACATTACAGGCAAGTAGGTCACCTTATATTGCAAGCAACAACGTCACTGCATTACAAGCAACTAAGGCACCCTGCATTACAGGCAACTTCGTCACCTTGCATAATAGGCAACTTCGTCACCTTGCACTACAGACAACTAAGGCACCTTGTATTACAGGCAACTACGTCACCTTGCATAGTAGGCAACTTCGTCATTTTGCATTACAGACAACTACGGCACTTTGCATTTCAGGCAACTACGGCACCTTACAGAGTTTCAAGAAATGTTAAATTATTATGTTTGTTTTTAATACATTGTAATTATCAAAAGAAAGCAAACGTTTTGTAAAAATAAATATTTTTTAACGTACTTAATACTCAGTAATTGTTTTTGCTACACGGTGTATTAAAAATATAGTTATAAAAAAAGATTTTAAGACTTTTTATCGCCTTGAATACTTGATTACAATTCCAAGTAATTAATAAAATAATTCCTGGTTTTTATTGATTAATATTTGTTAATGATTTGTACAATAATTTGAAAATACATCTCTACTTAATTCTAAGGCAAAAAGAATTTCCTCTGTCAAGGGATAGCCTTTGCCAACAGACGTTGTGGAGTAGGTTTATAAATATTTCCTGAATTATACCATTGTCCTCGTGATTCAAGTTGTAAATTCTTTCCCCAAGCGAACCTTGTAGGGAACAAAGAATAACGCGATTGTAAACAGTGAATATCGTATTTTAGGTACCGCGGCGTTGTTACGAGACACGCCAAGCCTGTGCAACGTCTCTACGATGTGCGTGATTGACTGAATACCGTAACTTTCATAATTTAAGTTAAAGCTGTCATCAAGAAGTACAGACTAAATAAGCTAGTAATTGATCTTTGAGATTTTGTTTATATTGAATGTCCTTTAAATTATTTCCATTTGTTGAAAAGTAGGTTGGTTTAACCTTTTCGCGTGAGATCCGTTGTTTAAGTTGTCGGGGCGTACTTAACAACAGAGTAAGTTTTACAACTTTGAGGTGACCAACCACGCTCATCATTGGCCTTTCGAGCAAAAGCACAACGTACCGCTTACGTGATACCCACAAACGTACGGCATGTCGGGCTTTTGCTCATAAGGCCGATGATGTAGACTACGCAGGACGGCAATGCACGGCACGAGCGTGGATGTTCACCTCCCTGTCTCAGAAGACCCCTATCCCTCCTCATAATAACATGACTACCTCTGTCATGACACCATTTTTATAATGATTTAATTAAGAATATTACCCGGTGGACCAGACCTTATTCAGCATATTTCATATTACCAGATCAATTGAACTGGTAAACCAAAAAAGTAAAAAGTGTATGCATAAATATTTTACCTTAAAACATATTATAGTAATTCGTTTTATAACATATCAGTATCATAACATTTGTAAAACACTTTTATCGAATTTTCCCTAGGCTATAGGGAAGTAGCTATTACCGTAGGCGGCACGGCGAGACTTAAGCCCGGGACCATGTTATTTTTTCATTTTGAGGTCCCCAGACCCCAAAAACACCGTTCGTTCATTTTCATATATATATATATATATATATATATATATATATACCTGTCCGTAGGCGCGATAACTTTTGTAAAAAAGGTCCGATCTTGATGAAATTTGTAACAAACGTATACAGCGTCATTCATGACTTCGAGTTCGAAAACCAGCAAGATTGATTTACTCTAAGAAGGTTTTCTTCATAAAATAAAATTTATTTTCAATATTTAACACCTTTTTACTAATTATTTTTAAACTTAATTGTCAAAATTGAATTCAGCTTAAAAAAACAAACAATTCAGCATTTTGAATTATTATTCTATGTCAATCCGTTGCTTAGATTTTGGATAGTATTGGATGTGCTAAACACAGTACGTTGTCCAATATTGTTTTTTATTTTTCCCTCCAAAAAGTATAGTCACCCTGATTTGAGATTTAAAAAAAATACAATTCTGAACATATGATTCAATTTGCAGGTGTTGAATATTTTATTTGTGTTTATTTTGAATAGTTAGAGTTCATTGATCAAGATTTTGCAGAAAATATATACTATATCAAAAAATACAAATTATTTTTAAATTTAATAAAGAAAGTAAGAGCATTTGGAGGGGGGATGTCTTGGTCTAAACTGCCTGAAAATGTAGTTTAATATATTGTATGTTTACAATTATGAGGATTGATAATATGATTTATTGAAATTGGCTGCAGATGTAGGTCTGTTTTAACAGGGATGTTTTAATTACTATAAAACTGACCATATGATTGAATTTAATTTTTTCATGAGATTAAATTATTTGTTTGTTTTGAGTGTTTTGAGTTCAATGGTTATTTGTTTGTTGAGATTTATATTCTATAACAAGATTACAGTTATTAAAAATTAAAAGATTAAGAATTACATAAAATACAAAAGTGTATGTATTACTAATGAAAACCAATATGGTCTCTTTGTTAATTTTCCTCATGTTTAAAGCTCATGAATGATTAAATATGCGTTTCTTGTGTATTATTTACTTAATGTATTCAAATGATACTTCCTTCAAACAAGTTGAATATACAAAATAAACATATACAAAATAAATCCTATGGAAATTCGCTGAGTACGCAGGTCTGCTGCGACGGGGGTATTTTTATTCCTTTATACAATTGCAAAGGTTAATTTTTAAAACTAATAAAAATGTTCATACCTTTTTTAGAGTATATTGTTGGTTACCTGCAATTTAAAGGTTGTCAGTTCAATATTGAGCAAAGTAAAATCCAATACTAGCCTTGTTTGTTATTAACCATTAAATGTAACTTAAGAAAAATTCAACGTTACTAGATAAGAAGACCCGGAAGTATTGGCCCACATAAATTTTAAATTCCGCTGGAGTTAACTGTCATAAAAATTCAGTTAAATATTATAATCATTTCGCAGTTCAGCGCGTGTGTACAGGAGCGCGTGTGACACCGTGGTCGCAGTATGTGACGTCACACGCCGCCCTGTCATTATCAATGCAGTCACGCTCACTCCGCCTCTCTCCTCCCACTCTTCACTACTTTCTTCGTAATTGCCGGTTATTACGAGCAAACAATTTTCAATCATACAAGTATTTTGTTTACATCTGAGTAAGAGAAAACCTCATCATCCACATACCTGTCATTAGGCATGTAGTGATTTTCAGTAGTGTTATATAATAGTACATAAATTCGAACGAATGGCGTGTTTTGCTTCTGGGGCCCCTAAACGAAAGGTTATCATTGTTTCGGGCTTATGTCTTACCATGAGACCTACGGTAATATAGTTCCTTCCATTCGAGGAAATTCGCTAAACAAATTTCAAAGGTAATTTTTATCGAACGCTAATATGTTTAGGTGCGACTTATGAGATGGACTGTTCCTACCTGGACAGGTTCTTGTGGCAGGCGTACATATGAGTTATGTTCCGCGGCTGAAGCCCCGGGCTGCGTGGGGGAAACACGAGCCGGCTCTACACTGAATATGGCTGTAACTGAATACCAGGGGGAAACCACAATGCAGACCTGATTATGTGCCTAATGCAGTAAGTTCATTTCCGCGACTCACTTCACGCATTGTGGAGATTAATAAGGTCATGATATCCCTTTTACATACGATATATGGGTATTCAGAGAATGCCATCTTCGTTATTATATTGTTCTATAAATCTTCTTGAACATGTTAAAATAGGTTAAATAGCTGAATTCAGCTTCGTGATTCTAAATGGTTCAAAAGAAGCTGGACGAAGGTACAGAATTTCATGTGTTTTTAATGATTGAATGTCAAACGCATTATTTTGTAGGCTGGTACTGGGTTGAGCCGCTTACTAAGTATCAACTCAGTAGTATAACCAACTCAATATGTATTTGTAAAATATGATCGTTTCTTCTTTAACCAAAATATTGCCTGAATATTACTCGCAACTGAAAATAATAGGCATGGCGTATAAGGAAAGAAAAAGGTAAACTAAAAAATGCATTCCCCTTACTTTGAAACGGAGTGATAAAATTTTTGGATGGACGAAAAAAGTCTTTTTGCCAGTTTGGGTGGTTGGATTAATGGATGATTCAACTTTCTAAATGTTGAGGGGGATGACTCACTGTCCTAAGAAGAAGAGGACTCTTTGATTGGAACGCTTTAAATCTTGAAAAGATAAAAAAAAAACTACGAGTAAAAACTTATTGTGTATTGTTCATTTTGATTTCTCTGAAACTTTTACCGAAAATACAACACGTCTTTAATATTTGGCCATGAATGATACCGGCGATTAAAATCAAAATTTACAGTCGCACTTACGAATGAAATGGATAAGAGTACTCGAAGGCAAGTTGGAAAATAAGAACCAAATGAATTTCTCCTTTGAAATCCATTTCAGAGGTCGGGGAGTCCCTGGCGGGAACAGACAGGACGGCCAACAGTCCCATAATTCACTGACCTCTTTCTGTCTGAGCCACCAACAACAAAAACGATACGTGTTTAACCCTTCATTCCCCGGTGCATTATGATCCTGAGCAAATAATGATTGACGGTTGTTAATTTTATAGGTTAAAAATTGTACTTAAATATTATTTACGATTCTAAAAAAAAATTTCACATTACTACTATTACTGCAATTAAAGTAATTATAAACCAAATGAATACACATCACGGTAATTATTTCGATTTAATGGAACGATGCGGGTCTGTTGTGTTTAACTACTGCTACAGAGGTGAACTATGGCCCTCGACCTGTATAATGCAATCCGGCACGTTATCGGCGTGTTATCAGTGCAGTGACTGCGGCCGTTATCTCCACGCCCCACTGCACGTTGCGAGCTCGCCGCACACGCTGACTAATTACAATAAACATAGACTGCATTAAACGCCGGTCATTTGTATTGCAAACTAATGTTAACAACTATTATTTGAGTGGAAAACCTTCCGTTAATTGAACATCCATTACGACTTAATGGACCTTATTTATTGGCGTCACGATTGCGGAATAAAGCCGTTAAAAGCAATATTGTTTATTTTATAATTGAAGAACGCTATTTTAATGAAGCGTGTAGCTTTACACGCCGTAAAAGTTATATTAAATTTCTCATTGACACTGAAGCAATCAGGTGAGATAACAATTCATAATGTACACTTAACTAAGTTATTTATGGTTTATTTTTGATAAAATGGGTTCATTTTAGCCTAGTCGAAAGTTATTAGCAATGAATATAACATTAATGTTTAATGTAAAACTAAATAAACAAAGGTACTTTGCTCAATCAACCGTTGCTATTATAAATTCACTCGATTGCACTAGAACCTTGATTTTAACTTACAATTCCTTTGGTAGTTTTTGCACTCAATTTCAGTCAGTTAAGTAATCTCAGAAAAAAACATTAATACAACAAAGATTGTAATACTAAATGAATGAATAAATGTTTTATTTCCATAAATAAATTTACAATGCATTACAATTATAACTATTTATAAATTGGAAATATTCCCCTCATAGGCATGCCCGTGCGAGGGAAATGAGTTCAGTCAGTCTTCAAGCACTGCTTACAATTAAAACAAAAAAAGCTTATCATTCATTGAAGAAATAAACAAAAAGTTAAGACCAATTCTCATTGATGACACAGACGCGCGCATGCAGACGTAATCGAAACATATAAGGAATAGAATATCTATAAGAGATACAGAGATGTAAGAGATAACTGAGACCTGGCAACTATACTAAACAGAACAGAGGAAGTGCTGGTAACAGGAGTCGGGGGCCATCGGGAGGGCGGGATTACTTGACAGTTCTCGGACCTACAGGCCGACGAGCCGGGGCGATGAGCGGCCAAGTTGCAGGTGACAAGCTCAGTGGACATCTCTGACGAGTTATGGGGCTGTCAGATCCCGGTATGCACCGTGAATATAATCTGTACATGTACTAAATCGGCGCTCTCATATAATCCCTTACAATCCAAACAAGCTATAAGTTAATACTAAGAGACTACATGATCCTGAGCCGCATCAGTGTTAAGGGCTACAGTTGATAGGCTGCAGTGTGCATACATAGCGTACGAACTGCAGATATTGCGAGTATAAATTCCCGAAACATTACATAAACTAAACATACAAAAATTAAACTTCAACTACGTAAAAATTTAGAATTTCAATAAAGAAAGCAACTTCTTCACAAGCCTGAAAGAAATCTCAGTAAATTGTTCACATTGGAAATGTTATAACAATCACGTGAGCAACCTTTAGTCCTTAAACCTAATATAAAATCATTACTCAACAAAAAAACTGACGATATTACAACTTGCCACGTTACTTATTATGAAGGATTTTGTACCTCTGTTTATACACTGAATACGTTTTTTCACGTTTATTGACCATAATATTTTAAAGTGTAACTTCACTTTTTTAGACGATTGCCTTTGAAAAGGCGCTCAAAACGTTAGATTTATGAGATAGTGGAAAGTAATATTTATGTTGATGGTATCTAGGTGGGTCTAATTAACAACAACATACAGTGTATTGTAACTTAATTGTTTCAGTGAAGTAGTGATGCGCTAAATGAGTGTTTGTAATTTC
Source organism: Flexamia atlantica (assembly GCA_035578135.1). Taxonomy (NCBI): domain Eukaryota; kingdom Metazoa; phylum Arthropoda; class Insecta; order Hemiptera; family Cicadellidae; genus Flexamia; species Flexamia atlantica. Next base: position 6,633,819 of record JAQJVK010000019.1, read on the forward strand.
CCTTACCTTATTGAAACGCTATTTGGAACATGATAATAATTGAAGAGCACAAGAGCTTTGAGATTAGCAACATCCGAACTGATAAAACAACTGCGCTCCTGGAGTTTCGGATGAACAAAGTTAATCTCAGTTGTGAACAGACTTTGCTTTAGATATGAACGGTTCACAAATGTTCACAGGGAAGTTTGCTCCAGCCTCGTGTCAACTTGTGTGTTTGACATCAACCGAGTCTCGAGTTGTCGAGTTCATCAACACTTCTCTCTTCATAAAGAAAATCTGAATAAGCTATTAACTTTTCGGTCTGCTTATTTACTATGCTATGCTAGTGTAATCGTAACGAATGGATATCAGCCGATTCAGTGTTGGAGATATTTTAAGGAATATTTAGATAAACTGATGACACAACCTTTAGTATATTCTGTTAGAACAAGTTTCTTTAAAACAGGAAAAAATTGAATGTTCAAATTAACATGTAATTAATGATTAAATGGTAACAATTAGTACAATTTTCAATTTACCTTAGAACATCCATGTCAAAATAAACTTTACTATGTGAGGGGGCTCAAATACAAAACATGCCTGAACTAATCAGGCAGTATATATATATATTTTTACGAGGATGTGGCTCATTATGACCAGTAGCATTTTAGACTACTTATGAGAAGGCGGTATTATTTTTTTTTGTCATACCAAGTGTCTCACCTAAAGTGATCCAATAGCTAACTTTTTCATTATAAATGCGATAAAGAACTTCTTACGGAGGACTTTCCTTTATTTTTAACGCTGCTTTTTGGAGTCACTTCAAAATTTAAAAATTTGGCCGCCATTTTCCAATATGACGAACAACTTTTATTTTTTTTATGGAACACCCTATATTTTATGGCGTTTTTTATTCCTACGCTTAATTTTTGAAACTTCTTATTCTTTCCATTTTTTTTCCTAAACCCAATGGTTAAGGAGGTATGAGCAGTTAAAGATTGATTTTCCCCCTTTAAAATGCATTGGGATATTGTTGGTAGTGTGTATTTTGAAAACGGCTGGGTTTAAATAAAAAATACCAAAGAATAAAAATGCCTAAAATGTGAGTTTAGTGAGATTTAATCCCAAATTAATTTTTAGTCTGGATTCGCTCGTGGAAATTTGTTATTTTGGATATGATTTTACTCCATAAAGAATTCATGGGACGGTACAGTTAAATGGGCACATTGCATTTTAAATGGGCAAAAACCAAACTTTGACTACTCTTATTTCCTGAACCACAGTTTACCAAAAAATGTGACAGAATAAAAAGTTCCTAAAATTAAGCGTAGAATTCAAAAACGCCTTAATACACGGTTTTCGAAAAAACGTTGTCTGCCAAATTGGAAAATGGCGGCCATATTTTTAAATTATTGCGAAGTGACTCCAAAAATGAGCTTTAAAAATAAAAGGAAGTCCACCATAAAAAGTTCTTTGTCAGATTTATGGTAAAAGAGTTAGCTATTGGTTCACTTTAGGCACAGAGAAGTATGCTTTAGGTGAGACACCCAGTATATGTTGCCAGAATGATGTTTTATATCGAACCGTGGACCTCGCGACGATTCAACACGTAACTGCAACCAAAGTTAAAGTTTTGGCAACCCAACTGATTCTTAGAAGCGAATCGTTTACCAGGAATATTATCCAAAGTCCTTCGCACAAAAGACTCGGAAAAAACCCGTAACACAAGAAAACGCCTACGATGAAAGTCGAATGGAGCGTGACGCGGTCTTACAGCGGCCCTCACAAATGACCCTTGCTTGCTCTTGTCAGAAGTGACAATATTTTGTGTGAAAGCGGCTTTACGACGGGACTGCCCCAACACGTGTTGGCGACGGAGGGTTGGAGGGGAGGGGTTGACATCTGGCAGACCCCAGTTCGGGGAAGCCGCCCCGCACTCAACATTCAAATTGGTGGGGCTGTAACGGAAATTCTGAGACCCATTTTTCAACTCCCTATAATAAATTGGATAATTTTATAAGCATTGAATTTCACTAAAAGGTATCTTTCTTTTTCTATGTTCCAATACTCAAGTGAAACGATTTATAATGTCATATCCAGGCATAACATGAACATATGACAAGTTCAGTTCGTTGTATAGTAAACTTCAAGATTAGATTCGCCCCACCGAAACAGGTAGATGGGCCGTCCTAATCTCCTGTAGACTGTTGACAAACAATGCCTTTGTTAGGGGCGGCCACTCAGGAGCGTGAGGGTATCCGCGTGCATTCCACGTGCATTGATATAGTTATATCTTTCTGAAAACACTCGCCAAAAGCAGTAGCTGTGATGCCAGTACCTGGAAGGGAGTAGCGGGCGGATGCCGGGAGTCCCAGTGACCACCCCTATACAACAAAGGAAGAAAGGCGTTGTTTGTCAACAGGAGATTAGGACAGCCCGTCTACCTGTTTCGGGGGGCGAATCTAATCTTGAAGTTTACTTTACACCGGGTTTCAAAATAGAACAGAATACATTGAGAAACGTGATAATTGCGAGAACGTTAACGGATGTTTATGATAGGCAAATTTTCACCTCCTGGAAAAATTTACGTGCACTGAACCACTCAGTCTGCACCACCATTGGCAAGTAAGTACAGTACTGCAACTATTAGATTTACAGCAATTGGGGCACAGTGAAGTTGTTCCCATGACATGTTGTAACTTTTCATTATACGAGAAGAGTAGGCTCTTCCTGTAAACATTTACGAAAATAATAACTATTTGTTGTTAAAGAAATTAATTCCGTTGCATGGTTGCTGATTTCCCTTGGGTGTTCAAATGAAAATTATACTTAGACTTGGGTAATGGGCTGATTTACTCAATGATTTTCGCTTACGTGTTCGTTGTGAGTTCGCTGTTCATGTAAATAATGTACATACATTCACATGGAATACGGCATTTACATGTGTATTCATGTGGAACACATGGCTTACTAAAAATAAATTTGGATGAATGAAATTTTACGCCAACTTTGGGGCCTTTTCTCTTGTATGCCTCCCGGTTGTTGGACGTTTCAGCAGATATGTTTACTAAGCAATTACCAGAGCCGATTGATCAGCTACTACTGTGGATGTGGAGGGAGCCCGTGTGGCGAGCCGCCGTATCACCGCATCGCCCCGCCCTCTGAGCAAACAACATTACGATTCCATTCCACCGTTCCCCCCTCCTGGCGGCAAACTTCCTCTTTTATCTGCGACATGGCCAGATTGATTAAACGGCCGATTGTTGTAAACTTTGATTTACATTACATTCTCTAAAGTTTGCTTAGAAACATCTAGAGCAGTTTTGCTCTCAAGGCTTATTAACATGACATACTTTATAAAATACACGGCAAATATTATAGGCGCTTGGTGCTGTTTTCCCCATTATGCAATTCTTAGTAAACATTATGAATAAATGCCGGTTAAAAGTGCTTAATTAGCAGACAAATTTTCAGATCCATGCTTTATAAGCAAACAATGTAAAGGGTTTTCAAGGAACTCTAAGGTAAGGGATCACTCTTTACATTCTGGCAAGTAATAAGGTTTTTTACTAGCTATTTTACTTTATAAGTGTTTGGGTTTGTGAAATTCAAATGAATATTAATAAAACTCTTGACTGGGTTTAAGTGCCACAGAAAAATTACATTCCTTGGGCAGAAAAATAAAGTTTTTCTAGCTGCTTGTTTGTTTTACTGCTATAAAACTTATTAGAGTTGTACAAAAAAATATATACCAATGCCCTGAAAATAACTTTTCAATTCAAATAATATTTGGTTGTATTATCTAAACGAAACCGTTAAACCGTTTTATCCCATTGACTTCCTTTGAAACGGTATACAAAATGCACTCAACTAAAAAATGTAAAAAAATCAAAGGAAAAACATTATTAAGGTATATTCTGGCTTAATGAGGACTATGGGCTTGCCCGATTGTTTTAAAGAATGGACGCCGATTCTGGCTGGGTTGGATCGGGTAATCGAACAGAATTCCAAGTTTTCTTAAGACTTCGGAGACGTTGCAGTTCTGTCTTCAGAACTTGTGCTTGGAGCTAAACGCCAACTGGAATTTGGAGACCTGCAAGATCTCTTACAACTCAACCATTTGAACCTCCTTCAGACGACATCAAGGTAGGTTCAGTTGACAATGACTCCTTTAACCAGAAGACAGGAAATAGCAAACAGAAACCCATCAAGGTAGCATGGATTTTTTTTCAGAAAGAGTGTAATTTTCTGTCAAATATTCGTTGATGATCAGCTGAGGGTTGAGTGCTGAGTACCGAGTAGACGTGCGGTGGGTGGAGGGGCAGAACATGCAGAAGCCCCGCTCGACGGCTCGACCTCCCGTGTCTCGGCTGAATGCGGCGTAATTGTCAGCCGAACCGCCACAAGCCTCTTCATCATGTCGATCTGATTAAATCAGACTATATTATGAGGCTTGATTCCGCCGGGTGAAATCCTGCATGATAAGTATAAGCCAAGATTAAAACAGAATGTAATTTGACTTATCTTTACAAAAGAAAAATCGTTTTCAGCGTATTTGAATTAGATCTTGAATAAGTCTCACAAACAGTTTCATTCCATAATGATTGTCTTTTCTTTGAAAACAAAAGATAAGTCTGAATAAACTATTGGAAAAGTTGTTAACTGGCATTATTTTACTACCTTACTCAAGCTTTTCAAGTTAATCATCCAACGAAGCTTTGTTAAGTTGGTGTCTATTTGATGGCTTAGGTATATAGAAATATTTTGCCAAATAATTTTCTGAGTTCGAATTCCACACGAACACTACGTTAAAGAACGCTACTTTCCACGGTACATTAGAGCTTTTATTGAAGTTAGTGAGCCGTACTCGGTTATAGTGTGGAAAATACGGTCACACCCTTGACTTTGAATCTTAATTATTTATAGTCAAAGGTCACGCTTAATAAAAAAGGGTGATACAAATAGGCACCTCTTTAAATAACCTCCGCTTTTATTATATTTTGTAGTTTAACGGTTAATTACAAAATTTAAATTCAAGAATTCCATATATAACACAATGTTATAAAAAATAAATCGGCAGAGCAATATAATTTTCAATCTATTGGATATTGGAAATCTGTTTGGTTCAAATTTTACTTAAAGTATTAACATGGCTACGAAATACAGAAGACCACAGGCCCAAGAGCGAGGATGAACTCTCATGTGACGAGGTGATGATGATGAACTGGACTCGGGCTCGAGATTGGATTTATTATTCAGAGTCCGTGTGAAGCATGTGTTTACTGTGGAGAAGCTCTGATGTGAAGGTTAACATGAACGAAAGATCCAGAAATAACTCGTTAGTTTTGGAAACCACGTCGGTATGTCTACATTAATTAGTTTCCACTAGGAAACTTGATTGATTGATTTTATTTCTTGGGTAGAATAGTTTTAATTACACGTGTCCTTCAAAAGTTACATATCAATATATAGTAAGTTAAATTTTCATAGGAAACGCTGCTGGAATTTCACACAAAATTAGTTAGAGTTACAACAATTTGAATTAGATTTTCAGGGCATCGGCAAAGGGTGTTTCTTAATTACACCAATTTTAACGAGTATTGTGATTTTGATTGTGAAGGTTTGTTGTCGGTGTAAGGTGTGAATGGTGGCTTATTTAAAAAAATAAAATAAATAATAATAAATTTTGTTAAATAATAATATTATTGGTTTAAGCTGCTAATTTAATTCAGACAATAAACTAATCACACTTTTTATCATTACCAACACAACTAATGACATCTGCATTGTTTTTTGTTGAATGAAGGAAAAGTTTTAGAAGATTCAAAACTATTATTTATGATTACTACTATTATTGCGTTGGATAAAGTTTTACAGCGTCGTAGAGATACTGGGATGAAATGAAATCAAATATCTTTAGACGGTAATAATGAACGTAATATTTCATTGGAGCGCTCAGCAGCTGACATTTACGAAATCAATTAAATTTCCACCCAGGCTCATCCTGGATGCTTTATCTTACTTAATTTAAGGAAGATTTTTTTCAGAGAGAACTTATAGCCCGGTCAAATTGTAAAATAAAAGAGGTGAAAATGGCAAACGGTCCGGGATGTCAGGATTTTGGATACGTTGTTAGGGCTAAATAGACGAGTAAAACACCAAGGACTTTGCTTTTTCTCATAGAATCCCCTAAATTTCAAGGCGGTTTTGGATTTTAGCTTAATTTTGTGTTTTTGTGGACATTAAATACTTCAAGAACTACTAGACCTACAAAAAAAGTGCCAAATTTGTAAACAATTTTATTCTCTTTATTTTGCTAACTACACATTTTTTCCTTCAATGGCTAAAAATGTGTATATTTGTGGCAAAAATAAAAAAGTGCATGATTTTTAGCATTTTTTGGCTGTTGAGCTCACTTACACAATGGTCACCCGGGAACTTCCGACAAAGTCTGAGTGCTACAAGGCTCCCGTTTTGGCAAACTTGGCATTTCACTCTTCTATTTGGTCCTAACAACATATCTAAAATCCAGACATTTCCACCATGATTTACATCTTGACTGGACTATTACGGTCATTGAAAATCTCATAGTAGGCTACTGTATTAGGCAACTCATATTAGGGCACGTCATAGGCTCCTAAATATTGGAACTTAGCTGTTCACCCCCTTAAGGTGGCCATTCACGTACGTGCTTTGCACGCCGTGCATTGCTCGCCGTGCAACGTCTTAACGTTGGTCTTATGAGACGTGCCGCGCACGTCGAAGCCCACAAACGTACGGCATGGTGGCATGGTGCATAAGACCAATGTTGTAGAACTGCATGGCGTGCAAGGCACGTACGTGAATGGTCGCCTTTACAGTTCCAGTTACCTTACTTAGTTATACTTGAACAAGTTGAACCATATCAATGAGGAAACAACTTTATGTTTTCATCATGGTTATGAGGTAGTACATTAATTGCCTAGTATAAATAAAATCTACATTTAATTACTGGAATATTTTAGGAGATTTCAGGTAAATGTGAATGAGTTGACAATTGCTGGCGGAGATTATAAAGAATTCCATCGACAGTTATTGTTATGCTGTATGACTTGAAACACTTTATGAACAACAAATTTGCGAAACGGAGTCTGAACTGAGCAGGGGCGTACCCAGGGGGGGGATGTCGGGATATATCCCCCCCCCCGAAACTTTTGGGGATTTTGGGAACATTTTGGGAAGATTAAATCTCGTTCATAATGAATGTGGTGGCATCACTAAACTTGCCGTAAAACAGGGAACACTATTAATAAATTACTCACTATAAGGTTTTCAAATAGTTAAATTCTATACTATTTTAAATATGATTCGGGGATTATATTATATTGGATTAAGGTATTTTTACCTATTGTTGTTAGCGGGAGTAGGCCAATATTAGAACATCAGGCAAACAAAAACTCCTGATAAAAACAGTGGCCACTAATGGTGTCCGCGATATTGCCGCCATTGCCATCGTCGTCAGTTCTGGCAGAAGACTCGTCATATATTACTTGAAATCATCACATGGTGAAAAATCACGATGTTAAAATGTGGCGTACGAATATTGACGTCTTTTCACGACCGTGTACACTGTTCGGCTGTCGGACGATCTCGTAGCTGCATCGCGGCAGACGAATCCCGTCTGCCTACGTTGGCGTTGGTGAAAACCAAGCCTCGCCATTAAATCAGGGCAGATTTGTGATTAATCTGTCAAATTTCAAAGATCGAACTCTGTCAGATTTCGGAGATCTAACTTTTCCGGTGGTTTCCGCTATTCGACGTTCGACGTACCATCATGTGATTATTATTAGCCTGATGCTTGCGTGTACATCAAAGCTTTGCTATTGAGGTCTTGGATATGAGAAACACTAGACAAGTGAGAAAACCTGAATTTTCTATTTCTATTCATCAACCTTTTGGATAATCTAGGATCCCGTTACTTCAGGTTCGGGAGGTCCGAGGCATGTAATAAATGAGAATGTGAGATATAGTTTTTACTTTGAAATTCAATAGAAAAAATCTTTTTTACCAAGGTTAAAAACGTGTAATTTTTTAATTACTTTCTCATCTATCGTTTAGTGTTATTAGGCCTGCTGTATAAATATGTGATTTATTTTATTTTGTAAAAAATATTTTGCAAGAATTCCAATGTGATCGAAAATTTTCAGAATCTAATCTGTGAGCAGCCTCAAATTAGTTAAAATTTTGGGAGTTATTCTGTTTGTTGTTATACCTCTAGATTGCCTAAAAACGTGAATATACAGTTGTAATTTATTAAAAATCCTTTTTTTTAAATAATTTATTACTTATAAAGACTTAAGTTGTCATATCTTATTCAAATTGAATGAAAAATGTCAAAATAGTATACCTTTCCGACATTTTAGACTGGAAAACAAATTTTATACATTGTGTTTCCATCAGAATAAGGAATGCTAGCAATCGGTTCGCAGAGGTGGTGTTCATGGGCAGAATGCAAGTAAGACTTATTTCGTCCATCCGTTTTAATCCGCGATCCAGACGAAGAACGAGACGTAGACTCACCATTAGTCTGGAGATAAATCGGATGTATTTTTCATCTCTACATGTCTTGGGGAGCTTTGTAGGCCGCTCGCCGGCGAACGTGAGAGACTCACTTTTCATTTGGAGCGAAGGCCGCTCTAAAATAATGCTTGTTACGCCTTACGAGCTGTTACTTCGATCGATCACGTTAATCGAGAGATTTAAGGCGTTGGGCTAAATAATGGTCAGCGTCTTACCTGGGGATCAAATGTCTAAACTACCAATGTAGCCTACAAATAGGTTTGAACTAAAAAGAATAAGGTGTACGAATATTACATTCAGTTAAACTCCTTATTTTGACGTAATTTAATCAACAAATTAATGAGGTTTTACAAAAACCTAACGAGAATACTGTAAATACAGGGTTATTACAAAAGATGTTCATGATTTAAAGCATACATAAAATATAGTTTTATAAGTCAAACCAAGAAACCAAATGGTAAACATTTAAGAAAAACTCAAAAAAAATTTGTCACAGGTGCTCAGAACTATAAATGTTCGATTTGCGAACCTCTTGTGACACGACACATGTCAGTTCTGTACTCAAACTCTTGCCATACTTTGATCAGAGTGTCTTGATCGATTGTTTCAATGGCGTTGATAATCCGTTGCTGGACCTCAGGTATGCTCTCTGGTAGCGGTGGGTTTTACCACAAGAAAAAAATCACAGGGGGTGATGTCCGGAGATCTTGGAGAGTTCAGGAGAGCGTCATCATTCGGCCCAGCGCGCCCGATCCACCTCTCAGGCAGCATATTGTTCAGTTCAGCCCTATCCAAGTGGTACAGTTCGTGCCAGAAAGGAAAAGAGAGTGTCGGACCGGTCCAGGTAGGCCCGGGCAGCCCTAATCCACTGTTGTCACAACACCTATTGTCGTGAGGCCGGCCGGCAAGTTATTTCTTGAGTAATTCCTGGTATAAGGAATTTCGAAGCGGCCCGCAGTCAATGACTCAGGCGTGGGGGCTGCCCACCCCCGTCGCCGGCCGGCCTCACAACAATAGGTGTTGTGACAACAGCGGATTAGGGCTGCCCGGGCCTACCTGGACCGGTCCGACACTCTCTTTTCCTTTCTGGCACGAACTGTAATGTGGAGGTGCACCATTCAATTATGCAGGATAAAATAAAAATGGTTACTAGGAGGATCTTCATTAAACCTGGTCCTAAAGTGTCGTTGCACACTAATAACTGATTGGTTAATGTGATAATCCAACACACAAAAAGCTTTAGTCCTCAAATTCAGCCATTACACAACTCTTACTTACAACAATTGTCTTAACAAATAGCTGATACGCTCCCAAACCAATGTAAATAAAACATTTGGAGTTTTTCTTTCCAATGGTACCAACTGAAATAGTCTTAAGACAAATTTACCCAGTAATATTTATAATCGAAATCAGGAACATCATTTGTAATAACCCTGTATTAACACAAAATACTTTGAATAGGCAGTGTAAACACGAAACCTTTCTGAAATTGTAATCGTTACAATGTACACTGGTATATTACATTACTGTTATATAAATTAAATTGATTGTTTTAGCTGTCAACATAATTAGCCATCAATGGCCCATGTTTAGGCGACAATTTATGAATTCATACCACTAGAGATTGAACATTTATTGTTCTGTATTATTAGGATGTAATAATTACCAACCCTTTACGCTTACCTCTATTTTACTAAATAAAAATTTAAAACTCCGAGTTTCTAACGCGGAATTAAAACAAATCATTAATATGATAATAATGCAATTTTATATTCTAATGCATCGTATGCCAATAAAAAACACACTGATTGTGTGGTTTTTATGAATCGATTACAATCAAACCTCATCATCCGGATGACAATTTAATGTACCACTTCTTCTGGCGTGACTGGGGACAGTTATTGTTCCTCAATCATTGATGAGGTGAAGTGTACCGAGGCGATGGCAGCGAGCGACAGTGATTCAGCAACGGGAGGTGAGCAACAGCAGTTCCACAGTTTGTTCCGAGAGTATTTCATCTTGGTCTAAAACGAAACCGTTTGACGACTAGAAGATAAAGTGGTTGTCTTGAGTTCAACACAATAAACATTTTCATCGCCGGTAATGAAAAATGTTGTTTTTTTCATAAACACGTTTTTGCAACGAATTACGTTTAACTTAACGTATTCATATTTTTTATAAGTTACTTAATACTTTAACTTTACTAAAATAGAAATTTCATAGAGTTGTGCTGGATAATTTTGGCTGCCTAAGCCACTGCCCATTCGAGGTCATCTGAATAAAAACAAAAACGTTTACGGACAATATATATTGTACCACTGTTGCTCATAATTAGATTGGTGTGAAGTGTGAAGTTTCTCCCTTTTAATTAGTAATATTTAGTTTAAAGCTAAAAATAAAATCTATATTACTAATTCTGTAAGCGATTTTTTAAAATCAAAATTTTGAGAGTTTGGCAGCTCGCAGGATGATGGGAGAGGGCTCAAATTAAAGGTGTTGGTCCCAGGGGGACGGGAAAAATATCAGATTATGTCCAAATCTACCAGAAAATGAGAAATAACGAAAAATATCTTCCATTTAAAATGCATTGGGATTGTAAAACGTCTGCTTTGTTTACATTAAACATGTGGTTCTAATGCTTGATTCAATGCCATAAGGTATATGATGACATGTGGGATTTATCTCAAAATGCAGCTAACTATGCACGTTCAATGTACTATAACAAAAATATTTTAAATTTAAGATTTTCTGATTTTATAATAATTAAGGGTTTAAGTTTTTTCATAGTTTAAAATTACGAAAAGTTAAGTACGTTTGTTTAGTTTATGTTATAATGATGCAGATTTAATACCAAATGATCTATATATATAATTACGCAAGGGAAATTTGTGCGCCGAAATTGTGGGCGTTTGGAAATGTCGTAGGATGATGGGAGGGGGCTGAAATCGAAGGTCTCCATCACAAGGACTCGGGGAAAATACTGAAATTGATTTAAGTTTACTATAAAATGAGAAATAACGTAAAATCGCTGTAATTTAAAAACCATTGTGATGTAAAAAGGTCTGCTTTGTTTACTTAAAACCAAATGCTAGATATATTCAAAATTTTGTGGATCCAAAAGCCTATTAACTAAGAAGGTATTTTGTACTATAGTAAAGGATTATGCTTAGGGGATATTAGCCCCTTCAAGCCTCTAGTATCGTTTATGTACGTAATAGTATACATTTTCATACCTTGCGGTGAATATCATTTGATATTCAAGTTCAAGTTCATTTAATCAAGTTGAAAGAAAGTGAAATTATATAAGCTTATGATATGTATATTCCAAATGAATATTCAACATTTCCAACTTTTATAAAAGCCGATTCCTTACACTTTTTAGGAAAGAAGGACGTTTAAACATTAATATACGCTATAAATATTTGGTTATTTTTATTTAATGGCATGTATATTGCTCAAACCTTACTAAGTATTCTGTTTTTGCTATCGATTGGTCATAAACATAATTGACTTAAGGATAGGAATGACTCCGTAGGATGTAGGTAGTTTTAAGGTCATCTCTATGTTCGGAGCCTTTACGTAGGAAATATTTTTAAACCTGGATTATAGCAAAGTAAAGTGGATTACAAACTGAACTAAAGATGAGAAATTTACATCAAACATTTAACAATATCTTACTGACTCATAAGGCTCTGTAGTGATAAATAATCTTTGACAAAGTAAAATTCTACGAATTAAATATAAAAAAAACCTACAAGATATTAACATTTATAAAGATATAATGCCAATTAATATAAAAATATATGTATACAGAATATTTGGGACAGAAATCTAGGCAACTAAGTCCGAGCAAAACAAAATTACGCAAATTACTTACATAGCTCCTTTTTCCGAACAAATTATATTCTGAAAACAAAAATAATACTTTAGTAAGACATAAAATTTAAAAACAAATTCAAGGTGAATATGTAAAAGAGGCATGCAATACATTAGTATAAACCTTGGTTTGACATTATAACAGTAAATAACAGTAAACAAGCACAAACTTTAACTGTTTTATTTTACTGGTATTACACAATTTATTTTACAACTGTTTTATTTTACTGGTATAAACAATTTATTTTACTGGTACCCATTAACTTCTTATATGAACTTGATCTCGATTAGATTTACGTTATCTTAAATTTATTTATTTGTAATTTGCCCAAATTGAACAAATTTTAAAGTAATAAACTGAATTCCAAAAACCGTATTATTTTAAAATTGTTGTTTTATATCGTATACTTCAGACACATCGTGCAGACACCCGAAACACGCTGAGTTATATCAACACGAATAATTCTTTAGACCCACGAGACAAAGGCAGCGGAATGAACTGGCGGATCTTATAATTTAAACAAAACCACCCAAGCTGAGTGAATTCACCCCTTGCTCTTGACCCTTACAAGTACGGGGAGGACCCTTAATGTATGTATCACGCTGAACAAGCACCCTTGCTTGCCCTTCAAAAACTAAGGGATCCCACCACGGTTTGTGCACGGGCCGCTTCACTAAAGAGTGAAGTTGGTAACTGAAGGATATGATTCTCAAACGTACATGCATCTGTGCATTTATATGTAATTCCAATATTGTTATTTGTTGTATTTGTGACTTATTCTGAGATTAATTGTAAAAAGAAAGTCTTGACGCTATACGTGATAACCAGAATTTATAATTCATTACCACGGTATAATATACTCAAACTATTACTTACGTAAAGCCTGTAGATATCACACATTAATTCCTATATCACTAATTTATTGTGCTGGACATGTTTCGAAGGATTGACCCCTCATCTTCAGCAGCACTCTTCAAATTAATCATACAATTTGTACTTGTCTTGATGTCTTAAAAACTTAAAAAAGAGAGTCACATTCACTATAAAGTACATACACGTAACACAAACGAACATTTATTACAATTAAATCGCCGACGTCGGGACATATAAAATCAAATCACTCACGGCCGGTTGTCCTGATTTAATTGTAATAAATGTTCGTTTGTGTTACGTGTATGTACTTTATAGTGAATGTGACTCTCTTTTTTAAGTTTTTAAGACATCAAGACAAGTACAAATTGTATGATTAATTTGAAGAGTGCTGCTGAAGATGAGGGGTCAATCCTTCGAAACATGTCCAGCACAATAAATTAGTGATATAGGAATTAATGTGTGATATCTACAGGCTTTACGTAAGTAATAGTTTGAGTATATTTAAAAGGTATCACGGCTGTTTGAATGTTAATCACGGTATAATGCTTGAATAGGCTAAACAGAAAATAATTGAAAGATAGATACTCGTTGGATCTAACTTAAGGGAAAATATACAGTAGGGTAACTAGAAATATGCCAGTACTATAAAATATGCAGTTGTAAAAAGGCATCACTACAATAAAATACACACAATCGCTTAAAAAAACCTTGACGAAATCAAAATGGAGCGCTTCCGCAGTGAGTGATTGTGTATTATAGTACGGTTCAACAAGGAATACACACTATGAATTTTAAACACCACTTGATGGGAAGTATTGAACTAGACTGTACCTCCTCTACATTTGCATGCATAGTCTGCTGTCACAGAATTAATTCAGCTCATGGTAACAATAAAACTAATTGATAAAACTAGCGTAAAACCAGTATTATCTCTGGGAGGAAACCTTCTGTCCTACAAAAAATTAGTTTTAATTAAAGAACATTTGAAAGGATGATAAATATTTTACAGAAATATTTTTTTTCTGATGATATACAGAATCAAGCTTTAATACCTACTTTATTACGACAAATTTTAAACTAGGACTGAAATTCGTCTTCCTTCAAGCTATTTGAAGCAATTCTCACAACCATCCTTTCCAATAAATTTAGTCAAATAATTAATTCTTTGCAATAATATTTACGAACAATCTTAGCAATAATCATTCCTGTAATAATATAAACATCGCAACTATATTAAACACTTTTAACGACTAGAAGTATATGAAATCAAGGTAATAATCTAATATATATACAACCGCTGGTGTAACTCAGGTATACGAACTGTTTTCCACTTCCCGATGACCTGCAGACTTGAAATTTTGCACGCACTTCCCTTATTGCCTGAACATATGAAGAAAATTATCAGAACTCGCAATTTTTAATTTTAACCCCCTCAAAAAAATTAATAAAAAATCGCTAAAAAAGCTTTTTGAAATAAAGTTATTTGGAGCTCTAGTGGCCGAACGGATGGTCCTATCGAAAAACAGACGGCACCATGTGCTACGGATTTTTCACGATCTACAACTTTGGTCCTGTGACTTTTTGCCCTATCTCGTCCCCTTCACCCTTAGATAGCTCTAGAATTTGAAATTTTTGAAGATTTCCCTTGTTTTTCCAGCTCTAGTTGTCTTCATATTAAATGTAGAGGCCTGAAATGTCCTACACATCATCTCTACAGCATTATATGTTACAAATCACCAATAAAATAACTAGTTCTTAGCATGAAAATGCATATAAAGTTAAAAATCTTCGAAATTTTCCTATGTTTCCAATTTTGATTCTTTAATCCAGCCATATAGGTTCTCGCTAATCTTCCTTACCATCTTATAGTAGAATCTATAACTTCTGAATCTTCGAACTAAGTCGGTAATACAGTATTAGCAGTTTAGCAATATAGGCATTGTTAAATTAAATACTTTATTATTATACTTTTTGAATTATCCTGCTAAATTTGTATAAAATATATAACCGAAATAATCTAGAACCACAATTCTTTTCATTCTTGCCTTAAAGTGTAGTTTATTCTTATGGAGCTTGCTAAAACATGTCAAATCTCGCTATGTTGGATCCATAGATAAAGAAAATGACGACGGCATGGATGTCGACATACAATTGTTGAACCAAGCTACATGCAACGGTGTTCCTGACCATGTCCTGCGTCTCACAATCGGCTCTGCCTGTCTTGTCATGAGAAACTTAAACATCGACTGCGGACTCGTAAACGGTACTAAAGTCATTGTGACAGCGATCAGTCCCCGCCTGATCACGGTCAGACTTCCTGGACAAATGGAACCTATTTGTATTCCTAGAATATCTTTTACGTTCCCATTTGTCGAGGGTTCGCCACTTCGTGTCCGCCGTCTCCAGTTTCCTCTCATGCTCGCGTATTCCATGACCGGGCATAAGAGTCAAGGCCAGACAATAGATCGTGTTGGTGTAGACCTCCGCACTGACTGTTTCACACACGGTCAGTTGTACGTGTTGCTGAGCAGAGTAAGACACCCCCGACGATATAATTGTTCTTGTCCGCCCTGACAGAGTCGTAGGAGAAGTTGCTTATACTAAAAATGTAATATTTGAACAACTTCTTCATTAAAACCTATTCTTGACATTAGCAGTAGGCTAGGAGATCTGCTTTATCAAAACTCCTCGTTGGAACTGACATTTTTGGCAGTACGATCAGGGGGTCTGCCTTAACAAAAGTCCCCGTTGATGTAAATAGTTTGTAATTACTTTTATTTCTGTAGTTGTTAGTTATGGCAGAGGCTAGGGGGCCTGCCTTACCAAACTCCCCATTATATATTAACATTTTTAGGTTATACAGCAGAGGCAAGGAGACCTGCTTGAAAAAACTCTCCGGTGTGATACACATTGTTCTTTTGACACTTGCATCGAGGCAGAGGCAAGGGGGCCTGCCTTCAAACAAACTCCCCAATGTTTTAATACAACCTTCCTATTATTATGTTTGTTTCTACTTTTATAGTGTTGTAAATATATGTTTCCTATATTTCTCGGCCTCCCCGTGGCGGAACTGGATACGTCTAGCTACGTCTCACGAAGCTAGGCAAACCAACAGGGAAACGCAATATAGACGAATAATCAACTGAAAATAATTGCGTAAAACATTTCAATTTTAAAATTTTAATTTGTTGAGTTCTTCTTATCTCATTAACCAACAACATAAAATGCAAAAAATACACACTTCGGTAACAAAATTTATGACTAATTTAATTTTCGTTATTTCTTAATATACAATTTATTTGAACATCGTCAAAACACAATCACTATTAACTATCTGCAAATCTACCCTGCAATATAAGAAACCTATTAAAATATAAAATAAAGTTACGCATTCATGTAATTACAATTTACTATTATCAAACTTCAATCATCCAAAAAAAAGGATTTTTGTAATAATCTGGAACACATTTCAACTCTTAACTTTCACGCCATTCTGTAACGATGATTTGCCATATTCTTTTTCTTCAAACACGTTTTTGCTAGCAAAAGTCGATAGAAATGACAAGTTTCCGAGCCCCTTGTGATTAAGTTAGCCTAAAGAGGGCTAGGCCTGTAATTTATGATCAATTCTAATACCTCATTTCTCAAAATCCCCTATATTTATTTAATCATTTAATGTTTGTAAACTGAGTTGTAACTGCTGTAATTACTTAACATTTAATAGACACCATTATTTTCTTATATAGTATTCATACAGGTTCATTTCCGCAAATATATCTTTATGCTACTAATGCCATCAATTTTAAATTATGACGACTGAACACAAAATACTCATATATCTACTTTCAACGTTAATTTTACTTCAGACTTACTATCTGAAAAATAAATGTTATCAACCACTTACAACGCAATGACAATATTAAAACAAATTTTTAAAGACAAATTTAAACCTCTTTCAACCCCTAACTTCGGCCAATACATGAATCAAATTAAGCACTTTTCAGTTGTATGAAAATGTCATTTCCTACTTTTTCCTTACCCCGTGGCCCCACCGATTCCTTTTTCCCCTTCAATTAATCAACCCCCAAACTAACAACTCACTCCCCACCAACTACCCCACCTTGGAACACGATCGAAAATACCTTGTACGAAGATTTTTTTACCTAATTTTTTTGTGATTCATCTATACCCAACCCCTTCCAAAAATGGATACAACATCGGGGGCCTGGGGGCGGAGCCCCCAGCGAGCCGTAAGGCGAGTCTAATATATATACAACCGCTGGTGTAACTCAGGTATACGAACTGTTTCCCACTTCCCGATGACCTACAAACTTGAAATTTTGCACGCACTTCCCTTATTGCCTGAACATATGGGGAAAATTATCAGAACTCACAATTTTTAATTTTAACCCCCTCAAAAAAATTATAAATAAATCGCTAAAAAAGCTTTTTGAAATAAAGTTATTTGGAGCTCTAGTGGCCGAACGGATGGTCCTATCGAAAAACAGACTGCACCATGTGCTACGGATTTTTCACGATCTACAACTTTGGTCCTATGACTTTTTGCCCTATCTCGTCCCCTTCACCCTTAGATAGCTCTAGAATTTGAAATGTTTGAAGATTTCCCTTCGTTTTTCCAGCTCTAGTTGGATTGATATTAAATGTAGAGGCCTGAAATGTCCTACACATCATCTATACAGCATATATGTTACAAATCACCAATAAAATAACTAGTTCTTAGCATAAAAAGGCATATAAAGTTAAAAATCTTCGAAATTTTCCTATGTCTCCAATTTTGATTCTTTAATCCAGCCATATAGGTTCTCGCTAATCTTCCTTACCATCAAACTGTATCTCATAGTAGAATCTATAACTTCTGAATCTTCGAACTAAGTCGGTAATGCAGTATTAGCAGTTTAGCAATATAGGCATTGATAAATTAAATACTTTATTATTATACTTTTTGAATTATCCTGCTATATTTTTATAAAATATATAACCGAAATAATCTAGAACCACAATTCTTTTCATTCTTGCCTTAAAGTGTAGATTATTCTTATGGAGCTTACTAAAACATGTCAAATCTTGCTATGTTGGATTGAATATGTTGTTTTGCATTTGAAATTCGCCGAGTATGCAGGTCTGCTGCAACGGGTGCGTTTCGAAATCGAATAGATCAATGTCCTTACTACCTGATTTAAAAATGTAGGCTTGTATAAACCCTGAAAAAACAGGCAAGACGTTCAGCGGTACTCGCAGCGTAATCCTGACGCCTCCCTTGAGAGGGTTAAGATTTTTCGTTTGAAAAACCCGAAACTCTCTGAAGTTAAGCATTTGCCAAATTCGCTTCGCTACCTTCGTGTCCTACTTATGTTTGTTCCTTGTCGTGGTTATCTCGATCTTCTGTCACTTGGTGGACCCAACTGTCCGCACATTCCAGGAACTCACGGATACTCGGTTTGGTCGAAGACGAAGATGAGTACGACTACGCGTTGCAAGATGCTGCGCAATTCATGACAGGCCCGAGACTCCGCTCTTTCTTTGTTCTCCTTTGTAACATGGGTCCTGGAGCAATATTGTGGGACATGTTCAGAGACCTCGTTTTCGAGGATCACATTGAAAGAAATCCCCATGATCCAGAGCTGGCCTACCATCTTGCCCTCGTCGAAATTTATCGTAGTTTACGCCGTCAGGGTTCCTGTTTATCCAATCAGGTCTCCCTGATATGGAAGAAGACACCACTGAGTTGTGTAGGAAACTGCTCATCTATGGTACAAATCAACAAAGAGCGTTGGTTGAGTAGGACTGTCAAACAAGGAGTAGGTAGTCAAACTGTCTGATGATCAGAGGCAGGTTTTTGATTACATTCGTTCACTTCTTAATAGCCGCGGGGTTTGTAGGTCACACAAAATTATCTTTCTGGTTGGGCCAGTTCCCACTGATGTTGGCCTATTGTATTACTGGTTACAAGAGCCAAGGTCAGACGATAGAATCAGTCGGTGTTGATCTACGCACGGATTGCTTCACGCATGGCCAGCTCTACGTTTTGCTGAGTAGACTTAGGCACTGAAATTGCGCTGCAAACCAATCTGAAAAGAAAGGTTCTCCTTCTTTAAAACTGATAAATACGTCCTCAGTAGGCTAGGGGATCTGCGAGATGATGAAAACTCCTCGTTGTAATTAGACTATTCACGCAGTACGATAGGGGGTCTGCTTAAAAAAAAGTCCCCGGTGATGTACATAGTTGTTTAAAATTATGTTAATGTTTGTGTTTTAATTGTTTACGGCAGAGGCAAGGGAGCCTGCTTCGTCAAACTCCCCAGTAATTTGTTTTTTCGTTGGTGTAAATAGATCTGATTTTTAACCTTTTCACAGGCAGAGGCAAGGGGGCCTGCCTTAAAACAAACTCCCCATTTATTTGATATCTATTTTGTTTTTATAGTTGTTGTACAACAACTATAAAAACAAAATAGATATCAAATAAATGGGGAGTTTGTTTTAAGGCAGGCCCCCTTGCCTCTGCCTGTGAAAAGGTTAAAAATCAGATCTATTTACACCAACGAAAAAACAAATTACTGGGGAGTTTGACGAAGCAGGCTCCCTTGCCTCTGCCGTAAACAATTAAAACACAAACATTAACATAATTTTAAACCATGTATTTACATGGTTTCTACGTTTCCTGACCTCCCCGTTTGGCGGAACTGGATACGCCTACTATAAACTATTGCTAGGTAAACTGACAAGGAAATAAAATTGCATTAATTCTTCCTTATTACAAAAGTTATTCGTCATTGAAATCCAACTTTCTTTAGTCATTTCATCTAAACAATATATTTCAAAAATAATTTCTAAAACCCATCTGCATTTCTCGAAATTCATCCCAATAAAAACATAATCAAAATCTTTAATCACCGACAGCACTAAGTTAAACACATACATAGGCTCTCTTCTCACATCCAACTTAACCAATTCTCCATAATAACATTCGAAAATGAATATACCTTCATACACTTAATTTTCACTAACCCTTACAATATCCGTTGAAAATTCATATCTTTAAAAGTTCTTCATCAGTTTTCTTTGAAGTACGTACACAAAATCTCCAGCTTAAAATTATCTCAACACTTGCAATTAACGCCCTATTGGGATCCTTCAATATTGGGTATTGTTCAACTGCAGGGAACACAAACGGGGGCCTGGGGGCGGAGCCCCCAGCGAGCGAAGCGAGTATATGTATACAGATTTTTATTATTAAAATAGTTTCTTAAGTTGTCCGTATAAGAGAGCAAATTACAACTGCGTTAATAAAGAGCAGCGTTAATTACAAACTTCTCCACAATTTAAAGTGAGGCAAAGACGGCCTACAGCCTGAGGCAGCTTGATAACCGAGCGTCTTTGATTTTGGAGGTCACATTCATGCACGAGATAAAGAGGTGCAGGTCGTGATAATGAGAGCATTAATTACACAGCAACAGCGCTCAGCGCTGGTTACGAACCACATCACGTGTTGATGGCTTAAGTGGCGTTATGAAACTATTTACCGTTGTTGATTATGCTGCAAGACTTCTGTAAGTTTGTTATCAGTGCACAACAACATATTTTGGAGAAAAGGAACTCGCCTGAATGGTAAAAATAACGAATTTAGCAAAAAATAATGTCGCTATACTACTATGAATCGTCTGTTTTCGTTGTGTTTTTATCAATTACATTGGTTACAGTAGAACAACGGTTTGCTATTTTTACTATTTTAGTTTGCTATGAAGTGTTTACTATTGTTATATTTCTTCTTATACCAACGAAACAAATATTTGTTATTTTTCACCCGCTGTACAGCGAAAAGTATCGTTTAAACACGAAAATGGTTTGCATTTTCTTGGCCTTATGAATTACTCAAGAAATCCTGCGCTTCAAACGAATGGTTTGCAATGACCCACTTTTCACTCTAGTTACGAAAATTCACTGTTTCCTCTAGTTATGAAAGAACAATATTTCAGTTACTAAAAAATACAAAAGCTTAGATAATGTATTATTTTTTACAAATCATATAAAACTCACGATTTTTGTTCTGAGCGATTTGTTATTGCACATCTCAGAGCAAAGTCACGTCGCCGGGTTGTGGCGATATTACGTGAAAACACGACCTGTGTGAATAATAGATCCAACCTTCGCCATCTCCCTCGCTCATCAGTCGCTGACACCAGGTGTGCGGCCTCCTCAGCATCACATCACATCAGCTGCGGTGCCGAACCCTACATCGCACCGCATCGGTAGCGGTGTGCGGCCTCCTCAGCATCACACCACATCACCAGCGGTGCTGACCTCACATCGCACCGCATCGGTAGCGGTGTGCGGCCTCCTCAGCATCACATCACATCACCAGCGGTGCTGACCTCACATCGCACCGCATCAGTAGCGGTGTGCGGCCTCCTCAGCATCACATCACATCACCAGCGGTGCTGACCTCACATCGCACCGCATCGGTAGCGGGGTGCGGCCTCCTCAGCATCACATCACATCACCAGCGGTGCTGACCTCACATCGCACCGCATCGGTAGCGGGGTGCGGCCTCCTCAGCATCACATCACATCACCAGCGGTGCCGAACCTCACATCGCACCGCATCGGTAGTGGTGTGCGGCCTCCTCAGCATCACATCACATCACCAGCGGCGCCGAACCTCACATCGCACCGTATCGGTAGCGGTGTGCGGCCTCCTCAGCATCACATCACATCACCAGCGGCGCCGAACCTCACATCGCACCGCATCGGTAGCGGGGTGCGGCCTCCTCAGCATCACATCACATCACCAGCGGCGCCGAACCTCACATCGCACCGCATCGGTAGCGGGGTGCGGCCTCCTCAGCATCACATCACATCACCAGCGGTGCTGACCTCACATCGCACCGCATCGGTAGCGGTGTGCGGCCTCCTCAGCATCACATCACATCACCAGCGGCGCCGAACCTCACATCGCACCGCATCGGTAGCGGGGTGCGGCCTCCTCAGCATCACATCACATCAGCAGAGGTGCCGAACCTCACATCGCACCGCATCGGTAGCGGGGTGCGGCCTCCTCAGCATCACATCACATCACCAGCGGCGCCGAACCTCACATCGCACCGCATCGGTAGCGGGGTGCGGCCTCCTCAGCATCACATCACATCACCAGCGGTGCCGAACCTCACATCGCACCGCATCGGTAGCGGTGTGCGGCCTCCTCAGCATCACATCACATCACCAGCGGTGCCGAACCTCACATCGCACCGCATCGATAGCGGTGTGCGGCCTCCTCAGCATCACATCACATCACCAGCGGTGCTGACCTCACATCGCACCGCATCGGTAGCGGTGTGCGGCCTCCTCAGCATCACATCACATCACCAGCGGTGCTGACCTCACATCGCACCGCATCGGTAGCGGGGTGCGGCCTCCTCAGCATCACATCACATCACCAGCGGTGCTGACCTCACATCGCTCCGTATCGGTAGCGGTGTGCGGCCTCCTCAGCATCACATCACATCACCAGCGGCGCCGAACCTCACATCGCACCGCATCGGTAGCGGAGTGCGGCCTCCTCAGCATCACATCACATCACCAGCGGCGCCGAACCTCACATCGCACCGCATCGGTAGCGGGGTGCGGCCTCCTCAGCATCACATCACATCACCAGCGGTGCTGACCTCACATCGCACCGCATCGGTAGCGGTGTGCGGCCTCCTCAGCATCACATCACATCACCAGCGGCGCCGAACCTCACATCGCACCGCATCGGTAGCGGGGTGCGGCCTCCTCAGCATCACATCACATCAGCAGAGGTGCCGAACCTCACATCGCACCGCATCTGTAGCGGGGTGCGGCCTCCTCAGCATCACATCACATCAGCAGAGGTGCCGAACCTCACATCGCACCGCATCTGTAGCGGGGTGCGGCCTCCTCAGCATTACATCACATCAGCTGCGGGGATAACCGAATGCCTGATAAAACTACAAACGGACCAAACTACAAATCTAAAAGAATGCGGACAAAACTACAAATATCCTGGGTCTGCTACCTGGGGAGGGCCAGTAGGTAATACAAACAAAAAAGTAGCGGACAAAACTACAAAGAATCCGTCAACCGATTTTGATGACTTTGGCGATTCTTAAAGTAGCACAGTTATAGCTCATATAGGTAGCTGTCTTGGAGTTACACATTAAGAGAAGCAAACAAGATTCTGATATCCATCACCCTTTATCCAGGCTTTGGACCACAGACAATATAAAAAGTTTTTTTCATCACTCTGTATACGAAAATTGCCCGTTACCGTACAGCTGAAATCTACGAAAACTCTCGATTTCCTTACGTCAAAACAAATAAATAATGAGCAGCTGCTTTTTCGGTACCCAAACATTTCATTCCCGTACCCAATCAAACCATTTCCGTACCAAAACAAAATTTGCAGAACCCAAACAAACGGTTTTCCTATTTTGACAGTTCAACCAGCTGACTCTAAACAAAAATAGACAGTTCAGCCGTATTGTGTTTGCTTATAGAAAATTGATTGAATTATGAAATGTTGGATGATTTTTTATAATTTTGGCTACTTATTTGCATCGTGATGAAAAGTATTGTTCACAACTCGTCACTAAAGTCCCATTTCGGGGCTCGATAGTGCTTGGCTTACGCCTCGCAAGTAAAAGACTATTTTGCCCCGAAATAGGCTATTTCGTGACTAGTAGTGAAATATACTATTTTTTTGGTCTGTGCTTTTGACTAGCAAAGTAATAGTAAAACTTTATTATCACTTTGGCGAGTTTAAAATCAGGTGTGGTTAACCTATCATCATTTGTTGTTTGGTTAAAAATGACTAACATAAGGCGTATAACATAAGATATTTAATGGCATTTTGTTCAATCACAACAATTGACGAGTCAAATGTACATGCAATACCACAGGGTATATTGTCAATAAAAAAGTATATATAAACTATATTTAAATACTTTGTTGTAATACTTAATAAACATTTAATTATGCTCCGTATAACATTTAAAACTTTAATGAATTAAAAAACGTTTCCAGTTAAAGCATTTAAGAAACAACTTTGTTTGTATTAAAGGCTACTAAGATATACACAAGATAAAAATTTGACACAGCTACTAAAAATAACAACATCACAAACAACATTTGACTAAAAATAAATTACAACATCACAAACAAATTATCACAAAAAAATTTAATAAAAATAATGTAGTTAATTTTTACATTAGATTAAATCAGCGACCACATAGTACAAATAGGCGGAGCATAGCTATCTTACTTGCATTACAACAAATGAAGCCTAGGCCGCCATATTGTGTAGGTATAGAAACATAAAACGGCGCCTAAAACCGTGTAATCTGACAGTGCTCATGTTTCAAATAACTCGTAGTCTATACCATTTAGCATTGAGGCTTAAGGTTGAAATTTTGCATGTGAAGAGTCCTTTAGTTTTTAACAGCAACAGTTTCAATCATATTTCAAAAATAATTTCCTTTCTATTTAAAAATAAAAATGATAAAAAGTCACAAGTTTTTATTCAACTTTAAAATTAAAAATTGACATGAAAAAA
The DNA here is from genome assembly GCA_035578135.1 of Flexamia atlantica. Taxonomy (NCBI): domain Eukaryota; kingdom Metazoa; phylum Arthropoda; class Insecta; order Hemiptera; family Cicadellidae; genus Flexamia; species Flexamia atlantica. Next base: position 6,658,693 of record JAQJVK010000019.1, read on the forward strand.
GTAGTCGGCTGCTACCTTTTTATTTTTTGGTCAAGTAAAATAAAAAACGGTAAAAATTGTTGCTAAAGAGTTGAATTTTAAAATCATATTTTTGATAAAAAAAATAGCTGCCATAGTTTGGTTGATAACTTAGTTATTGTGGGTGAGTTTATCCGTGCGGCACCTGCATAAAAACAAAATCAATCCTAAACTGTTGTTTACAAAAATATATTCGACTACAAAAATACAAATGTGGTATCAAATTAAAGGTCTGAATCTCACAATTACTATTGTACCAATTATAAATTATTTTGAAACAGTCTACCCATCATAGCAACGTTACAGGTGCCGGCAGCTTCTGTAAAAAATGTCAGGACAAGCTTCTAGGTTATCAGTGTTTACGATGGGTAAACTACCTGTAAACCATTTATATTTGGTACTGTAGTAATTCTGAGATTCAGAGCTTTAATTTGATACCGTATTTGTAATTTTTTACGTACTTTGTTTTTTTTCGTGCATAGGGACAAAATCGTTTGTCCGTATCTTTGTAGTTTTGTCCACTACATTTTTGTCTGGATTACCTACTGACCCTCCCCAGGTAGCAGACCCAGGATATTTGTAGTTTTGTTCGCATTCTTTTGCTTTGTAGTGTTGTCCGTACCGGGATAACCACCCCCCTCCTTCTGTGTGCAAAATGCAATTCACAAGTGTAAAATAACACCACAACTGAAATAAATGACGCGTGCTTTAAAATTCAGGGTCTTAATAACCTAAAGTTTGCTTGTAACGTTAATAACTCCACAAGAAGTATTTACTTATTTTTTGTGAATAACAGTTCAAAATAAGCGATTCGGTCAGAGATATTTAACCTGAAATGAACTGGTATGCACAAAGAAAAGTATCAGGCGGTTGTGGCTTCTTACAGAAACCCTTATCTCAAGACGCCAAGAAGACTGCACCTCTATACAGTACCAGATTGCAAAGGGGCTTTAACGGAGAACCATGTATATACTCCAAATAAAATTTGATATTAAATATAAAGCTTGACATTTTTAATGTTTTGTTTGTCACGCACAGCAATACATTTAAACAGAGTTCTATGCACGCATGTGTGCCTTGTTATGCTTGAAAATAACGTCTTCACGTTATCGGTACACAATCACATGTACCCAATTTCAAGGAAACTTGTGGAAAATGTACGAGTCGTCTTATTGACATTTTTTTATTAAATATTAATTGCTATTTAATGCCGTTATATACTTAATGTTGCATAACAAATATTTTAACACATAAAAACTTAATAAATAGCTGTTATAATATTATGATTTCACTAAGACTTAACGGGTCTGAATTGTAATATAGTTTGATGGTACATGTATTAACGGATAATTATTTTGCTTATCTTTGGTGTTTTTTTCTTTTTTAATAGTTATTATTAAGTTGTATGCACTATAAACGCAAAAAACCCTCTCAAGGACTACAAAGCTAAATGACCAATTTCAATAAGGCAGTGGGGCTGTGACAAGGTCTATAGATTGTTTTACCATAAAATCATCGAGGACTAACGAAAACTGCCTCATAACAAAATATCATAAGAAATTTCATCCTGACATTTATAAATATTTAAAATACGCGAAAGCATTTTATAAGGTATCTTTCTTACTGTACTTCAACAACAATTATATTTTTCTAATGAAACAGAAATAAATTGTTGGTTCTTTAGTTTAAAACTGTATAATAAAACATCCATTTAATAGCCAACTCTGTAAGACTCAACCCAGCTTATGAAGGATTTAAACTTTACTTGATAAGTTTAGTCGCTAAAAACCACGAAACAGTTATGTTGTTTATGTTACATCGACCAATTAATTTTAATAAGGAGGGGAAGTCGCCGCGCTGCGAGGAGATTGGAGTTCCCAGGATTCTGTTTTGTACTTCGTCACTAGCAATTAATTACTTCCTGGCCAATTAGTATCCTCTGAATTAGTCGATTTGCCGAAACTTGCTTATTATTACAAATGACAGAAGCATAAATTAACGTTTGGTGAGTAAACTCTTATTATTCCATTTGTCTTATTTAAAATTATTTTAAATGTTTAGTTTTAATTGTAAATTGGTAATATCACCAGTTGTACACTCATATCAAAAGGCGAATTTGTTAGCCACGACCACCTGGGGGAATTCTAGTATTGTAACTGGGAGTGATCACGAGCAACGTATTGTACATATTTCTAAGTACATTAAAGAGAATTTACTTGGGCGATATCCAGAGGGCTACATTCTATTGATTCTGGTTGAATCAGGCTACTCACAAAGTCAGAGGGAACTGTTTGCCAGGGCAAGCGGAAAAAATGTTTCACAAAACCCCAAGGGATAAACTCTAATCAAACTCGAAAGTAAACAAGGTTCGCAATAAGAAAATCCCGTTTTCCTCTGAGAGTTAAAGCAAAAAGAGTTGATTCTACAAAACAAGCATTCATTCTGATGTAAATTGGTTTTGTACATTATTATCTAAACTTTGTTATTAATTTTCTATACAGTGTGTAAAAAAGTCCAACCCCCCTCTTTAATTTATTTTGTTTGTTAAAACAAAAAATTGACTAACTCAACCCACATTATTTTTTGACGTTACCAAAAATTTTAAGTGTCTCCGAAAATTAGGATTTTGAGGGCAACTCAAAGTTTTAAAATGCAAACCCCTTATGAGTGACCCCTCAATTTAAAAAGCTTTAAAAAAAAATGGGAAAATGGTGGAGGTTGGAGGTCTTTAGAGTGTTTCTATCCAAATTGGCAGCTTGTTAAGCATTAGACAGCTTTTTATTAAATCAGTTCTTCTGTATCTGCATCTAAACTCCGAATTAATTATCACTCCAATAAACCATCCCTACACCACAAGAAATTCGCAAAACGTCGGCATACAAATCCCCAAAACGATCAAGTCAGTAAATAAAACCAACGCATTTTTTCTTGCTAATATTTTGTACCGGAATGTCCCGCCGGAGATAAGAAACCTGGGGGCTTCACGGAATGTGTACAAGAGGCGGGTCACTGCATGGCTTTTAGAGATAGGCACACAAAACTCGGAACAACTACTGACTTCTATTTATGACACTGCTTGACTGACTTGACATTTGACTACCGTGCCCGTCTAAGTTGATCCGATTACGACAAACCATAGTTATAATTAATACAAATTTTAAAAAATCCCTTAAAAATGTTCTTTTATAGTTAAAACATTAACTTCGTAAATTAGACAGCGTAAATCATTCCCCGAAGGTCAATCGTTTGTCTTAACAAACAAAAAAGGGGGGATGGACTTTTTTACACACTATATATAAGAGGTTAAATATTATTATAAATATCGATCACTCATACGCTAAGTTACGAAACCATTGATTATCAAATAACTATTATCAACAACAACCTACAAATAACACAATAAAAAGTAAGATGATGAAAATATATGGAAGGTTTTACGCGATGTCACACGTCTTACCTTTGAAATGTGTCATAAATGTTACCAGAGGTTAAATCTTTTTTAAGAGCTATTATATGTTCCCTGAATACTGGGTGTTATTGGGTACATTTAACTTGTTCAGATGTTTAAAATACACCGATGTTCACAATAAAAAGTGTAATGATAAAATTAGGCTTAACTGGCAGATAAGAAACAGGAATCCCTTTTTAATATTACTTCAAACATTTTCCCCAACTAATTTCCCAAGATGGTTGCTGCAATCTAAAGCTCGGGAAAAGCAGCCAAACACTGCGCCAGCAGTGAGTCAGAGGTCGCTGCGACAGGAGGTTATCACGGGGTCAACGGGCCGCGACAGTCTGCTGAGGAGTTTCATCTCCAAAACATTCCGCACAGCTTCGTAACGACGGGCTTCATTATCACTGTGATCATGGCGGGATTGCATGTCCATTCCATGCCAAGGAATAATTACTCATGATAAAGGTGTATTATTTAAAATACCTCTTAACTCAACTATCATTTGTATGATTAAAACTCATACTTGTATTATTTAAACGAACTCATGCTCAAAAATATTTATGAACTACGGTATATTTTTGATAAAATGTGATGAAGGAAATTTCAATCGTATGTGTCCAAACCTTAAAGAACTACAAAGGAATCATCAACAAAAATATGTTTACTTTATGTTTATCAATTATCCTAAAAAGACCTTCGTTATAATACTACCGATATAAATGACATTCTTACAAGAACCGACTATCTAACTTTATAGACAAGGTATGTTTCTCTTAATCTAAAGTATTTAGAAGCAACTGTTTCCTCTAAGAGAAAAATATAAGCGAACTTTAATATCGAAACCGCTATACTCCATAATTACTCATGATAAAGGTGTATTATTTAAAATACCTCTTAACTCAACTATCATTTGTATGATTAAAACTCATACTTGTATTATTTAAACGAACTCATGCTCAAAAATATTTATGAACTACGGTATATTTTTGATAAAATGTGATGAAGGAAATTTCAATCGTATGTGTCCAAACCTTAAAGAACTACAAAGGAATCATCAACAAAAATATGTTTACTTTATGTTTATCAATTATCCTAAAAAGACCTTCGTTATAATACTACCGATATAAATGACATTCTTACAAGAACCGACTATCTAACTTTATAGACAAGGTATGTTTCTCTTAATCTAAAGTATTTAGAAGCAACTGTTTCCTCTAAAAGAAAAATATAAGCGAACTTTAATATCGAAACCGCTATACTCCATGTAACGCTACTAGATTCGCAAGATCGAAGACGAAGATATTCGTAGGCCGCGAAACGACAACAACGACAATGTATGTAGACACTTCTTTTCCAGAATCAATCTACAAATTTTCCGGCAAAAATAAATCGTACAAATTTACGAAAGTTGGATTCAAAATTATTTTTTCATGTAATGCTTATTTTCTGAGAGTAATTGTTGGCACATCATGCAGGTTATTACCATGATCTCATTTATGGGGAATTGAATTTATATGGCACATTATGTAGTGCCGTTCTTGATTGACATCTTAGCTTTGCCACCGCTCCTGTTGCAAACCCAGATGTATCCATCGTTTACATAGTTTTTCACACTGAGACTCATAAAGTTTTTATAAATATACGCTACAGTATTAATCACGAGATTCAGATCAATAAAGCATTCGGAATTATTATAAAACAAGTATATATTCAATTTAGATATTTTTACGGAATAGTTTCGCCATTTCAATACATCAATCAAGGTAAATAAAACGAAAAAGGTAAATCAAAACAATTATTTTTATTACCTAAACGATAGTTAATATCGATGTATCGAAATAGCGATAATAAATCATGTCTTTAAAATCGTTATTTGTTACCGTATTAAATATATTGTAGACTAAATTCGTAAACTAATGAAATTAATACGCAGTAATCTATATAGCCTAAATAATAAAAAATTCTATGAAAAATGTCAACTGTAAACCAGGCCAGACGCTCAAAACTTTTCACAAATTCCCTGAAGAACTAAATTGTTTTTTTTACAACTATTGTAACTGGCAACTCTTAATTAAAAATATTGTTGCTGCGTTACTATAAGCAATACAGCCCCTCTTGTTTGTTGAGTGTCATCCTTAGCATTTGATGAGGCATAAGTCTTGGGAGAACAATAGCTAATTCGTGAGTCAAGCCCACTTAATTATGCAGGGTAAAATCGTGCCCAATTAACACTTTGTTATAATTCGTATACCTTATCTTTTCACACCAAATTATTATTAACATTAATCACAATTTTCAGAAGCGTAGTCGGAAAGATAATTGTACTTCAGACTCAAGAAGAAGACCATTTCACCAGTCAGCTTAAAAATATTTTTATCAGAGCGCTTTTAAAGTAATGACGTTTCGATCAACCAATTACTTCGTTGATTCGAACTTCCTTGCCGTCTTAGAAATATTTTATATAACATAAAACATATCTAATGAAAAAATTTAAGAGTGTAACATCGCCGTTGGAACGCAGCACGGACAGTATTGGGGCATCGCGATACCAATAACCGTCAATATCAATACGTTACCCGGCCCATGTTTATGCCGGTACATCGCTACATCCCACATGAGATCGTACATTTGTTAGCGGCATATGGAAATATACTCGACCCACGGGAAAAGTGGGGAAACCCAAACAAATTGCTGAAACGGGATAAAAGCATTGTGAAAATGCTTTGTTACAGCAATTAGCGTATGATTGTATGATCTGTAACTGAGTTGTAAAAACGAACGCGAGTGATATTTTGACTTCGCAGGAAGGATAAACCGACCAACATAGCTAATTTGAAAAGTCAATTCAATTTTGTGTGTCATGGCTAGCCGTTTAACCTATTGTATTTCTAAGAGATAGTATCTAGCAAATTTGGATTTTGGGTTCAACAGACCAAATCTGACGGTCATTTAGGAAACAAATTTACGTATGATTCAATGATGAAAATCTTAGATGGATGCAAAATATTCCACGAATGGTTTATAAGTCTAAACTATATAATTACAGCTTACTTTGGGGTTCCTAGAATTTCTGCCAAGGCCATTCCAGATATCGTGTATTATTGGCTACAATCAGTTATTATTATCCACCCGGAAAAACGTGAGTACTATTTGGTAATCCAGAGGCTATTCCCTCAGGAAAAGCGTTCTCGGGCTTGTGAGAGGCGAGGTTGCAAACTGGCTCACCTTGACTGTCAGGGATTATTTTGATCTGTAATGTAGCGTCAATTCAGTAATACTCACAAATAACTTCTTTTAAATGCATCTAAATACCCTTTACACGCAATATTGGTTTTGAAGAAGTCGATGAAATCCTGAACTTTACTACGTTCGGATAAATTATCCAATCTTTCGTGATTACTCTAATTTTTTTTTTAGTTTCCATTCTAATTTCTGCACGATTTAAACACGCTCCGGAACAAACTTATCTGAAAGTAAATTGAAATCTTTGTTAAGTTAAGTGTCTAAATTAAAGTGATTTTAAGCTGATCCAAGACAGAGTATAACTTCCTACTTCCTAGATCACATCTTTAACTTTGGCTCTCTATCTGACATAAGCATTTTTGTGTAGCTCGAGGACCATAATTGTAATAGGGTCAATTATTTAACATAATTAACATTTCCTAATCAAAATTTTGCTTGGGTCTGGAAAGGCGCGATCAGGAGAGTAAGAAGCTAATCAATCAAACGTACACGCAACTCATTGAACATTGAACACATTAAAGGGGCGATGACTTGGGATCGTAACTTCGTGTTGCATTCCATGTTGAGCTAAGAGGGGTGTACACGAACTATAGGCGCGACAATTCCACTCATGGCTAGCGATCACTGAACGCAGAGCTCATCGTGTACTGTGGCGCAGGACCCCGAAAAACAGTCAAACCTGACTTTACGTTCGCCATGATAGGGCAGGAAGCACACATAATTCCAGCAACCCCAAATCAACACGACTTACACTTGCTACAATGGATATTAATTTGGCGAAGCGGCGATCCGTGTTTAGTGATTTTGGCTTTATCCTCTAATCGCGACAATGCATTAGCGACCACCGGCATCGGCACCGCGCAGCGCTTATCGAGTGACACGGGATCCACTGAGCAACACCTGATAAATCTGTCTGCTTGGTTCCGGTATATTACAGTAGGAAACAGCGAATTGATAATAATGAACCGATACGTCTCCGCACCTCCTGTAATGTATATTAATTGGTTAAGCTGAAGCCTACTCAGCGATTATTGACCGAGCTTATCTATATATATAAAAGCCAAAACCCATTGACTGACTGACTGACTGACTGATCACAGTTTCTCAAAAACTATAAGGCTTAGAGCCATGAAACTTGGCACAAATATTCTTTACAGGCTCCAGATGCGTACTAAGAAAGGATATTGCAATATTTTCTCTCAAAGGACTTGAATGTGGTATATTATGAAATTCAAAATGGCGGCCATTTTTAGGTTTCCTAGCTTATTTTCTCATAAACTACAAGAGTCTGGGCCATGAAACTTGACACAAATGTTGTTTATAGGCACTAGATGCAAGTAACGAAAAGGTTTTTAAAATGTTCTCTCTCTGATGGCTAAAATAGAGTTTATTATAAAATTCAAAATGGCAGCTATTTCAGTTTTTAAAACTATGGATGGAAGGCCTATACATTATTTTTAGGGGATAGAAAAAATATACATTTCATTTCGGGTATATGTATATCCACTAGAAACGGAGTTTCAAAATTAAAATTAATTAGGTAATGAAGATTTAAATTACAAAAATATAACATTACAATAATAATTTTGCCTTATCGATAGGTTAGTGACCCGATCTTCAATGTGATTGAGAAAGATTTGGGAAATTTGTTTTTGGCCAAGGCACTTAGGCCTACCGTCTACCTTTTCTTACAGTTTTCGGCCTATTTTCAAAAACGTATACTAAATTCATATCGATGTTAAATCGAAAAGCCGCCCTTAGCGTAATTTTTGTTTTATACCCCGGTTTATTTTTCATTCTCTGTATTGGCAAATGGGAGAAAGCTAATTCATACTATTTGCTAATCATGAGGAAAAATTGAGGAAACGTTACACCTTCTCACTTCAATCTACGGTAAAATTAATAGCTGACCTTAAGGGTGTAATTGTCCGCCAATGGCCCACAACCCAAATCAGTCAATTTGATAACTATTCCTAAAAATTGCTCATATCATAATATAAGCTGATTAAAATTAGTCATTTTTTCAGTGGGCGAAGCTGCAGGTATATCTGCTAGTTGGAATATATTTTTTAAGAGGGTGGCGGCCTCTTTTTACCTTGCATTTGCCCCCCCCCCCCCCCCACATAGGCCTCAGGCCTGTGCGTGGAAGTTAGCAAGCAAACCAAGGAGTGAACCGGTACAGAACGAGGATGAACAGTACTGCTAAAAGTATGCGGCATCATCGGGACTCGATCCTGCGACGCTGCCGCCACAGAACCGGGGCCGAGTGCGCTACCAACTGCCGCCACCGACTCAGTATATTGTGCTTATATTGTGATAAACGATCATATGGAGCAATATTCAAGCCTGATTAAAGGAATCAGGCTTGAATATTGCCACCATAATACATTATGGTGGGAGAGCACAAATTGATCATATTACATCGACACGTGTTCGCACCTAGCGGAATGGATATTCACTGGCGAAGCTGCGATTTATGTTAAGCGTTGTAGGCTTAGAACTCAGTGTTCACTAATCTCGACGATGACATTAGCTTAGCGATCACGAACACCACATGTACCGCTTATCGAGTGCTGTGACACACGATCCGGCAAAACAATACAACATTCAAACATGATTAACGGTGGCGTATAATGACAGGACGGGAAAACTTATACCAATAACATTTTAACAAAATTTAGAATGGAGGACTGGAAAATAAACAGTTAAACAGTTATAAAGGTCAAAAGTGTTTTTCAAAGAACCTTAAGTTGTTCGATTGGCATTTTCCCTACCGACCTCCTTTTTCCTGGACCTGTTCTTTGACGAGAATAGTGAGAGTTTCTGTTTGCTTCTGTGCTTGCCCCTGTAAAATGTCTTTCAATTCCATCAGACTTATTCCTACTGAACGCTTCTTTAATGTGTTATTCTTCTTTTCGCGGATTGCCTTGAATTCATTTTGAATTTTCTCTTCTTGGATGTCGTTAAATATGGGAGTTTATTATTATTTAGGTAATCATTTCTATAGAGGTAAAGAATATTTATTTTCCAGACTTGGCTTGGCATTCAAACGGTAACTTCTAAATTTTAAGTTCTTGTATGTAGCCAAAAAGCTACCGTATTAATCAGGCTATAGCAGAGGATCACTATGAGGATAAATTTCAAATTCAAAAATTCAAATTCAAAAAATCTTTATTCATTAAAAAAAACAGTACAAACATTACATTTCTGATTAGATTCCATTCACAATCTTCTTGTAATAAGAAACATAGACACTATAAAGTGGATGAATGAATAGCTAGGTACCTCATTATTTCGTGTTGAGGTACCAACACAATCTATAACAGACATACTGTGAAAAATACAAATTAATACATAATGCTACAATATACTTTAACAAAATACATAATCTAAATTAAAATATGAATAACAATGTCCCTTTGGAATTAACCAATGAAAAGTAACTATTAAAAATCACGCATAGATCCAAGTAAGCCAAATATCACAAACAAAACAATTTTCAACACAAAAAAAACAGAAGAATTAAAAATGTTATAAAAAGAACACTTCAATGTCCGGAACAGTAAATAACCAATTTTTCAAACAAATTTCTGTTGGAAGTAAATTAAAAAATTTTGGGGCACAACACTTAAAAGATCGTTTAAAAAACTCATTATATGGCTGAGGAGTAATTACAAAGTTTCTAGACCTCAACCTATCAGAATAAACCCGTATGTTTCCCATTAAATGGGCTGACTTAATATAAAAAATCCTAAGAACCCTGAAAACAAATAAATATCTAAGTGGAAATATTTTTAGTGATTGAAATAAAGGAAATGAATGGTCAAAACGATTAACACCCATTATCAATCTCACAATCTTCTTTTGGCATGTATTTGCGAAACATGTTATTTTAGCAAAGAAGGGTCCAGAACATAAATCATTAATATACAGGGTGTCCCGAAATTATGGTAAAATATTTTAGTATGTGATTGCTGAGGTAAACTTCAAACTTCGTAAATGGATGGTCATTATGAAGAACTATTTTTGCAAGAAGTATCAAATTTCTACTTTGTACCATTTCAAAACAGCGACTTTTTTTGTTTTAAAAGCTAAATATTTTAAAAACCGTAAATTTTAGAAAAATTATACAAGAGACAAAAAAGTTGCGAAATTTAATCCCATTAACGGTAATATTAAGATTATGACGATCGGACCACTAATAACGGAGAAATCGTAAATTTTCTGAATTAAAATATGCAAATTTTTGATAAAAAATAGCACTTTCTAAATTAGTTACTCTGCTTTGGAATTTTAATCATACAAACAGCTGTTTGTTTCTGTTACAAATTTTAACAATTTAATTGTTAGCAAATTACAGTAATTAATGAAAAGAATTATGACAGTAATTGTAAAACCAAGTTTAATAAAATAGACGCTTTACTACATAGGTACGGTTACAGCTACATTAGGTACACAGTAAACCTTTATAAGATAAATTAATAAACAGCTCATTGGATAATAATTGCACTGGAATGACACTAAAATTATAGCAGAAATCTAAAGATGATGTTCAAAATGACCTCCGTTGTTTTCAATGTATGCGTCCAGTTGTCTTCCGAACGATTGTCGGACCCGTTCGAAAATTCTAGGAGTCAGTTTGATTCGTTCTATTCCGTTAGAAATCCTTAATCGCAGTTCATCAACGGTATTGATCGGAGAATTGTATACAAAGGCCTTTAAATGTCCCCAAAGGTAAAAATCCAAAGGATTTAAGTCCGGCGACCTTGCTGGCCATGGTACTGGCCCACCTCGACCTATCCATCGATCTGGATAGCGAGCATCCAAGTGAGCACGGACAGGAACGCTAAAGTGTGGTGGTGCCCCATCGTGCATAAACCACATCTTCTGGCGCAATTGAAGAGGCACATCCTCAAGTAATGTAGGAAGCTCCTCAATCAAAAAGTTTAAGTAGGTTATGCCATTAAGCCTAGAAGGAAGCTCGAAAATAAAAAGATGATCAGTTACGATTCCTGCCCAAATGTTCACGGAGAACTGATGTTGTGGGCGATTAGGTTGGATTGCATGAGGATTCTCGTCTTCCCAAATGTGTTGGTTATGATAGTTGATAATAGCCGTTCTTGTGAAGCGAGCCTCGTCGGTAAATAAAACGATCGATAAAAAGTTTGGATCTCGACAATTTTGCTCAAACCATTCACAAATTACAACACGTGGAGCATGGTCATTTGGCATTAGAGTCTGAACTTGCTGGATGTGGAAAGGATACAATTGTTGCTCATGTAATATCCTCTAAATAATAGATTTGTTAGAATTAAGCTGTAGCGCCAACTCTCTTGTGCTCTTCTCAGGATTTTCCGCGATTTCATTAAGCACTAATTCTTCAAATTCAACAGACCTAGTCGATCGGGGTCTACCTGCATTGCTGTGCTCTTTCAAAGAACCTGTTTCAGACAGGCGTTGGTGAATGGTGGCAAAACACCTTGTACTCGGACAAATTCTGTTGGGAAGATGCTCTTGATAAAGACGCTTTGCTGCAGTGCTATTGCAGCGCCCCAATCCATACATTAAATGCATATCTGCTAATTCAGAGTATGAATAAGCATGTACATTACCTTCCATTTTACGTTAAACGCTAAACACAAAAAACACAATGTAACGGTTTACGGTTTGAACGGTTTAAAAAACTTGAATACTCATGCAACTCATTGCATTTCATTACTTCCTGTAATTTGCTAACAATTAAATTGTTAAAATTTGTAACAGAAACAAACAGCTATTTTTTAACAATCAGCTGTTTGTATGATTAAAATTCCAAAGCAGAGTAACTAATTTAGAAAGTGCCATTTTTTATCAAAAGTTTGCATGTTTTAATTCAGAAAATTTACGATCTCTCCGTTATTAGTGGTCCGATCGTCATAGTCTTAATATCATAGTTAATGGGGTTAAAGTTCGCAACTTTTTTGTCTCTTGTATAATTTTTCCAAAATTTACGGTTTTTAAGATATTTAGCTTTTAAAACAAAAAACAGTCGCCATTTTGAAATGGTACAAAGTAGAAATTTGATACTTCTTGCAAAAATAGTTCTTCATAATGACCATCCATGTACGAAGTTTGAAGTTTACACGTCAAGAGGTTCATGAGATATAATTAAACATGTAAAAAACACAAACTGACGCACAGACGGAAAACGAAGCACTTTAGGCCCTATGTTTATATGAACATTTTTTCTTATTTTTACCTCAGCAATCACATCCTAAAATATTTTACCATCATTTCGGGGCGCCCTGTATACCAAGAAAAGTGTAGGACCCAGAACAGAGCCTTGTGGGACACCATAACTAATTTTATTTTTAGAGCTGGTAAATATAAGAAATAGCGACATAAACGATATACGTGTTGATTCCTAAATTCCTGTATATGTTGTTAAGACATTTATTAAAATTTGATCTAAAAGGAAGCCTAATCCTTATTAACCTTCTTTTTAGATCAAATTTTAAACGATATTATAACATGTACCGAACTTTAGGAACCAACACGTATATCGTTTTATGTCGCTATTTCTTGTATCAATTTATAGTAGGCCTATCTCATAGTAAGTGATCCTATGCTATAGCCTGATTAAGAAGGTAACTTTTTGGCTTTTTTGTTCGGTTTAATTTAAGAAAATTAAGTTACGAGTAAGAAAATAAATTAAATCTTTACAATAAAAGCTGAACTACAATGACGAAGGCACTCACTGAACACTGTATTATATCTGGAAATGTTACATTCCGAGGAACTCGAGAAGCCACGTCTCCAGGCCGAGACGTTATTATGTGAAAACACGAGTTGTGTGAATAATATATCCAACTGCCAGCCGCTGCTTCCATCATGGCCGCGTCACAGCGAGCTGACACCTCCACCTCGTGCACCCGTCACTGGCTGGAGTGTATGAAGTTTATAAAAAGGAAATCAACCTAATAAATAGCATCTAGGACATTTTTTGAACCATATAGTGAAGAATAATCGGGGCACAGGGTAAATATACTAAACATTGCATTCATACATGGTAAAATGTGACTTTACCTCGTGCAATTGCTTCAAATCCAAGTCCTTCAAACTCAGTCTAAACAATTCGTTTTCAATAACGTATTGGTATAACAAACAGATAAAACTCTTGTACATCATTTATTTTTTCAATTTAAAGACTTAAGGTTTCTGTGCAAAGTGTGATAGTCATCAACTTAATTAAACTAAAGTGAAAAGGGGTTTATGTGTTATTTTACTAGTAACAAATCAAATGAAATGCAATGTGTTGAAAACTTTCAGGAGATGGGTGGCAGTTTTGATTTTATACTCAAAACAAACCAATTATGAGGGCTAAATGTTTTAGTCCAAGAATTTTTTATTTATTTTGTTAAATATAAGGTTTCTGACCACATAAGATCGATTGGGACTGGTCCCAAGAATTGGAAAATCGGTTTCCGCCCTAAAACTCTTCAAAGTGCCACAATATAAGAAATAAGAAGTTTATTTTCCCATTTACAATACATAGTTTACATAATACTGTATGTTTAGTTTGCCAAGGCATAACCTTCTTATTTACTATGTATGACAATTATTTAAAACATTTAACACTATTAACAAAATGAACACATTTTTGATCAAAGAAAACTTCTACATTACAAATAAGAAATATTTATAATTATTAAATAATTAAGGGTTTTCATACCTTGAAACTCAATCAAATAATAACAAAAATTAGTTTTTTTTTTTGGGGGGGGGGGGAATTTAGGACCTCCAAGGCCTAGCCTGATTGGAGGCTCCATAATATGTGTAATTTTAGTCCAGCTTATTGATAAAGTTTAGTTTAGTCTCATGGTTTTTATTAAATAATATACGGGGAAATATACACAATAGGAAACTTAAACACCCATCTGTAAATACATACTTCTGCAAAGTTCAATGTCGAAGCTTCCTGATCTGGGAGGTATTTGATTAGTTGTTTTCTAACTGAAGTAAAATAATTATTAGACATTCACAACGAGGGAAGTTTAAAATAGCTTTAAGAACTCACTAATGTTTTATAAAGAAAAAATAAATTTTAATAAGAAACTGCTTGTTCCACCATCAAGCGTCCGACGGAACCGTATCTGGAAGTTACGAGTGCGAGATCGGTGTATTCCAAGTAGAGGGATGAAATGTAAATACACACAACTCAGGATCGCAAGTTGGCGTGCTTGTCGGCAGTTCGACCTCAACATGAACGCTCCGAATTCCTTAAATTTGTATCTGCCATCGCACCGTCTACATGTTTCCTTACTTAAGGTATACACGGCAAAGAAACGAGTTCAGGGAGGTGGTTCATGTTTCTTTATAACTACGTAAAGGTCGGGGGGGGGGGGAGGGTTCCTTATCGTTTTTTGAATAAAAACCCATTTACATCATCAATACATCGATTGACAATTTCTTTACATGGCACATCCCTGATCGGAAATTTCAAAGAGACTTTCACATATTGATTTATTGTGTTATACTGGCTTGAAGTTGCAAACTCTATATTACAGTTCGTCCGTTTTATCTTGAGCTATGGGAATCGTTTGCACATGAAGTAGTTGGACTGGAGTGAAAGGTAACAGAACACCATAGCTGATCTCTGAATTCGCGCTAGCCTGACATGTTAACATTTTCTAACAGCTGTCTATTTATATCTTTACTGCAATTTACAAACAAACACAGTTGATGTTTTTTTTAATTTTTACATTGCTAATTAAATTGTCCCTGATAATTGAGAGTCAATAATGTTTGACAACTCAGCAACGGAGTTGGTCATAACTCAAGATAAAACGGACAAACTGTAAACGTAAATTTCTTTCCCATTTTCATCAATTTTTTATAATGAAATATTAAAGTTCTTGACCTTTCGCCGATGAAACATACGGTATTGTTAAAAAAAGAGTTAGAATTTCATAATTCTTAAATCCAGATCCCAAAAAGGTGGCAAGGTAAAACATACAGTTAGATACATGAAAACGACAAATGACTGCCAAACACGTATTTCACATCAAACTTAACGTTTTCAGAGCACATATTGACGAGTCGTGCAGGGAGCGGGGGCGGGGGAGGAGACTGCTGTTTGTGACGTCATTGTGTACAAGGCTGTGGGAATAATAAATCAGGATTGTGCTCAACCACCACACGTGCGTGTCAAAAAGTAAAACAACCAAATTTACTGATAGGAGACATAAAATGATTAAATAAGGAAAAAATTACATAATATTCTAATGCTGGAGACTTTTGTAAGGTTATATTTATAACCAACTTTAAACGATCTACAGTTTATTGGATTTTAATTGATTAGGACAAAAGTTGTACCTTGACGTCACAAAATTCTTATTCCCAGAAGCAATAAGAACGGTCATTGACCGAAATCCGCCCATTTAATGATAAATTAAATAGTACAGGGAATTAAGTCGTCGTGTAGTAAAAACAACATGACTTTAAATATTAAATAATTACATTTGGAAAGCTAAGTCAGCTCCAACCCGAGGTTCAGCAGGCACGTCAGCGCTCGGCGTGCAGGCTTGGAAGGCAGTTTGTATACACTCCACGACGCCAACTCCCGCTATCGGTCTATCATTATCAGTTCGGTCACGCAAAACTCTCCTCTCTCCGATTTTCCAACTTTTATTCAGGTAATTATCGGCAATTTGGCCAACTTCTCGACCATCTAAGTACCTAGTTTGCATCAAAGTGTGTAATAGCGCCGCCTCCGTCATTATTACGTCGTTTTCTTTTTGCCGCATAATATGTGCAAGGCCTTAACCCGTACCCTAACATATTTTTCAAGGATATTGTTGATTCATCTTTATTTTACGCAGAGACAATACATTTAACAAACAATTCGATTTGATATTTTTATGTCAATAAACATGAAATAAATACACAAGAGTTTATAAAATTTGTTTTAATTAAAACACATTTTTAATTAACTGTTTAGGTTATAAAATAATAGTAAAAAAAATAGAGAAGACGAAAAGTATATAAAGTAGGTAAAGATAGATAATGAATATGATGAAAGATTAAGCAGTTTATAAAGAAACTGAGGCTAGAGAGGCTTGTATTAGTGATATGAATGCGGAATCAAGTACTAATTACTGTATAGCATGTTGAGAGAGCTGTACTACTGATGATAACATGTCTGCCAACGAATGTAATATTTCATTTTCCACATTTCGAAATTAAAATACCTAACTTCTGTTACTTCAGGTTGCTCTGAATGAAGATATGGTTGTCTTTCTTTTACGCTTTTACGGTTGTTCATCGTAAACCAGATAACAAACCGTATGTGAGACCACCAAGCAGGCCGTATAAAAATAAACTATCATAAATCCCAAAATCACAAAGCATCCCAACATCACAAAGCCGGGGTAAACACGTAACCCCTTATGGACTACGCCATCAAAATTTAAGCACTTCCATCACCCAGAATTACAGGGGGCAGTTAAGGGCTATTATGCAAATGTGCAGCTTCCTCGCAGGCTCTGCTTATGTAATACGATAGTACACACTTACACGTGCAGAAGATAATTCACAACAAATATCTTCCACCCGCTCAAGGGCGATTGATACGTAGGGACATATAAGCAAAGCAGTTGGAGTCATAGTTGAATTAAACAACTGTCAGATACTTCATGAATGTCGCCTATGAAATTTATGAACAGTTTTCAGTAAGGTTTTAGTAACGTTTTTAGTAGAAAGTATTATTAAAACGTTTCATGATTTGTTTGTTCCGGATCAGAGTATTACTTAAAGGAATAGAATGTTTACTCGTATTTTTCTCAACTTAAATAGCCCTATGTAAAAAAATTTCAATCAGATGAGACTTGAAAAATTTCTGACACAGTAATGATAAAAAACTTACAGACAAAATTATTTTGTAAAATTAGATTCACTGGACACAGTGAGGCAACACTATTTACTTTGACCAAAAGTGTTGCACTGTTAACAAAGGCAGAGTGGAGAGGACTAAGCCTACAGAGAAAATATTGTGCAAAAACCTCAGGGGATAAACTCTAATCAAAGTCGAAGTAAACAAGGTTCGCAATAAGAAAATCTTGCCTTTCCTGTGAGAGCCCAATTGAGCTGCACTGGGCCTTCCTGGCAAACAAACATTTAGTGAAAGGATCTGTTAAGTTTGGTTTGACCGATTATCGTTAAAATGTTCTTGACTTTATCTGAAAGGATGATTCAAAGCTAAACAGCTTAGAAATTTAAAATCTGTTAAAATTAATAAATGAAAAACACAAATTAACCAATGGACCAATGGAGTTTGGTTTTAGTTTGAGTTTCAATATTATTTTGAAAATGTCAGAAGGACAGTTTTATTCAAAGTTGCTTTGATATGATAAGTTGCAGCCGACAAATATAAATCATAATTGAATTCATACTTTACTATTAATACAAATTAAACTCCACTTTCTGCCTTTCCAACCATCTCTACTGCGTTTTGATATATTTCTTAAGTTTAGAAGCTCATTCATAACATTACTTGCATTAACATTTAATGGTAAGTCAACACTTCAAAGTTTTTTTTAATGGATCTAACCATAATGTTTTATGACCAGGTGGTTAATAGTAAATGAGTCGTGAGTATTTACCGCCATGTTTTGTGGCGAGGCTTGTACACACGGACGCCCGATGTCTTAGTGAGAGTAGACCGGCAATTATAATCTATACTGTTATTATCTATACAGAGGTGGTTTCTGAATTTATGAGAAAAGTGAACTCGAAAAATACTGAACCGACTGGGTTGAAATTTCACACAGTGGTAGATCTTGAACCTGGGAAACATATAGGCCTATTCACTTCCTTAAAATCCCCTCAAGCTACGCCCCGTGAACGTCCTTAGCTTCAATGTTTACATTCTATAAGGATGTAAACATTCAAATGCCGAAAAATGTAAACAGCTGTGAGTACTAAAATTTGACAGTTCAAAGAGCAGAAGTAAGAGCTGTAATTTGTATTGTGAGCGAAGCCACGGGCAACTGCTAGTAATTAATAAATACCTAACACAAGGTTTTTTTTAATAATTACTAAATAACTACCACTTCTTTATTGAGAGTCAAGAAGAAGAAGGTAGATATCAAAAATCGTTAATCTTTGTTTCACAATGCCAAGGTTCTGCAACAATCTTTTACGAGTAACCCGCAAAACTGAACAGAGGCTATTTGTATCTTGACAAGGGTCAAGTGGACATTTAACTCGCTTAACTCGCCGGCTGTGGTCAAAGCAAATACGCTCCGCTGCCGAGCGCCTCTCTCGGCCGGCCTAATACAACACGGCTGCTCGAACCTGAACAAGTTCATCAGTGAATTGTTCAATAATCCCAAAGCTTTATATTTAATTGGGCTATTGCAACACACCATCCAACCCGTCACTTCTAAGTTATTATATGGGGAGTCCATGGTGGTACCGAGCATTGCTCGGTAGTTTATCGTTTTCTCAGTTTACTCTTTGCTGTCATCAAATTCTTGCACTTTTTGCTGCTGAAACACATATTATAACTGGACAGCCCTAGCATTACAAGGTTATGTTAAGGTTTGTCAAAGTTTACATTTTTGCCTTTTTTGCAATTATTACGTTGCCATTGAAGCAACCCATACGGCCCCATGATAAATGTTTCTACTTTCAAATTCACTTTCATTGTAATTCGATTTTTACTGGCGGTAAGCCCTGCTTGAAACACGTTTTTCAGCCATAAATTAATTTCTTCCAGAATTTGAAGAAGGACTGTAAACCGTTTTCTTTATAATTATTGTGCAAGCAAGCACGTACGTGTACAGGTATTGCTCGTATCATTATGTATTTAAAAAACGAATTTTGAAGCCACAGCCTCCATCCACACTTACAAATTAAAGCTTATACTTAATTTTGATGTACTTAAAAAATACGTTACACCAGTTGGTAATTTAAAATGGCTAATAGAAATACATAGCAGCACTTCCATTACAAAATGACTGGTTCTTTGATGGCCAGTGGGGCAGATACAGGTAATTTTTGACACTAATGATGTTTTTCCCAACGTCCTTGTAACCTAAGGCTCCTTTCACACGAGGCCACTAGTGGCCGCCACCGGTTGCCCGCCACAGCTTAAACATTGTTAACCTGTAAAATGAGTCCTCACAAGCTGCAACCTTCATCCTATCTCGAGACATATCCGTAACCGATACACTTACTAATCAAGTGAAGTTAACAAAAACCTTCATGAAAAACTTAGACGTTATTATTACCATCATGCAAACAACAGTTACTTGAGCTTATAGGTGCTAGGTCACACATTCGTGTGCGCAGTCATAGTGAGGCTTCAAGCCGGCAGAAATGCGAACAACGGTATCTAACAATTACAAGAATTTAGTTTCGAATCATAATTGGCCAGAACCAATAATGAAAGCTCTAAGGTTGATTTCGCTTGACATCAAAATTAAATATTTAATTTTCTAAACTATACCATATTGGAATTTTCAAGTTATAAACGAGAGAAACGTTCAAACTATATTGATAAGGACTATCTCCCAAGCTGTTTTAAAACAGGAAATCATAAAACGATAAATTATCAGCACTTAGAAGGTTTTATCTGTTGAGTCGTGAGAAAGATGTTTACACCATTAGGACCGAGCTTTGTGATACGATAAGAACTTTATTTTAGTGCTTTGGCAATTTTCAGAATAGATTTCTATCCGTGACGTTTTTACCCTTTGATTATAAATAATTGTTGTATCTAGTACAGTATAATATGAATAAGTCTTGCTAAACTTAAAGCAGAAGCAACAACTGCAAGAAGCAAAAAAATCAGGAGCAAGAAATGCTTCGTCTAGAACAAGCACCGTTATTAAGGGTTATACATTTTTTCGTCCAAGGATTTGTTTCTATATTATGGAGTTTTTTACCACGATGAACCAATTGGAACTGGTCTTAAATAGGAGATAATCCGGCCTCCAGACCTTTGAAGCGCTTATGTTATCGTTACGGACAATTTACACAAAAACAGCTGTATTCAAATATTCAGGTTGTTTTTATTTTATTCCAGCAAAGCTCGGTCTGCCGGAAATGATACTTTAAGTGTGAATTTTTCGATTTTTTTCTCTCAAACTAAATAAACTCTAGAACGTTTAAAGCATTTCAATTTAAATTATATTCTCTGAGACTCTATCTGACGTGTTTCCAGTTCAACCATGCGATTGAGGGCAAGAGTATTTAATCTGGTTAACACAATGTAATCTGTTGTCGATCCTGATAAGAAGTGAGTCACTGAATACAAGGGTTATATCGCAAGAGGTCAACTGAGGTCATGACGATCTCTGAAATGTTTTGTTCTTTCAGAAATCTAAATTCAGGATAGCGGAGTAAATTCGATGGAACTAAACATTATTCAATCATAGAATTAATTACAGATGTATGGTTTAGTCAATGATCGAAAATATTCTTAGGTATTTCTCAGTGCGCTTCAAATAATATGCAAATTAGTGTAAGCCCACACTTGTAATCAATCTATAAGCCAAAGGTACACTTTCAAAAGCGCATTTCGATGTTTCAAACACACATCTGTTTCTTAAGGAGCAAACAACCTTGCAATGTAATTGGATTTTAGAAGTTAAAATCCTACTGTATTAGCATATGACATTTAATCATCTTGGAATTTTCCAAGGAACATTCTGCCTTTAAGGCAAACGGGATAGAATTATACCCAGAACAAAGGGTAATTTATCAGCCCATTCCCTCTAAGCTACCGGATTTGAATCGTCCTTTTGACTTAATAACACAAAAGAGGGGATTCGCTTTGTTGTCAGTTTAACTTCTTATTGATTTTACACCATTATGATAACGAAACCCGGGAAAGATGGAGTTTGAATTTATTTCCATGAGATGAGAAAAGTTAAATTATATTAGTGACCAGAGGGAAGTAATAAGCTAGGAAAAGAGTCTTGGGGCAAGCTTAGGAATTAATAAATCTGAAATTCTCCTCTTTTTCCGCACTGCTAAACAAATAATATGTGCTACAAAATTGTTTAGACATCTTCTGTTTTATAGTAAATTCAAATATACAACGCTGTTTGATAGGGTTGTATGATCTTTTCACAAGATATTTAGATAAACCTCAATATGAAGGAAATTTTCTAATTATGAACATGTTGATTGATATGTTAATTATGAAGAGTGATGAAGAATTGGTTAACACTTATGTAAAATACATCCAAAGAAATTTTCGTATAATTAATCTCAAAAACATTAACAATATTTTCATAAATTTACAATGAGTACTCAAATTTCTCAGGCAAATTTTAACAACAATGATCACAGTGGATAAATAAGGAATTTTATTTTTAATTTTGCCAAGAAATACACAAAAAAAGTTAAATTAGTTTGAAGCTAGGTTAAACGTAAAAGTACATAATTTATTTACTGAACCCATTTGTTCAAAGATATTATACTGTATTTCAAGCAGAGATCAAATACGCAGTCCCTGTTTACACAGCGAAATGTAAGCCAACAACCGATCAACAAGAATTGATTAATCAAAGGGCCATATATATTGTTTACATAGGGAGAAGTCAGTAATTCGTTTGTTTCTGTTGGGAAGTGAATGCTTTTAAATTTTTTAGTTGACATTCAAAAAATACTCTTAGCGAATTTCCCCTGTAGGGAAGAAGCTATTACCGTAGGTCTCATGGTAAGATCTAAGCCCAAGACCATGATAATTTTTCGTTTTGGGGTCCGCAGAAGCAAAAACACAATTCGTTCGAATTTTTATACAGAGTGTTGATAAAAAACCCTTCAGGACTTCGGGGTATGGTTACTTACATCAAAACTAAGAAAAAAGTTCCTGTAAACATGGGTCCTAAAATGCTCGGTTATCCGTCTGTCGGTGTGTATGTGTTTTTAACATGATTTTGTATAACTTTGGAACTACTAAATATATCAACTTCAAACTTGGTACGTATATGCTGACTAATAGGACCTATTTTGGTGCGGAATATTAAGTTTCTACTTTGTACCATTTCAAAATGGCGGCCATTTTTATATTTTAAAACTTAATATCTTAAAAATCGTAAATTTTACAAAAATCTTACAAGAGACAAAACTGTTGCGCAATTTCATCTCCTATAAAACCATATAAAGAATATTAAGATCGAACAACAATTAGAGGAGCTATTGCAATTTACTCAACAGAATACATGCTTATTTATTATGGCAGTTATAGCAAATTTTCTTCAATTGTAATGAAAAAATTGCAATAACTCCGTTAGTTGTCGTTCAATCTTAATAATCTTTGTATTATTTTGTAGGAAATAAAATTGCGCAACTTTTTTGTCTCTAGTAAGATTTTTGTAAAATTTACGGTTTTTAAGATATTAAGTTTTAAATATAAAAATGACCGCCATTTTGAAATGGTACAAAGTAGAAACTTAATACTCCGCACCAAAATAGGTCCTATTAGTCAGCATATACGTACCAAGTTTGAAGTTGATATATTTAGTAGTTCCAAAGTTATGCAAAATCATGTTAAAACACATACAGACTGACAGACGGATAACCGAGCATTTTAGGACCCATGTTTATAGGAACTTTTTTCTTAGTTTTGATGTAAGTAACCATATCCCGAAGTCCTGAAGGGTTTTTTATCAACACCCTGTATACAGGGTGATTGATATAAGTGTCTCACCTATGTTTTATGGAAAATTATAAAAGTTATCAAAAAAAGTTAAATGGTAACCCCCCTGGATTATTTGTCCTAAATTATATGGTGTTTTTCATTTTTTCATATTTGCCGCCATTTTCCCAATATGGCGACCAACTTGAAAATTTTAAATAGATACACTATGTTTTTTTGTCATTTTTAGATAGAATGGATCATTTTAAGACATTTTTGTTCTTTGCCATTTTTCTCTAAGCCGAACCGTTTTCTAGATATTTGCGTTTTTAATGTGTGAGTTATCTGACCCTGTTGCCCAGGAGGACCCCAATTAATTGGTAACAATCATTGCACCAATGATCATGTGTTCATTTGTATTTGCTATGGGCAAATACAGCAATGAATTCAAATTACAAATTTCTCAGCACCAATAATTGTTTTAATAAAAAACACAAGAAAGATAAGATAAAAATTAAATGTTCAATAATAATTCAGTTGAAAATATTGTCATATATCATTACACCTATCGTGAAAATACTTTCAATTGACTTATTATCAAACTATTTTTGTTTTTTATCTTACCTTTGTTGTGTTTTTTTTATGAAAATGACCCTTTTTGCAAAGAAATTTGTTGTAATTTGAATTCATTGCTGTACTTAACCGTAGGTGTAAGGATTTTTACCAATTAATTGTGGTCTTCCTGGGCAGGGTCATGCAGATAACTCAAACATTAAAACGCATATATCTCGAAAACGGTTTGGTTAAGAGAAAAATTGCAAAGAACAAAAATGTCTTAAAATAGTCCATTCTACCTAAAAATGACAAAAAATTATAGTGTATTTATTTAAAATTTCCAAGTTGGCCGCCATATTGGGAAAATGGCGGCAAATATGAAAAAAAGAAAATAGCCATATAATATAGGACAAATAATCCACGGGGGTTACCATTTAACTTTTTTTGATAACTTTTATAATTTTCCATAAAACATAGGTGAGACACTTATATCAATCACCCTGTATATCTATGTGTCTGTTAGCACGATAGCGGCCGCAAAAGTGGTCCGATTTTAATGAAATTTGGTACATACGTGTAAAGTGGTAATCAATTGGACGAGTTCGTAAACCAGCCCGATCGGACCACCGGAAAGGGGGGTAAAGGGGGATAAACCCCTCAACAATGGGTTTTTCATACAGAAAAATAAAAATAATCCAATTTTGGTTAGCACCATTGAATTCAGCTAAAAAACAAACAAGTATTGTGAATCACTACTCTATGTCCATTGGTTACAGAGATATTGAATGTGGTAAACACAGTACGTTGTCCCTATGTTATGCTAATGCGAAATAAATAAGTTCAAATCTACTAAATATTGAATTAAAACCACCCAGTTTTAACATACCTGTTGCAGAAAACCTACATACTCATTTCTCATGTTATTCTTATGGAGCTTTACAAAAACATGTCAAATCTCGCTATGTTGGGTTGAAATATTTCTTTTGGATTTAAAATTCGCTGAGTATGCTGGTCTGCTGCAACGAGGGCATTTTATTTTCAAAATACGTGCACATCTGTATGAGGGATAAGGACTATCTGTCTACACCCAGTCGCCCACGCGGCCCACGGCGCGGCCCGGAGCAGCTGGTCCCACGCCCACGCCACGCTGGGGCGACTGCCCACGGGGAAGCCGAATAATCTCATAATCTCAAATAAATTGTTCTGTTTTTATACCACTTTATCAAGAAGAGGATTGTGATACAAATCATTTCAATCACGTATTTAATCTTCCAATTAATTTTCTCCATATAAAATTGCAGCTCGTATTTCACTTCATGTCTGATTAAGTTTTTTTACAACTCACACGAGAGGTATCCTATTTACAACATAAAAACGTTTTCTGATCCTCCGCAATAAATTAAAACTTAACATTATATTTTCGCCTAAAATCCCCAAAATTTCCATTTTCTTGGCAGCAAACCTGCATACCCATTCCCAAGTTGTTCTTATGGAGCTTACAAAAACATGTCAAATCTCGCTATGGGAGGATTAATGAATTCCATAAATTAATTGATTCCTTATCATCCTTCACTATTCAAAAATATGTGGCTACTAGTGCATTAAAATTGTCTTCAAAGATATGCAAAAAATAATTTTAAAACTACTGATTTGCATTAACTGTTTTGTTTTAAGTATACGGAACGACCGATAATATGTACTGCTTTTAAACAAGCCTACATCCTTCTGCATAGAATCCGAAGACAAATTTCAGGGGCAAACCCAATCGATTTTGATTTCCAAATTCCTGATTTCCAAACTAACTCTAAACCTTGTGCTTACAGAGCTGTGATTCTGAAAAATTGACAGGGGTTGTCACAATGATGTAGATTAAAAATCGGCTGCTTGTGAATAGAAAAAATAAAACTACCGAAGGTAGAAAACCCTCTCAAATGATGAAAACTAAAAAATTAAAGCGAGACGAGACAAGAATTTTGAAATAGTTAACCAAATTATATTAATTATTCAGTGACGAATACATTGAAAAAACTGTAAAAACTGAAAAAGCTGTAACAACTCACACAAGAGGTATCCCATTTACAGCACAAAAACGTTTTCTGATCCTTTGCAATAAAATAAACTTATTATTATACAGTGTGGAAAAAAAGTCCGTCCCCCCCTCCTTAATTTTTTTGTTTGTTAAGACAAACGATTAACCTTTGGGGAATGATACTAACTCAGCCCTAATTATTTTTTGACGTTACCAAAATTTTTGAGTGTCCCCCAAAAATGGGGGATTTTGGGGGCAACTCAAAATTTTCAAATGCAAACCCCTTTCGAGTGACCCCTCATTTTAAAGAGCTTTCAAAAAGTAGATGAATGGTGAAAATTGGAGGTCTCTAACGTGTTTCTATCCAAATTGACAGCTTGTCAAAGTTTAGAATACATCACATCCTTGAAACCTGGCGTCTAGGACGTTTGGAGTTTTAATTCACCTTTGATGATGTAAAAATGAAACGAGCCTGGGAAAAATGTTATTAATGAAAAAGTAGTCTCTTTTGGTGAAATTTAAAATTTTAAGGGGCCCCCAAAAATGGGGGATTTTGGGGGCAACTCAAAATTTTCAAATGCAAACCCCTTTCGAGTGACCCCTCATTTTAAAGAGCTTTAAAAAAATTGGCGATTGGTGGAGGTTGGAGGTCTCTAACGTGTTCCCATCAAAATTGGCAGCTTGTCAAAGTTTGAATACGACTCCAAAAAAACGTTGACAAGCTGTCAATTTGGATAGAAACACGTTAGAGACCTCCAATTTTCACCATTCATCTACTTTTTGAAAGCTCTTTAAAATGAGGGGTCACTCGAAAGGGGTTTGCATTTGAAAATTTTGAGTTGTCCCCAAAATCCCCCATTTTTGGGGGACACTCAAAATTTTTGGCAACGTCAAAACATAATTAGGGTTGAGTTAGTATCATTCCCCAAAGGTTAATTGTTTGTTGTAACAAACAAAAAAGTTAAGGAGGGGGGGACGGACTTTTTTTACACACTGTATAATAATCCTGGGAGGATTAATCAATTCCATATTTTAATTAATTTCTTATCATCCTTGCTTCACTGTTCAAAAAACTGTGGCTACGAGTGCATTAAAATTGTCTACAAATACTGTATATGCAAGAAATAATTTTAAAACTACTGTTTTGCATTAACTAGTTTTAAGTATACGAAACGAACGATTATCTTTACTATGCTTTAAAACAAGCCTATACGTCCTTTTTAATAGAATCCGAAGACAAATTTCAGGGGCAAACCAATCGATTTTGATTCCCACATTCCTGATTTCGCGGGTTCGGCTGTACAGATTAGACACGGTGGAAGGTGGAACGCAGTGTTGCCACCGAGTATGGTCGGGACCGGCTGACCTTGGACGCCGGCGCTGCAGTCTCCCCCGCCGCAGACCAACACGCCGGCGAGGGCACCTGACCGGAATTCGCTCACACAGTCTGCGCAGTCAACTGGTTGGTGCCTCTAGTTTCCAGAATCATAATTTAACCAAGTACCTGAGTTTTTTTATCTGTAAAAAGGCATTATTTTATTTAAGATGTTAATAAACTTTGTCATAAATTTCTCGGTCATTTAAAACAAACGTTTCTTTTAAGATAAAATGTTTAATTCGAAATGCTGTGGACAATATGAATCAGGTATTTTTTAAAGTTACCTATTATGTAATAACTCTAAACCTTGTGCTTCCATAGCTGTGATTCTGAAAAATTTACAGGGGTTCTTACGATGATGTAGATTGAAAATCCGCCGCTTGTGAATAGAAAAAAACTACCGAAAGTAGAGAACCCTCTCAGATGATGAAAACTAAAAAAATAAAGCGAGCACATTACATAGGCGAGTTGTGTTATCAGCCGGGCGTTATCAGCTCATACCTGGCTGGCTGCGGAGGTCCATCACACATTACACAGCCGAGTTGTGTTATCAGCCGGGCGTTATCAGCTCATACCTGGCTAGCTGCGGAGGTCCACCACTCATTACACAGCCGAGTTGTGTTATCAGCCGGGCGTTATCAGCTCATACCTGGCTGGCTGCGGAGGTCCACCACACATTACACAGCCGAGTTGTGTTATCAGCCGGGCGTTATCAGCTCATACCTGGCTGGCTGAGGAGGTCCACCACACATTACACAGCCGAGTTGTGTTATCAGCCGGGCGTTATCAGCTCATACCTGGCTGGCTGCGGAGGTCCACCACACATTACACAGCCGAGTTGTGTTATCAGCCGGATATTATCAGCTCATACCTGGCTGGCTGCGGAGGTCCACCACACATTACACAGCCGAGTTGTGTTATCAGCCGGGTGTTATCAGCTCATACCTGGCTGGCTGCGGAGGTCCACCACACATTACACAGCCGAGTTGTGTTATCAGCCGGATGTTATCAGCTCATACCTGGCTGGCTGCGGAGGTCCCCCACACATTACACAGCCGAGTTGTGTTATCAGCCGGGCGTTATCAGCTCATACCTGGCTGGCTTCGGGGTCCACCACACATTACACAGCCGAGTTGTGTTATCAGCCGGATATTATCAGCTCATACCTGGCTGGCTGCGGAGGTCCACCACACATTACACAGCCGAGTTGTGTTATCAGCCGGGCGTTATTAGCTCATACCTGGCTGGCTGCGGGGTCCACCACACACTACACAGCCGAGTTGTGTTATCAGCCGGGCGTTATCAGCTCATACCTGACCGGCAGCGGAGGTCCAACACACATTATACAGCCGAGTTGTGTTATCAGCCGGATGTTATCAGCTCATACCTGGCTGCCTGCGGAGGTCCACCACACACTACACAGCCGAGTTGTGTTATCAGCCGCGTTATCAGCTCATACCTGAACGGCAGCGGAGGTCCAACACACATTACACAGCCGAGTTGTGTTATCAGCCGGGCGATATCAGCTCATACCTGGCTGGCTGCGGAGGTCCAACACACATTACACAGCCGAGTTGTGTTATCAGCCGGGCGATATCAGCTCATACCTGGCTGGCTGCGGAGGTCCAACACACATTACACAGCCGAGTTGTGTTATCAGCCGGGCGTTATCAGCTCATACCTGACCGGCTGCGGAGGTCCACCACACATTACACAGCCGAGTTGTGTTATCAGCCGGGCGTTATCAGCTCATACCTGACCGGCTGCGGGGTCCACCACACATTACACAGCCGAGTTGTGTTATCAGCCGGGCGTTATCAGCTCATACCTGGCTGGCTGCGGGGTCCACCACACATTACACAGCCGAGTTGTGTTATCAGCCGGATGTTATCAGCTCATACCTGGCTGGCTGCGGGGTCCACCACACATTACACAGCCGAGTTGTGTTATCAGCCGGGCGTTATCAGCTCATACCTGGCTGGCTGCGGGGTCCACCACACATTACACAGCCGAGTTGTGTTATCAGCCGGGCGATATCAGCTCATACCTGGCTGGCTGCGGGGTCCACCACACATTACACAGCCGAGTTGTGTTATCAGCCGGGCGTTATCAACTCAAACCTGGTTGGCTGAGGGGTCCACCACACATTACACATAGCTGATTAATTAATTACTGCATCGAACATCGTCAGTGTCCTGAATATAGCCGAATATAAAATCATCCGCAAGAAGTACCCGTTGTTGTTTTTTGGTGATTCGGTTTGGGCACGAGCCAACTCGGTAATTGCCAATTAGGAGACAACGGTGAATTGATGTTCGCCCGATATAATATGCAACGCGGTGTTCGTGCGCCCACGGTAGTGATTCTTTTTTGTTCGGTTCGAAATAAAAATGCCGATACAAAGTTATCACATGAACACAGATTGGTAATCCAACTGCAACTATTAGGATTTTTAAAATGTCCATACATTTTTAAAACTTAAACATACACCTAAATATTAAAGATCTTAGTTGTTTCAGATGTAATATTTGCTATGCACTTGAAAAAGTGTTCAAAAAGTTTTATCAGAACGTTCCTTGACCAGCTTCCTGATTTATTTAAAGTTTATGGTGCAATGTATCCCTCATGATATTTCAGCAGCTATTAATGCTATTTAATTAATATCCAAAATGAGAATACGTGTTCTGAAAATATTTTGATTGAACTCTGGGTATTTATGAAGCGGAGCCACAAACGAATCACCAGCATCAAATCTGACACATTTTTAATACTTTTAAAGCTTTTGTACTGATTTAGTGTGTATAACAAAAATTTAACGAGCTTCGTTTTATGCGTGGTGAAGATTACAACATTACTTTTTGCAAACCTATCAATGCAATTAACAAGATGTTTACAGGCATTATTGGTTTAATAAATAGCTTAGGAATCAATTAACGTTAATAAGCAAAGTAATTAAGAAGCTCCTATAAGTCTCAGCATAGATTTATTTTTAAAATTTCGAAGAAGTCAGAGAATAGAAATTGTATAAGCTTTGAAAACATTTAATGTGTTTATAATAGCTGAACTTTAAGGATGAAATACACACAGCATGCAGCATATATAACTTCCACCTCTACGTTCTCACTATGAGCTAAGTTAATAATCCTCATAAGCTTGTGCCGAGTTAGCGTTACAGCATTAGCGTTACTCGGCAATCCCGCTGGACAATACGATACGAGCTTACAACTGGCGAGGTGAACGAGCTCTAACAAATCATTCAGTTAGGTTTTTTTATAGAGAAATCTTAGTACTATCATGCATACAAGTTTTAATATTCTTACATGGTCTTTGTTGATTTCGTTCATATATGATAAGTCACAGGTCACGAATCTGCGAACAAAAATAATAAACTCAGACGCTAGATGAAGTGCTCATAAAAAGGCACATAAAAGTATATTTATCAAAAAACACACAAAAGTTATAAAAGTTATATAACGCCACCAGATTGATTTTGAACGTACCTACGTATCTATAAATAGGAATGAGAAACGAAAATAAGCCAACGACAACTTAAATCAAAGCAGTGGTTTCCAACTTCGCACAAGCCGGCAGCGCGGAATGCCTCAATATCGTAACAATGGAACAACAGCGACATTTTCAATGCAACCATTGCTGAGACAACCCCTTAGCCTGATAAGAGAGATTTCTTCGCTCCATTTTCTACGCAGCTTTTTATTATTTGTTAAAATCTGTTTTCTAAACTGTTAAAAGCTTACGTAAGGAAAGGATGCGGGAGGGGCGTTGTCATTGTGTTCTAAAACACACTTTAGAGAAGTGTTTAAAGACAATAATATCGTTCTGTTTTAAAAGCAGTCATGACCGGGTTTCAAGTTTATGTGTTTGAACTACCCGAAACGACAATAATGCAAATTTAATTTTACGCACTAATGAGATAACCAAAGGTATAAGCCATGTAAAACTATGCCTTTCAAGTTATCATTATTATAAAAACTTCGAGTGGTTCCCAAGGGAGTAAGTAAATGGATATAAAATTATCAAGACAGTGTGAAATCGTTTACTCATTACATTATACTAAATGCTGCAAAATAACCTTGGTAGTTTCCAGAAAGATATATTAGTAAACAAGTCATATGAAGTTCAAATGAGGCCACGGATTACATAAAAATGCCACTTGTTTGGATTCTAAATCCATGACATAAGCAATCAAAAAGATCCTTACATCTTGAGGCAATGGCATTGATATTTGGTATCCCTAAGACTATCTTCTGCAATCTTTTGTCCTCTTCCTATTCCGAGATATTCGTTGGGAAAACACCAGATATTGCACTAGAGGGTCCAACAACCTCCAGGAGGTCTCTAAAAAGTTATCGGATGATCAAAGAAAGTAATCAGAAGAGAGGGGAAAACACTGACGAGTCTTTTCAATAGATTTTAATTCAAACCGGACTGACAGTGGTGTCCGTCTGATCAAAGTCAAAGCCCCAACTCCAGCAGAGAGGGGCCAATCACAGCCGCGCCCGGTCACTCGCCAACAAACACGGGCTGTGGACCAGGTCTCACCTGCAGCTGTAGAACAACATGCGACCGCTGTGCTGTTACGACAACCGATCTGTAATGAAATACAACTGCAATAAAATAACTGTAACATATAACATTAAAAAGTGATAAAGGGTGTTTTTATTTGTATCTTTATTTTAAAAAATCGGTTTCCAGTTTCCAGGATACGTTTTATTACTGATCTAGGGTAGTTTTTATGTGAAATCATCAAGTGGAAATGTTACACACCAACAAAAAAAACTTAGTGAACGAAAAAATGTAAAACTTAATCACGCATTCCCGAAAATCTTTATTATTTAAAAGCGTAAAAGAAAGCGTGTTTTCGCCATTTCAACCTTTGTTTGATCTACTTTAATAAAAAAGAACGCGAGATTTTGAAATGACATTTGAGGGAAACAATTATCAGGACTGTGGCAAATTACTCATGACGTTCACGCACACCTCGAGATCGCGTATTTTAATTTTCTTTTATAAAATTTTATTTATCATCAGTTTTTTTACATCACTAAGGGGACACATCCCACTATTTAAGATTTTTCAGTTGTGGTGGTGTAACGATGGTGGACAGAACTGGCGGACACAGTTTATACGTTCTCTAATGAAATGAAATGAAATGAAATGAAATGAAATGAAATTCGTTTGAAATGAAATGAAATTCGTAATGAAATGAAATAATGAGTCACTCGAACTTTAAATTTGAGGCGATCAATCAAGTCGGTAACATAGCTTCAATTATTCTACTAAGTTATTCTAACATAGTAAAATTATTCTGTACTGTAATGCCCATTAAAAACACTAAACCAATCTAAAATTCTGATACGAATTTTTTTAGTTTTTTTTTAAGTCAATAAGTCTAATTCGAATTGGATTCTGTTGAAAAATACAAATGAAATACAGTATGAAATAAATTAAATATGTTACCACAATCGAGATTCTTT
This sequence comes from Flexamia atlantica, assembly GCA_035578135.1. NCBI lineage: Eukaryota > Metazoa > Arthropoda > Insecta > Hemiptera > Cicadellidae > Flexamia > Flexamia atlantica. The sequence goes on from JAQJVK010000019.1 coordinate 6,691,495, forward strand.
AGTTGCTGTACCGAAACACAATACAGAAATTAATTATGAGAGAATGAAATACAGATTTAAATTTTTTATGATGATCAATTCGTGTGAAATACTATAACCTTGATCGGTATAAGCCTATATTTTTCTTTAAAGAATACCTAAAAATATTTCAAACCTACTTAAAAACTCTATTAACTCACATTAAACATAATTTTGAGCCAGTACAATCATCTGAGTACCTTATCTCATGTTCAAAGTGATATAATCACGTTCCTCGCAGTCAAAGCTCGGCATTATCCGGTGTTTGTGTGGGAGACGCCGCGTGCACTTGGAGAGTGAGCTTTGTCAATCCGACAATGTTCGACAAACAAAGCGACAATCGACAGGCGATTGCTTCCAATCAGTCCACCACTGCACTCCAACGTTACGGACCGACTGCACTCCAACGCTACGAGACTATCTGCAGTACACTGCTTTCACAGGTCTATGCTTCCAATCAGTCCACCACTTCACTCCAACGCTACGACCGACTGCACTCCAACGCTACGAGACTATCTGCAGTACACTGTTTTCACAGGTCTTTGCAATTACGTGTCTGTCTGCAGTAGGCGGAATATCGATAAAACGCCAATGCCGACTCATCTAAAAAATAAGTAAATAGACTTTCTCAAATTATGGAGAAAGATAGAAACATTTAGGATGTAACTGAACACTTTAAAAGTAGAAAAAGTTTGAAAAAATTAAAAAAAAAATCAATTTAAAACATTTTGAATCATCATATGAGATTGCAAAAAAACTTAAGAGTAACATGAATTGCTTGTTGAATTTTATAACAGTGTTAAAAAACCTCGCGATTATACATAGCCTAATAAGTGGATAGATACTTCGCACACCATAAAAAAACTCGGCTTATTAATTATTCTACGGATTTAAAGAATATAAATTTGAGAAACTGAAACAGCCTCTAATTCTAATAGAACAAATTCAAATCTTGATCGTTCCATCTATACTATTGGGATAGTATGTCCCATTACAATCTCCTTTTTCCATATGGGGCAATTCAAAACAATGTTATCGATTAAAGAAACAAAACATCAACAGATTAGTTCAAAGCTGTTGAAAAGTACACTTTAGCGTAGAAATAAACGACAATGGCCCGGCCATTCAAACAAAGGTATGGCAATAGGCTCGAGCGGGAATTGTTTGTTGGCATCACAGCAACTCGTGTGTTTGGACTGTTGTCATCAGTCTGTAAACTGTACACAGCAAACACGGGAGTGAAGCATCAAATGCGCTGCAACTGTCTACAATGCCTACTGCTCTACAACACTGTTGCTGCAGTAGGAGCAATGTAGTGTACACAAACCCCCAACAACTTCCATAAAGCCGCGCAATGCGGTATGACTTCATTACTCCGACGTCGATAACTATGTAGATGTGCGACTAGCTCACGAGAGTCTGTTTCACTCGACCCGCCTACTAAACATGAATCAGGCACAATGCAGTAGTCCACACTGAAATCATTGTTTCTTTTATATCTATAAAATAAAACTTATTTACAGCTAGTATGCAAATTTTGAAGTAGTACCTACCTAAATTTATAATAGAACTATAACGGATGATGTAAAAATTGACACTAAGCTGTTTTGGCCTAAAAGGCCATGTTGTTTGCATACAGAAGGATGATTTCGCTTACAGGTTATTTTACCCCGACTACTTTTGCTCATTCCTCATTGAAAACACAAGTCAAACACAAACAACTCATTTATTAAATGACTAGCTGTTGCCCGTGGCTTTGCTCACGATAAAAATTACAACTGATCTTACTTCTGCTCTTTGAATGAAATGTCAAATTTTAGTATTCACAGCTGTAATACATTTCAAATTCAGTATTTGAATGTTTACATCCTTATCAAATGTAAACATTGAAGCTAAGGGCGTTCACGGGGCGTAGCCCGAGGGGATTTTAAGGAAGTGAATAGGCCTATGTTCTTTTACGATATAGTGGCTCTATTCCTGCAAACTTTCTGGGTCCAGTATTTTTCACGTGGTTGAAATACAGATATTCACACAAACATCCGTACTTTCACATTAATAATATTAAGTAGGATAGGATATTGGGTCGGTTAAAACAATAACCTCATGACATAACCAACACGAGGCGAAAATTACACAACAAAATCATCACACAGCCAGCTGACGATTGTCGATTATGGCATGAAAATCTATACAGACAACAAGGAAATTTAGGCTAAAACGGCAGTATTTGCTTTTATTCATGAAGCCCATATATCTCTCTACACGGGAATATCAAGTCTTGTGGCGTTTGGAAAACACAACCAACCAGTAAATGGGTAAAAATGGACGGGTGCCTATTACGGCCGTCCGCCGCGAACGAGGTTTTTGCCACCAAGGGACTACATTTTAACGTGGGATCCGAACCACATTTTCGCCTCGGATTGCAATTTACGAACTGGTCTATGAGAGTGATCCGCGAACTGACCTAGAAAAATATTTGGGCCTACCGAAACGGATTAATAGACCATAAGGAAAGCATTGAGCTTAGCAGACGCTCCGGTCGAACGGGTTTAAAAGGCAGGACAAGTTAATTTACATGAGAAGCCGCGGCGAGTGGGCGAGCGACTCCAGCGTGTGAGGGCGGAGTCGGAGCAACATCCACTGACGATGTTCTTTGCTGTGATTGTTTTTAGTCTTTGATATTGGAAGTATATAAAAATGTGTTATTGTAATTGCAGACCTGATTTGGTTTGGTTTAATAGGCACCACAAAGAAGTCAGTTTAACCAAAAACATAAAACAGCAAGCCCTAATATTTGCAGAAAATGAAAACTCGCTTAAAAATAATCCATAGTGCCTTCAGTGTTTGTTATTCATAATTTCATTCGAGTTATAAATTTGAGCGACAAGTGGGACATTAAAAGTCTGAAAAAATCAATTACAAAAATAAAGTTTATTCAGTGGGAAATAACTTGGCCGTCCATATACTGTATAGCAGGCCTAAGTCCGCCTAAAATTATTAATTAGTCTAATGGGCCTAATTTGACGCAGACTATACTTCTCATAGGGATTTTTTTACATTGAGAAAATCCCTCCAGCTTGTGAAATACCGAGAAAACTTAAAAAATACATAAATACATTTAACTTACTAACGCATAGAATCGCGTAATTATGATAAATCTTAATCACTAGAATTTGAGATCGATTCCATTCTTATCTAAACTACCAGAATTCGACTGATGCTAATAATTGATATACCTTACCTATTGATCTTTGCCATAACCTATGAAGAACATGATCAATACTCAACGAAAGAAAAATAAGTTTAATCAGTACAGTTCTACTCCATAAAAGAGAAAGCAAGTTCGTTATAGGCTAGTTGATGATTGTGTAAAACATTATAAAATTATTTATATAATTTATTATATAAACAGCAAAAACCTCAATATTACGTAATGCACGGCAACATTGAGTATGCAGCGGACGACGCCGTAGCCTCGCTACACAGGTCGCGTCGCCGCTAAGTAGCCTCGTGTCGAGATTATCTAGCTGCGGGTGGAGGGGAGGGGAGGGGGGGCGTCGCGTGTGATAACACAACGCAGGCGGTCTAGTTACCTGCGACCTTCACGGCGACCTTGATAACGTGACCTTCAAGCAACCTAATACAACGTCCTCTTGTATCGCCGGTGAATGGGGCTTCTGTTGTGTGCATAAAGGCTTCCCGCCGCGCCGCGTCGCGTCGTCTCCGATATCCATTATGGCTTTGACGACCCGCACATACGCCGGGCTTAATTATCGTATTTACTAGTTAATGTAAATCATTAAAGCAAGTCTTTGATTCAAAAGATACATTACGTGACTCCCTCTGTAATTACATTTTAAATAATACAGGATGGCAATTTAGGGTACTTTAGTATTATACGGAGGCCACCCTTATACAGCGCGCTGTGACGGTTATGTTAGGTTGGGTTATCATAAATAGGTTAGTAGAAGTTTCCTCGTTTCGTTACGAATCGAACGATTCCAGATGAGTCATACGTTTGCCTGCCAAACCCCGTTGACGGGTGATGCGTGCGCTCCGGTCAACGACCTGACCTTAGCCTACTTGAAGGGTATATGGCGGGCTAAAGCGTGACTCATCTGGTATCGTTCGATTCATAACGAAACGCGGAAGTCATATTAACATATTTATACTCCGAATAATACCAAAGTACCCTATTCAATTCGGCTGTACAGCTGCACTCCTTTTTTCAGCCTCCTGATGGCTTCCAAATTGTTGACTGGTGAAATGAGCTTGATCAAATCGTATTTTAGGATAAAACATCCAATGTTTTCTTAGAATTTCTTTGCGGAGAACATGATAGTTAAACATTGTTATGAAGCTAATTGCATTCTGTGTTACACCGAACCTTAACCACTAGACGCGATAGTTATTTGTGTTAAGAAAGCTAGAATATGTTGTAATACAACTCTCGAAACAAACACAGGAGGATCGCGATATTTAGCGAGACTGGAATGCCCTCTTAAATTTAATTGCTACTTTAAAAAGCTAATGAAGACTAATATGTTGCATTCTGGAGCACGCCTTGCGCTGTAGTTTCTAACACAAACTAATGGTCTTTGTAACTTCGAAAAGGCTTATCTCCATGTGTTGTTAGGGATTCATTAACTTTTCACACAGGCTTTTATCACGACCCATTAACTTTAAATTCATTTTTCTATTGTGTTATCAATTATCTTATTAAGAGTTTACAACTTTTCAACGTGTGATATTCTCACTGTCAATTTGATTGATTTACATTTTGCCCCAAGGGGTAAGAAAAGTTAAAGTTTACACTAATTAATCACCCACCTAACCAATATAATTACCTTGTGCCAATTTAATTAATTCTACTGTTTCAAGCTCGTTCAACCAAACCAAACTCGCAAAAACAGTATTTTAGTAAATACGCCCCAGATTATAGCCGTGGACAAAAACAATGCTTGCCCGAGCAAACTGAGGTTGCAAGATTAGCATAAAACTGATCCCGGTTATTCGGAGGTGTTGGATGAGGTAAATACACGCCGGATAAGGCCCTTGTTGGTTCGGGAATTTGTCGCATTTGCAAGGCAGATAAGTTGCACGGTGTCAGCTTGTGCAGTCAGCGACCCGCCGCACAACAACAGCGTGGCGCCCGCTCCACAACCCTTCCTCTACAGCGACTCTCGCTGCAACGTTCTTGGGATCATCTATATGTGCAACCTTTCAGAATAATACTTGTACCAATAGTTTGACTACAGGATGGTCTCGAGGAATCGTGCCTTGACAAGCTGAAGAGAAATTATGTTTGCTTTTTAAATCGCTATAGGTAGGCGGGGCCTCCCCGGCCCTGGGCTGGCAGGCCCACTACAGGCTACAATCATATGATTTAAAAATTTATGTAATATAGAAATGGCAAAGCTATAGGAAAAACACGGCGATGAAATATATATGAAAAACCTTAGAATCCTATTAAAATTATCTTTATCTGAAGTCTTAGGAAGCAGTTAATCATGAATTAAATAACTTTCAATTAAATAATTAACAATTTTGCTTGAAAGTTACAAGGTTTTTCAATTCTATTTGTACTCGTTCAGAAAACCAGCTTTAATTTTCTGTCAAGGATTTGGTACTGTAACTGATCAAGGTAACGAAAGAAACATAAAATTACGACAGGGCATTTAAATCATAAATTAAAAAGGTTTTGAACTGTAATAAGGCCAGACTTTTGAAATAAAGCGGTCAGAACTGGCACATGTAATACCAACGGGTTAAAAGGGCGAAAATAACGTGGGAGTCAATGTAAAATAAATGCGATGAGGGTGGAAGAGGAAGGAGGGGGAAGGGAGGGGGCAAGATGCTCGAGCAATGACCTTGAGGACGCACCAAGGCAAAGGTCGCTCGGCAGTGAGTCACTTTAACTATAGAGAGGGTTAGCGGAGCGATATCATCTTCCATTACTTAGGATTCCCTAGTCAAATAGTTAGCGATCATTGTTTGTAGAAACAATTCTTGGGCCCATGAGAAATATTAAAATTATTAGTTTCGTTTTTATTTCTGTCCTCACTATCCCACAACTCAGTAGTAGCATTACCGGCACTCACTAACCTCCAAATCTAACAAGCACAAATTCTTGTGCCACTCGATACAGTAGTTACTTATTATATTTTTACAATCCTAAATATCAAATCTTATAAAGTTCCTCCTCTTTCGAAATCATTTTTCTTCCCTAATTCTAAATTTTTAGAGAAATGTTTTCCATTTAATCTTCATGTCTATTCCAGAAAGCAATTAATTCAACGACGTCAATCAATTGAATTCCAATTCAAAGCATACAGTACACGTTTTTCCTGATAGCCCATACATACCTGCACTAGTGTTTTTAGTAGAAATGATAAATTCGATAATTGGTTCACCTGCCACCACATAAGCGTAACCTTTGTGATTAATTTCTTATTGTTGGTTTTTCTTTGGCTACTGGCTCTGCCGACAAGTGCTGTCACTTGGCTGAGCTACAGTATGTATTTTTTAATAATAAATGGTTTCAAAGGATTCAATTTAAAATTCTGAATTCTCTGACAAAAAGTAGTCTAAGTAAAACAAACAAATTGAAGCGTAAATGTTTGGAAAGGTTGAAACATTAACTGGACGTATTTCTCGGTAACCAATGCAGATTGGAACTCTGTAACAAGTCACCGCTCTCAAAACATAAACATTTCAATCGCCGGGCTTCCCGTCCGGCCGTCCGGTCTCTTTCAAGCCGGGTCATTTCGCTTTTCGCACAGCCACCGCACTGTAAACACGGTGTGCGACCAAACGCACCGCGTCACAGGCTGTTTGTTTGTGCGCCGACAACAGGAAGCCGCTGTTTAGCCGAACCCGAGACGCCGGAACTGATGAAGAACGGAGTCGACACGGCAGAAACATTCGCAGCAGGGAAAATAAATATGACACCTGCGGCCGGCACATATTGCATACACACTTGATAAGAATTCATTTATCAAGTGTGTATGCACACTTGATAAATGAATTTCTATAGTTTACTTACTTATCGATCCACGGGTAAATCTCAATAAAGGATTAATATTCCCACGTTTTACATCTTGACTTCTATTTCCAATTACTTCTTCTCGAAGGGAGTCTAATCTAATATATATACAGCCGGAAGTGTAACTCATCTATAGATACAAATTCTAAAGTACTTCCAGATAAGCTAGAGACTTGAAATTTGGCACGGATATTCCTTCGGTGGTCAAACCCCAAGGAAAATTATCAAAACGAAACATTTCCACCCCCGACCCCCCCAAAGGGGGGGAAGAGGGGGGAAAAATTGAAGTTCGAAAAAAGTACTTTTCGTTTTTGGGCTGTAGCGGCTAAACTAGAGGTCCTATTGAAAAACAGACTGCACCACGTGTCACGGATTTTTCACGATCTACAACTTTGGTTCTGTGACTTTTTGCTCTATCTCGTCTCCTTCACCCTTAGATAGCGCTAGAAATTTTAATTTTCGAAATTTTCCTCAGGTTTTTCAGTTTCAGTAGATTTAATATTATATGTAGAGGGCTGCAAATTGGCATAAATCATCTCTGCAACATATATGTTACAATTCACAAATAATATAACTAGTTTGCAATGTTAAAATGCCAATAAATTTAAAAGAATCTTCAAAATTCGCCAAATGTCAGCGATTTCCCCAGGTTTTTTAGCTCCAGTATATTTAATATTCTACGTAGAGGGCTGAAAATTGGCATACATCATCTCTACAACATATATAATACAAATCACGAATAATATAACTAGTTTGTAACATGAAAATGCCAATAGATTTAAAATAATCTTCAAAATTCGCCAAATGTCAGAGATTTTCCCAGGTTTTTTAACTACAGTATATTTAATATTATACGTAGAGGGCTGAAAATCGGCATACATCATCTCTACAACATATATGTTACAAATCACGAATAATGTAACTAGTTTGTAACATTAAAATGCCTATAGATTTAAAAGAATCTTCAAAATTCGCCAAATGTCAGCGATTTCCCCAGGTTTTTCAGTTCCAGTAGATTTAAAATTAGACGTAGAGGACTGAAAATTGGCATACATCATCTCTACAGCATATTTGTTACTAATCACGAATAGTATAACTAGTTTGTAATATTAAAATGCCTATAAATTTAAAAGAATCTTCCAAATTCGCCAAATGTCAGCGATTTTCTCGAAAATCATCATCGAAATTATGTCACGCAAAGGTTTATGTTCTAAAAATGATTACGTGTACTAATTTTAAGAAAGAAATATTAAAAACCTTAGCCATAGATATGAAACAATATATTTAATATGGTATCTTTATACAATTTTCAGAAAAAAATTGCTGATAACAGATTTTAATATAGGTTCTCGCTGGTGGTAATGTCACAAGTTTCAATGACACCGTATCTTCTTCTAACTATTGTTATAACTGGCGATTTTTCTCAATTCGTTCATTTGTGTGACATCAAACTGTAATATGTTAATTTTTAAGTTTAATTGGATTTAATTTGATTATTATTATTATTGAAATAGCTCTCTTATAAGTCTTACTAATTCAGAAGGGAGGGCCAGAAAATTCCTAACACTAGCCTGATCGGACCATCGGATGGCGGGGTTAGGAGGGAATAGATGGAATAGATAAACCCCTTAAAAATGGGTTTTTTAGATCTTTTACATAGAATAATAAAAATAATCAAATCCTGGGTTGGACCATTGGATTTAAATTTAAAAAGGTACTGTGAATAAATTTTCTCCGTCCACTGGTTGCCGAGATATGGATCCATGGTAAATACTGTACTTTATCTCAATGTTTTTCTACTCCTAAATTAGTCCTCTAAAATTGAACTTGCATTAAGTTCTAAATTTTCCTCGTGGTTTTAAATTTGTTTGCCAATTTATTATTCAAATGAGAGACCCAATTTTTGACAAGCATTAATTAGTGACTCTACCCACGTTTATCTGAAGTCATTTGTCACTATCAACCCATACATAGAACTAATAAATGAAGCATATTAAGCATTTTAAAAATCATGGGAATGGTTATTTCTCAAAAAAAAAATTTCCCTTTACCCTCTAGCCCCACCAACCGTCTCCTCCCTAAAATAACTAACAACTAACACGGCTAAACCCCTTTCAACCAAATTACCTTCCCCACAACTGAATCAAATTAAGCATTTTTAATATTTTTGGCAACTTTTTAACACATATAGTACATTACCCTCACCCTCCGCTCCGAACCAACCAGTTCTTCCACGTACAATGTAAAACCCTACCCCTCCACCCCCAACAGCCCCCCCGCCAAACACTTACTACGATACAATTTTCCCGAGGATTTGTAGGGATTATTCTTAATTTGACTTGTTGGTAAGCGTCACCTCCCACGTTTATCGGTCATTTGTTTTTTCTTACCCCTATCAAGTCCTAAATCCGACCAGTAAATGAAGCAAAGTAAGCATTTTTTAAATGTATGACAATGTTATTTTCAAACAAATACTCTTGCCTCATCCCTGGCCCGCGATTCTCAGAGGACACAGGTTAATCGTACGTTATTCGCCAATTTTACCCTGTTGTGGGCAGGGTATGGGGTTTTGTGATATCTTACATTGATAAATGAAATTATCAAATCTTGGGTTGGACCATTGGATCTAGATTAAAAAAGGTACTGTGAATAATTTTTCTCTGTCCACTGGTTGCCGAGGTATAGATTATGGTAAATACAGTACTCTGCCTCAATGTTTTTTACTCCTAAATTAGTCCTCTAAAATTGAACTTGCATTAAATTTTTAATTTTCCTCGTGGTTTTTAATTTTTTTGCTAATTTATTATTCAAATGAGAGACCCAATTTTTGAGAAGGATTAATCAGTGACTCCACCCACGTTTACCTGAAGTCATTTGTCATTTCTAACGCCTATCAATCCATACATACAACTAATAAATGAAGCAAATTAGCATTTTCAAAATGATGGGAATTGTTATTTCTCAACAAAAAATATTATCTCACCCTCTAGCCCCACAAAAACGTCTCTTCCATATAATAACTAACAGCTAACAAGGCTAAACCCCCCCATAAGTACGGAAATTGGGGGAAAAATTTAATTTCGATAAAAGTACATACTTTACGTTTTTGACCTGTAGCGGCTAAATTAAAGGGCTTAATGAAGACAATGATCATGCTACAGTTAAAATTAAATTTACTACCATTTTGTTCATTATGTATTTTGCTCTATCTCAGCTCCTTCACCCCCTAATTGGCCTCTAAAATAAACATTCATAAGTTTTCAGTTTATTGTTTTTGTTAATTTTTTTGGACTTATGGTCTTCAATTTTGACCCTGAGGTAGTCACTTTGACCCTTTAGGATTATCAGGGGTCATCTAAAAATTTCACCCCGTTTCGACCCCTGAAAAAGTCCTCAAAAGCTGAACTTTCGTGAAATTTTAAATTATATCTGTTTTTTTTTAATTTTTTTGCTAACTTATTCTCTGATTTTTGGATATAAAATACGATGAGGGATTGGCCAATATCACCTACATTTATCAGGTGGTATTTACCATTTCTAACCTCTTTCAACTCCCAATCCGACCAATAAATACATCAAATTAAGGGTTCGTAACATGTTTGACAATGTTTTAAAACTAAATAAATTTTTGCCATCATCCCCTGACTTCTCCAACCCTCTTTCAAAACGAAAAATTAAACCCTACCCTCTCCGCAAACCCCTCCCCTAAAGTAACCCATTAACTACATCCCACTAACTACCCTCCCAAACATTAATATGATATATTTTGCTGAGGATTTGTAATGAGTTTATTCGAAATTTCGTGACTTTTCAATACACACCCCCTGCTTTGTGCCAAAGCTTTGCCATATTATTCTTATGGAGAAAATTGGTTTTGACATTTTACTTTAGTCTTTTTATAAAAAGGTTTTCGTAAAATATCTCAAAAATTGAAACCTATCTGATTTTTCCGAAATTTAATGAATCATTTCAGTAATAATTACCCCCCCCCCTACCATGAACCCCATTGAAACTATTCACCCCAAAATTAGTAATAATTACTTTTGCTGAGCATTTGTAAACAGTTTATTCGTTTTGTTACTTTCAATACAAACTCTCCGCTTTGGGGCGAAACCCTTTAAGGGGGCCTGGGGGCGGAGCCCCCAGCGAGCCGTAAGGCGAGTATATATACATATACAACCGGATGTGTAACTCACGTATACAAATTCAAACCATACTTCCCGATGAGCTAGAGACTTGAAATTTGGCATGGATATTCCTTGGAGGACCCAACCAAAGGGAAAATTATCGAAACTAGCTTTTTATAATTTGAACCCCCTCAAAAAATTATTAAAAAAACGCTAATAACCTTTTTGTAACTCACGTATACAAATTCAAACCATACTTCCCGATGAGCTAGAGACTTGAAATTTGGCATGGATATTCCTTGGAGGACCCAACCAAAGGGAAAATTATCGAAACTAGCTTTTTATAATTAAAAAAATTATTAAAAAATCGCTAAAAACCTTTTTTTAGAGAAATGTTATTTTGAGTTCTAGCGGTCAAACGGATGGTCCTATCGAGAAACGGACTGCACCACGTGCTACGGATTTTTCACGATCTACAAATTTGATTCAGTGACTTTTTGCTCTATTTCTACTTAAATGCATTAAAAGGTAATAAATCTTAGAAATTTGCCACCTAAGACTTGGATACCTAAAACTTTTCAAACAGTTAATTTATGATTTTCTGTTGAGCTAGGAACCTGAAATTTGGCATGCACTTTCCTAATTGCTTAAAACCAAGGGTAAAAATATCATAACTTGCTATTGTAATTTTCAACCCCTTAAAAATTATTATGAAATCGTTAAAAATGTCTTTCTAAAAGCTGTTATTTTGAGCTGAAGTGGCCGAACGGATGGTGTTATCAAAATATGGACTGCACCATGTGCCACGGATTCCTTCACTTTCTTCAACCTCGGTAATTTGATCTTTAGCCATACCCTCCTCATTCACCCTTAGATAGCTCAAACCCCTTTCAACCCCAAAACCGACCAATAAATTAAACAAATTAAGCATTTTTCAATTGTTAGGAGATTTTTTTTTTAAATAAATACTTTTGCCTCACGTCCTTAGCTCACCAATCCTCTCCCCTTTCAAATAATTAACTATCTATAACCAAAAACCCCTTACCACCAACAACCCCTCCCCCTTGAACAAACCCAAAATAACTTGTGCTAAGAATTAGTAAATAACTTGTAACTTTTGATGAAATACGTTTACCTCAACCAGAGCCCCATCAACCCTCTCCAAAAAAATAGCCCCACCCCCTCCATCATAAATACCTTCACCGGCTACTTCCCTCACCAACTGACCCCCCCAAACAATAAATTTTGCTAGGATTTGTAAAAAGTTTTTTCATGCTCTGACTCTTCAATACACACCTCCTTCAATTTTTCCTCACCTCCAAGTCGGTATCGCAAAAAGAACAATTTATGATTAAATTTCCTACAACTTTGGTAGATATGTAATTCACGCTACCTTACCTCCGTCGCCCTCAAAGTGGCCTACTCATTAGAACAGACCTGATCTCTAGAAAACTTACAACCTTGGGAGTAAGGAGCCTAGAAAACAAATGGTTTGTCAGCTACCTATAAGAGAGATCCCAAGTTGTAGATATCCAACATACTAAATTTGGCATCACTACCACATTTAGATCAGATCCTAAACCAACACAAAGTGAGTCCCCAGTTATCCGTGCTGGGACCTGTTCTGTTTATTTTGTTTTCTAACGACTTCCCGTCTCTAATTCAAAATTACAATATCAGCTGCATAATGTATGCAGACGATACAACTCTCTTTTTAACAAATTTTCCGCTAAGAGAAAACTCACTTCCCACTAACTACACTGCCCTAGAAAAAGACCAAAGATACCTTGTACGGAGTTTTTTTAACATAACAATTAAATAAATTATGTTTTTGTGTCTTTGCACAAACCATCACCTCCCAATAAGGGAAACATTACTGGGGGCCTGGGGGCGGAGCCCCCAGCGAGCCGTAAGGCGAGTCTAATATATATACAAACGCTGGTGTAACTCAGGTATACGAACTGTTTTCCACTTCCCGATGACCTACAGACTTGAAATTTTGCACGCACTTCCCTTTTTGCCTGAATCTAATATATATACAAACGCTGGTGTAACTCAGGTATACGAACTGTTTTCCACTTCCCGATGACCTACAGACTTGAAATTTTGCACGCACTTCCCTTTTTGCCTGAACATATGGGGAAAATTATCAGAACTCACAATTTTTAATTTTAACTCCCTCAAAAAAGTTATTAAAAAATCGCTAAAAAAGCTTTTTGAAATAAAGTTATTTGGAGCTCTAGTGGCCGAACGGATGGTCCTATCGAAAGACAGACTGCACCATGTGCCACGGATTTTTCACGATCTACAACTTTGGTCCTATGACTTTTTGCCCTATCTCGTCTCCTTCACCCTTAGATAGCTCTAGAATTTGAAATTTTCGAAGATTTCCCTTCGTTTTTCCAGCTCCAGTTGGCTTGATATTAAATGCAGAGGCCTGAAATATGCTACACATCATCTCTACAGCATATATATTACAAATCACCAATAACATAACTAGTTTTTAGCTTGAAAATGCATATAAAGTTAAAAATCTTCGAAATTTTCCTATGTCTCCAATTTTGATTCTTTAATCTAGCCTTATAGGTTCTTGCTAATCTTGCTTACCATCATACTGTATCTTACAGTAGAATCTATAACTTCTGAATCTTCGAACTAAGTCGGTAATGCAGTATTAGCAGTCTAGCAATATAGGCATTGTGAAATTAAATACTTTATTATTATACTTTTTGAATTATCCTGCTATAATTTTATAAAATATGTAACCAAAACAATCTAGAACTACAATTCTTTTCATTCTTGCCTTAAAGTGTAGTTTATTCTTATGGAGCTTACTGTAACATGTAAAATCTCGCTATGTTGGATTGAATATGTTGTTTTGCATTTGAAATTCGCCGAGTATGCAGGTCTGCTGCAACAGGGGCATTTCAAAATCGAATTGCTCAATGTCTTACTACCTGATATAAAAATGTAGCCTTGTATAAACCCTGAAAAAACAGGGAAGAGTTCAGCGGTACTCGCAGCGTAATCCTGACGCCTCCCTTGAGAGGGTTAAGATTTTTCGTTTGAAAACCCGAAACTCTCTGAAGTTAAGCATTTGCCAAATTCGCTTAACAGGAAATGTATAACAATAAATCATAAATAAAATATGAATGTTTTGGGTTTCTCCAAATCGGACCGAGCGATACTACCTTCGTGTCCTACTTATGTTTGTTCCTTGTCGTGGTTATCTCGATCTTCTGTTACTTGGTGGTCCCAACTGTCCGCACATTCCAGGAACTCACACGGAAACTCGGTTTGGTCTAAGACAAAGATGAGTACGACTACGCGTTGCAAGATGCTGCGCAATTCATGACAGGCCCGAGACTCCGCTCTTTCTTTGTCCTCCTTTGTAACATGGGGGCTCCTGGAGCAATCTTGTGGGACAAGTTCAGAGACCTCGTTTGCGAGGATCACATTGAAAGGAATCCCCATGATCTAAAGCTGGCCTACCATCTTGCCCTCGTCGAAATTGATCGTAATTTACGCCGTCAGGGTTCCTGTTTATCCAATTACGATCTCCCTGATATGGAAGAAGACACTACTGAGTTGGCTAGGGAACTGCTCATCTATGGTGAAAATCAACAAAGAGCGTTGGTTGAGGAGTGGGTAGTCAAACTGTCTGATGATCAGAGGCAGGTTTTTGATTACATTCGTTCACTTCTTAATAGCCGCGGGGTTTGTAGGTCATACAAAATGATCTTTCTGGATGGGCCAGTTCCCACTGATGATGGCCTATTGTATGACCGGTTACAAGAGCCAAGGTCAGACGATAGAATCAGTCGGTGTTGAACTACGCACGGATTGCTTCACGCATGGTCAGCTCTACGTTTTGCTGAGTAGAGCTAGGCACCGAAATTGCGCCGCAAACCAATCTGACAAGAAAGGTTCACTAATCCCTAACCGATATTGCGTCGTGAGGGTGGCAGTTACCTGTAGACTGCAACACCACGCAATGATTTAGGAATGTTACCCTCGTCCCCCCGCCTGACCAGTTGACGAACCACAAAATATTTGCACTCCAAAAATGATTTGTCAGTTTTGCATAAGACACATTTTGCGATCCTCATTACAAAAATTATAAATCAATGATATCAATACAGAAATAGACCTTCAGAAAAAATTTTATGAGTTGCTATATTCCAGCACCATATAAAATAAATCGAACGATATAGTTGATAAATTAATTAGTTACCGGAAATAGAAATCAAACAGTACGGCGATTAATCAAGTGAAATCAAGTGTTAGTACGTTGGGTTACGTAAAAACCTTGCACTTTTTGATACAGCTTATATCCACTTGGCAGGTGTAAAGAAGATACCAGTAGAAGTATTTTTGTCCGAAGAACCAATCTTGAATTCTTGTATAACACCTCCATATCAGACATTAAAGCTAACCATCTGTATGAATTTTCAAATTTAGCCTGACTCTGTTGCTCACTCGCCACTTCCCTCCAAGGGGCGATAACGAAGGGTTTTTAAGGAATTCCTGTGTTCCGACTTCGAAGGCGAGGCGAGGAGTCAGTGCTTGCCTCCCTCATGTGATTCTAGGAAGGGCTGCGGCGCAATATCGGTCCACCCCTGGGACAAGATTTAGAGTCACGGCGCAATTTCGGTGTCTACCTGGATTTTGCGGCGCAATTTCGGTGCGCCCATGTGAAGAACATAGTCTTTAACGACCTCCTTCTTTAATACTGATAAATACGTCCTCAGTAGGCTAGGGGATCTGCGAGATGATGAAAACTCCTCGTTGTAATTAGACTATTCACGCAGTACGATAGGGAGTCTTCTTAAAAAAAGTCCCCGGTGTTGTACATAGTTGTTTAAAATTATGTTAATGATTCTGTTTTAATTGTTTACGGCAGAGGCAAGGGAGAGGGCAACAATTAAGGCTTCGTCAAACTCCCCATTATTTTTTTTCGTTGGTGTAAATAGATCTGATTTTTAACCTTTTCACAGGCAGAGGCAAGGGGGCCTGCCTTAAAACAAACTCCCCATTTATTTTATATCTATTTTGTTTTTATAGTGTTGTAAATACATGGTTTCTACGTTCCTGACCTCCCGTTTTGGCGAAACTGGATACGCCTACTATAAACTATTGCTAGGTAAACTGACAAGGCAATAAAATTGCATTAATTCTTCCTTAATACAAAAGTTATTCGTTATTGAAATCCAACTTTCCTAAATCATTTCATCTAAACAATATATTTCAAAAATAATTTCAAAAACCCATCTGCATTCCTCAAAATTCATCCCAATAAAAACATAATCAAAATCTTTAATCACCGACAGCACTAAGTAAAAACACATACATAGGCTCTCTTCTCACATCCAACTTAACTAATTCTCATCGATAACATTCGAATATGAATATACCTTCATACACATAATTTTCACCAACCCTTACAATATCCGTTGAAAATTCATAACTTTATAAGTTATTCATCAGTTTTCTTTGAAGTACTTACACAAAATCTCCAGCTTAAAATTATCTCAACACTGGCAATTAACGCCCTATTGGGGTCCTTCAATATAGGGTATTGTTCAACTGCAGGGAACACAAACGGGGGCCTGGGGGCGGAGCCCCCAGCGAGCGAAGCGAGTACATGACCTACAATAAATAGCTTGACACGCTAACGTTTATTTCGGTCTCCTTTGCTTTGCTGAGCCTTTGCTCCAACCAACTAGTTTAAGATGACTACATATTATTGCAAAATAACTACAAATCTTAATTAACACAATACTTAAAACGAACACAGCACAGGAATTTATAAAAATCTGTCATTTACGTTAAGCTTGTGTGTATTATTGTTTATGCAGTATTGCCTAGTTGAAAATGTATTGTGCTTTAAAAAATTCTAGAAAATTTTTCCGCATTTTGTATTTTTTATCCATTGCAGCGTATCAATTAACATCTTTGCCAAAATTTGTGATATCATTAGCCTACTAAGACTAAGAAAAAGGTACGCACGGAGGTATAAAATGTATAATTACCTGGATATCCGTAATTTAGTGTTTATTTGCCATAAAATAGTGATTACTTTTGAAGTTTTACCAGGCCTGCCGATTTTTTTGGATCTCGGTAGCCTAACAAGGTTTATTTAATTTGTAAATAGGCCTATTAATACTTAAGTATAACCCCATTGTTAATTTGAAGATGGTGGTCATTTAATATTTGAACTAATATTATACGAAGACCACATGTTATATAAAAAATACTAAGAATAATAATTTGTAGGCTAAAATGTTCAACCATAAATGCATATCTGGGTAAAAATCCATATTTAGTACTTAGGCCTAACTTCAAATAAACGCTTTTCATAGTTTATGTATCAGTAATCTTATCTTGAAGTTTGACAACGTTTCTAATGAACGCCTTGTATAATTCCTCCACGTTGCACAACATGTAAACCACTTAGGCTATCTATTTAATATTTCACATTATAAGAGTTGAGGACACTATTTCTTCACAATAGCACTTCTCTATAAGTAGCCAACATTCACTTTCTACAACTCTCGCCGAGCCATTTTTAGCTCCAAAGCAGAAAGTGAGAAGAACAAGAGCGACGAGAATCGTTAAACTTCCGGCCGATGGGAAACCGAAACGTAATTAATTACAGCAGCTAAAATGTTTACTTAGTAATTCGGAAGGTAACTTATTACGCCAGGATGGAAAAATACTTGATTTAAACGTTGACGTACAAGTACGCAATACAATACAATACGTACACCATAGTTTCCCTTCAAGTAAATAAATTGACTATCATGTAATATTCTGGCAATTTACATCACATTCTCTGCTTGAAAAATTCATTAATTTACACTTCTCATTCTTTTGTACAGAAATGCAAACGTTTTTCAAATCCACAATAGGTTCGTATCCCTGACCAACCATTGTACTAGGCCTACTAAAAAGAACAACATGCGCATATAAAAAATATACGTGGCTGTCATATATGAATATGAAAACAGAAATATCGAACAACTTTCAACGTGCTTTAATCTGAAACCCAAAGTTCATTTGCCTCAGGCCCGTTTACACTGTAACGATATTTGTCAACGATCTGGTTGCTCCAACCTGATCGTTGCAAAGCATCAAACGGGACATTGTTACGAGTTTTAGGGATGGAAGACTGATGAACATTTTCATCAACCTGCGAAAAATCGAAACGATCTCCGGAAGTTGGGGCAAACGTTGGTACGTTTGAGCAGATCTTCGCCAATAGCCAACCTAACATATAAGCAGTAAACGACATCTATTGTGAAAGGTTGGAGTAAAAACTCGACAACATAACAATGTCGGAGCGTTAGAGGTAGTTACTAAATATCGTATCATGTAAAGGGTTTTAATTCCTAAAGTCGAACAACGCAAAAACATAAATTTATCTCCGTACTTCCTGATGCATCCCTGTGGAGTCCTGCCTGCAGCAGTGGCCGTGATGTGTATTTATATGGAGATGTGGCGGGCGGCCAGAGGTCATTGGCCCAGACTTTCCCTGCGACCCGCGGCCGAGCCGATCGCCATCACGTGACCGCCCGACACACACAAGCACACGCACACGCACAACACGGACACGGAGGCCCATCGCGAATCCTGCGGTTACCAGAGGTCTATATTGAGGATAGCGTTGGGTTCACAACGATAAGGTAGGCATTCGGTTAAATATCGACCTTATTTTCTATCGAATGTCCGACATCACCTTTTAAGTTTCGGCTCGGCTGTCTGCTCCCTGTCGTCGTCGTCGGTCTGTTTTCCTTTTTATTCCAAACTCCGATGCCTAACTCGTCATTATTGTGAATCGGTGAAAATTAATACGTCATATCTCCGGAGGTACAGATATGATATCTGTACCTGTACCACAGATTCTTCTTACTTGGGACTCTTCCAAGTTCCACGATGATACACATAATAAATCAATTAATGTATGACAGTCCAACAATTACTCAATTGTTATTAGATTATTAAAATACAGTGGCCAAGGTATTATTTTCTATACAATTTACTTTGATGGCAATGAAGACTTAGAGATGAGTTATAATTTACTTTGACTATACTGACAAATTTGCCAAATGTTAAAAATTGTTAATGTTGATTCCTCCAACAGTACGGTGATAACCTGTATGATGACTATACTAACTTAAATTACGGAGGAATTAAAAATCTCCCAATAACGGTAGGCAATCATTTGTCGGCTAGATCAGCCTAACTTTCCTAATTCAAAAAATTGGCCCTAATCCCACATTCCTATGAATTGACCTGTCTTTAGGATATTGGGGATTCTCAAAAAACCGTTTCTTAGGGCCAAGATTTTGCAAGCAAACAAACTGGCAAAGAAATATTTGCATTTGTAAACATCCGAGCAGAGGGCCTGTTTCGTGATTTCAACACTCACTGGCTATTAGAAAAATTGTATAGGTCTACTCATTTGTTATACTTAACAGCCATCAGTAGGCCTAGGCCAAGCCTGACCTAAATTATATCGTTATATAATTTGGAACAATGGGCCGGGCGTGTATGGTTAAAGAGCCAATCTATTTATGACATTCGATAGTAGTTCATACTACGACGATCGATATTCAACCGAGTGCCTACCTTATCGTTGAGAACCCAACGCTATCCCTATGTTGAAATCTCTATATTCTGGGCAAGTTTGAAGACGTCCTGACACCCTTTCCCAAATAAAATTGTCTAGACAATCTCCTTCGAACCGTAGTTTTCATCAGGGTTACAAACTAGCTAAAAAATTTCCCCCACCTAATATTTACAGTGTGGTGGGAGGGGATGTTGTGTGTTTTTTTTTGGGAATAAATTGCCAGTGAGTTTACCTCGTGAAAATGATCGCCCACGACAAGTTCACTCGAGACAATGTATTTAAGTAGCTCCCTCGACACACAAATAACTATTTCCGAAGGGAAATTTGTTTTCAGCACAATGTTCTAAGCCTAGCGCTGTTTGTAAATCCAATATTTGTTTTTATAGGTAAATCGGACATTTCAAGTCAATTCAGAGATACTTACAATTAGCATAACGTCCTGCGTGCACGGCCAGAACGGGTGGTTGTTGAGTGAGGTAGGTGAGGTGTTCTTTTAAAAAACATCGATCGCAAAATAAACTATGATAAGTAGAGTAAACAAACGGGAGGGCAGTACTTTAAACCAAAGGAATTCCAGCTCAAATAATGACTGAAAATAACCGTCGATGAAAATAACTGACGAAGCCTTTGAGGGTTATATTTCTGTCAAATTTATCGTTTTATCAAAAATGACAACTTATAGGCTTATTTTCTGGCGCAGGAGACAAACGGGCAAAAGGAAAGAAACAAAATTTTCTAAATTGGTATTACTCCTATCTGCTAATACAAAGTAAACTCATAGCTCATTTAATAGAAGTAGCCTATGCCTTTAAAGTCAGCAACGGTTAAGGATGAAAATTTCAAGAAATAAAATTAAGTAGACTAGCAAAATATCTAATGTTAAAAATACATTTTTATTGATTAGGCTTACACAAAAATACCTAATTGAGGTTGATTTATTTAGAAGTTCCGATTTGTATCTTTGGCTGACTTCCTGCCTTGCCATGGATATAATGTACAAACAGCTAGTACAACTGATAGTTTTGAGATCGTCAGTTGCTTGTTTATAAATGTTTTGGGTCTTGCCTATTAACTTTCAGATCATGAGTTAATGAATAAATTATGTTAGGCTACTAATAAATGTGGTTAGTTATTTAACAATAAAGACAAGTTAAAAAATATTTCATGGACTTTTTAAAAATTAACATGTTCGGAACGTAAGCGATTACTTAGTTCTTAGTTTCTCTCCCAGAGAGCAGTGGCAGCGCTGCACCGACATCATCGATGCGACGCGACGTCCGCTACACAACAAAAAACAGGACCGAATTCCTCACGGCAGAACACTTCAGATTCCGCTTATTTCCTCAAACAGGCCTGTAACGGTTGGCCAGGAAGCCTAGTTTGAAATTTATTGCGGACACAGTTTCGTCCACCTTGCTTCCTCAGGAGCAGCATATTATGCTGTGTTCCACCGATGTACTTTGAAGTAAAGAAATCATTGGTAGGCTTAAGTATAATACTAGTTTGAATTGAAACCAGCACATTAAATTAACTTTATAACTAATTAGCAACTTAACATTTTTTATTCCTGGCATGGCTGTAGGGTATGATTGAGTTTATGTAGCCTACACTCAAAAAAAGTAAAATGTTTGAAGAAATGTTTAAGAGCATACACTCAAAACAAACGGTGTTTGATTAAAATAATCATAATTTTAAACCCTAACAATTTCCCTCAGGTTTTACACATAATAAATAAATAGACTCATTTTTGTACTTTTAAAAACTATAACAATATTTAGCCTAGACATATAAAAACAGTCAGATATATTAAATATCCCCCTGTTATTTGATACAATATCATTTTTTATCGTGCCTTGCCTAACAGCCAATGACTTCACCCTAGTCCGATAAAAAATTTAAAAAAACTATTAGGAAAAAATAAAACATCTGTTCTCTTCTCCTAACCTGGTAATGAAAAATATAACCCTACTTGAATTGAAAAGGATGTCGTGAGTAATGTAAGTTAATGTAGCCTATCATGAATTCCTGCCTTCAATGTCGTAAAACTCAACGGAAACTCTATTTCCAGGCATTGAATCAGTGCTTTGAGGTCATCACGCCAACTATGTTAGCACAAATGAATAATTTACTCTATTGCTATGCAGCCACGAGCCGCAACGGAGAGAATCAATGAAAATAATTCTAGTTCTCAACAGGACAAATTTTCCAGAGTGTGCATTTAAAATCCTCTACTGATCATTTGGAAAAAATTTATGCAAGTGAATTCTTACTGCAGTAGAATTTGCCTCAGTTTTGCCACTTCTCGTGATAACTAGCAACAACCGCAACGGAGCAATAATGCAACACAAAACTTGAGCCGTCTACATCGGAGGCCCCCAATAGACACCTGGGGCCATCAACACATTAGTGGTCGGCCACCTGTTATGGCTGACGCGGTCGAGCTATTTTTGGCTGGAGAGGGCGAGATAAAGGCTCGAACCCGGGACCCCACGACCGGGCCGAGTATTGATCTTTTGAACGTGAATGGCCCAGGTAAATAGACCGACTCAACCCTCCGTACAAACTATTGATTCGTTCCCATGCTCTAACGCACTCAACAATAACAACAAGGATCATTCCTTATAACTAGCGCCATAACAGTACTGTAATAGGATGTTAGGATGTTCCGTAAGTTTTAGAATAGGGTGTTTATTGTAATCAGTCTAACAGCTCTTTCCGGCGAGTTGTAAAATATTTAATACATGAACCAATCCAAAACAAATCACAAAAATAGGGTACCGTACGTATGTAGAAAATATGTCTCCAAATTTAATTTTTAATTTATTTTTAGCATTAGCTTGGTCTCAATTGACCGGTTTCATTTAAGTGTATTCAGCTCATGAAGCGCTAATTTATTTTGAGTAGTTTCTCAAGTTTTTATTCGTATTATTTACAGTGATAGCCGATTTGTGTCAACAAGTTCGTCTTATGAAAATGTAGCCTTGGTACTATAGGCTTTTGACATACTAGTGGATAATCAAAATTCAATGAACTAGACATGATGTGTGTCAGCGGAACTATAGCCGACATGGTGTATATCCCGGCATGCCATAAGGCCTAATTGAATATTTATAGAAATTAATACGGTATCCAAACTAATTTATTTTAAACCCAACAAAAAGGTTATAACAAGTACTAACTTAACACAACAACGTCCTTTGATAACAAATTTACAAAACAATAACAACGTTTCCTTTGATTAGAAATTTACAAAATTGTGTTCAATATTATACAACTCAACAAACAGTCATCTAATTTTATATCATTACTGATGACAATCTATAATTCGGTCTGGACAATTACATACAACCATCTAGACTAACAAGAAAAAGTTAATTCAACTTAGATACTAGCGGTCTGAGCAAACATACACTGGGCTCCTCAATAAACTACCGTACCTAATAAGACAGGATAAATAGCAATATACACACTTACTTGAGGGTGAAGTCTATATCCAAAATGACATCATAGCGCACAATAAGAAAAACAAAACGCACCACACACAGCACAATAAACTAAAAACGACACAAACGAGCGGCGCGCACAGAACTTACTCTCACCGCGGCCTGACGCCAACTGAATCAAGCTCCGAACGTCCGAACTGACGGTGGAGAGAAGAATAAGAACCCAGTCTACTCCAGTGCCTGTAGTATTCGCTATCCGCACTCCAACATCACCCGCTCATCTAGCGTTTCCGCTCCACAATGTGTCGCTTTATTATCTTAATTATATGTTTGTCTGCTGGTTCATCTATGGAATGATATGAGAGCGACCGGAAGGGTGAGGAGAATAGTGTGATTTCTTTTTGTGATCTATTTGGGCGGTGGCTATTACAGTAAAAATAGCTCCCAATTCAGAAATATTTTTAGAAGACTTTCACAAAGTTTCAGGATTTTTAATTACTTTAAAAAAACAAAATTACAGTAGTTTTGCCACTGATTATCTACTTTAAAGCATAGTGTAATAAACATATAGATTGTTGTTTCAAACGTTATGTAAAGTTTGCCCAATTTTTTATTATATTTTTGCAGTTTATAAACTTTGCAATTGTGTAGATAAACGCAAGACCATAAAAGCATGGCTGTTTTTCTTTTCATTTATATTTACTTGATTACTAATGCTAGTTGAAGCTTCGTTTTAAGTGACATTCACACTAATTCCTGCTAACACACAGGTAGCACATTATTTACTACAATCAGTTATTAATATTATGTTGTTAAATCTTAAGGAGAAGGTCAGACGTAGGAAAAGTTTCGAGCCGCTGTTAACGTTTGGTCGTACCAATAGGGTACTTCCTTTATAATATGCCTCACCTGTATAAATATAGTTTCCTACAAAACTTGAAGCCAAGCTCTATCTAACGACAACAAAATAATTATTGAAATCGATTCAGGTTGAAGGAGAAGTCTCCATCTTAAAAATGCCCTAAGCGTATTTAATAGATAATTGTAGTTTATGCAACGATTGTATTATGAATGTTTTTAAGCCAAGAGTGAGATTAGGCAACGATTGTATTATGAATGTTTTTAAGCCAAGCGAGTGTTCTAAATATCTCACGAGTGGCTTAAAGGCATAATTCAATCTTTGCATGCACTACTTTATCTACGACCAACAATATACGAAAAAAATTCCCCGAAGATAAACAAAACTTTGTGACCTTTACTGATGGAATAGGTCAACTCAAATTTGAAGTTAGGCACATAATTTATTTATTTATTTATTTCATTTTCAATGAATGACGCCAATACATAAATGGATACAGAAAGTGAAAACATGCATAATTAAATAGCACAATCGGACTTGACCAAGAATCGTTGTGGAACAATCAGCTGATTGGATGAGTCGATAAGGCAACTCACATCGAAAAACTGAAATATGAATCGTAATGCTACTATGAGCTGATGTGCGAATTGCGTTATTTCTATTATGTCACCACTTTCGTCAGATAGAAAGCTGTCATTGGTCTGGAACCTGTATTCTAAAGTGACTCCTTTGTTCTAAATTCTTCATTAAATAACTGGTTGGTTTATGTTTTTTAAATGTACATCATTAATTTTTCTTGTTATACCATAATTGGTGCTTATTGCAATGGTCGTAATAAATTCATAAGTGGAGAAATTTGGCGCAAAGCTCCGGAATCTCCGATAAGGGGCCATAATTAACAAGAATTGTATCCATCTTTTTCTTTAGTTTTTATTTGTAAAACAATAGATATTAAGAAACGCACTTAAGGGGGGAGGGGGTATGGCGTAGCATTATGCTGCGATATATGGGGAAGGGGGGGGTTTGGCTCAACGTTACGTAACTCTTAAATTTGTCCCTTTTTAAAAATACAAAAATAATCAAAATCGAAATCAAAGTTACAGTTAGCTATATAAAAAGATATGTTTATCATACTACTTTTAATAACAGTAAAACTAAAAATAAATACGTAAAATGTTGAGTGAATTTCTGCTTTGCTTTACAGCTTTGTTTTTTGGTATTGTTTTCGAGAGTAAAATCACGACATGATACAGTGTTGCGCAGTGCCTCCCAAATCTATTTATTGGTGTTTGTCGATAAGACGATAAGGCAGGTGTCGCACTTAATAAACAAGTCACTACAAGTTTATTTATTTATTTAAATCCATATTCCACTAGTAAAATTACGCTTAAGTTGTATTCATTCCTACTACGATCGAGTTACGTAACGCATGGGGGGTGGGGGTTGCTCAAGCGTTACGGTGAGTTATATGGGGGGGGGGGGGTAAGAAATGACAAAAAATGTGTTACGTAATATGTGTATGGCCCCTTAAGATAAAACAGTCCTCATGCACATCCATTTTTATCGCCTCAGAGCCAAAAACGTCGACGAAAATAATATAAATCAAGAAAACATTCACCGGGAACAAAATATTTAAAATATATCAATAAATGCTCAAATATATCAATTGGCAAACGAGGGGGGGATATTATTTTGAATATAGGTTACCTTGGTTTGTATAGTGCACTTTTTAATAGCATAGGTAACATTTTAAATTTAAACGTGCAATTGAAAGAGACACAACATCCAATCATTTACAAGAGAATTACTCAACCTGATCAGCAAAAAAGAAAGCGTTCCAATACCAGGAAACCGAAAACTGTACCGTGACTAGAAAAAGAGCGTGGAAAACCATCGAAAGCGCGGCAGTCTTCTCGACTTCGCCAACCTCCTTCGTTCCGCTTTCGCTTCAGTCCCTGAGTTTTTTTTTCCAAGGACAGTTTTGGTAAAATGTTTTAACACATAATACTGGAGTATGTTTGTTACAATGCTAAGGTATTCACTTATGAAATCCGTAAGTGTGGAAGGTATATTTTCACGCACTATATTTCGATGGTGCCGCGTTGTTTTCGAGTATTATTAGCGGTCAAGAGAATAGCGCACTCCCGATCATCCAAGCATAGGAAATTTAATGATAAGCTCCGGATGAATCCGATAATGTTGGAGTAAAGTTTTATTTACTTAAATAGTTTAACCAGTTAGCTTCCCCTGTGGAATTAAAATAATGAACACAATATTTAACCACAGATAAAGGAGCAGACGTTAGCCGTTGCGAGCGAGTGGCGGGGCAACATTTCCTGCTGAAAGTACATGACCTGCCCTCTGTGGCGAAAAGCCGAACTACAGGTTGATTCTCTGTATCCGCTCCTTACTCTGTGACTTAACTCAAATATTCATTTAAGGTGCCACAAAGAGATCAGATATGTTAAAGAGATTAGTCTCGTAATAAACGTTAAATTTTCTAACAATATAAACATCATTTTACAATCTCATATTAAATTACATTCACTCTAAATACCCAATTGAATTCTGAAAATCTAATTTAAATGCATTATTACAACCAAATGCATCGTTAGTTTACATTCGAGCTGTACTGTTGAGCCAACAATAAAGGTCAACTCGATGTTGTGAACAAGGACTTCAAATTAATCGCTTTGTCCAACTGCACTTCGCAAATTAAAGCTGATGCGCTTGTTTTGAATTTACCGAACTAAGAGATAACTTTGAGATTTAATTATTCACTCATAAAACTCATAACAATAGTTAACTTGGTCCTCAACCAAAGGAATGCTGCCCTTTAATACAGTTATTTTTACTCTTTAGCACTGACAATAAACACCTTTAAATGCATTTTTAGATTAGTGTGTCTATTCCTCCAACATATAAACTTTTTTTTCGTAATGAGTAGGCCTACGTGTTTAAATGTTTTGTGCACTGTTAGGTGTTCGTCGTAGATGTTATTAAATTATGACGCAGCCGATGGGTGAAGTAAAATTTCAAGTTTGAAGATCTGAAGATGGCAATGTAATTAGCCGAAACGCGTCATCCAACCAATGATAAATAAGTATCACGAGGCTGACAGGTATTTAACCTTTTAATTAAGTCAATTCACGTGATTCGGAAAAAACAACAACATTATGAAGTATAAACTTTTATTTTCAATAAAGTTGTTATTAGAACAAACAATTTTTTATCGTACTCTAACGCCAACTTTATCTGTTGGTTGCCGATCATGTGTCAAGACAAAAGGTTTTTATTTTGAAATTTCTTAATAGTTTGCTGTGTTTGTTTTTATTGGTCAATCAATTATCTGCACAATACGAAGCAAGAATGATAGCAGTGATGCCAGCTAATTTAATCTAAAACTCACGTAAAAATATTTTTACTGGCAAAAGTCGAATCTTCCCAATGACCATTTTTATTCTCAAAATAGTAACACAGTTTTCAACTATCAGTTTGCAAAAAAAGTAAAACAAAGCCTCAAGAACCCATGGTAAGATTTGCTTTTCCGGGGATTTCAGAAATAAAATACGCTGGGCCTTATCAGTCTCCCCTGCGGCAGTCCATCACGCCTAAGGGCTGTCTGGCTATCGTCAAGGCTACACCCTCCACGACCCCGCGTTAAAATTAGGCCTCTCCCATAAATAACGCCGCTTTAGTAGTCTGGCTAAAGATTATTACTGGGAGCTTAAAAACCCTCCCTCATTCATCAAGTTTTTGTCAACGATTGTTGACAGAAGCTTAAAAACCTCCGTTATTCGTCTTTTTTTGTCTCGGCGTGTTATTGATTAATATAAAAAATACATTAGTGAACAACTGTCATTTTTGGTAAAACCTTTAAAACTAATTACAATTTCTATGATCCACACAATATCTTACAGACCAACTTGCTTAAAAAAAATTAAACAAAGCCAACAGCCCCGAAAAAAGTTTTGTAATAACAACCACAGTAGTAGTGTGATTGTTAGTTGTGTTGGCTGAATTTGAACCACTGTACTATTTGATAATTAATTGATTATTCTATATTTGGTGTCGCTTTGTTTAATGTTCACACGATTTAACAAAAGTTTGGCACTACTACTTTCGTTTGGATATTTATTAAGATTAATAAGAATATTACTTTAAAAAACATCCAAACTGTCAATTACTAAAATAATAAAACCAAGATTGCATTTATAACTTGTAAATTGTACTTTCTCACGCATAATCTCTAAACCAACCTTCTAATTAAATTTAAATCAATAAACACGATTTTTATATATTTATTTGAACCGTTTATTTTTAGCGTTTAAGTTCATCTGTGGGAACCAAATATTTACCGTGCTAACTTGCAGATTCTTTGTTAAATGGAGACAAAATCGTTAAACGAAAAAACTGGAAATATATGACCGTGTTCCGGCATATCTCTAGGGAATGCCCAAGCGATCGGTTCAGGTGTAGCTGTCTACGTCCCAAAACTAACTTGTCAGAGTTTGGATAACTTATCTGGCTTTTGTCGAGCGAACAATTTCAATTGGATAGGCTTATCATTTTGATTCAGACATGACATTAATATAAACTCAATCCGTGGCCATATTACCCGACTCCGCGACCAGTAAGTTTCTATCTTATTCGCAGGTTCTTCATCACTGACGTTGACCTGCCAGACAGACACGGACACGTTATGCATAAGCATGAGCTGCAGTCCTCACGGACTCTTGTCCGTCCGGACTGGGCCATAAATCACACGGACGCAGCGACTCTGACAAACTGAGGCCGTTACAGCCACAAAGGCCTATAATTTAACGTAGCTTAGGAATAATCAAATGAATAATAGACTGGAGGCCTACCTACTTACCTACCGCCAGCCGCCAGCCGCCAGCCGCCAGGTGTCCGGCGATTGTCATGCTAAACACCACGCTGCCTCCACCGCGGCGAATAAAACTGGGAGGAGGGGAAGTAAATCAAAGGTGAAGGAAAAGTATTCAAATTATTGCTATTTGTTTTGTGTGTGATTGTTTTGTTAAAAAGTTTTGTGTGAATTTAAAATTTTTTTCTATTTTATAAAATGTAGGTAAGGAAGGAAAGTTGACGTCATTTAAATTACAATTTGCAAATTAGTTAAGAACGAGTCACAGATGCGACGTTATACAAGACTTCGAATCTGACCTTCTCTTATTTAGGCGAGAAATTGCAATTATTTAGCTAGACTTTGTCAGCAACAAAGTTTTTTCTATCATCCACTCTACACTCATCTTTCATTCACATTCACCTTGAAATACCCCTTATTCGTAGTTGGCGTCTTACTTGGTAATGGTGATGGCCGATGGCGATCACCATAGTGCCGTGAGGTTAACAGGTCTCTAGTCGCAATGAAGTCGTTTTACGAACTAGGCGTCATAATATTGCAAGCTTTGAAATTACTTCAACTAGTTTCATACAGGGTGTCCCATAAAGTGCCTAACTCCGGAAATAGGTTATGTTGGTCAAAGTAAAGAGGAAACACGGAATAAAATATTTTCCTAAAACGTTCCGTTTACCAGAGATCCGCCATTTTGTATTTTTTCAAACTATTTTTATTTCCGAAGTTTTTCAATATTTTTTCTATATACTAGTCAAAGTTCGTTTACTAGCTTAAATAAGCTATTGTCTTTTGTTTATCATAATATTTGTATTGAATCTGCCCAGACCATGGGAAAAGTGATCGGAGAAAAGTTTTCAAATTTTAGTACTATGGATGTCATGTACCGTATTTTTAGGACGCTACAGCTTTTATAAACCGAGCTTCATTATAATTTTAACAGTTCTTGCATTCGAGGAGTTTTGTAAAATGATTTTTGATTTATTGCATTAAAAAGATTATTTTACATTATTAGTAGATAAACTGATGTTATCGATTTTTTCAACATGACAGTGATAAAGACTGTTACCAGTTGGAAAATTGAGGACGGGAATCGCCGGGTTACTCCCCGAACCGAAGCAACGTGTAAAGTGGGATCACTCACGTGTTTTGTCCTTGCACTCGATATTAATCAGTAAAACCAATTATTGTAGCGCTGGTGGTGAACTTCGTAGAGGATGAGTATAAAGAACAAACGATAAATAATAACAAAAGGAATCTCATCCACTCTTCAAATGCTCCGATTTGCAACAAAAGCGCTGAGGTTTAGAAAAGCAGATTCTGCGTAGTTTGCTTTAAAACTGTGCTACATTCATCCTAGTGTAGTTTGAAGTTTTCAAAATTATCGGTGTGAAACTTTAAACTAATTTTTCTAATGTTTATAATATGAAACAGAATTCGATACATACAATAAGATAACTATTAAAATTGAAACTGTATCTTTTAAGTGTCGTATATTCCTGCCATTACGCCTACTCTACAATCTTTAAAAAATAAAAAATAAATTACCTAATCCAAACACTATTTTTTATAAGACAACTAGTTTCGTTCCTCAGAACTTCATCAGGTCTTTAATATGCAGCTACATTGATCAAGAGTCATTACAATTAAAATATGTTATATTTTTAAAAATGTTAAAACTTTAAAAACTGGAATTGTGCTGGCCAGCTCTTATCACCACAAACTAAACAACACTAATATTTAGCAGTGCTGTTAGTCCGTTGTAGTGATAAGAGCTGGCCAGCAAACTCCAGTTTTTAATGTTTTAATATTTTTAACGATATGACTTCTTTTAATTGTAATGAATGCGAAATTTTACTGCATCAATCGACTTGCCACAATGTAATTATAAATTGGCTATATACCAAAGACCTCGTGAAGTGCTAAGGAACAAAAATAATCAACTTATGAAAATAATGATTGGAAGAGGTAATTTTATGTTTTTTTTATGTATTCTAATTCAGAGTAACAATGAATACTAAAAAGAATCTTATATTTAACGATCAATGAATAAAGTCAGTGTTTTACAAACGTGATAACATGAAGGAAATTAACATACCTTTAATACCTTTCATACTTTTTGAGACCTGGACAATTATTGAAACTGAAAACGATGGTCAACAGTCAAAGAATGTAGTTTACAAAATTAAGTGCGAATGCAGCAAAAACTAATTATGTCAAACTTTGAGACCGTTCTTTGTTTGAAATTCATTGTTCGTGATGGTGATTTTATATTTTGATTAGGATTTTTGCGGACATTTGCCATCACTGATTAGTAAAAAACAAGTTTCACGACGTTTCGGGATCTGGAATCTGATCCCGTCTTCAGGTGGAAGAAAACCTAGAACATAACAAGATTAGTAACACATAGCCAGGAAAACCTGGACAAAAACACAGCTTTTACAGTTCTCTGTTTTAGCTGTGTTTTTGTCCAGGTTTTCCTGGCTATGTGTTACTAATCTTGTTATGTTCTAGGTTTTCTTCCACCTGAAGACGGGATTAGATTCCAGATCCCGAAACGTCGTGAAACTTGTTTTTTACTAATCAGTGATGGCAAATGTCCGCAAAAATCCTAATCAAAATACTTTGAGACCGCTTCGAAAAGGCTAAATGTACATAAGAAAATTATAAACAAAATACGAAAAGTGTTCAAAGCTTACGTTTATTCGGAAGACATGAGATAGACTGTTCAGCAATCAATGCATTATTTAACAAAGAAATAAAAAAAAAACTAGGCTGATAAAGGAGGTGGCATGTACACACAGAAAAGTCTGCTGTTTTACAACCAAGCGCATTGGAGGATTTCAAGACGAGATTAAATGTTAAACACCCAGTTTATAAGAATACTTGTAGGTATTTGTTCTTGAATCTAAAATCAATATAATACATGTATTATATCAACTATCAACCCTCAATCATAGGTTTTTTATCATAAGTAAATATGTAAATTATTCAATAACCTTTCCATTGAGACTGATACGTTATTCGATCAGGGTTAAAATATCATGTCTTTCCATTAAAACATGGTGTTCTTGTATTAAAAGTGACGAGTGCCCACAAAAAATTTAATGATAACACCATCACAATAAAGTTATATCGTCTTAGGTATAGACTTATTCTCAGTCTCTTCGGCTCGACTCGCCGAGTTGACAGATCTATGACATACGTCCCCGTCCAGCTATCTTGTCACTTCGCGTCTGTCAGTCCCTTCCGGCTGCTCGAGAACTGGGACAGTGATAGGCTAAGCAGATGGTACGCGAAATGACTAATTTCTTGGAACAGTACTTAATTTTTAATATCCAGATATTACTATTTTTTTACTAAAGCCCTGCAGGCTTATAATTATTCATGATAGAATTCAACTGTAAGACTACCCGCAACATTATTTATCTACTGAACTCTGCTTTTTGGTATTTGCAAACCTTGATTTTCTAAGGCAATGAGTCTACTCATCTGTTATTTCGTTTCTCTGTGATATTTCCTCACCTCGCTCGCAAAAGCGAGCGGGAATGGTAATTCTCGCTCGCTAAATCAGGGTTTCTTATTAGGTTAAGGTGGCACACAAGAGATATAACTATGACGTCAAACACAAAAGAACAGTTTCTATTGGTCAGAATTCCCTTGTCACTCACCGTATTCTAAATTCTAGTTGCCTTGCTCTAAATCAGCTGATTCCACTGTCGGCGTTTCTACACAATCTACACACTAACTTCCGGTTCGTTCCAATAAAATAAGCAAACATAACCTCAATGAACCTTTGTGTACAGGTTAGTTAATAAGTTAAATTGTTTTAATGGTGGTAGGAAAAATATTTTGTGTATTGCGAGCACGCAAATAGTCGTTGCCGCTCTCGAAATGTTTGGCCGCACTCAGCTAAAGCTTCGTGCGGCCATCTACAATTTTCGAGCGGCAATGACGTACTTCGCGCTCTTAATACACAAATAACTATTTTACTGAAGAGGCCACAACGCTCGATCACGACAAAATAAGCTTTTCGCCAGAAATAACTTATCAAATTGTATATTACATTGCTAGACCGGAGAGTACTGTTTTGCCGGACGAGCATGGTAGTTCCCGCGCAAGCCGGAGGCGAGTGTAGGATTTTCATCCGAGTACGGTAAAACTTACCGGCCGTGTAACGTATGATATTTTTCATCGTAATACTCAGAAAGAAACAGATTTCTAATCATAAAACATTCCTTGCATAAACCACTAAGGTTCTCAATTCTTCATATCTAACCTATAATCTAAAAACAAACCTTTACTACTGCTGCCAGTGCTGTCACTACACTCCTCTAAAAAGTAACCTATTAAACATGCATTAATCGTTGGTTTGTTGCAAATCAGCTGACTTATTTCCGTTTCCTGTAAAACTTATCCAGCCTAGGCTGGAGAGTTTCTTGGACTGGTATCGACAATGGGTAACTTTCGAGCCAACAAAAAGGAACAGAAAACTTATGTTTCTGTGTCAGCATGATGAAAAAATGTTTTATTTATAGTTGATTTTATTTTTTCAACAGTCTAATGAATTTTAAATCGTAAATTTTCTTTTGCTTCATATTAATATGAATCTTTTATACACAACAAATCAATCAACTCATCAATATCAAACACGACTACCCTATATTTTGTTGAAAAATGTGGATTTTTTAAAACATTATTTCGAGTCCTTAACAGTGTTTTCCAGATTTTATCAAGCCTGACTATTAGGAACAAAATATACAGATAAGATCGAAATTCATTTTTCCCTCGAAGTAATCCATTCAACTCGAAAACTGTCGGATACGTTTTGAAGCTTGAAAATTCAATGATAATCATATTTATGTTTAATAAACAACCGTTCCTAATACGTAATTTCTGTCAAAATCTCCAATTAATGTATTAGCGAAATCGAGTTAAAGGACTCTCTTTAGCTGCGACACCTGGGACATGCGTCAAAATCAAACGCTGCGTTACATTTGCCAGGAGACATTAACTCGTCAGTTAATCAGGAACGTGACTTGTAGTTAAAGTCTGAAAGTTTGACTGACATCAATCAAAAGTTGCGAGACGCCGCCAGAATCGATCACGGTAAGTGGGGCCGTTGGCTCGGGGCAGGCTCCAACTCGGGCCTAGCTTGCGCGATCAAACTTCCGACGTCTTCCGCGTTGCAGCCATTCATACCTCTGTACCTCTGTAATCACCCCGAGTACCTATATGATGTAATTATGATTTGTTCAAACTTATATGTTGGATCATTATGTTTAACTTGGTAAATATTGCTAGAGGTCTATTTAACAGAACAATATAATACCGATCGGGCCAAAGTACTCATAATCAAGTGAAGCTATGAACGTAGAACGATTCGGGCAAAAGATTTCTTTGAAATGTTACCTATTGTATAGAATGGTCTAAAGCAGGTATGTGGTGGCTTATAGTTATTTAATTACAATTACAATCACAGGCCAAACTTTAGAATCCGTCTCCACCGTTAAAATCGAAGTTAAAAATCGATATTTTTCGATTTGAAATAAATAATCGATTTCCTTAAAAAAACATCTGTTTTGAAATAAACAACAAACTTGTAGTTAAACTCTGAAACTCTGTTTGAAGTGGTTAATGTTTTAACACTGAATTAAAATATCGGTTTCGGTTAGTTCTTTTACTATCATATTCCAGTTAGAGAAACTGACGACCTAAGTCAGGCAGTCAATCATGGATTGAAAAAAATTTGCTTTGTTAAATTTTTTAGCTTTGTTAGATTTTTTATTTTTTAGCTTTATTAGGTTTTTCATTTTTTCAGTAGAAACAAACTGTTTTTTTTAAATATAATTGATACTATTACCTTTAAAAACTAAAGGACTTCTCACATCCTAAAATTCAAATAGTGTAAACCTCAATGCTAAATAGTATAAACTAAGAGCTATTTGAAACGTGAGCACTGACAATATACGTGGTTCTAAACGCCGTTTTATGTTTCTATACCTAGACAAAATGGCGGTTTCTGCTTCATTTGCTGTAATGCTAGTAAGATAGGCATGCTCCGTCTATTTGTAAACTAATATGTGGTCGCTGGATTTTTATTCCAGTTTTTTAAGATGGTAAAGTATTATATTCTTAGTAATAAAGTGAACTGTCATTGGACATTGTGAGTGATGCTTGGCGGACAGAAATGGCAAATTTCGACAATAGTTTTCCGAATAGGAAATTCAAGTTTAATTCGAAATAAAGCGTTATCTACAACGCAAGGTTGAAGTGACAAAAACCGTTTACTCATATCAATGTTTTCATTGTATAATGCATTTCTTCAAACCTATTTACTCGCTGAAACAAGTTTTTCCCATCTCTCTATCAACAAAGCAAATAAGAACAGCCAACAATTTAATCGCGGAAGCTGTATTTTATCTGAAACAGCAATTATAACCTCGTTAAAGTGATCGTTCCCCACTTTGCTGGTTCTACAATTGTTATATTGCTCCTTTAAACCAAATTAAAGTTTGTTATTTAGCTCAACGTTTCCCCCAACGATTTAATATCGCGTTACTGTAATGTTTTGTGTCGGTTAAAAAGTATGGCAGGGTGATAAAACTTTGGTTTGTTACAAATAGGTTCTTGTACGATGATTAATTTTGTATCTCTCTCTTATTTAAGTTTTACTCGTCATCTTAGTCTCTTAAATTGAAACCCAAAACAAAAATTTACGAAAACTTGAATGTAGTTTCCCAATGAAGAATTAAATATGAGTATATAAAATATTTTTATCTGTTCACAGATATTTATGAATCACCTAAAAACAAGTAACCGGCGATTGTAACCAAGCAATTCATTAAATAGCCGAAAGGTCATTAAGAATTCTCCTCCTTAAGGTTCCTGTTTTTCGAATAAATTAGTTTCATAAAATAGTATTTAACATGTGTGACAAGGGCCCTTTGTGGGGCGTTTACTTTTGAATAACCAAACTGTAAATTTGCCTTGAAAAAATTGTGAAACCTTAAATATTAAAACCGAACGCTTGCATAATTTTCCGAACTCTTAAGTAAATCTATTAAAATTATTAAAATTCTTACTGTAGCAACCAACTGTCAACTAAACCAACTAGAAGAAAATCATGATTCATACAGTGCACAAAACGGATCGCATATTTTGACGTCAGTCCAAGTAGTTGAGAGTGAAAACAAACATAAAAGATAAAAGAGGTGTCAGAATAGCTGTTGTCAGTCAGACGTTAAAGTGTTGGTTGACATCAATCAAAAGTTCTTTGACGCTGGGAAAATCGATCCCGTCAAGGAGATGTGTTTGTCTTGGGGCGAATAAATTCTTGTACCCTACATTGCGAAATGGAGCAGCTAAGTGTTAAAGTTTCGTTCCTAACGTGGAATTAAATCTTATGCAACGGTTTATGGTTTCATTGTTGTAGGAGGGTATGTTGAATAAATTAATGTGTTGTCTCTTATGACAAAATGTTTAATATATTTTATAATATCACATATAGTAATTCCTACAATATTAGTCATAGTTTGAAGCAGTAATAATAAAGTGATACCAGATTGTAGGTTATTGTTTACACGGTTAGCAATTGAAAGTATGAGATTAATTTTTCTCCTCAATTACATAAATGGAATTTAAAAACACGACTGAATATAAAATATATGATTTTTAACTCAGCTTACTTCAAATAGAACTTTAAAGCTTGAAGTTCAAAGTACAACTAATATACTTCGCTTGAAGTCAATTAATATACTTCGACGCGAATACTTAAAAAATTATTCTCTATTGAAGAAAAATAATTGCAACGAATCTTAAAAATAGTGATGTTTCTTCCTTTCGCCATGGTAAATCGGTAAAACTATCCTATAAATTAATTCATAATTGATAGTCCGAGTTCTCGGTGACTACTGGACCGATCTTCAAGGTTTATGTGACGAATTAAAGGGGATGATGCGTAGGTTTTCCAAACTTCCTCACAAGTAAATATTTTCTACTTTTTGCCTTTGTAAGGTTGAGACCTTACAATACTAATGGAAGAGTACAATTTCAAGTAAAACAGCTTATTGGAGTAAACTTAGGAAGCGGAGCTGCAACATTTTTTAATCAAAACTCCTCCTACAGTTCTGAACCGATTTTAATATTTAAGGTGTCGTTGGAAAAAGCTCGGCGTGATGTTCTGTAGTAAATGAAATGAACGAAGTTTAGACTGTAAGGAAGCGTTCTAGACGCCATTAAAATTTCATACTTGTCCCTAAGAGTTAACACGGGCATATGGGAGTAGACATTTCAAAGAAACAGCTGATTATAATAAACATTGTTTCATCAGCAGACTAAGCGGAAAGCTGCTGAGCAGCGCGTGTCCACCAGTAAAATAGTAGAGTCCCGCAAACCCAGACTTCGATAACCCGGAATTCTGGATAACTCGGAGAGCCTGCCAGAGCAATAAAGTGCATTGAGATTCAAGGCCAGAGCACGGTGTGACACATTTAAAACAGTGTTAGTTTTTCCTTAAGTTTTTTTTGTAACTAATATAGTTTTATATTTTTTACTATGCAATAAATAAATGATTTCTTATAGAAATAACAGAAACTATTCTTATTTTTCTTATTTTTACTCATTTCCTGATAACTCGGAATTTTCACAAACCCGGACACCGTTCGGTCGACATTAGTCTGGGTTTGTGGGACTCTACTGTATTATGCTAGTTCACATCGGTTAACTTACTAATATACGTAAAATCACTACCTAATTGTAATTGATTAAATAAAACAGAGGAATTTTTTTTAACACAGGCTACTTTTATATTGTTAGAAATGCGTTTTTACAATAACAGTTTTGCTAACAAGACATTTGCAATCACCTAAGAGAACTGTGCACTAGTAGCTGCTTTCCGCCGGCGCGGCGTCGGTCAGGCCCGGCACGTGGTGTTGGACTGCCGCAAGGGAGAGAGATAAGCCCTTCGGTATTTTTATTTTGCTACCCTCGCCAGAGTAAATCCGTCCAGTCTTTTTCAAATAGTTCTACTCCGAACTGGAAGTAGTTGAGTTGACATTTACGGCAGAATGTCAATAAGTTGGTAGTATTTTTACTACCTCTTTCCGAAAAAAATAAATTTCCCTAAAATGTTTAACAAACTTTTTTAGACCTGACATTTCTTACTAAGCCTTTCATCCATCAAAATACCAATATATTCTATATACTGAACCTGCTCACTTTTGACGCAATTACTGCAAGATGTAATGCGTCAAAGGACGAAGAGTTACAAACAATCAATCAACAATTTTCATAGTGTTTATTCCGAAGATAACAAACTTTGTCTTTAAAATAGCTTTGAATAATTAGACACACATTTTACACATGTTCAAACAACACTACATTTGAATCTTCATTGAATCTACATGTGAAAAATATATATTTGAATTGAAATATTTGAAGACAGTAATTTGAATTATTAATATATTTTAACAAGGTTTTCAAAAGTAATTATAAACTCAACTAGTGGCTTGAAGGGGCTAAAAGCCCTTAGTGAGTGAAAATTCAAACAATCGTTATTTCGTATGGTACAAAATACCTTCATAGTAAACTGGATATCTACCTTATATTAATATCTAGCCTACCACATGGTTTTCAATTAAGTATCACCATCACATGTTTTATGGAAACAAATCGGACGTTTTTAGATCCCAATGCTTTTTAAATGGCAGATATTTACGTAAGTTCTCGTTTTCTGGTGAATTTCATGTAATTTCATTATTTTCCCCGCCATCACGGAATAGAGTCCTTTAATTCGAGCCCTCTCCAATCTCTGTACGACTTGCCAGACGCCCAACATTTTTACGCAAAGAATCGCCTTGGTCTTCGAACTTCAAACCATTTTATTCCTCACAAACTATAAATCATTGAGTTTATGCAGATTTTTTGCATCCTTTTAAACATAGATAATTTTTTAGGATTCTTTCCTTTAACAAATTGCTGTGTCACCTGACGTCCTGTGAAACATGACAGGCAACCAGAAAAACCTTCAATTGCAAAAACGATTATTGGAAATTTTCTTATTTATATATTCTTTGCTAATTAAAATTACCCATCGAAACATTTTGTACTATTATTAAATATTTATTAGCACAAAGACAATCAAATTTTTTATTTATCGTTTGGTTATAGTCAAGGATAATCAATCATGATTGAAATTTATAGCAAGACATCACATAATTATGTGTTATCAAAACACAACGTAGAGCTGTAATCCAGCCGCTAACTTGTCCTCTGGCTTGTCTTGCGGTTGAGTTTCCATTCTAAGAGGAAACACTGACTCCCTTTGCAGGAATAGTTTTTTACATCGCTTCCTTTTCCTTTTCCTTCCAGTAGAAAGTGTCGAAAAACTGAGTGCCTAGCGCGGGATAGAAAGAAAAAACTAAAGCGGAGATCAGGATCTTGGGCTTCCCGGCTCCAACTCCTGGTGGCGGATGGCTGTAATCTGTGGGAAGATTACATCCATCGACAAAATCCGATGCAGCCCTGAAGATAGATTTGAATGTACTTAACTTCAATCCGATTACAAATTTTAAAAAAACACGTGACATTTCGTTTAGTTATATATGTGATATGAACATTCATTTCATGATTCGTAAAACTATACAGTCTTCAATTTTATAAATTTCCATTTGTTTGTGAACCTTCAATGATACCTACTGCAGTTATACCGGGTGACTCACCTAAAGTGAACCAATAGCTAACTTTTTTATTATAAATCTGACAAAGAACTTCTTATGGGGCACTTCCCTTAATTTTTAACGCTGCTTTTTGGAGTCACTTTGAAATTTAAAAATATGGTCGCCATTTTCCAATATGGCGGACAACTTTGTTTTTTCTTATGGAACACCCTGTATTTTATGGCGTTTTTGGATTCTACGCTTAATTTTAGGAACTTTTTATACTTTATATATTTTTTTCTTAAACTCAGTGGTTCAGGAGATATGAGCATTTAAAGTTTGATTTTTCCCCATTTAAAATGCATTGTGTACATTTAACTGTACCATCCCATGTATTCCTTATGGAGTAAAATCATATTAAAAATAACACATTTCCACGATTAAATCTCGAATAAAATTTATTTTATGATTAAACCTCAACTAAACTAGCATTTAGGCACTTTTATTCTTTAGTATCTTTTATTAAACCCAACCGTTTTCGATATACAGACTACCAAAAATGTCCCAATGCATTTTAAATGGAAAAAAATCTTTAACTGTTCATAGCTCCTTAACCATTGGGTTTAGAAAAAAATTATAAGGAATAAAAGGTTCCTAAAATTAATCGTAAAATCCAAAAACACCCTAAAATATAGGGTGTTCCATAACAAAAATCAAAGTTGTCGGCCATATTGGAAAATGGCGGCCATATTTTTAAATTTCGAAGTGACTCCAAAAAGCAGCGTTAAAAATGAAGGGAAGTGCCCCATAAGAAGTTCTTTGTCAGATTTACAATAAAAATGTTAGCTATTGGTTCACTTTAGGTGAGACACCCGGTATATTGAATATAAATGAAGTTATTAAAATTGACTCGTTACATTTTTTAATGTAGTTTTCACTTTGTTTTGAAGAAGTATGGTATTCAGTTGTGCTCCATGAAATTATTGTAAAAAGATTTTAGGGGGGAAATCAGCCAGAGATACTTCAAAGGACTACTTTGAAGTTGTTTTAAACTATTTGTATGGCTTAATAATTCATAATTGTTTATATGCAATTATGTTATCATGTGATAGGTGGAATAAATACTGTATTATTTTAATTTTATTTCACATAAAGAACAATGTTCACAAAGTATGAATTAGAAATATCTACCGCATTAGCGAAAGTAAAATATCATCTTCGTTCATACTCACTTCTAAATAAGCCTCGACGGCGTCGGCGTAATGTATATTTATTTCATAATTATAATCATAAAAGCTATTAAATAAAAGGAATTTAAAATTGGCCAAAAAATTTATCGCGCATTCACGCAGTTTAGGTAAACATGGAAATCGTTTAACAAAATTCAATCAAAAGTATTTATACTGTAAACCTTAATTAACATTTGGAATCCGTTTGGTCATAGGATAAAAACAAATATCTCAAAAATACATATGTAGTACTATAATGAGAACGTATAATTAAGTTTCAATTCACAGAAAGCAAAATTATTGATAATCCTTTCATCAAAATGTTATGCCTACACAAAGCAGTCCGCATTGGATTACATTGCATTTTAACATGTAGACCTTTTTGAGGAAAAAACTATGATTCTTTGAAATAATTCATTACCTGACCCTTTATGTAATTGTGGATTAGGTTATACATAAAGTTATTATAGCTCATATCCTTGATATTGGAAACAGTATTGCCAACAGATATGTTAAAAAACAAACTAAAAGGTTTTATTTGAATGTTTACAGCTACAATGTCTTCGAACAAAAAAGAGACAGGTCCGGATAGAGGTGACAAGAATACTTTCAAAAGTCATTTGAAGTTCAATCCAGAAAAGTTTTGGTTTACGCTAATCAAAACTTTTCTGTTGAAGTCAGAATCGATCATGCGAAGGAAACCTTGTTTGTCTTAAAGAAAAGTTTCAGAATTTACCTTGTTACAGTTCTAATTTTCGTTTGAAAGAAATAATATTTGTTAATTTTTTGTCGATTCAAGAAGATCGTTGGGTTTGAAGGATCGTATCATAAATTGAAATAAATCATCTTAGCCTCTGAATTGCTTGTATACAAAAAATATTATAAGGTCTTACCTTAGCAATCCTAATATTGTGATCCAAAATCGATTTCAAACCCGAAGGCCTATCCGACCAAGATCCCAACCAAGATCCTTCGGGATCCCAAGATCCCGAAGACCCAAGATGGGCCTTCGGGTTTGAAATCGATTTTCGATCACAACATTAGGATTGCTAAGGTAAGACCTTATATATTAATTAATAAAATGAAAATTGTCAGAGAAAATTGGTAATCAATAAAATAAATGTATACAAAATAATTCTTTTAGAGTATATTAATTCTTATGTGTAAATGTAGATGTTACTTAACAAACATATATATTCAAACCTTTTACAGATAGCAGGTCTGGCAGGGCTAAATATAACCCACACACAATTTTTATTATTTAATGCGCCACCAACCAACCAGCCAGTGATGAGTTCATACATTTTTACCGGATATGTTTTCCCAGTTTCTTACAGGAAAGACATTTAACACATTTTAATCGTAATCGTCATAAAAGGAGTTATGATCAAAATCCACAGAGAGTGAGTTCTTAAGTGCGTTTTTATCATAAAGTATTATTGTTTTCACAAGTTGGCCCTACTGACTAAATAGTAAAATTTAAATTGAAGTAATAGTAAAATACAAATTGAAGTAATTGTAAAGGATGCAAAGTGTGAGTGTTTCAGTGCGTTTTTATCATAAAGTATTATTGTTTTCACAAGGTGGCCCTACTGACTAAATAGTAAAATATAAATTGAAGTAGTAGTAAAATATAAATTGAAGTAATTGTAAAGGATGCAAAGTTTTCATAGGAATCTTTTATAAAAAAAATTATCGGCTTGATAGCTTCCAATATGGAAATAATGTGTGCAGCAGTGTAGGTGCAGCAGTGTCCGTATAGCAGTGTCGGTGCAGCAGCGTCGGTACAGCAATCAGCAGTGGCGCCGCCGTGCGGTGAGCATGCGCAGTCGGGCGTCAGCCTCGCCGCGCCTGCGCGCCCGCGGCCGCGATGGCCGATACAGAGACCGCGCATCACGCGTGGGAACATGTCCGCTGTACCGCGCCGCTCGGTTATGCACCTCAATCAAGAAACGGATAAAATCAGCCATGATGTAGTTCTAATAGCGGTGGTTTTTGTTTTAAAGTAAACACTTTCTTTGCTGCGGTGATTATGGGTTTGCTTAAATTGCTACTGATAATGTAGTGATAGCTGTTATTCGCTGTAAGACAGCTATCTCAGCTTAAAACCTAAGCCTGAGACCATTTTAACTTTTAGTTTACATGTTCCCATGCCAAAAACACCATTCGTCTATTTTGTAGACGAATAGGAGGTGTATTTTTCCACCAAAAACGCTATGTTCCCTTTGGTCTGTTAGATAGACTTTTTAGGCTGACAACGTGTAAGCACTATTTAATTTAATAATATATTTCGCACCTAAGGGCACCCCAACCTCCCGAGGTGGTAATGCTTTTTTCAAATCCATATTTAATAAAACCATTGACAATACACCTGTAAGTCAGGTGTATTGCCAATGATAAAAATAACTATTAGATAAAAAATGTATAAAGTGTCAAAGCCTTAAAAAAAATGTTATGACCCTATATGGAGGTAAAGACTACTTTAGGCCTCCATGTCGTCTCAGAGGTGATTGTTCAGGCGATTAGGTTATTCTTAGATTGGTAAAAAATTGTATATTCCACCTTTTAATTATAAAATTACTACAGTTTACTAAAACAGAAAGAACTATAGGTAAAGACCTTTTATGTTTCGTGTACAACGGCTTGCCAAGA
This sequence comes from Flexamia atlantica, assembly GCA_035578135.1. Classification (NCBI taxonomy): domain Eukaryota; kingdom Metazoa; phylum Arthropoda; class Insecta; order Hemiptera; family Cicadellidae; genus Flexamia; species Flexamia atlantica. The sequence goes on from JAQJVK010000019.1 coordinate 6,735,037, forward strand.
TTTACGAAGCTTCAGGTTCAGGCATGGGCTTTGCGGTTGCTGAATACTGTACAATACAGACTATGCCTCGTTTGGTAATCCACGGTATGAAGTAAGAACCCGAAACAAGTTTCTCTGGAATCGAAGCAATCTGGTAATGTTTACATAATTCAACTTGTTAAACCTTCTCGCCACTCGGAAGGCGATGCGCTGATGTGCCTACTGAGCCGGATATTGACACAAAGCCGCGCACGAGGAGCCTCTATTGCTCACTTCCTGTCTGATAACAACTCGCGCCAGCTGATAACAGCTTCTTTGCGTTGGGCTGAAAATCGAGCGCCTCTGATTGGGTTTTAATAGTGTTGTGCACCGAGATTACCATTCCATCAAAGTCCAATAAATCTCAGTTTTACTAAAACTATTTTTAGCTATTATCAAAGAGGTTGGAGGCAATTTTAATCTCCCACTCTTCCTGCACGTGATTTGCGTGAAATTTGTTACAATAAAAGTACCTTTAATACTAATTACATGGACCGAAGTAACAATGAATCCAGTGAGTCGTTTTCTTAAAAAAAAAATCCAAACCTCAAGTTGAATATTTAGGTTTCCGTTTGATGGTCTTTTTACTTTTTACATGATTAAACATCGCTATTAAACTACTGGAGAAACTACTGGAGAATTAGGATATGTATTATGTCTAAGATCTTTTTTGGTATATTATTATATACTTAAACCTCTACTGTAACAACAATTACACCTATGTCATACTTATATTCATGTCCGAGCTATCACTCATGTATTCAGATGATAACAATGAAGAAGGGAAATTCGAAACCCCTTTTACCAAGTTTTGGCTGACGTCAATCAAAAGTTGTCGGACACAGCCAAGAACGACAGCCGCGTTCTCCGGGGCTGCATCAGTCGCTCGGCGTGGATAATTAGTACACCGAGCAATTTGTATTCAGGTGGCTGGATAAAACATTGTTGATACTTTGATACTTATCACTAAATTAAACACCAAATTAACCCTTCAAATTATGACCTATCAACCACCCATTTTACAAGATATCTTGAATAGTAAGAAGACAATGTATTAGATAATGTTATTTTTTAACCACCCATTATTTACTATTTCAGTGAAGTTTTTCTAAAAGTGTAGTTCTTAAGACTTTTTAACTGTACAATTTAATGATTAATTTTTAATATCGCCTACTGGTCAAAATTCAACCGAAAATTCAGGTTTTAGTTTTTACTCATTGGTCCTATAAAACATGGAACTAAATAATTTTTCACCACAATAAGACGTAATCATCTGTTTTACAAACGTCATAAAGAGGCTGAAATCAGCTCTTTTCCGTCAGCGGGCCGAAAGTCAGCCGATTGATTATTTGCTTGGAACAACGTGTGAACATAATAATTATACGGCATTCAATATGTTCCAACAACAGGCTAGTAGCAATCATATGATTTATATTGCAGTTTTGCTCTTAACCTAGAAGTTTTGTTATTTTAAGTGTGTCAAATAAATAATCAGATTTTAAATTCTGTATCAGTTTTAATTGTATGATGTGGTGAAAAATTGCGTTCGCACCTTGGCCGAAAGGGTTTTCCAGCTCTCGATCGTTTTGAATTTTTGACTTTGTCTCGAATTTGAAACACGATCTCGAGCCTGCAAAACCTCATTTTCGGCCCTTGTTACGAAATATACTATTTTTTTTTTTATTCTGTAACCAACACGGCAACACGAAAAACGCATGTTAATTTTTTTCAATTTCTACTCTTTTCAAAAACTTTGGTTAATCATAATGGGAGCACTTTTCTATCTGAGTGCTTCGATTTTTCCTACGTTATTAACAGGCTTAGAATAAGGGATCATAAAAATCATGCTTACATATAGATTATGTAAATAATATTTATCAATAAATATTATTCCTAGCAATAATAATATTATTCCTATTCAATTAATTTATTCCTAGCAATTTTGTATATTTTTGTGTTCTTGCAAGCTGTATTTATTGTAACTGGCGCAAGCATGAAATATGTCATTTTAGTAGTGTAATTAGCTGTGTGCACGTAGCCTTTTGCAGTTTTACATTTGTCAATGCAAAAATTCTATTCGCATGTTTTGTTTATTTATTAAGTTAGTGCATGTACATCCATTGATCGGTATTAATGCTTTCTATTAAGTAATATATTATTGTTAGTGGGTTGCTTATAAAACAATATTTTCGCACTTCTCATCTGATGTATTATGCATTTATTGATTGGTAATATACATATCATATATATATATATATTTTTTTTTGTTCTTGGATTGTTGTTGGCATGAATGATATCAAATAAGTTCTTGAGCATTATTTTCAAGTTTTTCCTGGTTGTAACCATACTTAGTAGGCCATTATTTATTGTTGCTCATAATATTGTATTACTGCATGTTTTGTTGGTTTTTGTATTGTCTCTTTGTAAATGGTTTTTACCGTTAATAAATAAATAAATAAATAAATAAAATTAGAAAAAGTTTAGGAAACTTTAAGGATAGCAAAAACACATTGCGGATGTAATCAATTATTTTACAGCACTAAACGAGAGTTGGATAAAAATCAAAACATAAACATTGAGCTCCAACAATGTTTTTAAAGTAGCTTATTTGGAATTCTGTCATTCAAATACCTTGGAAATGAACTAGTGGTAATTGAATGAGCAATGCTATGCCACGGTGGTTGGCGCCGAATCGCTACCACGCTCCAGCGAGCCCCGTACTGGGCAATACCACTACAATACTGTGTAATAGCAATGTGTCCACTGTGGTACGTAATTACCGTAGGCCCCGTATCGCTACCACGCTCCAGCGAGCCCCGTACTGGGCAATACCACTACAATACTGTGTAATAGCAATGTGTCCACTGTGGTATGTAATTACCGTAGGCCCCGTATCGCTACCACGCTCCAGCGAGCCCCGTACTGGGCAATACCACTACAATACTGTGTAATAGCAATGTGTCCACTGTGGTACGTAATTACCGTAGGCACGCTATCGCTACCACGCTCCAGCGAGCCCCGTCCTGGACAATACCACTACAATACTGTATGTTTTGGCTAAACCTAAGTTTGAATAAAGTTAAAATTTGACAAAATAAAAAGACATATTATTAATACAAATTCTACCTAGATCATCAAAACAAGATAAAATCCAAAAGGTAAACAAAAAACCAAATGATTATAAATCATTATTAAATAAGTCAAATAACCAAATGTTCATATTCCAGACACTGTGTGAGAGCAATGTATCCACTGTGGTACGTAATTACCGTAGGCACGCTATCGCTACCACGCTCCAGCGAGCCCCGTCCTGGACAATACCACTACAATACTGTATGTTTTGGCTAAACCTAAGTTTGAATAAAGTTAAAATTTGACAAAATAAAAAGACATATTATTAATACAAATTCTACCTAGATCATCAAAACAAGATAAAATCCAAAAGGTAAACAAAAAACCAAATGATTATAAATCATTATTAAATAAGTCAAATAACCAAATGTTCATATTCCAGACACTGTGTGAGAGCAATGTATCCACTGTGGTACGTAATTACCGTAGGCCCCGTATCGCTACCACGCTCCAGGGAGCCCCGTACTGGGCAATACCACTACAATACTGTGTAATAGCAATGTGTCCACTGTGGTACGTAATTACCGTAGGCACGCTATCGCTACCACGCTCCAGCGAGCCCCGTCCTGGACAATACCACTACAATACTGTATGTTTTGGCTAAACCTAAGTTTGAATAAAGTTAAAATTTGACAAAATAAAAAGACATATTATTAATACAAATTCTACCTAGATCATCAAAACAAGATAAAATCCAAAAGGTAAACAAAAAACCAAATGATTATAAATCATTATTAAATAAGTCAAATAACCAAATGTTCATATTCCAGACACTGTGTGAGAGCAATGTATCCACTGTGGTACGTAATTACCGTAGGCCCCGTATCGCTACCACGCTCCAGCGAGCCCCGTACTGGGCAATACCACTACAATACTGTGTGAGAGCAATGTATCCACTGTGGTATGTAATTACCGTAGGCCCCGTATCGCTACCACGCTCCAGCGGGCCCCGTACTGGGCAATACCACTACAATACTGTGTGAAAGCAATGTATCCACTGTGGTATGTAATTACCGTAGGCCCCGTATCGCTACCACGCTCCAGCGGGCCCCGTACTGGGCAATACCACTACAATACTGTGTGAGAGCAATGTATCCACTGTGGTATGTAATTACCGTAGGCCCCGTATCGCTACCACGCTCCAGCGGGCCCCGTACTGGGCAATACCACTACATTACTGTGTGAGAGCAATGTATCCACTGTGGTATGTAATTACCGTAGGCCCCGTATCGCTACCACGCTTCAGCAAGCCCCGTACTGGGCAATACCACTACAATACTGTGAGCGAGCAATGTATCCACTGTGGTATGTAATTACCGTAGGCCCCGTATCGCTACCACGCTCCAGCGGGCCCCGTACTGGGCAATACCACTACAATACTGTGTGAGAGCAATGTATCCACTGTGGTATGTAATTACCGTAGGCCCCGTATCGCTACCACGCTCCAGCGGGCCCCGTACTGGGCAATACCACTACAATACTGTGTGAGAGCAATGTATCCACTGTGGTATGTAATTACCGTAGGCCCCGTATCGCTACCACGCTCCAGCGAGCCCCGTACTGGGCAATACCACTACAATACTGTGTGAGAGCAATGTATCCACTGTGGTATGTAATTACCGTAGGCCCCGTATCGCTACCACGCTCCAGCGGGCCCCGTACTGGGCAATACCACTACAATACTGTGTTAGAGCAATGTATCCACTGTGGTATGTAATTACCGTAGGCCCCGTATCGCTACCACGCTCCAGCGAGCCCCGTACTGGGCAATACCACTACATTACTGTGTGAGAGCAATGTATCCACTGTGGTATGTAATTACCGTAGGCCCCGTATCGCTACCACGCTCCAGCGAGCCCCGTACTGGGCAATACCACTACAATACTGTGTGAGAGCAATGTATCCACTGTGGTATGTAATTACCGTAGGCCCCGTATCGCTACCACGCTCCAGCGGGCCCCGTACTGGGCAATACCACTACAATACTGTGTGAGAGCAATGTATCCACTGTGGTATGTAATTACCGTAGGCCCCGTATCGCTACCACGCTCCAGCGGGCCCCGTACTGGGCAATACCACTACAATACTGTGTGAGAGCAATGTATCCACTGTGGTATGTAATTACCGTAGGCCCCGTATCGCTACCACGCTCCAGCGGGCCCCGTACTGGGCAATACCACTACAATACTGTGAGCGAGCAATGTATCCACTGTGGTATGTAATAACCGTAGGCCCCGTATCGCTACCACGCTCCAGCGAGCCCCGTACTGGGCAATACCACTACAATACTGTGTGAGAGCAATGTATCCACTGTGGTATGTAATTACCGTAAGCCCCGTATCGCTACCACGCTCCAGCGAGCCCCGTACTGGGCAATACCACTACAATACTGTGTGAGAGCAATGTATCCACTGTGGTATGTAATTACCGTAGGCCCCGTATCGCTACCACGCTCCAGCGAGCCCCGTACTGGGCAATACCACTACAATACTGTGTGAGAGCAATGTATCCACTGTGGTATGTAATTACCGTAGGCCCCGTATCGCTACCACGCTCCAGCGAGCCCCGTACTGGGCAATACCACTACAATACTGTGTGAGAGCAATGTATCCACTGTGGTATGTAATTACCGTAGGCCCCGTATCGCTACCACGCTCCAGCGAGCCCCGTACTGGGCAATACCACTACAATACTGTGTGAGAGCAATGTATCCACTGTGGTATGTAATTACCGTAGGCCCCGTATCGCTACCACGCTCCAGCGAGCCCCGTACTGGGCAATACCACTACAATACTGTGTGAGAGCAATGTATCCACTGTGGTATGTAATTACCGTAGGCCCCGTATCGCTACCACGCTCCAGCGGGCCCCGTACTGGGCAATACCACTACAATACTGTGTGAGAGCAATGTATCCACTGTGGTATGTAATTACCGTAGGCCCCGTATCGCTACCACGCTCCAGCGGGCCCCGTACTGGGCAATACCACTACAATACTGTGTGAGAGCAATGTATCCACTGTGGTATGTAATTACCGTAGGCCCCGTATCGCTACCACGCTCCAGCGGGCCCCGTACTGGGCAATACCACTACATTACTGTGTGAGAGCAATGTATCCACTGTGGTATGTAATTACCGTAGGCCCCGTATCGCTACCACGCTCCAGCGGGCCCCGTACTGGGCAATACCACTACAATACTGTGTGAGAGCAATGTATCCACTGTGTTATGTAATTACCGTAGGCCCCGTATCGCTACCACGCTCCAGCGAGCCCCGTACTGGGCAATACCACTACAATACTGTGTGAGAGCAATGTATCCACTGTGGTATGTAATTACCGTAGGCCCCGTATCGCTACCACGCTCCAGCGAGCCCCGTACTGGGCAATACCACTACAATACTGTGTGAGAGCAATGTATCCACTGTGGTATGTAATTACCGTAGGCCCCGTATCGCTACCACGCTCCAGCGAGCCCCGTACTGGGCAATACCACTACAATACTGTGTGAGAGCAATGTATCCACTGTGGTATGTAATTACCGTAGGCCCCGTATCGCTACCACGCTCCAGCGAGCCCCGTACTGGGCAATACCACTACAATACTGTGTGAGAGCAATGTATCCACTGTGGTATGTAATTACCGTAGGCCCCGTATCGCTACCACGCTCCAGCAAGCCCCGTACTGGGCAATACCACGACAATACTGTGAGCGAGCAATGTATCCACTGTGGTATGTAATTACCGTAGGCCCCCTATCGCTACCACGCTCCAGCAAGCCCCGTACTGGGCAATACCACTGCAATACTGTGTGCGAGCAATGTATCCACTGTGGTATGTAATTACCGTAGGCCCCGTATCGCTACCACGCTCCAGCGGGCCCCGTACTGGGCAATACCACTACAATACTGTGTGCGAGCAATGTATCCACTGTGGTATGTAATTACCGTAGGCCCCGTATTGCTACCACGCTCCAGCGGGCCCCGTACTGGGCAATACCACTACAATACTGTGTGAGAGCAATGTATCCACTGTGGTATGTAATTGCCGTAGGCCCCGTATCGCTACCACGCTCCAGCGGGCCCCGTACTAGGCAATACCACTACAATACTGTGTGAGAGCAATGTATCAACTGTGGTATGTAATTACCGTAGGCCCCGTATCGCTAACACGCTCCGGCGAGCCCCGTACTGGGCAATACCACTACAATACTGTGTGAGAGCAATGTATCCACTGTGGTATGTAATTACCGTAGGCCCCGTATCGCTACCACGCTCCAGCGAGCCCCGTACTGGGCAATACCACTACAATACTGTGTGAGAGCAATGTATCCACTGTGGTATGTAATTACCGTAGGCCCCGTATCGCTACCACGCTCCAGCGGGCCCCGTACTGGGCAATACCACTACAATACTGTGTGAGAGCAATGTATCCACTGTGGTATGTAATTACCGTAGGCCCCGTATCGCTACCACGCTCCAGCGGGCCCCGTACTGGGCAATACCACTACAATACTGTGTGAGAGCAATGTATCCACTGTGGTATGTAATTACCGTAGGCCCCGTATCGCTACCACGCTCCAGCGGGCCCCGTACTGGGCAATACCACTACATTACTGTGTGAGAGCAATGTATCCACTGTGGTATGTAATTACCGTAGGCCCCGTATCGCTACCACGCTCCAGCGAGCCCCGTACTGGGCAATACCACTACAATACTGTGTGAGAGCAATGTATCCACTGTGGTATGTAATTACCGTAGGCCCCGTATCGCTACCACGCTCCAGCGGGCCCCGTACTGGGCAATACCACGACAATACTGTGTGAGAGCAATGTATCCACTGTGGTATGTAATTACCGTAGGCCCCGTATCGCTACCACGCTCCAGCGGGCCCCGTACTGGGCAATACCACTACAATACTGTGTGAGAGCAATGTATCCACTGTGGTATGTAATTACCGTAGGCCCCGTATCGCTACCACGCTCCAGCGGGCCCCGTACTGGGCAATACCACTACAATACTGTGTGAGAGCAATGTATCCACTGTGGTATGTAATTACCGTAGGCCCCGTATCGCTACCACGCTTCAGCGGGCCCCGTACTGGGCAATACCACTACAATACTGTGTGAGAGCAATGTATCCACTGTGGTATGTAATTACCGTAGGCCCCGTATCGCTACCACGCTTCAGCGGGCCCCATACTGGGCAATACCACTACAATCCTGTGTGAGAGCAATGTATCCACTGTGGTATGTAATTACCGTAGGCCCCGTATCGCTACCACGCTCCAGCGGGCCCCGTACTGGGCAATACCACTACAATACTGTGTGAGAGCAATGTATCCACTGTGGTATGTAATTACCGTAGGCCCCGTATCGCTACCACGCTTCAGCGGGCCCCGTACTGGGCAATACCACTACAATACTGTGTGAGAGCAATGTATCCACTGTGGTATGTAATTACCGTAGGCCCCGTATCGCTACCACGCGTCAGCGGGCCCCATACTGGGCAATACCACTACAATCCTGTGTGAGAGCAATGTATCCACTGTGGTATGTAATTACCGTAGGCCCCGTATCGCTACCACGCTCCAGCGAGCCCCGTACTGGGCAATACCACTACAATACTGTGTGAGAGCAATGTATCCACTGTGGTATGTAATTACCGTAAGCCCCGTATCGCTACCACGCTCCAGCGAGCCCCGTACTGGGCAATACCACTACATTACTGTGTGAGAGCAATGTATCCACTGTGGTATGTAATTACCGTAGGCCCCGTATCGCTACCACGCTCCAGCGAGCCCCGTACTGGGCAATACCACTACAATACTGTGTGAGAGCAATGTATCCACTGTGGTATGTAATTACCGTAGGCCCCGTATCGCTACCACGCTCCAGCGAGCCCCGTACTGGGCAATACCACTACAATACTGTGTGAGAGCAATGTATCCACTGTGGTATGTAATTACCGTAGGCCCCGTATCGCTACCACGCTCCAGCGAGCCCCGTACTGGGCAATACCACTACAATACTGTGAGCGAGCAATGTATCCACTGTGGTATGTAATTACCGTAGGCCCCCTATCGCTACCACGCTCCAGCAAGCCCCGTACTGGGCAATACCACTGCAATACTGTGTGCGAGCAATGTATCCACTGTGGTATGTAATTACCGTAGGCCCCGTATCGCTACCACGCTCCAGCGGGCCCCGTACTGGGCAATACCACTACAATACTGTGTGCGAGCAATGTATCCACTGTGGTATGTAATTACCGTAGGCCCCGTATTGCTACCACGCTCCAGCGGGCCCCGTACTGGGCAATACCACTACAATACTGTGTGAGAGCAATGTATCCACTGTGGTATGTAATTGCCGTAGGCCCCGTATCGCTATCACGCTCCAGTGGGCCCCGTACTAGGCAATACCACTACAATAATGTGTGAGAGCAATGTATCAACTGTGGTATGTAATTACCGTAGGCCCCGTATCGCTGCCACGCTCCAGCGGGCCCCGTACTAGGCAATACCACTACAATACTGTGTGAGAGCAATGTATCCACTGTGGTATGTAATTACCGTAGGCCCCGTATCGCTACCACGCTCCAGCGGGCCCCGTACTGGGCAATACCACTACAATACTGTGTGCGAGCAATGTATCCACTGTGGTATGTAATTACCGTAGGCCCCGTATCGCTACCACGCTCCAGCGGGCCCCGTACTGGGCAATACCACTACAATACTGTGTGAGAGCAATGTATCCACTGTGGTATGTAATTACCGTAGGCCCCGTATCGCTACCACGCTCCAGCGAGCCCCGTACTGGGCAATACCACTACATTACTGTGTGAGAGCAATGTATCCACTGTGGTATGTAATTACCGTAGGCCCCGTATCGCTACCACGCTCCAGCGAGCCCCGTACTGGGCAATACCACTACAATACTGTGAGCGAGCAATGTATCCACTGTGGTATGTAATTACCGTAGGCCCCGTATCGCTACCACGCTCCAGCGAGCCCCGTCCTGGGCAATACCACTACAATATTGAAGATTCAAGGTTATACGGGTTATTTATAGTAAAAGGCAGTTAATAAAATTAATGTTTTAGTAAAACTGTATTCAATTTGTGACTGAAGTTATACTCTGTCATAGCTTGACGTAGGGGAAATTTTATAATTTATGACACTTTAAATTTGAAAATAGCTTATCATTGAACAAAATAAATAAAATTTGGGGTTTGTAAACTGGGAAAAAGTATTATTATGGTTTGGTGTTTCCTAAGTCCTGTTAAAGGACATAAGGCTAGTAGTATTGACGCATTAACCATGAAGCTTTCAAAACATTAACCATGAAGCTTTCACATAGTAATCGGGTTGGCATTGATTCGTAATAAGCCTCTTTAAACTGGTCAAAATCGCCTTTGCTCACTACCTATTACCGACGTTCTACCGTGAAAACAATCAACTTTCTCCCTTTGAAGCAAATACAGGAAGAAAGGGAAAACAGCCTGAAAGTGCTTTTATCTATTCGTATATAAGATTTGGTGACGAGAGGTGAAATATTTAATCTAGCGACCTGCAGCACTGAATTGTGACAGTTGTATAAACAATACAAAGCAGCAGTCATAGTTTTTAAGTCTTGCAATAGTTTTTAAAATTGATAATTCTTGTTTTATAATTTGCCTTTTGATCTGCAGATAATCGGATCACTCGTTACAAGTAGGAATCCTATTCTGAGATTAGTCCTATTTTAACCGGTATAATTTAATCCGTCTTAATTGTATCGAATACACAACCCTTTGAGAAACTGATTATGAATTCGAGATATGGGCAAATTCATCAAGCAATAAATTGTATTGGCAACAGCTGTGAATTGATCGGAATCATGAACGGATGCAGATGTTTATTGCAAACCAAAATACAAACACCACCAACCATATAACTAATACCTTCTGAGCCGTACGAAGAACGGGTGCATATACACTAGTAGTTAATTACTAGTGCCTAATTAATAGTGGGGTTAATGAATATATTATGTGACGCTCTTCTAGTGCGAAATCTGTACACTGCAGCTATAATCATCTACATATAAATTAATTTGAAATCGCGCGTACTTCCCGATTTCAGGTAAGCAGCAGGAATTTTATGAACATTCCAAGGGTCTGTCTAAATCCATTTGAGCGCCAGGGGCACTATTATGGGGGTAAATTTCCGGGTCGACCATAATGTAATTGACTATTGAGTGTATGTTTCTGGTCCCCGGTTTATTGGGATTTATTTAAATTAAAAATATTAAGTTAACCGAGAACTGCCAGTTGATTGAAATACATAATAGTTTTCCTTCCTCAAAGATCGCGAGCGGAGTAGTACCCCCTACCTTGGCCATAGATGGCTCTCTGACTCGTCTATACCAATACAAAGGTTGACAGTGGCTACATTAATTATAAACTGTCATTGTTCTGGTAAGTCTATTGGCTGTCCGGATTGACCAGCTTCCTGTTCGCCTTGATTCCTCCTTGTCTCTCTGGGATCTTCGATTCCCAGCCGAGCTTGGATACCCAGTCAGATCTGAGCCTTGGAGGGAGTTGTTGATTGTTCTGGCTTGTCCATCTGGGAGGGGATGAGGGACCCTTGTCCGACAAACTACTAAGCTTCTGCTAGTCTGGAGGGCGAACTGACGTGGGTAAGACTCTTTGGTCCTTGACTATTACTTGGAAGATATTCCTTGACTCCTTGACTGTAGCTCTCATGATCCTTGACTATACTTGGAAGATCTCGGGTTAGAGAGTGAGTAATCCCCGGAAGAGCCTGGATGATGGGTTGGAAAGAGGGGCGAGGCTGACTGACCACATTACACCTTTCCCATCCTGACAATCCCTTCCTTCCGTAAGCTGCACAATATCCCTAGGGGTTCGTGCCTAGCTGGCAATGCTGGGGCTTTCATTCCTCCAAAGTCTAACAGTACCCCTACCTGTGACGTCACAGTGACGTTGGCGTTGTTTCAAGGGGGATAATTCAGAAAACCCTTTGATTTGACTCTTGAATGCAAAATTTTATTTGAGCTGACACCATAAAATGGAAATATTTTGACAGGGTAGAAAAGCTTCGGAGATTATTCCCTACATTATTCATTTGACCTTACCTTGTGATAAAAAAGGTATCAAGTTATTTATTGAATAATGTTACGTGAAATTTAAATTACTGGTTTTAATTACAGATTCTGCTCATAGCCGTTAAAAACTAATGCATCAGCAGCGAAGCCGCTGTTAACGTTTTAATTACATGGCCTTTACGACTCGCATTGTGCGGTTTGTGGCAAAGACTGAATGTTACATTTTGTTGAATTGTTGAAGACCGCATCTTCATTGGAGCAATATGAATATATTATCAATCATTTTCAATGATTCATTGGCAATAATCAGCAATACGTTTGATCCATATCATTTAAAGTACAGAACATGTACATTGTATTTCCATATGAATGGGCTTGATATGTAAACATCTTTTTATGTACTCTTATTACTCGTATTCAAAAATTACTTCAATCAGTTTTAGGTTTGTTGAAAAAAATTTCCAATCATTAAATTTCATTGAAATAATTGATTCTTGGTAAATTATTGTTGATAAATATTTGCTATTTACTGCTAAAAAATGTTTGAATTTTACTGAAACGGATTATAATTTCAACAAAAATGGGCTAAATGATTTAGAAATTAATCTGTAGAATCTCAATAAAAAAATTTTAAAACAAGTTATTCTCATGGAATTAAAAAAAAAATTAAAAATAGTGAGATTGCAAAGTATATTTTACTTGTAGACAATAAAACTCGACAAAAATATTTTCGCTATGTATGTGTAAACAAAATATAGGAACACATAATCCTATAATCGTATACGAGCAATGTTATCTTGCTTGCTTGCATGCGTGCTTGCATAATTATTTCAAAAACGGCTCCAAGTATTTCCTTCAAAGTCTGGAAATAGGTAATTTATGACTCAAAAACGTGTTACTTGCCGATTACTTGGCCAGTGAAAATCTAATAACGTAATAAAACGAAATGTTAAGTTGTAAAATTTTAACATTGACCTTCTGAGTTGCCAAACGAAAAAAACAACAAAAAAACAACAAAATACAACGAAATAAACAACAAAATGCAAACAAATAAAATACTCATAACAGATGTTTACAAACTACAGCCATCTATACTCAATTCCACGTTCACCTTCCTTTCAGTATGTATTTTCCATAATCCATGCATTTCAAGTGGCAGTTTAAATTGTAGAGTAGGATTCACCTAAGTTGGCCACAGCATGTAATCATCTCATCAAAAATTTTTATACAAGTCACATTGAAAACGTTGTTGGTTACACATGGTTGTTGTTTACATTTTCTCCGAACTGTCAAATCACCACGTTGGGTTTGTTTACAATATTGTTTTGTTGTCATTCGAGGCAATCTTATAGGTTATAGAATGTTTAAAATATCACTTATTTTTAGAATTTTCTATTTTGATTCGCCCTTTTCACATAGCAGGAAAGTTTAATTTTATTCTATTTCTTGATTGACATTTATTTTAGTTTGTTTTGCTGCTTGTTTATTTTTTCCTGGACCAATTTTGACAAGTTTTGAACGTAATATGAAAAATCTTTCTTGTCAGATGCTGACTTGCAGCAAGTAGTAATGACTATTCATAAACTCGCCTATTTTTCTTTATACATATTATTAAATAAGAAAATCTAAGGCTATCGGTCATGCCGCATCCATGACACACCCTCTCGGTGATAATACATACTTAATTTGAAAAAGCCCATCAGTTAAATTTTAAGTTGCGCAAGAGAACTTCCAGTTGCAATATTGCATCAGAATTTTTTCTTAACTGCAAGTGCCATACTAAACAGATGTTCGTTAGCTATGTTTTCAGCACAGCTGGATTTTATGCTTAGGTTCGTAAGAAGATAATAGTTTGTTTACTTTCGTTTTGGCCAACTTAGGTGACTCCTACTCTACTATCCAAATTATTTTGTAATCAGCTGATGATTTTATAACATGTTATGGTTATGAGTAAATAAATAAACCCCCACAAGGCCTGTACTAAAAGGTGAACGTGGAACTGAGTACAGGAAAAAGGCAGTATATGATAAAGATTGCATGGCGGAATAAAAACGTATATTTATAAAGATTATAACATTGAAATATTTTATAGAAAATGGATGAACTGATAAACATGAAAAAATGCCGAGCAAGACTCGGTGCACCATGTACTTACTTCAAAGACACAAAATGCAATTTCGATAATGAAGTTTGATAATTAGATAAAACTCCGCTATCCCGAAGTATGCGTAAAGTTAATTAATTAACTCAGTTCATTATGTGCTTGTGACATATAATGTTTATTGTTGTTACAATTTCATAACCGTCATGCCAGGAAATGTCATTAGTTATTTACTCTTTACTGCTAACTTTATAATGCGGGGTTGGGCAAAGGTCTGGAAAATATTTTAAATCCCCTGATACTGTGGGCGAAATGTGATGAAACTTTGCATTCGTCTAATTTTGTAATACAGTGATCAACATTTTGCATTACGGAACGGTCCACGGTTGGCGGAAGCACACTAAGAGATGTAGGCCTACGGCATTTGAAAGATATTTAACAGTGGAACGAACACCGCAAATGGGTAGTGAAAGGGGATCCAAATAGAAATTATATAAAAAACACTATAAAACATCATATCAATATAAATGATACACCATATTGTTTAAAAATATTATATTGCTCCTGAGTGAATTTAACAAGATCGCGCCACTATCATCACGATCATCACACTCATCCTTCACTCATATTCAGAGTAACGTCCTCCATGAGGTACCTGTCTTATTAAGAATGATTAAAATGACTAAAATGATTAACATCATTTTAAGATTAAACTGAGACAAAATACTGGATTATTGTGAAAAACCCACAAAGTTTTGAGCATAAAGGGTTATTCAAATTAGAATTACGTATCGGCGTCATTACATTTATAGAAACCAATGATTTGATGATCTTCATATTTTTTTGTGATTCATCGAGGCAGCCCATGGCGAAAGTCCATGGTTAGTCCTTAAAAATAAGGCGTAACTGAGTTTTACCTCGTTTAAAAGACCGTCGAAAGAAAGATAAAACAGCAACCAAGGTGGATCAACCAATAGCAACAGCCGGTAAAAGAAAGCATCACTGCGTACAATTAATTGAAATATTTGACATGATGTATGTAATTTTTTATTAGATAACAATTTTGTGGAGAACCCCTAGAACCTCTTTTCATTGGTCGTATTTTGATTATAACTCAACAAAGAAGGCGGTATGTTCTTATTCTCAAAGCTCTCATTACTAAAAACTTTAACGTGCATAACCAAGATATTCCCTTGTTCTATTTATAAGAATGGTAAAATAACTGATTTACGATGTAATCGTAATGACTCATACCCTATATTTTAGATTATAACATCTGCAAAAATGTTGTGTAGTGTATATTTGATTTAAATTAACATTTTTGAGGTATTAACCTTTGCAAACGAAAATAATGGCCGTGATTTTCAATTTAAGTTATTGAAAACCAGAATAGGTCACCAGGATAATCCTACTAGTCAACCCTTGTGACAAATTCTAAAGTGGATACCTTAAATAGTTAACTTACCAAATTAAAACACTTTTTGTATATGCTGTCCGAAATTTACCTGTTTTTATTCGAAAAAGCTACAGTATCTCCGTTATTAGTAATTGTTCGATCATCATAATCCAATTATCAACGTTTATTGGATTATAATTTGCAACGTTTTTGTCCCTAGTAATGGTTTTTCTAAAATTCACGTTTTTAAAATATTTAACATTCAAATACTAAAAACTTTTACAGTTTTTTGAACTTGTTACATTTGTAATTTTGAAATAGAAATAAGAAGACATGTGATACTTCCTACAAAAGTAGGCCATACTCGTGGTCATCCATGTACAACGTTTGAAATTTGTACATCGAGAGGTTCACGGGATATCATTAAACACATACAAACGTCACTAACAGACTCACAGACGGAAAATCAAGCGCTTTGGAACTTATGTTTACGAACTTTAATTCTAATTTTCACCTCTACAATCCTTAAACTATAATATTTTACCATAATCTCTGGACACCAATAATTTTTTTTACATCGCTTAATGATTTCATTTAAAAAATTCGGAATTTTGAAAAACACATGCTAGTTTATTGCTTTTGCAACCTAAAAACCTTTCACTAAATTTGTTTACAGATTCTTCATGTAACCCTTTTCAACTTACGGACATTTTATCCTTCTTTTATAATTTTCTTTAATATGTCTCTTTCTGCTCGACATATTAATTGTTCCAAATTGAGCTGCGTAAAAATCGCTTTGCAATCAGTAAAAATAAAAATAACACGAACATGGCTGATTTATATTTGTTATGTTAAAGTAAAGGAGTTCTTGTTTATGTACCGACACAGGAACGTATGTTTTCTGTTGGTTATTGTTGGCAGGAAGGTTACTCTTTATGACGATACCAGTCCGGAAAACTTTCCGGCCCAGTATCACTTTTAATTCGTAGGAAACGGAAGTAGGCAAAAACAGTCAGCTGATCGCAGCAGTAACAAATGTTTTTTTTTTATCATAGGTTAGGTTTGAAGGATTGAGAAGGCGTTGTGGTTTAAGCAAGGATTACGTTATGATTAAAGATTTGTTTTTCTGAGGGGTTTAATGTAAAGAATCGGACGTCCCACGCCCGGAAAGTTTACCGTGCTCACGTGATAGCTCGCCCGGTAAAACAGTACTCACCGGCCTAGTACCGTAATAAAAATATTAATGCCTGGTTTTTTTACTAAACTATAAATGTGCCAGCCGATAAAATTATAAATCATATTAAGATCAAATATAGGAATAAAATCATAAATATAATTGTCTTCATTATCTTTATGATATTATTAAACCAATTACACCATTATTATACAGCATTTTTGACATTAAACTTAGGCAAATATGGTATTGAAGCTACGTAATTTGAAGGTAATGACGGTTTATTCATGTAATATTAAAATATTAAAATAAAATAAACATTAAAAATAACCATAAGATATTATTGTTGCTGAACAAAATTGAATACTTAAATTTTTCGATTTATTAAATTAGGCACACGATGAAAAAAACCCTGAGATAGGCAAAAATTAACCCGAAGTATGCGGCAACACTGTTTCAGGATTTCGCTCTGTATTTCCCCAACTTAACGGTGCAGTCGGAGCGCCTGCATAAATCCAGCGGCAAATTACACACGTCACTGCGTTCATTGGGAAATTAATACAGGCGCTCACTTCTCTGTTATGTTAATTTCGTTTCAGTATCTTTCATTTGGAATCTTTTGGAGTTTTTTCGATCTCAATTTTTTGTTTGGCTCTTTCATTTGGAATATACTTTTGTTTCAGTTTTCTTTTTTGCAAGCGAGTCTTAAATTTATTTTTTGTTTGTAATGGGTGTTTGCAAAATGACTCATCAGGCCAAATTTTCAAATATTCAGTAAACAAATTTATTGGGATTAATTTCTATAACAAACAGATGTGTTAAAAAGTACAAGAAAAACTTTTTAAATTTTTATTATGTTATTTAGATGACTTACACGACCTACTGTCTTAAAGTGATTTATTTTCTGGGAAGAAAAATGTGCATTCCTCCTTACGATTTCCCTGAAACGCATCGTCTCAGGGACCTGTCAATGCTATCTCTCGTGAATGAAAGCCTACGTCATGTGCACATGTACACCTCGTAAGGAACATGATGGAGCTTCGTGTTCATACAAAAGCGGTTTGAACGGGACTTTTTGGTTTGGAAGGAAAGTGAATAGAAAAATTTTCACTAAATTTATAAAAGAAATAATTAATTATCCCTCGATGCAAAAAAAATCCGACATCTGGTGTCTGTTTCGGTGCATCACTCTAGTGGCAGTATAGCGCGAGTATTTAGTTCAAATGTCCTGCAGTTATATCAATATTTTACTTGTTTTTCTTCAGCTCATTTTGCCTTCTCAGCACAGTAGGCCTGCAAATCTAGGCAAAGTGTGGATAGCTAAGAAGCTTCATGTTTGTGACGTCTTGGTTGTCCTGTAATGCATCCTTAATTTCCTTGCAATCTCTGAAATGTTTTTAACCAATAAAGCAATAAAAACCTATTTAATCATATAGTTATTAGTTTGTAATTATTCATTAAAAAACTATATATTTACTGTGCAATATTTCGCTAATCCGTATATGTCAGAATGGGATTTTAATTTTGTCTATAGTAAACACTTAGATGTTAGCATGTGCTGCGTAAATGATTAAGGATATTAGCCACTAGTAATTTCATAGGTTAAATAGAACAATCACTTCAAGTTTTAAAAGTTTGCATCATGAAAAATTAGCTTTTACAAATTCGTTAGGACATCACAAAGAGCAGCATTTGAGGAAAAAACAACATGATTTAAATTGTTAAAATGTAATGTTGTATTCTTATTGTAAAAAGAACTCAATAAACGATTTTTCAATGTAACTACACTAAAACTAAATCTATTTCTCAATGTAAACACCTAGTACTATAGGTTTTTTTTATTTAATACTGACGGTAGTCAGCTGAATTAAGTGTTTACCAACGGCAATAAAATACGGTAACAATTTTGCACACGCCTTTGACAATAATGCTGAAACCCCTTTAGAATGTAAATAACGAAGAACTTGGCAATAATTAAAAGTTACTTTCCTTTTTATTAAGATAAATTGCAAATGGCTCTGTCTCAAATAATTCAAACAAAATTACGATTCAATCAACATCTTTAAAGAGGCGTGACTTGAACTCTGATCACAGGATTTAGGCCTCGGCCGACTTTGAAATTGACTTGATGAAAGTAAACAAAATCATCAAATTTTCATCTCAACGATTCGATAGAAGGTTTCTAGGACTCTTTTAATATTTTGTTTTGTAAAATACAAGTTACTTAATTTTAATTAACAGGAAAAGTTACGAGCTCTTTAATGCTGAGGGAATTATAAAGACATTTTCGCAAAGAAATATATGGAGTGGTAAGAAATGGTAATTTTAAATGTAACTATTTATGCCGCTATTTATCAATACTATTAACTATACAATTAGTTTAGTTAGACTATTTTTTGGATACATGTAATACCAAATATTTTATTGTTATTAAAATGCTTTCGGCATGTAATTTATTTTAAAACATTCAACATTGTTAAAATCTACCCAAAACTTTACTGCAATTGGTCAAAGCTCGCATGATGCCTAACCCTTTCAACGCAACTTCTGTGCCTGATATGCCCGGCTTCACCTTCCCATTTCCCACAATATTATCAACAACTGGCGCCAACAGGGGAGTTATTCTTTTTTGTTCCCTTACAGCAGAGAATTACAGTTTCCCCACTTCCGTGGAAATGGAGGTGTCAACACTTGAGACAACTGAACTTGAAATAAATCTGCCAATTGTAAATTATCTGTATATTATAGGTCCCTTCGCAGCTACGCAGCGTTTGGCCTGTGGATACACCACTGTTAAATAATTCTGTTTTGATAATAGAGTTATAAAAAAGAAGTTTTTCTTGTGGCACTAGGCCTTTTCTCAGCAGGTCGTGTCGTTTCCTCTTGCTTCATGAGGACGAAGTAAATAATTTTGTTCAAAAAAGAATTATTAATACAATATTATAGAAATTATTGAGTTATTAAAAATCTGTTAACAATCTGTAAAGTACGTAACGCACGAAAAGTACATACATATAATCGACACAAAACACATACGACACGGACGAAAAACGTAAAATTGCGCCATTCCGTTACACCACGGATCCGCACTAGTTAGCTGATGTAGCCTACTGGTGGTCGGAGGAAGAGGTCATGGCTACGTCACATGATCAGCTGATAATTAGTTCTTCTTATTATCCAGTTGACTGAACAGCTGATTTGTTATTTTGTCGGCAGACTCTTCTTTTTTATTTAGCATACTTTCTTAACCATTGGTTATTGCATTCCGATAAATTATTGTATATACTGTATGTATACAGTATGTTCATTTTTTTGTGCACACCATTGGGATCTCGTAAACTATAACAGATACAAGAAAGGTTAAATTAGCAAAGTAATGCGTAATAAAAAGACAAATAAAATGGTGGTGAGCAATTTAAAATATTCGACCAAACTCGTTCGCTACGCTCAAAAAACCATTTTGGCCCCAAAACTAAAATTGCCCATAACTCCCTTATTTTTTAAGGTACAAGACTGTAAGTGGGGTCAAATTTACACGAAATTTTACGTAGAATCTAAATATCTAGTCAAAAATGTGATACCATTTATGGTTTTCTTAGAATAATGTTCAAGTCCAGAGTTTTAAATGCCAACATGTAAAATTTGATTTTTCTTTGGAATGATATTTTTTTCCTGATTACAAAAATACCATACATGTGATATTTTCCTATTCAAATGTGTGTTTTTAATTAGAGAAAATTTTTTTTGTAAATTGAAATGGGTTATAATGCACTGGATTTATCATAAAAACGATTACTATGAAAACAACTGATTTTTAGTAAACAGCTGATTGACTCAAAACAGCTGATTGGCAGCAATGTTCTATTTTACGGGCAAATAAACATCTTCATTTAAAACAACTGATTTATTTGTAAATTATCTTTTTACTGTTAATCAGCTGTTTCTAGTCAATCAGCTGTTAAATATTAATCAGCTGTTCCCCTTTTCCTTATTTTTATTATGAATCCAATTCATCATAGCCCATCATCATGTACAATAATGAATTAACTTGAACATACCATTAATTTAAAATATTTAATAGATTTTAACGTATTAAATTCATAATAACAGAAGAGAAAGGGAACAGCTGATGAATAGATAACAGCTGGTTGACTAGAAACAGCTGATTTACAGTAAAAGGATAGTTTATAAATAAATCAGTTGTTTTAAATGAAGATGCTTCCGTGAAACAGCTTTTTGCTGCCAATCAGCTATTTCGAGTCAATCAGCTGTTTGGTACAAATCAGCTGATTTCATAGTTATCATTTTTATGATAAATCCAGTGCATTATAACCCATTTTAATTTACAAAAAAATATTTTCTTTGATTAAAAACACATTTGAAGAGGAAAGTATCACATGTGTGGTATTTTTGTAAACAGGAGAAAAATATCTTTCCAATGAAAAATGAAATTTTACAAGTTACCATTTAAAAATCTGAACTTGAGCATTATTCTCAGAAAACCATAAATGGTATCACATTTTTGACTAGATGTTTAAATTCTACGTAAAATTTCGTGTAAATTTGACCCCACTTACAGTCTTGTACCTTAAAAAATAAGGGAGTTATGGGCAATTTTAGTTTTGGGGCCAAAATTGTTTTTTGAGCGTAGCGAACGAGTTTGGTCGAATATTTTAAATTGCTCACCACCATTTTATTTGTCTTTTTATTACGCATTACTTTGCTAATTTAACCTTTCTTGTATCTCTTTTAGTTTACGAGATCCCAATAGTGTGCACAAAAAAATGAACACACTGTATAATGTGTATGTACTTTTCGTGCGTTTTGACAACCGTTGGAATAACAATGGACTAATATTAATGATCTTCATTGCTGCTGAGGATGGGCGGTCATTCACCTGAAACGCGTCAAGCGTGAAGAAACAAAATGTTGACATCTTATGACAATAAAATTTACGTAAGTAAATTAATTTGAAAAATATTAGTAATTTATAATCAAATCTCGATGAAAGAGGAAGTGTTTACAGTAAAAACGAGATTTAATTATTTCATGACGGGAAAATTAGTTTCCTTGCTGCACGCGTTTCAATTCTTTCAAATATTTTTTGAACACTAATTAAGTAAATTAATTGTTTTTAACTAAGATTTCCAGTTGAGTGTTTGTCAACCTATAACGTTCATTCACCTAATATTGCAAAGCTGTAAAATATACAGGGGTCACTGTGAAATTATTAAGTTGGAAGATATTAAGTTGGACAGGCTAAAACCGCCATGTCTGGAATATACAACGGTGATGGAGGATAAGTGTAGGATGATTGTGGCGCGATCTTGTGGTCTTGTTGCTAACCGAGGCCGACATGTTCCTAATTAACGACTGTTAATTAATAGCCCATTAGCCAATGGCAACTGATATTTTTAACATGAAATCCTATCCACAAATTCGCCTACTTCACTTACGAACTGTTTCAATTACGGGGATGGTCCTATGAACGTAGTACTCAATAGCTCGGACGTTAATCCCCTTTAGGGAACACCGCGTCTGTTAGCCATCGCTCACTATCCACAACTCGTGACCTCCTAGTAGTCGGATCACAGGAGACGCCTCTTCCCAGTCCGTATGGTTCATGATAAAACTGACGAGAGCTAGAATAACAAGAGCTACAGCAGAAAGTTGAACTCGGGTGGTTTGTTTATGGCACATGGGAAAGGTCGAATCGTATTGAAAAATACTTGTATTCTTTGAAAATTTATTGTTATTCTTGGAAGTTTAAATTTTTTTTATTTAATTTTTTATACAGGGTGTCCCATAAGCAAAGTGAAAAACTTCGGAAATAGGTTATATGGGTCAAAATAAAGAGAAAATGTCGAATAAACTTTTTTCCAAACAAGATTAGTTTACCAAAAATCCGCCATTTTGTATTTTTTACAAAATATTTTTATCTCCCAAGTTTTTCAGTCGATTTTTTTGAAACTCTGTATGCACCTGTATCTAGTCAAGGTTAGTTTAGTTTATGAAAAAGTAATCAGCATGATCGAATAGTAAATTTCAAAATAGCGGCCGTTTAAATTCTTTAAGTTGAAATAACGATACATTTTACAAAAAAATATAAAGAACAATAATAATTAGCAAATTTTATTTACAATGCAATAATACCAAAATTATGAAAAACTGTTAACAAACAACTGGGTTATCGTCGAATTTTTCTAACAAGGCAGCGTAATTTGTCTATTTTAGCGCATGGTTCAGCGCAACAATGGACTATCTTGCTTCAAAATATGCTGCCTCGCTATCTAAATACGATCATAACTAAGTTGTTTATTAACCGATTTTCATAAATTTGGTGTCATTAGATGGGAAATAAAGTTGTGTAAAATTGTATATTTTATGTAAAAACGTACCGTTTTTTCATTATTTCAACTTAAAGATTTTAAACGGCCGCCATTTTGAAATTTAATATTCTATCATGCTGATTATTTTTTCATAAACTAAGCTTGGCTAGATACAGGTGCATACCGAGTTTCAAAAAAATCTATTAAAAACTTGGAAGATAAAAAATATTTTGTAAAAAATACAAAATGGCGGATATCTGGTAAACGAAGCATTTTTGAAAAAAAATGTACTCTGTGTTTTCTTTTTGTTTTGACCCATATAACCTATTCCCGAAGTTTGGCACTTTACTTAAGGGACACCCTGTATTTTATAGTTTTAAGATACGGTATCTAGTTTTGAAAATGAAAAGCTAAAATTAATATTTCAAAAAGGTATAGCGTAATATTTATACACTGTATCATAATAGGTACCATTAGTTTTCCTTATGATTTATTTTGAAGTTGATAGACCCATCAGTCAAAATATTGTTAGCATTATTCGATAATAATTACAACAAAACAGACGTTAAGCAAAACAAAATTATATTTTTTACATTTTTGTATTTATTTTTAGCTTAATGCGTGTTCAATTCTGACACCCTATAGTAATTTAATTTAATAATTGCGAAATATGTTCAATTCCAGTGACAACTTCATGAGATGCATGCCGCTGCATTGTGGATCGGCACATGACAATTTTTATAATGGGTGTGTGTAACTTTATAAAAAGTTAATTTTGCAAGCTTCGTATCCCTGCCTAAAATTTAAGATCCTTATTTTCGTGTCATAATATAAGAATAATATAATGAAATAAATCGCTAGGCCTGTCTAACAAATCTACATCGAATTATTTCCTTTATATTGTATAAAAATCATCATGGGCCCTACTTAAAACCACATAATCATTCTTAATCATTCTTAATAAGACAGGTACCTCATGGAGGACGTTACCCTGAATATGAGTGAAGGATGAGTGTGATGATCGTAATGATAGTGTATTTTTAGGTTCAAAAATAAATTTTTCAATTAGTAATACTGGAAAACACTGATTTGCTTTTATACGTTTTCGTTACATTTTAAAACCGAACACTAAAGCACGGAACAAAATACATGCATAATAAATAAAGTTTTGGCATTGTAAATACAGTATGTGGTGAATAATATAATATTCTCTTTCTGTGTATTTATAAAAAAATCACTATGCACGTTCGAAATAAATTAAATAATCCCTTTATCAATCATTTTAATTTTTCTCTCACTAATATTAATTACAAACATGATGACGTTGACCTAATTATAAGTGACATACCGTATGACTAATGTTATTATAATGAAAATTTACTACACAAACCTTTAAATAAAATATAAAAATGACTGTCGCACTGATACAAATTGGTGCTTAATAGAAACTTGAAAATTTGTAACGACAGGTCCTAACATGTGCCAAGTTTGAGTTATTACCTTTAATAGTTCTAAGATAAGTTAATGAGGAAAAACACATACATATTGCGTAATGATATAACGAAGAGATAGTTTAGAATAAATGTGTTCGTTTTAGCATTTTCTTTATTCTTTAAAGGAAAGACGATATTACAGTAGATCTCTTGGTCAGTCCAAGCCAAATAATGTACTGTGAAAACTATTCGTTTTGTGGTCCCCACATATTAAAAACCCAATTCGTTCGAAAATTTGCATATTTTTATATGTATACCAGCAGAGATGTACCTGCGGCTTCGCTCGCTGAAAGAATAATAAATGTTTGGATCAATTATATGTTATTTAATGTGCAATTTTTACAAATTTCCAAATAGACTAATGAATTCAATAATTAATGTGAACAATACGTTGTCAAGTGCTTAATTACACCCTAAAAGTTTCAGTTGATGATTCCACCCCAGATTGAAATGAGAAGATGAAACGTTTGATGAATGTTCCTATTTCCCTCAAATGGCATGAATTGGCTACCTTATGCTAAAACATTCTAATTTTTTATTTTAGTCTTAGGAATACTGAAATTTTCTAGTTAAGCTGCCGCTTAACTTATAAAATTGGGTTTATAATAGTTTGAAAAAAAGTATCCACTTCAGGGGTTTGAACTCAAAACTTTCATTGCACCACGCTGTCCCCTAAAACCTGTCGGTCAATCTGACTCATAAGAATAAAGGCAGATGATGTAAACGACAAAAACACCGCAAAGGACGGACTCCAGACGAAACATCTAAATTTAGTATGTTTATTAATATACCGAACACTGTAAGAAAAATATATAATCAATGTGCGAGGAATTAATATTCTTTGGCAGTATTAAGGATATGTTGGACCATTCCTAAACTCGTCGTTTATTTCGGCGGCAGAAGTATATGATCGTCCGAATTGTTTTATGCTAATAGAAGATTAAATTTTTTTTATTTTTTTCCTGATTCCTGGGTTTTTTTTGTGTTATTGTTTTTTCTTTTCAGCTTAGTGTTTTCGTGACTGCTTTTACGGTTCTCTGTTTTAGCCGTGTTTTTGTCCAGGTTTTCCTGGCTATGTGTTACTAATCTTGTTATGTTCTAGGTTTTCTTCCACCTGAAGACGGGATCAGATTCCAGATCCCGAAACGTCGTGAAACTTGTTTTTTACTAATCAGTGATGGCAAATGTCCGCAAAAATCCTAATCAAAATATAAAATCACCATTTACAACAAAGAATTTTCGTATTTGTTAGGAATTACAAAAGTTTAAAGAGGTTAAGAAAAAAGTTGTTGGGAAGTTTTACAAAAGTTTAAATTTTACTGAAAATGCAAATATGAAAACATTTTTCATGTCGCAGCAGATTACTGCCACAACATTGATCAACTGATTAAAAAAAAAAACATAGTTAATAATCTGTTATTTTGTGGGTGAGAATCTAAATAAATACCCAATATCTCAGCGGGAATAATCAAGTTTAAGTCGTTTTTTTAGATTTTGGAAAACAAATTTATTAAAATACGATTTGTGTATAATAATAATAATATGTTTGCAATGTAAACCACAGAAACCGTATCATATATCGCTGAACCGCTCTAACCGTCAATAACATTGCAAAACTAAACTTCAAATTTCGTCGAAACCAATAGAACACAAAGTTTAGACCGTTACAGCAACTCAGTTAAACAACAGTCACTCGGCAAAAGTCAGGGTACGGATGGGGGTATTTTTGGTTGTTAAGGCGTTTGATATACAACCACCAATTGAAATTTTAATTTGCAAGTTGATTTGCTGAAGTTTCAACATGTAAATAGCATTACTACAAACATACATTCGTTGGATACATACATTAGATACATTCCTTGAAATGGCGACCTACCCAGGTAGGTATTTTAAGCCAAGTATGAATGACAGATGAGTGCAAGGATGATTGTGATAATAATAAACTATAAAAATTAAAATAGTTCGCTGAATCCTCCTTGTACAGTTAAGTGGCGAGGGTCACAGGACAAGCAATGCCTTTTTTATTGTACAAATGAGGCAAACTGCAATGAGATGAACCCCCTTCTAGTTGAGAGACCTCTCATTTATTCAGACTAGACTGTGGCTCTGACTGGCCTGGGTAACATCAACTATCAGCAATAATACTATTTCCTCGAAGTCAACACGCTGAGTGACACAACCAGCCCGCCCTGAGACTGAGATGAGCTAATATAGCCCTTGATTATCTGCAGTAAATCTTCTTAGTCTTAACTCATTGTTTTAGAGTATTATGAGGGACATCGCATCCCCTTAATACTCCAGAGAATTTTCAAATGTTTAATGAAAATAAACTTAAGAAAATAATTTATCAACCACTGAATTACAATTTTAATATAAAGCAAGTTTCCTCCTTCCATTAGGTTTTATAAGTACGGTAAACTTTGTATTTTGTTCTCAAAATCCCCAGAAACTTGAATTTGTTTAATATTTTATCTGTCTTTCGGCTTTAAGATTTTTATTTGAAACTACATGCCCGTTTGTAATGAATGAGGTTTTGAGATGCGGTTTGCGGCATTAAACTGTACTTAATGAGCCTTTTAAAATGATGTACAAATCAATTTAAGCTTAACCTTTTAAGAATATTCACTGACTCCTCTCGGTCCGCCCCAACTTAATTTAAAAAATCAATAGCGCATTGAAAAATAGCCTTTTAAATTCAAAATACCACGAGGTTTCAGCTCCCCAGCTGTTTTAAAACGCCGAACTTGCAATTATCACCCATAGAGAGGCAATTTCAGGTGTTTTTCTAAAGATCTTTGAACTGCCATTTTGTAGACAACCCTTTGTTGGGAGGCTTACCTCATTTAATCAGCCCTTTACAACCATGTGCATAACAATAGTTTACATTTAAGATTATAACCGAGCGGAGTAATCTAGGGAAGAAATAACCAAAATTGAGTCTGCTCCGTGTATAGGCAAAAGAATGGCCTATATCTAGAAAAATTTTAATTTTATTATTTTTAATATGTATTAAAAGAGTTTTAATGTAAAGTTGTCTAACGTGAAACGCTGGAAAGTCTCTAAAAAGTTGATCGGAGGGATGTATTCTGTTTTCATTTCAAAGCTTTTCGAAGACACCTCTTTGAGTGACTGCCAGAGGTTCTAACATGGATGACAACTCTCCTTCCCCACCCCAAAGTACTATACTGAACGATAGACTGCACGAAAGTGAAATATACAGCTCTGCAATGGTCCCAGGAAACAACTCTACTGAGTTGGGTACATGCAAAAATCTTTTTTTTTCTTTTAAATGTGTGGAAATCAACGTATTTTTGATCAATAATAATTCCAAGATATTTATACGGTTCCACACGATCGATGACGCCAAAGCCGCATCCCTGACCCCGTGGGTTATCGCAGTTCTTAGCACATATTAGTTAACAAAAATAACAATTTTTGAAGCAAAATTTCACAAAATGGGAGAATTGCTCAGAAATGCAGTCTCAACATCCCCAGCCCCGGATCCAAGTCTGATGTTGAGAGAATAGCCATATATTTTTTTATTTACTCTCGAAGTAGTAAGATCAAACCGTTTTTTTAATTATTCAAGATCTGAGGATGCCTGTCACAGAGCACTTCCCATTAACCGCCCGCCGAAACCATTTACCAAGGCCGTATCATCCGCAATCAAAAATAAAGGCCTTTAATAGTTAATTTAGTACTATTACTCATATAGAGAGGAACAACAAATGTACGATGGCGCTACCCTGTACTCCTGTACAACTCGATATTTTAATGGTTCGGGAAATGTTTGCAAACCGTTTATTGTCACTGATGGTAAACGGGAATCAAAATAACTTTTAAACCAATCAAACGAGTTTTTTGGATGCCTACGAGTTCTAGCTTTGTAGTGAGCTTGAATCCTACCTACTGTGTCGAAAGCCTGAGCTAATTCAAGAAAAATGACCAAATTACTTTCTTTTCACTGCGCACTTTTACTGCTGCGAGTTTTGTGAGATCAAATAGAGCATAATATGAAGTATTTCTATCGCGCATAATACCATACTGGCAATTCTTAATTGTTTTGTTAATCTCCGAATATTATTTTAGTTAACATCTAATAATTTTTCTATTATTTTAGAAACTGAAACAACAGAGGGATGGGCCTATAGTTTGTCTTCAAAGATTTAAGACCACAATTGTATTTAGGGACAACGATTGTAAATAGGGACAACATTTGCTGTTTTATATGCATTTAGTAAAATAACTTTGGATATTATTAAATTAAAAACATATTAGATTATCAATATTATTTTGTATTAAATCAGAAGGAATACCATTCAAACTTGGGGCTGTAAGTCATTTTATGTTACCAAGAGTGAATTTTCTTTCGTTAGGCGATCGGCCTCAGCCTACATGCGGTCGGACAGTGCTTATCTGAACATACACGGAGGGCTTCAGAGCGCTCGCCAGTTGGGAGCATTTGGAAAAAGTAATCGCTAAGCTGGTCACATACAATTTGGTTTTTAGTGTGGTCGGTAGCTTCGGCGCTGCCACAGAAAGACTCCATAGGAAACGTCTCTCTATATACCCACCGGCCAACCAGCAACCTCATAATTACATTCGTTGTTGGTGATGATGACTTTATATTTTGATTTTGAATTTTGCAGACATTTTCCATCATTGATTAGTTAAAAAAAACGAGATCTAGATTTGGAATCAGATCCCGAAACGTCGTAAAACTTGTTTTTTACTAATCAGTGATGGCAAATGTCCGCGAAAATCAAAATATAAATTTAGCTGTTTTGATGAGAGCTGTTAACTGCAAATTATAAGTATGGTTCGGCACTTCACTGTTTGCCCAGCTCATTTCGCTTTTTCGAAACGATTAGGCCTGTGGTAATCCGAGCTTTTATCTTATACTTAGAGGGCTTAAAATGCTTAATATCAGTCAAATTGGAAATAATGGAATTTAAAGTTTTAGTAAACTGATAAAAGATTTATTTATATAAGTTAACTTCTCTTCTGACCCCAAATCAATCGCGTACGAATTAATGAATGAATACTATAATACAACTTACAGTAATGAAATCACATACTTACATTGTGTGATTCAGGATTTTAAAATTATGGTACTCCAAACAACAAGCTAAATAATATAAAATCAAATTTTAAAGGGAATCTTGAAACTTTTTTTTTAAACTTAAGGGTGTGATCATATGCATGGTTGTATCTGTAATAAATTACTGTCCAACGATTTTTATCAGGTCTGTTAAACATCCATGGTAAATATTGATAAGCAATATATATAATTAGCATTTTTTGAGTTATAGATATTATTTTTGCAAAGTTGAAAAATGTTGAATCTGATCAGTTACAAAGTGAAATTAAAAGACTAGGGTGTAATGAAACCCTCTCGGCCCGTCCATTGTTCCACGTATCTCAACTTTCTATTATATCTGATTTCAATAGGTTGAGATAAATCGATTCAAAAGCTGCCGCTCGAATGAAAACTCAACTCTAATTGGAACACCAATTCAACTCGTACGTTTATTGGAATATTAGGAAGGACTTTTAAACTGGTTTTCAGAGAAATTATGTTTCGTCAATAATTGTTTAGCTCGAATCAGTCAAAAAACATACCTCGAGATGAATTTTTAATACGAGTGTATACAAATAAAAAAATTGTTTGAATATGAAAAGGTGTTGAATTTAACATGGTACTATTTATAACTGTAATTGTGCTTTACTTACTTTATTATTTATACTCTAAAAAAGTTTAAATTGTTTTCTCCAAAGTAGTTAATGTGAAAAACCTACGTATATTAAGAGTAGGTTGGAGTTAGCCACCATTTTGGATTATAAAGTTGATATAATTTTACTTTTTTAATCGACCAATTGTGTAAGGTAAATAAATAACGCATTATATTTGTTATCAACAAATAAATAAATAATAACTATCATTATTACCTGTCTTAATTAGCTTTATACATATTTATTATTGAGAGATAATTTATTGGCACGTATGAAAGTTGACACCTGTGTCACTGAAAGCTAATTAATATTGATCCATCAATCTATCAACAATATCAGTCTCGTTCCCAAGAGCTGCTAATTTGTTTACGAGCCCTGGAGTAATCAAAATCGGCAAATGGCATTTTTCGATCAACGAGTACTGACAACCTGTGAATATATCATTTCGGCAAATAAATTCATAAGTTATGTTGTTCCATGATAAAATTTAGTGCATCTAACTGTACATCAGTATGTGTTGGATAACGAAAAGCTTCCAATCAAACTTATCTTATTGATATTATTTTCCTTTTAATGAATATACACTCTGAACAACGTTTAAAATTTTCATGGGTAGTTTCAGCAAGCAACCCCAAAACCTTTGTTAAAAAAAAATCTCAATCACCCTTGATTGAGGGTGAATCTTCTAAGCCGTCCACAACAGATTGTAGACGAACGGCTTGAGATACAAAGACGAAACAAAATGTTTCCCCACTAATTCATACCTAAGGAACAAAGTAAAAATATTTTTAACCTTTTTAAAATACATAGAATTCCAAAAAACCGGAGGACATGGGTTCGAATCCCAGAATTTTCAAATGTAAACATATGTTATGCATCATTTTAAAGCTCTAAAACAAGACGAGCAATTTGATGCAAACAGGTAACATTTATCTTTATTTACTTCAAAATGGCGGCCATTTTCGTGAAAGAATATAGGTATTTACGGAATATCCTGTATCTCGAGAGCTGCAAAACATATTTTCGTTCTGTTCAAAAATTATTAATCGTTGTAAACTCAGCTTTAATTTGATATACGCCAACATTTAAAAAATAGAAGTTTTTGACAGTACATTTTATTTTGTTTTAATGTTGGTAGCCCTGAAAGTCCAAAAAATTAAATGGCAGCATATGTTAAATAGCACATAATTTAATTTTACAAGTCTTGCAAAAACCAACAACTTTTCAATTCTAGCTCCTAGCTCTAGGATTTCAGTTCTAGATCCTATCTTTGGTGGTTTTGTGTTTACATTCGAAAATTCTGAGCTTCGAGCCCATGACCTCCGGTTTTTGGAATACCCTGTATAAGCAAAAAACTCCATTTTACCATATAAAGCCGATGGTAAATGTTCAGTACTTAAGTTTAGTACTTTAAGTTTAATGGATGAAAATTTAAATGCCTTGAAG
Organism: Flexamia atlantica; assembly: GCA_035578135.1. Classification (NCBI taxonomy): domain Eukaryota; kingdom Metazoa; phylum Arthropoda; class Insecta; order Hemiptera; family Cicadellidae; genus Flexamia; species Flexamia atlantica. The sequence continues at coordinate 6,766,961 of JAQJVK010000019.1, forward strand.
ACTATTCATTTATCATAGGCTTTATATGGTAAAATGGAGTTTTTCGCTTATAACCATTAAAGATAGGAGGTACGTTTAAGTTAAAGAGGTTGTTGGTATTGGCAAGATCTGTAATTTTACAGGTCGAAAAATTTAAATGTTGGTATATGTTAAATAGCACATATGAAATCATCATTTTTGATGTGCTATTTGACATATGCCGCCATTTAAAAGTTTTTGACTTTCAGGGCTACCAACATTAAAACAAAATAAAATGTATTGTCAAAAACCTTTATTTTCTAAATCTTGGCATGTCGTATATAAATTTAAAGCTGAGTGTAAGAGGATTAATAATTTTTAAACAGAACAAAAATATATTTTGTGGTCCTCGATATACAGGAATTCCGTAAATATAAAAATGTTCAAGAAAATGGCCGCCATTTTGAAATAAATTAAGATAAATGCGCTCTGTTTCCACAAAATTGTTTGTCTTGTTTAGAGCTTTAAAATGATGCAAAATATGTCGTATGTTTACACTTGAAAATTCTGAGCTTCTAACCCATGACCTCCGGTTTTTGGAATACCCTGTATTTTAAAAAGGGTAAAAATATTTTTAATGAGTGAATGAATTAGTGGGGAAAGGTTTTGTTTCGTCTTTGTATGTCAAGCCGTTCGTCTACAATTTGTTGTGGACGGCTTAAAAGATTCACCCTGTATATATAATATATAAATAATTGGTTTCAATTTACTTGTACCGAAATGGATGTTGGATTTCCATGTTCTTAGATGGTCTTTTTCAAAGACCTTGATCTTGAATAATCCATAATCATTAATATTCCTTACCAATTTACTATAAAAAGCAAAATATATGTCCTCGGTTGGCCTACTGACGCTAGCGATGTTATTTTCATATGGTCTTAACTTAATGAACGCAAAATTAACTTATTTGGGTGTGGTAGGTCAAAATTTTTACTCCTATTTTGCCCTGTATTTGAGGATTTTTTCTTAGTTTTATTCCTGGTAGTGTAGAAGCGAGTCTCGGAAAATTGTAAGGTGCCCTTCTTAATTGCATACGTCATTGCTCCTCTTAGGAAGAGATTAGCCACATTTTGTAATTTTAGGCTAATGTATGTGTACATATTCTCGGTTAGTCTGCTGTCTCTACTGATGTAAGTACTTGATTGCTCCCCCCCCCTGTCGCTATCGATATATATTCTCGGTTGGCCTACTTTGCTATCGATGTATGTTCTTGGTTAGCATACTGTCGCTATCGATTTAAATCCAAAAATCGTTTCTCCTCCTACATTAAAGTTTTCAAAAGGGAACTCAACTTTGAAATTTCAGGCTCAATAAATGCTTCTTTTAAAGAGCTTTTGTACAGTTCAGAGGGCTACAATTCAAGCATGTAAACAAAAACAAGAGAGATCTAGCCAATATGCCGTTTTGAATGAAAGAAAACGTTTTATAGTAGTTTATGCAACGATTGTATAATGAATGCCTTTAAGCCACGAGTGAGATGTAAGTTAGAACACGAGCGAAGCGAGTGTTCTAAATATCTCACGAGTGGCTTAAAGGCATAATACAATCGTTGCATACACTATTTTATCTACGACCAACAATATACGACAAAATTTCCCCCGAAGTTAAACAAAACTCATCACTTTTACTAATGATGGAATAGGTCAACTAAAATTTGAGGTTAGGCAAATAAGCAGACTGAAACATGAATCGTTGTGGAACAATCAGCTGATGGGATAAGTAAACTCAAACATGAATCGTAATGCAACAATCAGCTGATGTGCGAATTGCGTAATTGTTATTATGACACTACTTCCGTCAAATGCCGAGCTCTCATTGGTCTAGAACCAGTACTCTAAAGTGACTCCAGTACTCTAAAGTCGTCATTAGAGTACTGCTTGGTTTTTGGTGTTTTAATGTATATCATTATAATGTTTATTGTAATACCATAATTGGTGCTTATTGCAATGGTCGTAGATAAAGTTTCTTTAAAATTTTATTTTAACGTTATGATAGCAAAATCAATAAATTATAATAATGAAATCAACAGTGTTGCTATAATCTTTTGATGGTTAATGGTTCTCGTTTTAATATTTTGTTTTTATTTTAATAATTACATTTTTATTATAAGAAAATAAGTGTTTTCAAGAATTATTTACTGAAAATAGCGTTTTTCCTATTCTGAAATATTTGGAAAATATATTCAATAACAAACAAAGAAAAGTACTCTCAATCAGTTACAGTATTAACTTATTTGCTTGTGCAACGTTCATTTATTCACTTGGAGTAAATTTTACATAAAACCCAAAGGAACTGGATATTCCTTTAGACGAATTCAAAGCCAAGGATTACAAGAATGAAATATATCTGTATAATATGTGTTGTCAGGAAAAGTTGAGCTACAACTTTGGGAAAATGTAAAAATTATACCACCGAAATGGCCGTGTGGTTTTGCCATATTTCAAACCCGCAATTACGTTTTTGAAAGGGTGTATTCATTTACGTTTTAATTCATAAATCAACATGTCGAATGTAAAATAAAACATATATATTAAGCGATTAACGCGTTGAAAAATTGAAAATCCAAGCCAATTAACGAATTGGCTAGCTTCATATATTGGATGTATTTTCTAACCAACTCAGTCATTAATGGTATTTACACTAACGCTGCCTGGAGCGCTGACAAAACGTGTCTTTTAAAGAATCATTTACTGAAAATACAGTTTTTCCTATCCTGAAATATTTGAGAAAATACAAATTAGTAAACAAATAAAAGGACATATTCTTGCAACGTATGGATGCAAGCAACTTATAATTGACCCTTATATAAATAACTTAAAAAATATATACTACCCACGACTTAAAAAACGTACAATTTTAACCTCAAACTAAAAATACAATTATTTACCTATAGCTCTGCGTTTATTAGCTCTTTTGAGTTGTTATTTTTTTTTTCTAGAGATAATCCGATCATAATATTTTCCTCATTTTAATTCAACGAAAGCATACTCAGAAAATTTATTATTAATCTGTTCAATACGAGATACAATTCTGTAACCCTGACAGCTTAATCTATCTTGATCTGAAAATAAAAATACGTGATAATTGTATGATTATGATCAATGGTTGAATATGATACAATTTTTCGTTATTATCGATTTTATAACAACGTTTTTAACGTTTCAAAACACATGGAATCTATGTATTTTATGAAATAATTCTATTGCTTTAGGGCTGATGTGATAATTATTATAATATTTATTATACAAAACACCCTTTAATTAACATTTGAGCGAATTCCTCACTGAAGGGATGATGCTATTGCCGTAGGGAGCGCGGTGAGAATTAAGCCCGGGGCTGAGTAAATTTTTCTTCTTGAGCCCAAAACACTATTTGATCACTTTGGTATGAATGTTTCTTGCATCTGTTTTACCATGATAAAAAATTTGATATTTTATTTTATATCTAGTATTTTAACTTTTTCCCCATATTCCTTTATTTCAAAATCACTTCCAATGGTTTTTAATTTACGGTTTTTTATTATCTGAATATGGGAAAAAACAGAAAATTAGATATAATAGAAGGAATTCAAATGTATTTCCATAATAAAACAGGTATACAACAAATACAATCAACAAGATACAAGCAAACCAAAAGAATTTAATGTTAAAAAATGAATAAAACCCCGGACTCTAAAAGATAAATTAAATCAATTATGTCTAGAAAACAGCTGACAAATTATTATGACAATGTGTAGATAACAATTCTTTGTAAATATAAAGTTAAATTCAATTTTAAGACCGTAAGCATGGGCTCCAGAAACATGTTGGTCTAATAAATTAAAAAAAAAGGTTTTGCAGATATTTTAATTGCCCTCATACACTTTTTGTCCATTACACAGATACTTAACTGTGTTATAATGGTATGTTCTACCTAAACATATACTTTCGTGAAGTAGAAAAAAGTTATTTGATTTCGCAGGACTTTTAAGACTTAAGTACGCAGGTCTTTTAAGACGAGGGTACATAATATTCCTGCCTAATCGTATAGCAAGTATGATTTGGAACTACATTTCGCCAACATCCGTTTCTGATCCAGTTCATCATATCCCAGTCCATATTTCGACTTACACTCAACCCACCATCATTTCCTCTCAGTGGAGTGATTCACAAACGTCTCAACCTACCATCATCTCCTCTCAGCGGAATGATTCACAAACGATGAATCTGCAGGGGTGGAATCATGGAATGTACGTCAGAACGCCTGTCTGGATTCCGAGATAGTTCGGGGTAACTCTCTACAAATACTCCACCAAAACATCCAGGGTATTGTGGCCAAAATGGATATGGCTGAAATGTTCATTGATTCTATGTCCCCTGAGATAATCTGCTTTTCCGAACACTTCCTTCGTGAAAATGAACTAAATATGTTTTCTTTCCCAGGCTACATTACAGCTGCTAGTTTTTGTAGATCTCATACGGATAAGGGTGGTGTAAGCATTTTTGTTAAGGAGTCTTTAGCATTCACAACTGTTGATGGGAGTAAATTTTCGATTGAAGGCTATTGTGAGATGGCAGCTGTTACGTTCACTTGTGATGATACTTCATTTTTTCTACTCTCTCTTTACAGGCCACCTCATAGAACGGTGGAGAGTTATACCCTCTTCTTCGATTCCCTCCAGGATTGCTTGGGTTCAATTGTAAGGAATCATCATAGTGTTATAGTTACGGGAGACTTCAACATAGACTTGTCTGCAAATCATAGCTCTTCTAAACAGCTTGTCAACCTTATGTTGAGTTTTGGCTTGAAGAATACTGTCCTTTCATACACGCGAGAGTTTAATGGGTCTAGATCACTTATTGACCTTGTGTTTTGTAATATTCCTTCAACCTTCGCACACACTGAAGTAATAGTCTCTGGAATTTCTGACCATCATGCCCAATTAATGGACATAAAATTATCCTCACCTCCTTTTTCTTGTTTACCTAAATACATGGTGAAAAGATCATTCAATGACGATAATGTTCGTTTTTTTAAGTCGATTCTTCAAAGGGAAAATTGGGACCACATGTTTTCTGCTCAAGGCTTGGAAAACAAATTTGACGCTTTTCTGTCCGTTGTTAAGTACTACTTTGAACTTGCTTTTCCTTGTAGAAAGACCAAGCCCAAAGAGAAGAAGTCTTTTACGAAAATCAAATTTGATTTGGAACTGTCTGATTTAAAGGAACACCTCCTCAGTCTGTATTCATCCACTAAAGATCTTTGCTCTGATCATCCACTTAGGAGATCCTACCTTGACCTGAAAAAAAGGTACAGGGCTGCAGTAAAGTTGGCTAAGGCAAACAATGTTCTTTCTCATCTTAATAAATCTGACAATAGGTCAAAAGCGGTGTGGAGTATTGTAAATGAAATGAACCCAAAAAAAATCGTCTTTTTCCCATAAAAATCTTCAGATAGTGCATGAAGGAAATCTTTCAACAAGTCCTGATATTATTGCTGACTCTTTCAATACATTCTTTGCAAACGTAGGTAGTATAAACGCTTCAAATGATCCAATTGCCTTATCAAACTTTAATAGGTTGTCAAATTCTCTATCTTCTCTATATTTACATCCCACCACACCAGAAGAAGTTGCCAAGGTTATTCAGTCCCTTAAGCCCAGTCCTTCTGCAGGTAGTGGTGGTATTTCCTCAAAATTGTTGAAACAGATAGTTGACACTATTGCTTATCCACTATCTTATCTCGCAAATATCACATTTCAAGAAGGCTTCTTTCCATCATCTTTAAAATCAGCTATTGTGAAACCTATTCACAAAAAAGGAGATCCCACTATTCTTAACAACTATAGACCGATTTCATTGACCTCTACCTTTTCAAAAATTCTTGAAAAGCTCTTTTTGAACCGCCTACTTCCATTCTTAGAAAACAACAACTCAATTTTTACTAAACAATTTGGTTTCAGAAAAAACTGCTCAACTACTGATGCTATGTTTAGTTTTGTAAATAATGTTTCAGGAGCTCTGGATCGTAGAGAGGGTGTTTTTGGATTCTTTCTCGATATTAGTAAAGCTTTCGACATGTAAATCACAAACTGCTTCTTGAGAAACTTAACACATTTGGCATAAGGGGAAAATCATTTGACTGGGTGTCTTCTTACTTGAATGGACGTTCACAGTTTGTTCAAATTTCTCACGTTGATGAGGGTGGATATCTTTAGAATCATATGTCTAAGGAAATTAATGTTTGTTCTGGGGTACCTCAAGGATCGGTCCTCGAGCCGATTCTCTTCTTGTTGTTTATCAATGATGTCGCTAGCAGTGTCCCTGGTATTGACCTTTGTTTATTTGCAGACGACACTTCCCTGAGTGTTTCTAACAAATGTAGAGAGTCTCTCGAAATTAACTCTTTTATCATAACTAGTCAGCTCTTGCAGTGGTTCAGTGAAAATAATCTTATTGTCAACACGGAGAAGACACAGTTTGTTGATTTTAGGATGAAAATCCCCAATAGTTCATTTTTTGGGTCAAATTTTATGATTGGGGATTGTTTAATAGGATCCAGCCAGCAGACTAATTTCTTAGGGCTTGTCATTGATTCTCGATTAAATTATTCATCGCACATTGATAAGGTTTGTAATAGGTTGAGTAGCTGCGTGTTTCTTCTTCGTCGTCTATCCTTTTTTGCAAATAAGGAAATTTTGATGGCGGTGTACTACGGATATTTTCTTCCTCATGTTACATATGGATTGGCAATTTGGGGTTCTGAAACAGAAAATCATAAGCAGGTATTCCGTTGGCAGAAGAAGGCCTTGAGAGTAATCTGCGGGATGAAAAGGCTGGATTCATGTAGGGGAATATTTTCATCTAACAACCTCTTGACTTTTCCCTGCTTGTATATTTTAGAATGTTTGACCTTTTTGATGAAACACAGACAACTTTATGATTTTCAAAATAATAGTCATTATCATCTCCGCAACCAATATTCTCTTTCCATCCCACGTCACAATACGACACTCTATGAAAAACAAACCTTTTACTCATCAATAAAACTGTACAACTCTCTTCCAAACAATCTGAAATCAGAGACCAATGTTGGCAAATTTAAAGAAAGTTTGAAACTGCTCTTGATCAAAAAAGAATATTACAGTGTTCAATCATATTTTAATGACATAAGTTCTGCATAATTTTATTTTTAATTCCTTGTTTTATTTTGTATATTTTGAAATTGCAGTCACTTGCAATTATTATGACATATTGTCAATGCTATAGTTATAGTCTTACGACAATAAAGAATTTGACTTTGACTTTGACTTTGACTAAGGGCCATAGTATACATGCGAGCAGATACGCGCCGCCATAAAAGGCTCATGCTGCCCTGGGTAGACTCATGCCTAATATCGGCGTCCTCCCTCTTGCAAGCGCCGTTTGCTAGTGTCGGCCGTCCAGTCGACCTCGCTATGCGGTGGAGAAGATTGCGCTCACGCACTGCAGAGGCGAGTGTACGGAGAGGTGCTTACCCGAGTCAAGCGCCTAGAGTCAGCTGCTGCTCACCGCACGGTATTCGAGCTTTCCGTGACGATGATTTTGGGGCACAACATGATTTTGAGCGAACCCTTGGGGATCTTGTCGGCGGGGCGCTGAATTTGCTCGCATTTTTAGTATAGATAGGCCCTTAGGCAGGAATAGAATACCCACGTCGCAGCAGACCTGAGTTCATAGCGAATTTCTAAACTTATATACATTTTGTAAAAAATGTAATTAAAAATATTTTTGTTTGGGACAAAAATTTAATTATGTATTAAATGTTTGAACTAAAAGACAATAAATAGTGCTTGATATTTATTTTCATGCAATACCGGTCTTGGTTACAGTTTAATCGACAGTAATAAAAATTGAGTGAAGCTTTTTATATTAGTTAATGTTAGGGTTCTTCTAAAGATTAACAAAGTATTTACCTTTCAACGACAATCGGGAAGTTTAAACGCTCAAAGGATGATAATTTGCTCTCCAATTAGGAGTTTGAATGAACTGTTTTGTGAACTTGAGCCTTGGAACTTGAGCCAGTGGTTTACATTTTCAAGATTAATTTCCTAAAAAATGAGCTTCTTGCTTTAACATTTTGCAGTGTAATTTCCGCAAACTGGAGGTCTCTAATCTTTTGTTTGTGTAATAATTTTTGACAAAAATCTAGGCCCATGGGCCCATGGGCCTATTTTTGACAAAAAAATAGGCCCATGGGTGGATGGGTCTTGAATGGATATTTTTTTAGAACATTATGAAGAGGAATTAGTTTTTCGTACCCATTATCACGCCCTTCTTATTGTTTTTTTCCAATACATAAATGATGAACAATATGGGCAGTTGAACATTACATTCCCTCAAAGAAAATAAATAATTAAATAGGACACACTATAATTTCAAACTAAAGCTGGGGATGAAGGAAACAAATCCGCAGATCAATATGGTATTAGTAGTATTGTTTATCGCTGGAAGTAACAGGACCGTTTTTTCCCATATCGTTATTATGGTAAACTGGCGTTTTCCCTTTCATATACAGGGTGTTTACAAAAAACCCTTTCAGACTTTGGGATATGCTTACTTGCATCAAAACTAAGAAAAAAGTTCCTGTAATCATGGGTCCTAAAACGCTCGGTTATCCGTCTGTCGGTCTGTATGCGTTTTAACATGGTTTTGAATAACTTTGAAACTACAAAAGGTACCAACCTCAAACTTGGTACTTATATGCTGACTATTAGGACCTATTTTGGTGTGGAGTATAAAGTTTCTACTTTTTACCATTTCAAAATGGCAGCCATTTTTATATTTTAAAACTTAATATCTTAAAAACCGTAATTTTTTTAAAAATGGGGCAAGAAACAAAAAAGTTGCGAAATTTTATTTTCTATAAAACCATATAAAGATCATAAAGATCAAACTACAATTAACGGAGTTATTGCTATTTTTCTAACAAAATAATGCGAATATTTGCTATGACTGCCATAAACAGGCATGTATTCTGGTAGAAAAATTGCAATAACTCTGTTAATTGTAGTTTGATCTTTGTGATCTTTATATGGGTTTGTAGGAAATAAAATTACGCAACTTTTTTGTCTCTTGCAAGTCTTTTGTAAAATTTACGAATTTTGAGGTATTACGTTTTAAAATATAAAAATGGCTGCCATTTTGAAATGGTACAAAGTAGAAACTTGATACTTCGCACCAAAATAGGTCCTATTAGTCAGCATATACATACCAAGTTTGAAGTTGATATCTTTAGTAGTTCCAAAGTTAAGCAAAATCATGTTAAAACACATACAGACCGACAGACGGATAACCGAGCATTTTAGGACCCATGTGTACAGGAACTTTTTTCTTACTTTTGATGTAAGTAACCATATCCCGAAGTCTGTAAGGGTTTTTCGTAAACAACCTATATAAGTATAATAAACACAATGCTATGCTTTCGGCTACCTAGTTTCCACTACCTTAACACCAGCCCATATATATTTTTCTCTTTTTGCTATTTATTACATTGCGTATCTAGTTTCTTTTTAATCCCAGACAAATGTCAACGTTTGCCTTTTCCGTTCGACCTGTTTGCAATTTGGTAATGTCGTTGTCCTAAGTACAACTGCATGTGTAAACGGCATGTATTACTTCTATCTACCCTAAATATTTTAAACTGTAAAATTTTAAATTTGCAAAAAAAGTTGAAATCGCTATTTATTTCCCGATTTATCTACAATTTGGATATGACGTAGTCTAAAGCAAGTGCATGTGTAAGTGGCATATATGAATACTGTCTACACTGTATATTTTAAACAATAAATTTATAAAATAGGTCAAAAGTTAACTTTTGTCCTTATCATTCGATTTGTTTGTTGTGTTAAGTTAAGCAACTGCATGTGCAAATGTATACCGGGTGTCCCATAATAGTCCCCCCCTAAATTTTTCCTACATTTTTTAAAATATCAATTCCACATCACCCTTAAACATAATTGGTTAGGTAATAGTTCATTTTGAGGGGGTACCCAATTTTGGCCGCCATCTTGGATCCGCCATATTGGATCCAAAATAATTTTTTTCAAATGTAAAAGTGGTGTTGTGACCCATTATTTCGAACTCGATTTTTTCACTGATTACAATGCCGCAATCCGTTTTTGAATATCTTGATTGGTTATCAAGATATGGGTACTTTTAATTTATTTATTTTCAACCAATTTAAACATTACAAATTGATAAAATAGGCTCATAACGACAAAATAATGCTAGATAGTGACGAAAAACCACCATCAGTCATTGTTGAACGATTTACACTTAACTTTCCCCAATGTAAATTTTTTGGCCGCCATCTTGGACCCGCCATTTTGAAATAAGGTAAGTTATTTCAAACATGAAGGTGGTATTGTGACCCATCATTTCAAAATAGTCTTTTACGCCGAATTTAATGCCGCAACCAGTTTTTAATTATAGAGTTTAGTTTTCAAAATATTGACATGTTTCGAATAAAAATCTCAAAAAATATGAATTTTTCAAAAACTGATTTTTATTGCTAAAAACGGGTTGCGGCATTGAATTCTGCGTAAAAAAAACTAGTTTTCACCACACTACGACGAAATCACCTGTTTTACAAACGTCAAACGCGGACCGAAACACACCGTTTGCCGCCACAGGACCGAAAACGTTGGGGGCCCCAGGGCCGAAAGTCAGCTGATCGTTTATTTGCTTGAATCAACGTCAGAACATCACAAAATTATACGGCATTCAAGACAAGATAGTTGCGATCATATGATTGTCATAGCTGTGTTTTGTTTTCAAGTGAGTCAAATAATAATCAGTTTTGTTTAATTATTTAGGGTATTTTTCATTGTGTAGTGTGGTGAAAAATAGCGTTCGCACCTCGGCCGAAAGGGTTTTGTAGCTCTCGATCGTTTCAAATTCTCGACTTCGTCTCGAATTTGAAACACGATCTCGAGCCTGCAAAACCTCATTTTCGGCCCTTGTTGCGAAATATATTATTGAAATGATGGGCCACAATACCAACTTCATATATGAAATAACTTACCTCATTTCAAAATGGCGGATCCAAGATGGCGGCCAAAAAATTTACATTGGGGAATGTTGAGTGTAAATCGCTCGACAAATACTGATGGTGGTTATTCGTCACTATCTAGCATTATTTTGTGGTCATGGGCCTATTTTTATCAATTTGTAATGTTTAAATTGGATGAAAATAAATTCATATAAACTACCCATATCTTGAGAACCAATTGAGATATTCAAAAACGGATTGCGGCATTGTAATTAGTGAAAAAAGGTAATTCGAAATGATGGGTCATAACACCACTTTTACATTTGAAAACATTATTTTGGATCCAATATGGCGGATCCTATATGGCGGCCAAAATTGGGTACCCCTTCAAAATGAAATATTAACTACCCAATAATGTTTGGGGGTGGTGTGGAATTGATATTTGAAAAAAATATAGGAAAAAGTTAGGGGGGGGGGCTATTATGGGACACCCGGTATATCAATACTAAATACCGAGTATATTTCAAAAACAAAATTAAAAATGTAAGCTGAAAAATTTACATTGAACTTTACTGTCCAATCTACCTATTATGTGAGTGTTTGCTGTTAACCTAAGCTAGTCTATGCGTAAATGGTATGGCAATGTTTACAGCAAAATTAACTTTTTTTGCTTATTTTGTAATTTTACAGTTTAAAATATTCAGGGTAGACAGAAATAATACATGTCATTTACTCATGCACTTACGTAGGACAACGACATCGCCAAATTGCAAACAGGTCGAACAGTAAAAACAAAAGTGGACATTTGCCTGGGATAAAAACAGAAACTAGGTACACAAATACTAAATAGTAAAAAGAGAAAAAGGACAAAACATATAGGCTGGTGTTTAGGTACGGAATCTAGGTGGCCGAAAGCATAGCATTGTATTTATTTCTAAATGAAAGGGAAAATGACAGTTCACCATAAAAACCTCATGGACCTACCACTTCCAGCGATAAGCAATACTACTAGTATTAAATATTTTTTATTTAGTTCTTATTTAGTTTTTTATTTAGTATTAAAATAAAATTTACAGGCTATTTATTTTATTTTTGCCTCTCCAAGCGTGTCTATTATTAAAATAACGTTTAAATTTTAATTTAGGGTTAATTGACTAAGGTTGACTGAATTCCAAATAATCTGACCCACGATCAATTGAGAAAGGCAAAAAGATTGCTTTAAAGGAAATTTGTTGTTTTCTTTTTATCTCTCTCTCTTTGGATTTTATTTTATTTTTATTCGACCAAAACTATTATAGTTACTAAAAAGTAATTCAATAATCAATAGTCCGATGTTAGAGGCTATCGTTTATACAGTATACCAACCATATTTGTTATTTGTATTTAATCGGATGTAAACTGCAATCATTATCTTTGTTTTTTTTATCTTCTTATAAAGAACATTCAACTGTATATTTCTATCTTCTATTTGATTTGATCAACTCACAATAAATACCCGTTTTTATCTTATTTCGTTTTCAAAATAACGGCCTCTTACAGTTTTAAGAAATTTTTTTTATAGAATTATTCTCGTGAGCTCTCCTAACACAATAATAAACAAATTAATTAACTGTTCACAGTTTGTAGCAGGTTAAGGGGTACCGAATCGTATTTAATGACCTGCGATATTTATTTTTAATCTCAGTTAAATAAGTTTCACTCGACTTTCATTGTAATGGTTGACTATTTACCATATTTTCCTTTTTGTATTAAACTTATGATGGTCATTATGTACATAAGGAGGGATGAAAATAGAGAAGAAAAATCAACTCCAAATATATTGACAATGCTACAATCAAGATTTGGAACATCGGAGAGTGGCTCCAACTGCGGTTTGTTAGTTTAAAAAATTGTTATTTTAAGTCCGTGTATGACAAGTAATATTTTCAAAGGGCCAGAACACAGTGGGGCGGCGCGGACGATGTGTCTTCAACACTTGAGAGTTTCAAAGTGTCTCGTTATCGTCTGAATATGTCACCATTCCTGTGAGCTTTGTCCTAGTTTGGGTTTCTTTTCTGAAAAACCACGCCGGAACTTTTGAACTTCAGACAATTGAGCACTACATCAGTTTGATGCCTTAAGCTGTGTGTCTACTTGTTGTTCTTACTATATCTACAACACTTAAGAAACGGCCACTGTGTCGAATTGCCATTTGAAAAAATGGTAACAAATTGCAATTTGAAACAAAATATAAATTTTACAATTGTTGCATTTATTTGAACTATTGTCCCTTGAATCCTGCTTAAACTTGCTTGAAATAAGGTAGATACTATAAATATTAAAAACAATAATACATATATTTATTGCAACACATATATATTTTAGAAGTATTCCCATTTTAACTTGTATAGTCCATTTTTTGCAACAATTAAACACACGATAGCAAAAAAATTCTTGCAATCCAAGAAATAATAAAATCGTATCCAACAATAAAATATTTGACTTTTAAATATTTCAATCACAATTCTTAAAAAATGTACGTTCTGACATAAATATTCAAAATAGTAAGTTACTTTACAGCCATGTAGTAAAAAAATGCAATTAAGGTTCCTAATCCTGCTAAGGCTGAGACATAATTCAAAATATCTTCAAAACCACAACAAAGACAAGTCTGTATAATAAACTTAATTACGTAGAGTTTTTTGTAATCAAAACTCAACAGAAAGTTCTGCATCCATTTCTATTATTTAGATGTCGTTGGAAGGAGCTCGGTGTCATCTAAGTAATAGATGTAAAATTAAAAAATAGGCAAAAAAGTTCTCGGTGTAAAGTTTTGCAAGAAACAAAATTTTTGAAGATCAGACTTAAGAGAAGAGCCCCAGACACCCTTTACATTCTCCTGAGAAATAGAAGTGGATCAAATAATTAGCAGCTAATTGGAGTAAATACAGTTTTTCAACAAACCTGGTTAAGTTATATTAGTGGAATGAGAATTTCATGACAAGCAAAGCTGCAACATTGGCTTAAGAAAGAGACTCAGTTCCACGACAGAACTTACTCTTTAGTAACCAGTTAGATTGTCAAGTCAAATCCATCGGAAAAAATGCAAACCATTTGATGGTTTCAAAAAGGTACATGCTATAAACTGTTCACAGGTTGGGTTTTAATGGCTGTTTCTTAAAACATTTCATAAATGGTACTTGCAGATACACTCAGTTTTGACGATTTATTAATTGAGTCATATGCAAAACTACGATTGAAAATCCAATTTTTTGCCTTATTTTGCATTTTTGACAATGTTCCACCACGAAGTTTTGCTAATACTTTGTTAAAATTTTGTGGATTCAGCGCCCCAATAAACATAAAAAATAACAAAGGTCAAACTTAACCCAAAACTTTCCCGTGAAGGGGTTTTTGAAGACAATTTTATTCGACTATAATCACAAAATCTGAAATAATAATACTGTCGTATCTTTTTTTAGAGACTAACGGGTCTGCAGTACACAATGGCGCGGCGCGAGTCGACGACGTGTGGCGGACAAGAGCAGCTTGACGCGTCGAACCTCGACTCTCGTTCGTCACCCGCCTTGGGCAAGCCCTGGGGCTCGTTCATCCCCCCTGGACAAGCCCTGGGGCCCTGGGGCTCGTTCATCCCCCCTGGACAAGCCCTGGGGCCCTGGGGCTCGTTCATCCCCCTGGACAAGCCCTGGGGTTCTGGGGCTCGTTCATCCCCCCTGGACAAGCCCTGGGGCTCGTTCGTCGTCCCCGGACAAGCCCTGGGGCTCGTTCATCCCCCTGGACAAGCCCTGGGGTTCTGGGGCTCGTTCATCCCCCCTGGACAAGCCCTGGGGCTCGTTCGTTGTCCCCGGACAAGCCCTGGGGCTCGTTCATCCCCCCTGGACAAGCCCTGGGGCCCTGGAGCTCGTTCATCCCTCCTGGACAAGCCCCGGGGCTCGTTCATCCCCCCTGGATAAGCCCTGGGGCTCGTTCATCCCCCTGGAACTTTGTCAAGTTTTTGTATTTTAAAACAAAATATTATATATTTAGAATCTTTTCTTTTTAAAATTTATGGCCCCCAATTGGATACTGCTAATTGTGGACTGCTTGTGTTGGTACATCAACAGGCCAGAATGCTTTCAATTAAAGATTTAAAATAAAGTTTTTTTTAATTTATTAATTTTTAAACCTGTTCTTAATTGAAAAGAGTGAGGAAATCAAGCTGAATGTCAGTAGTTATGAAGAACATTTTAATTTTTACTCTGATGTGATGTGTACATATGCTGGTAAAATACCAGTAATCATTGTCCTATCTAAAGAATTAGATATTTGACAAGACCTACTGTTTTCAGTCAATTGATTGCATGATTATTTTCAAAGTTTATGTAGTAAAAAAGTCTATTGGATTACATTCATTGAATAAAAATTTATTTATTAGTTGTCTTGTAAAAGGTTTTCATTGAACTTAATATTCATAAAAGAGGATATTGGTTTGTGAGTATATGTTTTTGTATATTTATATTTGAAAATTATTTGTATTTTTGAAACTCATAAAACACTACTGGCCGGTTTGCTATGAAAATCGCTACACGTATGTAGTAGGATTTCACGGAGTAGGTTTTCAAGCCTTCCATTTTGTCCTAGCTCAATTGGACTCCACCCCTAAAGCCCATAAGTGTTCCCATATTGACCTTGTGCAATGATATTGCTCACATAAAAAATAATAACATGTTTACTTGAACAGGTGATCATTGGCAAATTTTCGATGTCTGTTGGGGTCAGCTCACGGTGGAATGATAAAATACATTTTTAATTAAATGTATTTAATAAAATGACAAAAAATAAATTATACATTTTTATACAGTTTTTTTTATTTGTTGTCTTTCCACCATAGTATCCATAGTTCCACGCTAGTATGATTAACTGAAAATATTGTTTTGTAATGATTTTTATTTCAAAGTGAATAAAAATTGCCCAAACACAAATTCTGTTTATACAAATTATAAAAGTTTTTCAGCCACCATAAGAATCTAAGCTAATGATCTATCAAAAAATATTGTAAAGGTTATCATCTGAAAAATACATCTTAAGCTAAAAATATAATAACTGACAGCGAATTTTTTTCACTTTATCTTTGCTTCAGTTTAGAAACGGTATAGTACTAATTACATTTTTATTGATAAACAAATGATAAGGGCAGGTAAAAACTTAGAAAGGCAAGGTATATACTGTCTCTTTTAATAAGGCATGAAATGGTCATATCCGTATACAGGTCGTTATATTTGACGAGGTTCTGTTATCGCAGACCTGCGACGGTCTCCATTCCCACGAACATTCTCAGTTCCATTGTTGTTCCACCTGGAGCTACAATGTCCCTCCGCGACGTCCACATTTAGTACTGGCCAGAACTTACTGTCAGCCTTAAACCATTAATTGATATTCATATATAAACTGACACCATTAGTTAGTTGGTTGGAAATATCTGATTTATTTATTAGTTAAATACGAATCATTATGACATAATTACTTTAACAAAAAAATAAGCTTAATATTATTCTTGATCTTTTCGAACTGAATAACTGTTGTTTTAAAAATGTCTCGACGCTTTTGAAATATTTTACACTTGGTAAAAATACTCAGCACGTTACTCGGCCGGAAAGTAATGTTTTGCCGGACGAGCATGATAGTTGCGACGAGGGATTTTCATGCGAGTACGGTAAAACTTACCGGCCGTGTAATGCACGATACTTTTCATCATACTACTCAGAAAAAATACATAATTTCAATCTAACGTAGTCCTTGCATAAACCGATACATGTACCAATCTACAATAACCCATGACAAACAAAACCAACATCTGCTACTGCTGCCACTTCATTCCTCTAAAAAGTAACCAATAAACAAGCACGAAACATCAGTTTGCTGCAAGTCAGCCAATTGTTTACTTCCATTTCCTGTAATCAACCATCGGAACTGTCTGGTACCTAGGAAACATGTTATGATATCCCCCCATGAAGTCCGGCAATACTTTAGCAGTCCGGAAAAAGGTTTTGCCGGACTAGTACGGCCAACTAAAAGGAACAGAAAACACATTTTCTGAGTCAGTATAATGAGAAAGTATTTCACTTATCAAATTTAAATTAAATTAAACACTAAAAAATACCATGAATGGAGGCAAAAGTCGAGTTGAATTGAAGCAGCTTGGAATCGTTATCTCCTTGTGGTCGTCAGTCTTACTATCGGGTTGTTTTATCACGATCAGAACAAGGACGGAGACATATAGAGAGAGTGAGGAAAGTTTTGTGTGGCTCCTAAGTACGAAATGTTGTGTATAATAACTTTGCCTGAGAGAATATATTAAGGCTATATTGGGAAATAACTGGAGGCAACCCAATCCGCACAAGAATGATCAACAATCATCATGGTAATCGTAAACTGTAGAACTCGCAGTTATACATCTATTGTAGAGATTATGGACAGGGAGGAAGAACAGCGTAAACCTTCTTGTCTTTTACATAACAAAATACAATATAAAATGTTGAACAACACAAAACTCTGAACAGAACCGATTATGCTTTTCATTTTTTCATACAATAAGGTTTGCCCCACTACTTCTTCATTAGCTTAACAGATTTTAAGGAATGTGCTTAAAGGTAGTCGGAGCAGTAATTTAATTCAAAGTGCAATTATAGATAAGATAAATAATACACAAATTCACTTTTTAATAACATTCTAACCCCTATATCAGAATCATCAAACCCATCATTAAGGCCGATGGAACATCCAGTCTGATCAGCATACACAACTTCGCCGTTCAGCAAGGATAAGAAAACCAGTTCAAAGAATAAACTTATGAATTTAAAAGTGTTTTGAAATAATTGAGGAAGAATTGTAGAATTGTTATATATTTAAAAAAACAACTTAACCGCCAGTTAATATGTTGTGTTTCCTTGTTACAAACACATGATTGCAGTTTGTTTTGTTTCATAAATTAAACACATATTACGTTATGTGAAATTAAAAAGTCTGTAATATTATATTTAAATCAATTAAATAAAAATACCAGCTCACATTAATAATTAGCTATATTAGTATAATTAGCTACTTAGTTAGCATACTTAATTAGCTATAATTAGTAATATTTCGGAAAAATTCCTTCATCAGACTACTATTCTACTACATATTGACTTAAAAACAAAACAAAAACTTTTAGATAACCTATGTTATAAATAAATATTTGATGAGAACATATGTGTATTTTGTCTTGATGTCAGGTGTTGATTACTTGTAAAGTTGGATGGAGATTATTATTCTTTTTTAGTTTTTTATATTTTTTATATATATGAATGAAATTGATGTGGTGATTTATCTTATCGAAGGTTGAGGCCATAAGGACTTTTTGATCGTGTTATCATATGATGCGCTTGTTCTAGACATCTTAGAGATGGCACACTAAAATTCTTGTTTAATTGCCGTATAGGTTTTACCTTAAATGTGTTTTCAAAATCTTCTTTGTGTTCCAACCCATGTAGAACCAGAGGTTTGTAATCAAACCTATAGCCAGTCATTCTAACTCTTAGGGTGTTTGTCGTGGAGCCTATCTAATATTTAGGGCATTTATTGCACTGTATCTGGTAAATGATATTTTTTTAATCACATGACAAACACCCCTGAATTTTGTAGTTTTTTGATGTTGAACTACTGCCAAAGGCAGGTGAATCTTCTATTTGCTTACAAACCAAACATCTAGGCTTTCGACATGGGTGGGATCCTGGTATTCTTTTGACGTTTTCTTCAGTTGGGAGTTTTGGGTGTGACAACATCTCTTTGAGTATTGGTGGCCGTCTGAATATAATCCTTGGAGGTGTTAAAAATAACGATTGGGTTAATGGTGAATTTTGAAGAATGTTTAAGGCGATTTTAATTACGTTGTTAAGTTTGTGGAGGCCAGGATAAAACTGGGTTATAAGTTTTGGTTCATTATTTTCAAAATGTATTTCTTTCTGCTTTCCTAAGTTATTTTCATCTAATTTTTCATTTAATAGTGTTATTGGGTAGCCTCTCTGAAGCAGTGCATTTTTCATTATTCTAATGTACTCTTGCTTGTGTCCATTTTCACTGCAAAGTTTAACAGCTCTGAACATCTGTCCCTTTGGTATAGACTTTTTTACATATAGTGGGTGGCAACTTTTGTAATGCAGGTATTGGAATTTGTTTGTTGGTTTAATATTTATTTTATATTTGAGTATTCCATTATCTAAAAATACACCTACATCTAGGAATGTTGCAAAATTAGAAGAAACTTGCCATGTAAACCTTAAGTTTCCGAATTCATTCAGTGAGCTTAAGAATCTGTCCAGTTTGTCTTTGCCATGGGTCCAAATCGTAAATATATCATCTATGAAGCGAAACCAGCAGAGTGGCTTATCCGCTTGGGTGTTTAAAAAGTCTTATTCATATTTAGCCATAAACATATTGGCATATGACGGAGCCATTTTGGTTCCCATTGCTCTTCCTTTCTTTTGTAAAAAGAAGTCATTTTTGAAGCTAAAGCAGTTGCATGTAAGAATAAAATTTACTAAGCCCATTATGAACTTGGTAACTTGGTACTAAGCGTTACTAGAACGTGGTCTTTCATTAAGAATTTCTTCTACTGCTTTCATGCCTTGTTCAAGATTAGCCTAATATTTGTATACATATATTATTATAACAGGAGTAATAAATGTTATATTTATCAATATTTTTTATGCATAATAATTTAAATGGAAATTTTAATATGATATCAAAAGCACTAATTATAGTCCATCTCTGAAATAATGCGTTATAACGAATGATACATCCACATAAAGGATTATATTAATCGAATTCGCTGATTATGCGTTAATTACCAATGACTTATGCACAGGCTCATAACCTTGTTAACACAGACGCACGATTATAAACTAGATGAATTGGCATAATGCAACATACATCCTGTTTAGATATTTAATTTATATATTTCATAAACCTTTCCATCTCACATAAAATAACTACAACGTAATTCATATGAAATAAACAATAAAATAGCCTGTGCCTCTTTATTTATATTTGTATTGACTGACTATAATACAGCATTATTATAAAAATACGTTAGTAATTTTTGGAAGAGCTTAGTAACGATTGAAGTGCGTAATATCTAAACTTGAAGCAGGAAGTTATTCTGGAAAAATAAAGAAATAAATTATGTATCCCAACTGGCCTAGACTATATTTTAAAATGAATTTATATTGATAATTCCATCATAGATATATTGAATGAATGCGAAATCTAAAGTCTTAACACCAAAAGATGGGCTTTCCTTTGTACTTGATGAGCCAGACGACACATTCACACCCGTGTTTCACGTATCCATCCATTAAACAGATGAGTCCTCCACAACGCGCGGCCGCCCAGACAGTTACGTCCATTACTGATGAGAAACTGTTGAATCAATCATTCGTTGGAAGCAGAGAACGATTTAATATATAGTTTGACTTGCTAGATTATGCCAAATGTCACCTTCGAATTTTTTAATTCGATAATTTTTTGTCGTGGTATTTTACGGTTTTTTATTTGAAACCAAGACAACAAAACCATTAGCCATCAAAATTATGTCTTGAACAGGTAATTAATAGTTTTGTTTTAAGGCACGTTGCACGTTGAAAAGGACATTGTCTTAAGGCACGGACGATTGAACGGTATGGTATAGTGGTTAGAGAGCGGGACTTCGGTCTCGAGGGTTCCTGTTTAAATCCCGTCCTCCCCAATGACTTTTTGAATAATTTGATAAAGCAGCCAGCCAAAAATAATAAGTAACGTAAAAAACGGTTCCGGGCTAGGTCTACAGCGTCCTGGGCTGTAAAAAAAGAAAAATAGGAAGACAAGCAAATTCTCAACCTCATAGATTTATTAAATATTTACTATATTATTTCTTGGTGTAGCTTTAACTTGCATCAAGCGTTCGTATCTCCGTCAAAAGGGTTTCACAAGTTCTTGGTCCAATAAAGTTCTCGTCTAGATTGTTTTCCGAACTGAAATGCAACGAAATTGTCAATTTAAATTTGAAGGAACCTTTCACTTAAAGTAATCGATGGGTTTTGGCTCACTTGAGAGTTCCTTTGACTAATGAATCCTTACGTATTAGACTAAGGATCACTAATGAGATTTTCAGCCATGCGGACATTGAGTAATTACGGCAACATTAAATAAACGGATTTTAAAGTTTAATGATTATTTGGTTTAAGCCTATCCTCATGTTAGACAGTTCAAAAAAGTAAGTGTTTTTGAAAATGAGTTTTAAATATAATTGAGATATAATTGGGCACGCAAGACGTGCTAATTTACCGGTTAGTAAACACCATTACCGGATGTAAACAAAATTTAAACATTTCAATTGTTTATTTTTTGTCACTTTTTAAAAACAGTATGATTTAAATCTTTTATTGTATCTTTTAGGCCAAACAAATAACATCACCTCCAAATATTTTATTAGTTCTAACGAAGGAATGATTATACCTCATGAGCAATTAAATATAATTTACCCTCACTTGCTTTCAGCAGGAGTAGTACTTATCTCAGTCTCATCAAAGCGTGATGTCCCCCATCCTACCTGTCTTCTTAAAATTAGAAAATTATTAGCTATTAGAAAACTTTAGGCTGGGCACCCTGATGAAATGAATTTGAACGAATGGTGTTTTTGGCATCTGGGGAGCCCAAAATGAAAAGTTATCATGGTCTCGGGCTCAGGGTTTACCATGAGACCTACGGTAATGGCTTCTTCCCTTTATAAGAAATTTGTTAAAAATATATTCGCTTTGGATATATTATTTGAGAAGCAACGTTTTATTGCATACTCTACTTTGATTATTTTATACAAAACTATTGTGAGTTTCAATGACACAGTCTAAACGATTTAAACAGGGTCATAGTTTAAGTGCGACAGGTTAGATTGTCTGAAGTAATCGGTAAAGCCACCGGCATTTGTCACGTTCAAAAAGTTTGCAAATCTGATCGGAAACTTCTATTATCTTGAGCTGATGGTCAAGGACTCCCAAGGAATTAACTAACTATAGACTACTGTATAAAATAATTACAGTACATAAAAGGTTAGTTCAATAATTGCATTAGTATGCAGTCTTTGCTTAACAAATCTAGATTATGTTTAAACAATGTTTTTCTTTAATTCTCTTAAAGAACGTTGCCACTTATAATTAAGTGATAAATTGAATACATAAATAATTCTACATTATATAGTCAGCGCATCTACAAGGAGGTTAATGGTAAACCAAGCATCATAAATGACCAAAATAACAAATTGTTACAAACTTTTCAAACTTGAGTAAAACATAAACGGGATATAAAAAAACGTCACAATGAAAAATAGAATATTGTATCAATGTTTAATGAAACAAAAAAGAAAATTACAGTATAATGGCACTTTGAAAATAAAACACTCTTTGATTTACCGATTGCTTAGAGCAAAGAGTAGGACACTTATCAATGCCAGGCAGGGAGCAGGTGCAGCAGTTATTGTGGGTGATCAAGTGGTAATTTCCCTCCAGAAATTGACTGTTACATGGCTGCCAACTGTCATGGATATTTTCACTACATTTCAGGTTTACTTCTTGTAGGAACTTTGCAAGTGATGACTAATGGAAATATTCCACGTGACTCCCGTCAAACTTTTAGAAGCTCGGTGGGTTGGTCCTTCTATTGGGCGTGTATATTTCTCGTACATAGAAATGAGTTAGTAATCATTTGCTTTGGTCAAAAATTACGTTTAATTCATTGAATTATGGTTTTATTTTAAGAAACCTACAGTAATTCTTGAAATTCATGCAAACTTTATAGATCGTAAGCATACAGTGTCAAGATTTTAAAAACTAAAAGCTACCAAAATACGAACTTTCTTTTGAATATAAAATTTAATATTAAAAATCATTCACAATCCAAAATTAATTTTCTGCTGAGTAAAGTTTCATTAAAATATTCAAACTATTACAGATCCTTGCAATTATAAAACAACACTCTTTTACATTTGATTTGTTTTTCAGAGTTAACTAAAAAACGTTTTACCACAAAAGTACAATATCAACACAGAAAAACAAAAGGGGTTACAGTAAAAAAGCTTTCTATTTCAAGAAACAGAGTATTCGTATTTTTCCTTTTTCACACAAGCTTAATATTTTTAAAATACTAAAATAAGATGAAAATAGTACTTACCAAATTGATTATGCATCCTGCAAAAAAAGTACAATTAATGTTATTAAATTATAATGAGCAATGATAAGTACAATAGTAATACAACCAGTATATTTACTGTATACAGGGTGTCCGGAAATTATGGTAAAATATTTTAGTATATGATAGTGCAGGTAAAAATAAGAAAAAAAGTTCATATAAACATAGGTCCAAAAGTGCTTCGTTTTCCGTCTGTGTGTCTGTTTGTGATTTTTACATATTTAATTATATCTCACGAACCTCTTAACGTATAAACTTCAAACTTGGCATATGGATGACCACTATTAAGACCTATTTTTGTATGAAGTAATAAATTTCTACTTTGTACCATTTCAAAATGGCGACTGTTTTTTTTGTATTTAAAGCTAAATATCTTAAAAACCGTAAATTTTAGAAAAAATTATACAAGGGACAACAAGTTGGGAAATTTAATCCAATTAACGCTGATATTAAGATTATGATGATCGGTCTACTAATAACGGAGAAACCTTTACTTTTCCGAATAAAAACATGCAAATTTCTGACAGTATGTTCAGAAAAACCATGTTTTTATTCAGAAAAATAAAAATTTCTCCATTATTAGTAGTCCGATCATCATAATCTTAATATCAGGGTTAATTGGATTAAATTTCCCAACTTTTTGTCTCTTGTATAATTTTTCTAAAATTTACGATTTTTAAGATATTTAGCTTTGAAAACAAAATACAGTCGCCATTTTGAAATGGTACAAAGTAGAAATCCGATACTTCATACAAAAATAGGTCTTAATAGTGGTCATCCATATGCCAAGTTTGAAGTTTATACGTTTAGAGTTTCGTGAGATATGATTAAATATGCAAAAATCACAAACAGACACACAGACGGAAAACGAAGCACTTTTGGACCTATGTTTATATGAACTTTTTTTCTTATTTTTACCTGCACTATCATATACTAAAATATTTTACCATAATTTTCGGACACCCTGTATAGCTTGTTCAAAAACGGTTATCACTAATTATTATTATTTATTACCTTACGATCTCATGTTAATATCATTGAGAGACCATGGGTTCAGCATCGTAATGCTTTGCTGAAACCTATGTAGAAACAATTTTTTTAAATAATTTAGGTTGTCTTCAACTTGTGTCTTTTATCGTGATGAACGCAAAAATTGTGGTGTCGCCATTTATGCTGCTCCTAACTTCCTTTTTAAACAAGTAAATGTGGAAATCTTTTGTATGGAATTTTTTTGAGGTAACTGCTGTTGAGATAATTGATATCTCCACAACGTTCGTTTCAGTCTACAGGCGATGGACCTTTCGACATTTTTATAAGTCAGCTTGATTTATGCCTTGATCATCTTACTAAGATTAGCTCTAAGTTGGTTATCTGTGGCGACTTTTAATGTTCACATTGAGTGCCCGTCGAGGGAAGAATCCATTTTTGTGAATCTACCGCGCAGCTTCGATCTCCACATAATGACGAGAGCCCCAACAAGGGGAAGCGTATATTTGGATGTGATAGCCACAAACATCGACTCCTGGAACCACAAGACGGAAGTGGTCAAATCCCTGGTTGCGGACCACGACGGAGCTGTACAGTGGGTGCCAGATTTAAAAAGAGAGTGCCCAACCGGTCTAGGTAGGCCCGGACAGCCCTAATCCACTGTTGTCACAACACCTATTGTTGTGAGGCCGACCGGCGACAGGGGTGGGCAGCCCCTACGCCTGAGTCATTGACTGCGGGCCGCTTTGAAATTCCTTATACCAGGAATAACTCAAGAAATAACTCGCCGGCCGGCCTCACAACAGTAGGTGTTGTGACAACAGTGGATTAGGGCTGTCCGGGCCTACCTGGACCGGTCGGACACTCTCTTTTTAAATCTGGCACCCATTGTACTCCTAAGAGTGACGACCGAACAGGTAAGATCTCAACCTACATGGTGTAAGAACTATCAAATTAAAAAGAGAGTGGTTGATAAGAACTGTGTAATGAACTAAACCAAGTAAATTGGGACGTGTTGAAAAGTATCCCTGATGTTGATATAGCTTTCTCCACTTTTTCTAAACTTTACCAAGATGTATTTGATAATGTCTTTCCAATTAAGATTTGTAAGCTGAAACCTAACTCTAGATTTAATAAAAACAAATCCTGTAAAAAGGCATGGTATACTCCCGAACTTGCAAATATGAGTTGGCTCATGATCTTGGTGCATGATCACTACACAAATACCGATGACCCTGTGCAAAGAGGTCGATTCTTGCAACTTTACAGTGAGATCAAAAAGGACTATAGCCTTAAAGTAAAAGAAGTAAAGAAAGGTACTAATGTAAATATCATCTTAGAGTCCTCAAATGCTTGCAAAGCCGCCTGGGAGATCGTGAACGACCACCGAAAGTCTAACTCTGGTCCTATACCTGTTTCCTCACCAGAAGACTTTAATGATTATTTTGTTAAAGTAGCAGATGATATAATCTTAAACTTGCCTTTGTTACAGCATCTCGATCCTCTGGGTCAACTAACCAACATATCAACATCACACTCACTAACCCATTGGAGAGAGGTGAGTGAAAGTCAAATACTTAGTAGAGTTAAAGGCTTCAAAGACTCAAATAGCCAAGATATTAGTGGTATATCATCCTCCATTCTCAAAGGAACTATCGAATGCATATTAGGACCACTCACTAGTTTGGTGAATCTTTGTTTGCTCAGTGGGGTTTTCCCTGAATGCCTAAAAGCGGCTAGGACGATTCTTATATTCAAGAGAGGCGATACATCTTTGCTCTCAAATTTTTGCTCGATCTCCATACTGCCTGTGTTTTCCAAGGTCCTGGAAACGGTAATGAAGACCCATTTTATGGCGTACCTAGAGGACAACAACTTACTCTCGGAGGCACAACATGGTTTTAGAAGTGGGCGATCTACGACCATTGCTCTGAAATGTCTTGTTGGCATGATTACAGAGTGTTCGAGGAAAATGAGTCCATTCTTATGAGACTCTGCGACCTCAGCAAGCCGTTTGACGTTGTGAGCCACGATCTGCTTCTGGCGAAACTAGGAAAGTATGGAGTCGGGGAACCGTACTAAACACCTTGACCTGCTATCTGGCAAATCGCAAGCAGGTGGTCTCCCTGATCGGGACCTCCTCTTGTATGAAAGACGTCCCACACGGAGTGCCAAAGGGCTCGGTATTGGGTCCGACTCTTTTCAGTGTCATGATAAATAACTTATGGCTTAATGGTTACTTTTCTCTTTGCAGACGATACTACGCTGGTAACGAGACGAAGGGACATCAGTGCAGTGCGAACTGAAGCTGATCTACAAGTTTGATATAACTGATCTTCTGATGTTAAGGTTATGCTTACAGGTTTTGTTTGCATGTTAAACATTTAGGCCCTACATTATAAACATTTTGAGACTGCATTCACAAATTAGTTCAGGTAGGCCTAATTTTGTTAACTTATTATTAATAAACCCACCTGCTTCCTCAAGTCTTAACAGCACTGCTGTTCATGGCCTCTGGGAGTTATCAAGAGAGTGTTGGCGCCAACCCCTCACAAATTTTTTTTCAATATGTAGGAAATATGTAGGAATGATATTTTATTACAAACAAAAAAGTTACAAAAAAAACCCAGCGAGAACAAAAAAAATTATTTTTTCATTGCAATCAATGTATTTCATCACGCTGAATCCAAATACGCCAACCTGTTTGTTTTCTTTGTTGGATGATATATGGCCGAGTTATGCAAGGAAAAGCATCAGAAAATCGCCATAATTTTTTGTCTAAAGTGGGTCATGTGGGTACAGTAATATAATTAAAGTAAATGGTGAGTAGAACCTGAATATCAAACAACTTTAGGGTTACAATGTCATATAACGAAAATATGTGCCGGGAAATTGCCAAAAAACGGCAATTTCCAACTTTCCCGGTTGTTTTGACATATTTCTGTTATGTAACCTTTTAACCAGAAAATTCTTGTATATTTTGTTTCTACTCGCTCTCCTGATCAATTATAATACACCCTTGACTAAAATTTGAAGAATTTTGAAAATCCCTCATAAACTAAAAAGCCTCCAAATCCCTACTGTACCAGTAAAAAATAATTCCATTTCCCAATATTTTAAAATTTCAATACGATTTGTTTGATAGATGTTACAATTTAGTTATATAACATTGATTTCAACTTTATATCTTAACCAATTTTAGGATGCTCCTTCTTGTTGCATGAAAATGCTAATTATTCTAGAATTAATTTAAATAAGCATGGATACATGGTAGTGACTGATAAAATCCTATGAAACTGGATTGTTTGAACATAAATGTTTCATTACCATAGCTAACATTATTTTTGAGTGACATATGTAGGTCCATTTCAACCTAAATTTTGGGCTTTGCCCAGTATGATCATGACTTATTGAAAATGTTCTGTCAGTTAATGTCATAATATCACAACTGATTTCAGTTTCTGGGAGAATTTTGGGTTTCCAGGCAACATTGGAGCCATAGATTGTACACATGTTGCTATTTTTCTCCCCCAAGACAGGACCCCAACTATCCTGAACACATCTTTGTAAACAGGAAAAACTACCACTCCATAAATACTCAGGTAGTAAGTGATAAGATTTTTCCTAATATACAATGAAATATTTTAATATACTTTACTCTTTCTCTTTCTGTTCAGTCATTTAACTAACTGTATCGTCGAGAAAAGTTGGCAAACTTAGGCCAACCTCCCTCATTCACCTGATTTATTGTTTTTAGAAAAATACACTCTTTGTAGAAATACTCACTCTTCTGTTGGTATTTTAACCCTTTGACGTCCAAGTTTTTTTTTATTTCTCAAGTTTTAGTTGAAGTATTTTTATTTTGTTGCAAAGAATGTTGACAAACTTCATTAGGTCACATTAACCTAGGTCTTCAATTGGTTCATTAACTTCTTATCACATTTCATCGTTGATACAATTAACTGTTCAACTTAATAGGTGTAATAATTCAATGGAATATAGTAAGTAATTTTTTTTCTGGTATACAATAGGTATCACTGTTTGTGTTACACGAGAGGGCACTCTGCAAACTGACACGGCATCACTGAATTGCAAATAACAAGGTACCAAGGAGGTGAGGGGAGGTATAAATAGCTTTGGGGAATTTCTGGAATGAGGCGCGTGAAGTACGGAGCCGGACACGACTGCCGAAACGCATTATACCTGTTTATTGTAGTAAAAATCACGTACGGAGGAAAACTCCGCATGCGCCAGCTTGAGGGTTAAGTATAAATGTTATTTAATATGTTCCAGTAAAAAAAATTCCCTTTCTCAAAATTTTAAAATTTCAATACGATTTGTTTGATAGATGTTACAATTTATTTATATAACATTAATTTAAACTTTAAAATTTCAAATAAAAAACAATACAACAATAGTACATGAACAATAAACAACAACAATGAACATGAAACAATAGAAATTAAAATACTGAGCTTTATATTCTCACAACCATGTACCATGTTAATGTACCATATTTTAAAGCATTCTAGATATAGTAATTTTACTGTAGGCTAATTGTTTAATCTCTTCCTAAGTCCACCCTAACAACAATCAATTCCTAGCATCACGATAGGAGCATCACCTGTGCTTGTCTTCCTCACTCTTTTCCTTCTACTCTCACCCTATCCTTCTCCTACTATGGTTTAGGGGACAGCAGATGTGGGCTGGAGCCAATACTCAGGAAACCTATTGACAATGCGGCAGAAGGGACTCCGGAGGTCCGGTTCAATCGCAGGCTGAGACGAGCTACCACCGTAGAGTCTGCTATCGGTCTGTTGAAAAATAGATTTAGATGCCTGCTGAGGAATAGGACACTACACTATTATCCACCAGTGGTTGCAAAAATTACCGACTGCTGTGAAGCTTTGCACAATTTGTGTCTATTAGTACTTGTGGTTAGCGTTAATTTTCACCAAAACCTTGCACTCTTTGAAACAGCTTAGCCACTTAGTATGAGTGTAGAAGATACCAGTAGAAGTATTTTTGTCCGAAGAACCAACCTTGAATTCGTGTAGAACACCCCCATATCAGCCATTAAAGATGGCCGCCATTACATTCATAAATTGCTCTATAACTCTGGTAATAGTATTCCGATCTTGATAATTTTTTTTGTATGAAAGATAATATCAAAATAAAACTTTTTTGTGTTTACAATTTTTTTTAATTAAAAAAAATTTTTTTGTGTTTAAATTTTTTTTTAATTTTTTAATAGTATTCGTTGTATGATTGAAAAACGAGATTTTACATTTAATTCCATGAAACAATCTAATTCCTCCACATAAAGTGCGTTTTAAGGGGTTCAACAAGGCTATAGCCGAATGCAGTATGTTCTCTAGGTTGAAAACTTATACGCACGAACATTTTATTCTAATTGGTCGACTATTATCAGAATAATGGCCTCACAAAGATATACGCACAGGCAGTTTTCCGAATTAGCCTAGTTTTTGCGATATTTTATGGAGTAAAAAACTATTATTGAGGTGAAACCTGAATAAAAACGAAGAAATATAACTACAATCGCGAGCATCAAATACGGAGGGAGAGTGAGTGCGCTGTTGGCGGAATTATTATTTTTTTATTGTTTATTATTTGTTTGGATTAATCAAATAATATAACATCATATATGGTAAAGTAAACACAAATTTACACGTAAAAGACTTTGAGAAACGTAAACAAAGCTTTGACAGTTGAACAAGAACATTTCATTCAGTCATTTCAGCTGATGTTTAGCAGAAAATTTTATGGGTTTACAGTTTTTGCCGCCCGCCGTATTTCGTGCTCTCTACATTAAACGACCTGTGGGAAAATAATCGCAACTCAGAATTTAGAGGTAAAATTGAGCCTTGCTGCTGGCGCCCCCTTTTGGAATTTGCGCAAGCGAGCTAGGCGTGTTGCGCCTGTGACTGCGTGTTAGTGATTACTGCACCAAATCTTTTCAATTAAACTGCTGAAAATAACTTTTATTTGAGATATCTTTATGTTATATCTTTACAATATTTTTGTTGAACATTTTGAAGACTTAAAAAAACTATTTTCATAATTATTATGCTTTTTTAAATGAAGGTATTCGGCGTAGCTCTCTCAAGTACGTGTGGTGAGCACCAGCCACGCTTACGCCGAATTGCACAATGGGCGCTAGCAGCGAGGCTTAATTTTACCACTTCATTTTAAAACCGTATAAATCCTGGTTAGCGATTATTTATCTAAGATTTTATGTTATATCGTTCAAATGTTTAAGTTAAATATGCTCATAAGGTATTACAATTTTGATTCTTTATAAAATTTCTGGTTTTGACAAAAATAATCCCCATATAAAAATATTTCAATTGATATTTCTCTGTTCATCATTAAATTATAAAACTTTTGGTAAAATTGCAAGCCAAGCACTTGAACGGTTAAATATGGACTGTCAACAACAAAAACATATCTTTTGGTTCTTGAATTTTATGGAAAAACTTGGTTTTTAGACAACTTTTTCTCAATCAAACTCAATTTTTTGCATAAAATAATTAATTGTGAAATCTCTTTGAAATTTAATATTCTATCTAGCTATGAGGGTTTTATAAAAATATTGTGTCAACTTTACATTCTTGACGTCAATATGTTCAGTAGGTACACTGAAAACCGAAAAAAACCCTATTTTCACTCATAAATAGAAAACGAATGAGTTTTTTTTACCTATGTTTATGGGACATTTTTCTCTCGATTTGACATAAGGAACCATGTCCTGAAGTGTGTCTGGGTTATCGTGAAACACCCTCTATGTTAAACCACAAAGTAAAATTATCTTGTAAAAACCCAAGTGTAGTTAAAAGAACGTAAACTAAATTAAGGGAATGATCTTTTTGGGTAAAAATAAATTGACAGATTCTAATAGTATAGTAACTAAATTTATCTTAAACTATGCGGGATTATAAATATCTAGATTTGCAATATGGCATAACTGTAATAAACCGATTGAAGGCTACAAGTTAAGATTACATTCACATATACTTACATACATTCACTCCCGGAAATGTTTTAAATCCCAAATCTCAATATACGTTTGCCCCAACGTTTTATCCTGTCGGAATATAAAACAAAACACAGCACTGAACAAATTATTTTTTATGACCCCTTATTTTCAGAAAAAAAACTACCGAAGAATTTGACGAAATCCAATGTAACCCGTCAAAGCAGTCTCGATCTCAATCTCAGTTCCGCAGTAACCTGTGATCAAATCACTGAGGACTCGCTCATCAAGTTACTGTTGATTAATATATTGCATTATCATTATCGAGGTGGAAGGAACATGTCGTGAATTGAGTGTGTGTGCGTGCGTGCGTGCGTGTGTGTGTGTGTGTGTGTGTGTGTGTGTGTGTGTGTTTGTAAATGGTACGTTTGGGGGACATTCACGTGTATTTTGACCAACCAACTGAGGACGAAAAACGTACCGAGGACACACTCGTGGTCCTCGGAACGTTTTAGCTTCATCATTGCATTCTTGAGGCGCCTGTGAACCAGGAAATACCAATTTTGGACAGATTTAAAAATGTCCCCCCGTGGTATGGTCAATCAGACACGTTAGTTCCAGTTGTGTCTCCCACGTAGCGCTAGCACGTTGAGCGACACACACGCCTTACACTCTCACCCGTTCTGTGCCGCTCAAGGGAGGACTCATTTTGAATTTTTAAAAAACACACGAGTGTAAATTACGCTGCATTACCGAGGACTCAGGTGCATTCCTTAGTCCCTCCGTCACTTCCTGCACAATGTTGTCATATTGAACTCAGTGATGCCATATCGAACGAGCGTCTTGGCGGCTACCGAGGCGACCGCAGAGAGCTACTGCGATGATTTGGTGTATTTTGAGTTAGGGAACGGAACGTTTGAGGGACGTAAATGTAATTTGGTGAAATAGTTTATTTATCTTTTTTGTTTTTTTACACAATAAGTAGACTCTTGTAATAAAACTTTTAATAGTCCAGTAACTGCCCATTTCTCTAGATAATTTTTCTTGGTCACAACCGATTTGCATAAAAATTTCGATTCAGGTTCTACTTACCCTATACTTCAAGATTAAAAATGTTATAAGGGTTCTTTTTACCAGGGGGTTGGTACCACCCTTGAGCGTGACAATTATTACATTAAAACTGAACCCGATAATGGAAATATTGACCAATTCTAAGCAACTTTTATTTTCCATAGTTTTTTCTTAAAGTCAATACTTTTTTAGATATACACGATTGGAAGTGGCGATTTCCCCCCCCCCCCCCAAAAAAAACACTAAAAAACACTTTTTCTAATGGTTTTTCGCAATTAACTAAAAAACTAAGAGTTTTAGCGGAAAGGTTGTACTTATATAAACTGTAGCTTATAAAATAACAAAGAAAATGAGGGGGTTATGAAGTCTCTAAACCCACTAGGAGCTAAATTATGGCTTGTTTTAAGAGTGTTTGTAATTTTTCGAACCCAAAACACACAATTTTTATGTGAAATAACTTAAAAACAAAATCTCTTTAGGTGAAAACTTAATGAATTATTTTTATAGATAATTAAAAGAACTTAAATTTAATTTTTTGTAAAAGTTTTTAGCAAAAACATTAAGCGAAATATGATCAAAGTAAAGTTGGTCCATATTTTCCCAGCGTTAGAAATATAGAAATATCAACCCCCAAATAGGACTCAAATTTAAAATAACCCTTACCGCTCTGCAATTCCCTTCAACTATATGTTGTATTACACTAAAAATTTTTGACCTCTTTTAAGAGCTTATTTAAAAAAAAAGTGAATTTTAAGTAAAAAGAAAATTTAAACAATAAAGCAAATTTTCTTCAAAACAACTCTAAATCTAGGTGGTAGGCCTAAGTATAAAATTGTCGAGTATAAAATTGTAGCATTTTATTTCCTGCAAATGTTGGTTGCTTTTTCATGTTTTTGACAATAGTTGACGAAGAAACATGCGTACAAGTCTTCAATTAATTATTGTTCATAATTAATAACATTTTCAGTTCCTTTAAACTCACCCCGTTTTTTAAGGAATGAAAAAATAACATCTGTGTGAGCTTATAGTTCCTGAAAAAAACGTACAAAATGAGATTTAGAAAACCCGCGTATCTTAAAACTGACCGAGTTATGGCTGATAAACCAAGTACACA
Organism: Flexamia atlantica; assembly: GCA_035578135.1. Lineage (NCBI taxonomy): Eukaryota > Metazoa > Arthropoda > Insecta > Hemiptera > Cicadellidae > Flexamia > Flexamia atlantica. Next base: position 6,800,389 of record JAQJVK010000019.1, read on the forward strand.
TTTTAGAAATTATCATAGATAATGAACCGGGAGCTGTTTTCAACAGAAACGTTTTTATAGGTTGATGGCCATGAAAACATAAAGTTTAAAAATAGTTTATAGTGTGTCGAATAGTTCTATATCTTTAAAGTTCTTGTAGAAGCTAATAACTTTCACCTCCCCTCTACTTTTTTTAGAATATATTCAATCTTTCGGCATGAATTATTTAACTACTTTAGCAACACTGCTACCGGTTCAGCTGTTTGTTTATATGTTAAAAATGTTAATAAAAATAATCAATAACAATAAATTTAGGCCTATTAATTATATTAATTTATCATTTGAGGAATTTTTGTATTAACTTTGCAGATTTTGAAAACGGCTCTGACAGTTTCGTACGAATTCTGGACCGGCTGTTATGACATTGAATCCTGCATAGAATAGTCTGTCGTTTTTTATCGCTCACATCTACGTCTCCAAAGTCATCTGTCTTTGCTCGGACTGCTCACAAGAATTGTTAGCTAAATTAAATGTTTCATAGAACAGCGAATTTCATGTTCTGAAGATTCAGAAGGTATATGTACCCTTAATACCTTTCATACCTTTTAAGGCCGGGACGTAGCAATAGCTGCGTATTTTCACCGGAATATGAGTGAAAAATTAGTGTAGGATGGTTGTGAATTATCATTAATTTATGTATATAATATGTACTAGCAGCCCACGTCACTTGGTGACTTATTAAAACGACTTGGTAAAATAGGCTTTACTTTCATGTTGATTATGCATGGAGTTTTGCGAAGTAAAATACCTTTCAATGATGAACTGAGTGAATGTTTTTGAAAATAGGTAGGCTAACACTTCAATATCATCGGATTCCAAGTACATTTACTAAATAAAGGTTTTTAATTTATGATGTGTTTTAACTTGAATTTTTTAGGTTAACGTTCAACTAATATTGAAATTTTAAAGCTCGAAACGTTGAAACATGCATCAATGTGTTGAAACGTGTATCAATGTGTCTTCACTGTCAATAGTTTTCCTTTTGTTCCTTCTTAAGTTTCCTTTTTAAGAAAATAAATATATAGTCAATTAAGATGATTACAGACTGTTGGTCAATATGGCTTAGTTTCAATATGGCAAACGCTCTTCCTTATTTTCTGTTTTCTAAAAAACTTCAGTATTTTAAGAATTCTAAATAATAATGACATTTGCTTGCCCTGCATTCTGTGTCATATCTCTGGAACTATTTCAAATCTTGATGATCTGTTTTGTTACAAACAAATGTGAATTTGAAAAAGTTGCTAAGGACCCCTTATAAACCAATATTTCTCCATAAAACGTGCGTTCTATAGTAGAGCACAATTTTTTGCCGGTATTCAAATATACTTTTCAGAAGCAAGAGAACAAGGGGAAATGAAGATAGCCAAATAAGTGATAAAAAAATCGTTTAGCGGAACTCCTGCTGTAAATCAAATAAACTTAACAGATATCAGTGATTTTGTCATAATTGTGTTATTATTTATGGCCTTTTGATTACACTTTAAAAGTATATAAGTAAAATGTTCATTCTTTAATATTTCACAATATGGTATTTGTTTTGCTCGATTTCGAGCGACAGGTCTAGTTATCATAATATGGACCGAGGTGATCAAAATTATGAATGTCGCCTATTTCCAAGGTGGTCGATAACATATGGGGGGAGCCGGAGGAGCAGGGGGAAAACATGCCGGGGAACGCTATGCGTGAAACCGCTGCATGATATATCTAAATCGGTCAAAGATAGAACATCGATCAAAACGTATTTTTAATCAGGAACGTATGGCCAACAATAATGGCTATTAGGTCCGAGGTGGTATCTAGTCAAATAGAAGAGTTATAAAATCTACTATATATTTGTCAAATACCACTCACCCATCACCATCGACCACATAGTACAATAGACGGAGCACAAGAAACCGCTAAGTGAAGCCTAGCTTCTAGACCCTATTTCTAAAAAATACCCCTTCTATTTAAAATATAAAAAAAAAATTTTGGAAATATGATTGACACTATTATCGTTCCAAACTAAAGGTCTCTTCACATGCAAAATTTCATTTTTAAGCCTCAATGCTAAATGGTATAAACTACGAGTTATTTGAAACATGAGCACTGTCAGATTACGCGGTTTTAGGCGCCGTTTTATGTTTCTATACCCAGACAATATGGCGGCCCAGGCCTCACTTGCTGTAATGCAAATAAGATAGCTATGCTCCGTCTATTTCTACTATGTGGTCGCTGATCATCACACAGCCCAAACGATATGACCTAGAACCTTGAAATTTTGCGTAGACATTTCTCTTAGGGCGTAGGCATCCGCTAAGAAAGGATTTTACAAAATCCTAAGTTTCAAGGGGTTTTTGACGAGGTCGAATTTTTCCAACTTTCCCATTTAAAAGTGTTTGGACGATTTTTTTTACATTTTCAATGTTCATTCAATCAGCATGCTGAGTTAGCTTCACTAAATGTACATAAGCTGTTACAGCAGATTATAAATTGATTTGTTTCATCACGGTTTTATTATTTTTTTGTTAATTTCTTTTATGGACATAATTATGTACTATATAAAAGTTACATTTAGGTTAGTTTTAGTACCTAATCTGTTTAATCATAAATTCAGTATATTGAATCATATTTATTTTGGCAGCGGGAGTTGTGATTGTGCCTGTTACGATGACTTGGCGTTTAATCTAATTCGACCTTTATAGTTTAATGCCTGAAGAGCGTGCTGACTTTTGTAGTTGAGTCTTGAAACTTATTCCCCGCAAGACTGAAAGAAGGGGGTACAGCTGGCGACTTGTAAGCTGGCACTTGGGCCTCACGCGCGCAGTATAGGCGCGGGGGTGAGAGGGGAGTGTTGGAGGTACAAGAAAAAGGCCGGACTGCAAACATTTCTGCTGCCGAACGCCTTCACACGGGTCGCGAGGACGTTGCTGCAACCCGCTTGACGGAACATAATGTTTTTTTCATTATCGGTAATTTTTCAGTCACCGACAGACTGTGCTGTATAGCCTAATCTAATTCTTTGATATATTTACATAGAAATCCTTAAATTATAAAAATATCTGATAGATTACGCGGCTTGAAACGCCGTTTTATGTTTCTATACGTAGACAAGATGGCAGCCTCCGCTTCAATTGCTGTAATGCTAGTAAGGTAGAAACGCTCCTTCTATTTGTATTATGAGCTCGCTGGCTGTCACGAACTTTTCCATGATAAGTCGGTGAACATCAAACGGTCCTCTTGGCGCGGCCGTACTCTCCCACCAATACCATCTCGAATTTCGATTAAATTTGGTTTTATTGCACGTATTACCATAAGGCCTCTTTTATGGACGTCGGACGGTCGTCATGTGACGCTGAGAAAAATGTCAAGCGTATTTTCAGCGTCGAATGAAGACCGTCAAGCGGTCGTCGGGCGCGCATCAAGTAAAGCGAGCATGGGACCGGGCAATCTCCGCACACACAGCTGGTCCATTGATTGCTGGACTCTCAGTCAAAGTTTTCGCTGTCGGGGATCCATGTGTGTTGTACATGTTCAAATTAAATAAAAAAACTCGGAATAGATAGAGGTCTTAATTGAAGACATCGTTAAGACGTCCTTTTAATAAACAAAATATCCACAACAAAAACGGTTATAAGGCTTGAGGTTGTATTTCTAATAATAATTGAATCATAAAATAAAATATAGAAAACTGTGATTTTTAGACTACTTTTTTTAACAAATATTGAGCTAATTTCCGGGTGTCGCTAAGAAGAGTGACCAAATACTTTTTCTGATCATTACAATAAGGACTATATTCATAACGGAAACGCATGTTGATACGTTTCCAGGTGGTCGAAAACTTGGTAGGAGGGTAAAAATGACGGAAGGCTTATGCGCTGAAACCACAATATATTTAGAAAGGTTCAAGATAGGACATCGGTCAAAATGGCATTTAAATTTAACAAATGTGGAGAACATATGGTTACTAGGCTCGAGGTCGTATCTCAATTAATAAACGAGTTATAAAATAAAACATAGAAAAATGAGATTTTGAAAAAAAGATTGAAAACATTTAACACTAATCCGCACAAAATCAAACCAAACTATAAATAGAATAAATATCCATTCAAACGATTAATTCAAAATAACCTTCAAACAATTTAAAATTAGTTATTTACTAATCAAATGATTTTCCTATCCTGCATATAAATAAAAACAACCTGAATCAGCTGTGGTGGTTTAAAATTAACAAGTGCATGACGATGGGCACTTGAATGGGCCCTTTGAAAGGTTGTAGGACGCAAACCGGATTTTCCCAGACTTGAGACCAGTTACAATCGATTTCTGGTGGCTTAAAACCCCAAATTAAACAAAAAAATCAAAAATCTTAGGACGAAATAAAAATGTTGCCCGTACAAACTTTGCTTATCTTAGAGTATAGGATAATACCATTAAGAAATGACATTAAGAGTAAAATATATGCGTTTAAAACCCACGACTCATTCGAGCAATTCTGCGATCAGAATAGAGCGTTGCGCAAACGATCATCACGCGCATTGTAACAGGTTTGTCCGTGGTTGCCCTCACATCCGCAAACGACCGCTGTCCACCTTGGCTTGCACGGACACGCGCCGTTTTACATCGGCTTTAGAATGATCCAGATTGAACTACATTTTTTAAATTGTTGTTTTGTTTACTCAAGGCGGATTTATGCTGGTACATGAAACGCCATATTCTAATTTAGTTAACTGCTCAATGTTGGTATGCTGACTGTAGCATTAGTCAGTTTCGTTACAGGAGGGTGCCGAAAGATTCCAGGCCTGAAAGGCGTACCGGGCTACGTACTAGTATAAGTACAATAGAATCTCAAAGCCCAGACCGTCCATAAGACCAATGTTAATTTTAGCATTGGGCTTATGGACGGTATGGGCCTTGTGGTTTGATTCAAACTAAACCCGTATCCCTGCGGCCCATAGCAGGGGCCTGATCCCCCCGCCCCGGCTGTGAATCGCCTACCTCGGTCCTAGACGCCTGTGACATGTGCCGTCCGAATAAATCTTACCAATGCCAATGTCAAAACTCTCTCTGGAAAATATTTCAGGAAATAACGGGTGAGTCGTCAGACAAAAAAATCCCTGGCGATTTAAGATGTAGATTGTTATAGACCACGTTTGTAAAACGGGGTTTTACCAGTTTTACCACTTACAATCATTCATAAAAACATCAAATTTTATCAGCTGATGAAGTTATATCACATTGCACGAATTAGTTAACATTGCGCCAACCAACATATATAAGGTAAATAAATTCATTGTAAAATATATTTGTATGGAAATTATTGGAACTCTAATTAAATGTCTTCATCTATTCTACGTCATGCTCATCGTTCTGGTAATAATTATTGACATTTCATTTTTCAATGGCTTTGTAACGTAAATGGTTTTTACAATTGACAAGTTACACCGCTACATTGTTAATCTATGGATCTGTTAAATGACCATTCATGATCATAAGGATTATGTGTATGTACAGTTCGCGCATTATATTTCCGGCTATGACTACTACGCTACTAACCGTATCATATGATATTTTAAACATATAATTTTGGTAAACACTGCGTTATACGAACAGTGGGATTGTAGAACAATGTTTTCAGAAACGTACCCCCTCTCCCCATCCGCGACGTGCAACAGCTGACTCTGTCATAGCCTGAGATAAAATGTTTGAACTGTATAGTAGTGTATATTAATGTCCTCACTAAGACTCTTAAATGTAATAGTCCTCACATAGTCACTGAATACTTATTTTAACGGTTTTTCGTGTGTGTCCTCACTTGGAAGATTAAAAGCAACAGTTCTCAGATAGTCGGCAATTACTAAATCTAACGGTCATTTGGAGTGTGTCCTCAGAGTGATGGGCTATTTTCATGGTCCTCACACAGTATGGTCCGTAACAAAAAAACCAAAAATCAACGAACAAAAACAAGGTTTTGAATTTAGTTAAAAAACAATATTAACAACAAATTGTAATAAAGATAATTAAAAAAAAATCAATATTTCATGTTGTCCTCAGAACGTACAGATGTTACACCGAGTCCTCAGAAAGTACCATATACAAACCTGTGTGTGTGTGTGTGTGTGTGTGTGTGTGTGTGTTTGTGAGAGGACACAATCACGAGGAGTCTTGATTGGAGAAGGAAGTTTCAGGACGCTTCGTAAGGGTATTCTCAATATAAGAAAACTTTGTAGTTAAGTTACTCAGGACACAATTCATTAAATGATCAGGTAAAACTCCGGTCACCAGAATGGCCCCTTATAACAACCAAACCCAGTCCCCTTGGATCTTCAAATATCGAGCTTGTTTAGAAAACAACAATCCTCATGTAATGAGGACAAGAAATTATTTGACACGGTAAGGCATTATCTACATGATCCTAACGAAAAAGCAAAATTAAGATATTGTAAATTTACACTTAAGTTTCTTTTACAATAAAGGTATTTCCATTTTTTCGTACTCACCCAAAGTTGAAGTATTCGCGACTAGGTAGCTTAAAATCACAGAGCAGAGGAACTTGAAACCACGTGAAATTTATATCTGCTAGAGCAAAATGATTAAATCATGTTTGAGTTATAAATATGCATGCGTTATATTACCATGTTGCGTGCTGCATTATATGATGCAATTTATCTCATTAGTCCGAAACTTTCAGAGTGATTCATGGAATGGATTGCCCGAGCGGATGACATGCTTCGTGCTGGTTCATTAACTTTCAAACGGAAATATTTAAAATAAATACTATTCACAAATTATTATTTTAATAAATCAATAGGTTTTTGTTTATAAAAAAAGTTATTTACTGTCCTGTATCGAGTTGTGTTTGTTTTACTTAATTCTAAAATAAGCCTTCGTATTTAAATATATCAAAGTGGACGTATGATAAGAACTATTTTTCAAAATCAAAATTTACGTTATGTTTTATGTTTTAAAATACTTTTCGGCTTAATAAATGGCCAGTTTGCTAATTATTACATTTAGTTAAACTTTTGTACAACTGAAATTATATTAATCGTTGATGCAACACATCATATAATGTTTCTAAAGGATAACATTTACTGAATTTGCTGGTGTAGTGTTAATTAACAACTGCGAACTCGCAAGCCAAAAACCTTCAAAGTGCTTCATGCTATTGGATGACAACCTTCAAAAGGTTTCTTTCAGTTTCAGCAGGAAATATCTAAAAGAAATGTTACATTTCAAAACAAATGTGCAATCATGATTTTGACGGTTTGCTAACAATGAGAACTGTTAATAGTATGTGAATTTTATTATTGGTGCCTTTTTTATTCTTCCAGACGTTATTTGATGGAGGGTTGCAACAGCAAGGTCGCTTCGACGACTGACGTGACTGAGAGTCGACTCGTTTCACAGTTTGTCCGATAACAGTTCTTCAAAACGAGCTCGTTACGATGATTGAATAATTTCCCCAACTTAATAATAAGTTAATAAGTTGATTCTCTGAATGAAACAAATAGTTTTTTAAACAATAATTAGAAACAAAATTCCTTAATAATATTTGAGGAAAATATAACGTTTCTCGTCAAACCATTACATCCTCATAAGTAATTAACAGTAGGGGACCACGTAGAAGTGTTGATTATTAAAATTTTACGATATAACCTATTGGTGAAACCTATTAGCTTACCTATTGACGAAGTATTCTTTCTATTGTATACTTTCTTTTCTATGTTTCTTTATTATATAAAATCATTATATTTATTGAGTGAAAAAAAGTATTTTTGCACGCAACGAAAGGCCCAGTCAAGTTGTTTGATGTTCTCGGTCGAGAAAGACTCTCCGAGCTAATTGAGTTAAACGGCTTCTCGAGGACAACACGCGACTTGCAAATTGAACCATGCATATTTATATTGTAGACACGATACGGCCAATATTTTATTGGCACCCATTTGCTAATATAACATTGTAGTTACAGTTTCATTTTAGCGAGAGAAAATAGATTGAATGATTAAGTTAAAAACATGCAAGATTTAAAATTATTTTTAGTAACCAAGTAACCTATTGTCGCTATTGTTAGACGTGTAACCAATGTTTTTATGAAATAGTGGTGACGTAGTGGTAATGCGCGGCTGTGGTGAAGACTACGCCTCTCATCTTAGGAGGGCAGACTACCTGCTTATGGTGATAGAGGTGGCATGCACTATTTCCTAACTGTGTGGAGAGGATCAGGACTCGGTCGTAGGAAATCGAAATCCCCATGTGTGCCAGCTTATCAACTAGTTCCTTTTTATGAGTGTGTGCATGTAGCATCAGCCCAATATAAATGGGCAGTGGAGTCTCCTGTGCAGTGGCGTGCCGGACTGCCTGAGGCGTACTGCTTGTGGCTCTTCGGTGCTTTAAACTATTGAATTTGAGGAGCTGGCTGATAGACAGGGCCGCTTTTGTAGTGCTTTTTCTAAAGTCTTTGATATTTGGACCTTCCAAGATCATAGTCACTAAGCCAAGCAATTCGGATGGTACGGAGTTCTCTTGACATTCTGGAGGAAATCCGTTGAACACCTTGTCATCTCCTGTGATGTAGCGTCGCAATATTTGAGCAGCGCGTGCCAGATGGACAGAATCAGTAGCTGAATCCAATTCACAAGCTTTTGCCGAGGCTTCTCCAATGTCTTCAATAAATGCAAGTAGCTTCGCCTGTCACAGCAAACCTACGTTCTTAGTGAATGTTCAACCGATTTCTATCAAGAAAGCGATAACATCACTGACTTAAATTTGGTTTTCATTTTACTACTGTAGCTGAAATATTGCCAGGTTTTATATTGTCCTGAGTATGCAGGTTAGCTGCAACAGGGGGAATTTTATACAAATATCTATTTACTATAACCACATAAAGCCAAATACCAAGTTTCATCAAAATATATTCATAAATAAGCTTCATATGTAATTTGATGAATTCTCCATAAGAATAACATTGGGCAACGTATCCATAAGAATAGAATGAGGAATTTTAAGGTAATGTTTTTACATTTTCTCCGCAACCACCTTACCTACGCTGATGATCCAAAAAACTAAATTGTTTGTTTTTTTAAGCTCTTTAACATGGTGTAAGTCTTAATTTCATAATTTGAAAATTTTATCATAAAAATGCAAAAAACCGATTTAAAACATGTAAACTCCCATAAAACTTGTAGTGCCATCGCATCCGATGGTCCGATCTTTCTGGTTTTTGAAGTTAAGCTCACTAATGCTATCCTACACATTCGTACCAAATTTCATCAAAATCGGACGATTATTGACAATTTTATCTCACTTCTGTTGTCTCTGGTACGTATAGTAGCGGCCATTTTGAAAAATGTCCGCCACGGTTGCTAGGGGGCAGTTGGCCGATGGCTCCACATCTAAATTTGATCATTTTACATCAATGTACCTCTGTGCCAAATTTGGTGCCTTTATCATAAAGTGCCCAATAGGTTGTAATATCCTACCTAAACCGCCGTATTATCTGTAAAATCAGCTGAGATAGGTTAAAAGTATTCAAAATTAAAATAGAGAATTATGATTGGTTTACATCAAGAATTAATTGTGTTTCCTGCCTTCTGTTCCTGTTCTTCCTCAGTGTGGTGTTGGATAGACTCAATCAAGAAGCAAGATTGTTTGTTTAGCCCTCTCAATAAATTATTTCATTTTCCCATGGAAAAAATTGAGAGTTTTATTATTTTCTATGAACTCTCAAGGTTACAACACAGCTGCCTTATTCTCACTTTTAATAAATTTTAGCTACACGTTAAACAATGGCTACAATTACTGCAAACTGAGTTATTTGCTCAATTACTGAAAACAAAACTTTATAATAAGCTCGTTCGAGTGGCACAAGTTTCGCTGATCTACGATCATAAATTAGCTATGAACAATTAAAAGTATGATACTATTTTTGGGACTAAAACTTTATCTGGTGTATCATCTAAAAACAGATGTAATTTGAATATAACAGTTGATACTCGATAAAAAAGGTTGTATATAAACTTGTTATACAGTGCCCAATAATGCAATACAACGCATGATGAATCCAAAGGATTATATTAATTGAATTTGCTGTTTGTGCATTAATTATACCGGTGACGTAAGCATAACCTTACAACGTTGCTGCTTCAAACATATAATTATAATTTAGGTGGGTCGATGGAGCGCATCCTGCTTCCTGTTCGAAAATTTAATTTGTATTAATGTTTAAATAAACGTCTATGCGATATAACATTATTATAATTTTGATTTCCATGGATTACAAGCTTCGCTACTTGTTTGAATGAGTTGTAGCATTATTAATAATTATTCATATTCAGATAAATGTTTTAAAACATTCTTGAAAGTTCGAAATAGTTGTTAGTTTTGTGTTGATCATAAAATAAGATCAACCAAAAAATCATACTCCAAAACCGATTAGCGCGTTCTTAAAAGAGTTTTCATTCAAATAAATTCCAACAATAATAAAAGAAACCATTGGATTAATTCAAGCCATGACAGTACATTTTTCTCCTTCGCTACGATTAACCCGACAAAACGTTCATACCTGCGCTGGGTGAGTCACATATTCATCCATACCTGCGCTGGGTGTGTCACATATTTATCCATACCTGCGCTGGGTGTGTCACATATTCATCCATACCTGCGCTGGGTGTATCACATATTCAACCATACCTGCGCTGGGTGTGTCACATATCCATCCATACCCGCGAGGTGTGTCACATATCCATCCATACCTGCTCTGGGTAAGTCACATATCCATCCATACCTGCTCTAGGAGTGTCACATATCCATCCATACCTGCGCTGGGTGTGTCACATATCCATCCTTACCTGCGCTGGGTGTGTCACATATCTATCCAAAAAGAGTTCTTGGCGTTTGGCCGCCATCCATTACTGATTATAAATCCATCGTATATCAAATAATTTTACATAATGATTACCGTACCATTTTACTCCACACATATTGCATTTTACCATCTTGATTTTTTCTTTCAAGTAAATATGGTCAATGAATGTGTTATTAACTATAAATAATAATGGATTTTTTTAAAGCTGCCTATACTCTATCCAAATATTTTGTGCGCAAAGCAATATATACACAATCACTCTTATTAAAATATGCACTGGTTAAAGGTTTCTAGCAAGTAAGAAACGATTTCATTTCGGTAAGTCAGAAAAAATAGACAAGGAGAGAAAAAACTATTTAAGATATGTGTTAGTACGTCGTGTTGGTATAGACGTAATCATGGATAGATTAAAAGTTCGACGATTTCATGTACTCGGTAGTAAAATTCAAACAAATATTGTGTTTTTGTATGATTAATTTATTGGTAAAAAAATTTACCCACATTCCGGCATTTAATGATTATAAAACAATAGCAGCGATTTTCCGCTGGAGTTGACTAATTGAAGTGTAGCTGATAAGAAAACACGCAACATGCAAACCTACATATCCATACAAAAATATTGTTTCAATTTATTACAAGGCACGGAAGTAATACGTGGCACAAGTTGATCGAAACTTGTCATCACGTGTTTTAAAAGGGCTGTCCAACCAGCTAAAGCCGTCAAAATTCATTGGCTATTTAAAATCTGACTCGTCAGTTTTTACGTAAAGGGTCTGGATGTAAATAAAAAACGTCTTACAACACTTAAAATATAGTTACACATACTGTACTTACCATCAATTTTAACAAATCATCATCAGGCCCAATGAGAGTCTCTTATTGGACCTGATGATGGTTGGTGTGACTAATCGAAATCGATCGCCATTTTCCACCATTTGCGTATATTTACCATCTTGCATGTAAATACAGTGTAAATGTAAATATATTTATGTGTTGTAAGATGTTTTTATTTACATCCAGTGAATACAACAACACGTGTCATAGTGTCATGCTAATCAAAAATGTATTTTGTAAACCGTCTAGAAAAACGAGAACGAGTGATTTACCCATAGAAGTAAAGTGAATTATGTAAAATTCTGTGCATAAACGCTCAAAGGTCTGTATTTTTTAAAGTTAAGTTTTTTTGCGATAGACATTGCAGCTTATGTAGGTAAAAAGCCAACAAATAACTTGCTTGCTTTCAAGCAAAATTAAACAATGTATCGCCCAATTTAAAACAATCGAGCATTTTGTATACTCTTGCAATTTGTAAAATTGTTTGGACTGAGAGAAGACTCATAAAGATAGTCTTGAAAAAAATCAGAGAGGTCAACAGACGGTAAGACCAATGACTCACGTAATTCTATTTGTTTTGGGTCAATCAGTAGGGCCTACCCTAAGTTAACTTAGAATACTGTATGTACGTTTTGTTAAACTATACTGACAGAACGCACCAACTAATCTAACTCACCGTTAAACCTAATTTAGAGAGATTACTTAAAATCGATAGTTTATAGCCTTAATAAGATTGTCAAGACGCTCCGAACAAAGTATAAACTGCTTACAGCGGAGGATTCCGAGAGCAGAATTCCTTTCTAATTGCTTAATTTACATTCCTTAAATTTTGCAATGTACTTAGAGGCTTTTTTTATCTTTTGCTGATCTTGATCAATACCTTAATTATAACTGATCAAAAATTATTTAACAAAGACGTAATAAAAATTTGATTTTACTTTGTAAAACTTCCGAGACTGTACTAAAACTTTAAGTAGCCTTTGTGTAAAATTATGTTAGATAGTTGTTTGTTTTACTCCATTAGGCCTACGCCAAAACTACTAGACTAATTACTTGTTTACTATTTGCTAAATATACTGGATTGAAGTCTAAAATGCCTTTTATCTCTTTTATTTCTGTAGCAACAAACTGCACACTCACTTCCCATGTTATTCTTACGGAGAATAATTTCGTATGCTTATTTACGTATGTTGATTTGAGTCTAGGCTTTGCCTAAATTATTCCTATAAGCACTTGAAAATTGCTGAGTATGCAAGTCTACTGAAACGTGGGTATTATATTGGTTCAATCTGACCGATTGAAACCAAAAGCTGTTTCTTACAAATTAATTTTTAATGTTGGGGATCTTCAAATGACAGGCTTTCAGTCAAGATCTAAAATTAATCAGTGACCGTGATTATTTCCTTTACTTCACCTCAATAAATGGAGATGACAGGTTGAAGACAGCTTTAATTACAGCTATCTTGATCCATCATCTTTATCACTAAGCAATCTGTACTTTAAATCATATTTAAAATGTATTTAGAACCTTTAAGTCATAATAAAGCATAAATCAACTGTTATTTACGTAATCGTAATTTGCTATTAAACATACTGATATGAAACACTTCACATTATAGTGATTGGGATTTTTACAAATGTGGTTCCTCATGTTTTATTCATTACAAAAATGGTACTTTTTAAGTGTTTAATTTTTAGTCCAATAGTCGTTATATTTTCACCAAATATACTATAATACTCGGACGAAGCAATACAAAAAAATATGGGGAGTCTAGTTGAAAACAAGATAAAAATTTAAGTTAAGTATCTTAAGTTGTTATATAGGGTGGAAAAATGTCTGAAAACTGCTTTAAAATTTTTTAATAACTTTGGTCAAAAAATGCTTGCCTTGGACATCAACTTAAATATATATAAATAAATTTTTGCGAGGATTACTTATTTTTACCATTATTGAGGGCCGATAAGGAATAAGCACATATTTTAAAGTATGAACACAGGTTGATATCTAGCCTATTTTTAAAGGACTAATTAAATGGAGTTTGCTGCCGGAAACAGCATATTAAAAGATTAGTCCGTTGTAAAAAAGCAGCTGTTCAAAGATCTTCAGAAAAAAATCTAAAATGTTTCAGTATTATTAAATTATGGGTAGTACGGTGTTATTGATCGGCGGTTAAAAAGTAGAAACCAAGGAAATTGTTTTTAGACCTTGAAACTTACTTTCTATGTAGTAGTTAACGTTTTCAAGTCCAACTGGCACGGCTCGTGAGAAGTTGGTGAATATACATTTATATCAGGCTATTAAATGGTCTTAATATATAAAATCAGTTTCATAATTAATTTTATAATTGTGCTTGAGGAAGGGAAATAAATCCGAAATATTTCCCAGAATGACTATAGTTAATATGTATATGTGATTAATAAAGGTAAGTATAGAGAGTTGTTGGCAGATAGACGAGCGTATTTGTGAGCTGATTGAGTGTGTTCGTGGGAGCCGGGAAGTCTAGAATCAGGTATACTTCAATGCCGCAGACTGCCAATTATGAATTCAATTAATGCAAATTAGTGAAATAATTTGTTAAACGGCTGCCAATTGTTTAAATCAGCACCTTACAATGAGGTAGCCTTTGCTTATATTTGAGAATGTGTACATTCCTCACGGGCCGTCCCTAAATTTGAGTAAAAAACTGACAATCCCTGCAAATAGTAGTTTTTAAACGTCTTATGTTGTTCTGCAAGGCATAAATCTTCTAACAAATTTTATTACTAAAGTATTAAAACTTAAAGATAGAAACTGCAAATTTTGTATTATTTCGAATCTTAGCAAGGAAAACAAACATGATTGACATCATCATCGCGCACAGAATATTTGAGGAATATGAAAAAGGAGAGCAATGAATTAAAGCATAGCGGAACCGAGCATTAATATACCGATTGTTATCAGCTGTTAGTGAACACGCCACTCTGTCGATCGTGCCGGCCGACCATAAACTGATATCGCCGGTATTTTAACTATATTAGGAACTAATGGGAAAAACGAACAAGTTCCTCATTTTATGATTCATAAATAACATACATATTAAGTATGTTAAGTTCTTCATCGGATCAATCCAGTACTTTAAATCTGTCTCTGTGCTCAGTCGTACGGTATTTCCACATAATAATTTCTGTTACATGTGTGCTTACAAAGTGCTTGACACTGTTTAATTGCTACAGAGATCGCGGTTTCTATTTCTGCAGCGCCATATTATGTAGGGGGCTGGAGGAGAAGGGCGGGCCACTTGCGTTTATTCGAATTCCTAGCCCATTTAAACTTCTTCTTCGCTACGTTTAATTTTCATTACTTTTAAATACCGCGTGTGTGTTTATTAGATATTATATCACTTTTGAGAGTTGTTGGTAGATAGACGAGCGTGTTCAAGAGCTGCTTGAGTGTGTTCGTGGGAGCCGGGTAGTACTGTAATTACAATCAATATTATTTTAGTTCTAGTGATTTCCAGTGTTTGTTGGAAACAATTGTTTGTGAAAGTATACCAATAGGATGCAGTTCGTCGACCTGAGAATTCAGCCGGCATTACTACGTGTAGGAATTTCTCATGACGACGGGTACCACTCCAGGATTACTTTTCACCACAAGTTACAGCCAACATGTGGAAACGCTTTTATTCGTAGATACCATAATAACAATAATTCTACCATAATAATAATAATAATAATAATAATAATAATAATAATAATAATTTTATAATAATATGATCGAGAGAATGGGTGATTCTCGAATAGGATACTTCGTTCAATATTTTATTTGAAAATTACTGTTGAAACGAAGAAATACTTATTTTCATAGTTGATAAGTTTCATATAACAACACTGTACAATTTGCATTGATTATTCCCGGAATAACATTTACAACAATGGGTTTAAGTAAATGAAATGTTGGTAAAAATGAGAAGTACACTCATTGTACGTAATAGATACATTTTTAATTTATATGAGATTAAATCATGAGGCTGGAGTGTAACTCCGCCGTTTGTGCAGTAATAGGCACGTCGCACGTTCACGTAATGAAGGCAGGGACGTGCTCCTCCGCCGCGTACACGCGCCCACTCTGGCAACGTCTCACACACCGCACTGCATTACAATATAAGTGACTAGCTGATGGTATCTCACTTCACTGGGGATTAAAATTAAAATTAATGTTGTTGATTTCTTTTAAACCGCAAACAAGTGTTAAAACAATATCAAAGCTAAGTATTTTCCATAAACACCAACACGACCCTCTGTAGGATGAAGTCCTTTGGAGGTATCTTCGTGAAAACTGCTGTTTTCTGTGTATGTGCTTTTACGCCAGTGGCGTTTTTTAAAGTTTTGATGAGAATGGTCCAGCCCCGGGTTTTGTTGCTATCTAGTGGCGACCTTTTGTTAGATAGTATTATTAGTTCATAGCCCAATGACTAAGAGCAACTGGACCCAGTTTCGATCCTGGTCAGAATTCTAATCGACAGCTTGTTTGCCGATTTAAGAGTTAAGACCTAAAGAATCAAGTAACAAATGTCAGTTCTCTTACATGGGAATATGGAGAGTTAGTGATGAGTCAGCCACGGCTTCGCCTTTAATATACAGGGTGTTTTTTTTTTAATTTTTAAATGCAACCCAAAAGTTTATGTTATTAGTTAAGGATTATTCCTCCCGAGATCCCCGGATTTGACCCCACTATATTATTTTCTTTAGGAATACATAAAAAGTAAGGCCTATGAAAACAATTTACAGGATATTCAGCACCTCAAAACAAACATAACAAATTTAATACAAGTAATTCAAAGAGGCACTTTGCAAATGTGTCCAGGAATTTGATGTAGAGAGTATAACTTGGTATAAATGTCGATGGCTGATTGTTTGAACATGTAATGTAAGCTAAATGTGATGAAACTTAAATAATAGCTTGTATAAATAGCTTAAATAATAGCTGTATAGCTTATAAAATCTTGCACACCAGATGCTTTGACATACAGGAAAATTTGATTTCGGAAATTTATTATTTAGAAAATTAATCAAGTTCATTTGAAAGAACATAAATGTCGTAATAAAAAACAGCACAAGATTTTGAAAAGTTCATGGACTTGCATGCATAGTTGAAGAAACCTTCCTTCCACCATTTTTGTTATTTTTTACGTTATTAACGTTATTAAAGTTTACATAGCTATTTTAGGTTAAGTAATCCTGAAGCAGACATATAAATATGAAAAAAAACAATAACTTAATTGGAAAGAACACCTACAACCTTACATTGTTCTTCTCACCTGCTAAATCGATTTGCCGTTGCTTTCCTCTGGCTGCAGTAGATTCCCCGAAAAAAGAGATGATGATTAAACTCATATAGACCATTCATCACTTAAAATCAAGTTAGTTTAACATAATTTGATGGAATAATTCTATTTCAGAATAAAATAATTAGTACATTTATTTATTCATAATTTTTAGTGAAAATAGCCATATTTTTTAAAATTTAAATCACTATTGATAGTGAAGATTACAAACTTGGAGCACTTCATATAAAACCAAACCAAGATTTATCGGTGGTTTGTACAAAAAGAATAAGACATTTGTCAATGTCATGCGCACAGTTGTTTAAGCCATTACTGTGGGTGCATCAAGAGGTCATTTCCCGCCAGAAATTGACTGTTACATGGCTGCCAATTGTCACAGCTGTTATCGCTCCATTGGGTATTTCTGTTTTCTTTTCCTTGAGAGCTTATTTGAAATTTCCACAAAGACTTAAATATTGTTTACGATGTCAGTATGATTTTATTTAGAGGTTTTTCATTGAAGATACTCTGAATTTTATAAGACTCCAAACATTACTCATGAATATAATGTTCAGAGATTATAAACCTTATTATAATCATAAAGAGAGAGTGTGTGGAAATCACATTATAGTTTATATATTTTTTATATTTCCTATTATATTTCCCTAGTTCCTCCAACATACTGTTCCTACCTTAAGTTTTTAATAATCACATGCTTCTTCAATTTTCCATGTGACTTTTTTAATATTTACATTTATTTAATCTTACAATTGTTCCCTAATAAAATGTAGGTTACATTCTAATACCGTTTGAATAAAAATTTTCCCAACACCTATGAATTTTTCCTATGGCTAAAATTCAAACATTAAACTTTCATGAAACATTAAAATTAAAATATTGTTGGATTATCAACTTCTTTACTATCTGAATTATTAAGAACATCGTTGTACCACTTTATTACCTACTTATATGTCAAGTACTAAGTGGAAAAGTGATGGTACTAACACTTGCAAGGTGGTGTAATACACTAACCAGCAGCGAAATGCCGAGCTGGTAGCTCAGGAGTAAAGCGCTGGCCCTGTGTGTCAAACGTCGCAGGTTCGATCCCATCAGCGCGGGCGGGCGACTCCTATTCCATAATGAGCGGTCACCTCGGTGACTATTGCCGCTACGGCACCTCGCTGTCTTTAGATCGCCACACAAGCTTATTGACCCATGGAAACGGACAGTTGAGTTTTTTTTTTATAAAAAAGGGACTTCTGAGACGAATTGTGAACAGTACTTTTGCGTTTTTGGCGTGGTGCAGAAAAGAAAATGTTACACGAAACCATGTGGGTGATAATGTTTTCTGGTTTATTTATCTGAGACAACAACAACCCTGAAACCATTGACTATTTACTGTGGAGTCCTTGCTCCAGGGAGACGTCCTGTGCTCAGGGGGACCCTTAATTCATGAAAGACCTGGCGATAATTTTCTACTAAGGAAATTTTAACTAATGGAATCTAGTAATGCCGGCACTATAATATGATACACTGAATCTATAATAAATACATGGTGATTTTTTAAAGGTGGTAAAACACATATAAGAAAAGTTTTACCATAACTGATACATAATTGATATCTTGTTTATGTCTTTAATGTTGGTAAAGAGAGGCGGAGGTATACTTGCTTTGAAGAGTCAAAGAGAATGGAAATCCTCATCGCGAGCCGAAGCATACATTGAGAATTCAACAACACACAAACTATAACTGCCAAGGAAGCTATCCTTGAATTCGGCTTCCTCCTCAACTAACATTACAAAACCCGATGACCCAGAAACTACTAACAGCAGAAGTAAAAATTTTTATTGATGATGCACGACATTGTCTTCCTCGGATGAAAACGAGTGTCGCCATAACAAAATTAAAATAACTAGCAATAACCCTGGAACACTATTAATATCAAAACAACGGCCCAATTTAGAGTTTCCAAAAGAAACTGGACGAGGGCATAAACGTTTTAAATAAAATCAGAACTGTACGATAAATGTAAATTTGTAGTTATAAACTGTGGTATTCTCACCTCAATTTTCTAGATCAAATCTTAAACACGTTCCTGAAAAGTCTCCTTCCGCAACAACATCTCCTATCTAAAAAAGAAAAGCCAAATATTAGTTCTTGTATGAAAATAAATGGTTTTCGGAGAACCCAATGGTAACGGACTCGTAAACAGAGTGATGAAAAAATTACAGACAGCTATTTTACAAAATTATTTTAGTTAACTGAGAGAGAACTCCTATTAACGCCGGCGTTTATTGAAACAAAGTGCTTCGTTGGTAAAAGGTCTACAGCAAGAACTAATAGTTTAAATCGTTGGTTCTGCAATTAAGAAACTTCATTAGGCAAATAAAAGTAGAAAAATATGTATTACCTAAGAGAGGGAGTGGCCTTTGGATGTCAAAAAAAGTTTTATTGCAGTTTTACTAAAAAAACAACAATTATTACGAATCACGTAAACAGGTGCAACACAATCAGACTGGCCTCCCGCCTACGAGTGTGTGCAGCGCTGCCAACTGGTCCGATTAATCTCTCCCGACACAAGCGCCCCATCCATATCACTCTCATCGCCTCTTACTTGAAGAATGTAGTTTTTTTCATAAATAAAACTGCCATACGTACTTATTACAAATAATAGTAGTTTTCATTACTAGGAGCGAAAATGGCTCTTTTTGGTACGAGATCGTAATTTACAGGCGAGGCGCAGCCGAGCTTGGAAATGCGATTGAGTACCAAGGAGACACTTTTGCTCCGTGTGATGAACAACTATTTTCATCATTATGTATAAATAACCATTTAATCGTTAAAAAGTTAGACTACATAATTTTGAGGTTTTCCAAAATAGTCATCGTCATTTAGAGTAGGATTCACCTAAGTTGGCCAAAACGAAAGTAAACAAACTATTATCTTCTTACGAACTTAACCATAAAATCCAGCTGTGCTGAAAACATTGTCAACGAACATCTGTTTAGTATAGCACTTGCAATAAAGGGAAAGTTCTGATGCAATTTGCAACTGGAAGTTCACCTGCGCGGCTTAAAATATTACTAAGGGGCTTTTCCAAATAAATTATGTATTAACATGGAGATGATGTGTCATGGATGCGGCATGGTTAATAGTCTAAGATTTTGTAATGAAATAATATTTACAAAGAAATATAGGAGAGTTTTTGAATAGCCAGTATTACTTGCTGCAAGTCAGTGTCTGAAAAGAGAGATTGTTTCATATTGCGGTCAAAACTCATTAAAATTGGCCCAGGAAAAATAAACAAGCAGTTAAACAAACTAAAATATTTGTAAATCAAGAAATATAATCAAATTAAACTTTGGCAGCTATGTAAAAAGGTTGAATGGAAATAAAAACTTCTAAAAATAGGCGATATTGTAAACATTCTATAACCTATAACAACTTGTATAAACAAACGCAACGTGGCGATTTGACAGTTCTGAGAAAATGTAAACAGACACCATGTGTAACCAACAATGTTTTCAATGTGACTTGTATAAAAATTTTTGATGAGATGGTTAGTACATGCTTTGGCCAACTTACGTGAATCCTACTCTACACATCTGTTAGTTGTTTACAAACACAAGTTAAGAAATCGTTCAACCTTTCAAACGTAACATAAACAAATTTTGACATTAGAGTACGGCAAAATTTACCATATGTTTTTTCAGTACTCCTATTTGAAGTGATCCAAAAACGATCATTTTGCGTACGATTTAGAGAACTAAAAACGGCTGTTTTTGGGACAGTATGATGAAAACATTATTATTTGTTTTTTTTCTCGTTCAGGATGTACAACGTTTAGAAATTAAACTACACAATAGTTTTCTGTTTGTTAAATTAATTTAAGTTAATTAAATTAAAAGGACATTTTCTTGTTGTGTAAACATTGCTGTGGTATATTGCAAAGAAGGTGGCACTATTCCGTGATGTAGGGTGGTGGTTCAAGTTTATGCCTGAGAATAGAAAATAATAATACTATATTTATTTAATATAGTTAGATAAGGCATAATGCAGGAATAAAACGCTTCTTAAATGCAGAACGATTGATGGGAAACGTAGTTATTTTGTTTGTAAAAACGACGTTCGAACAAAACTAATTATAGAAATGATACTTTACCAATAACTAATGTTGTTATTGGAGTATATGAGCATCTGATTTGCTCTCGAATGTAACGCATGATAATCAAATAAACAATTGTTTGCTTATTTCTATGTAATTACTGATTCTGACAAGAAGTTTTAATTAATCTATGTTAAGTAATATGAATGTACTAATGCTGCCGTTTTAAGTTTGTTGTGTACTTTAAAGTCACACATCGATGTAATGTAATACGCAGTAGTTTACTAGTTCTAAATTTATTTAAATTTACTTTACATAGTCGTTGCAGAGTTACGAGTCCATATAATTAATTCACAAATTATTTATTTATTTAAGACAAATTCTTTACAATTATTTTTTATATCAATTACCGAAGAAATAGTTTTTGTCAGAACATAAATTCTCATGATGATGTAAAAAATTACCGTTTTTGAACGGTAAGAATCGTTTCACCAGTTCGTGTATTTTGCCATAACCTACCATTAAGTAGTTCGTATTGAAGCGCCAGTGTCATTAAGTTGAACGCTTTCAAAATGTGAGATCACAAAGGCGATTAATTTAAAACAACCTGCAACTAAGCAGTCAATTGTAGACCTAAGCTTTAAAGTTGAGACTATTTGTATACATTCTTAATATTATTACCTCTATCAAACCTAATCTTACTTGCAATTAAAACTTTAGTTAATGTTAATTATTTTAACATGAAATTGTTTCGTTTTGAACGTAGGGCATGGGTATTATTAAGATTAACTTCATTATTCCGATAGAATTTAATCTTAGTGTTACAATGATTAAAATATTTTTTAATAAAATGTCTCAGTATTTTTCAACCCTACATTATAATTTGTTTTACATGATATTTTTTTATTTATAACCCTACATTATAAATTTGTACTTTTTTATATGGAACTAGTGATCTTTCTAAATGTCAAAGTATTAATATGCTTGATCATAGTTTTGTCACCCCATAAAGTATTTAGGTAAGAAGAACAATAACAGTCTAAAATATTAGAAAGTTGGAAGTTAAATTTTCTTGCATAAGCTGGCCATTTAAAAATTCAATATTACCAGCATTTATCTCTTAGTTGCTCCTTCCTCTTTCGAAGGGAAATATTTTTTTGTTGTGTGTTTGTTTTCATTTTCAATTTGTATAAATAATAGCTCACACTACATGAAACAATTATCGCAATAATAATGCACTGTATGTACGATAAAAAGGTTTGGTACTAACTAAGCAGGACATATATTTATTTATCTGTAGGAAGTAAAAATAATGTTCGCAAGTTATAATCCTGATATACATCACTATCTAAAGAGGTAATAGGGGAATTGATGTTTCAAAAGGGGTACTTGTCCCTCATCCAAAACCATCGTCTACAAAGTTCTGGAATATGTTTATCCAAGTGCATATTCTTTTTTAGCAATTGGAAAGTCTGAGCCAATATTGTACAGTTGGAATCTAAATATATTCTCGATTTGTAATTACCTGAAATGTTTTGAAAGAATGAGTTTAAAAACTTTTCAAAACTAATTCTTTATCGAGGTTAATATCTATCTCTATTACGATAAAAACTAATATCAATCAAGTAAACATGTCGAATTTACTTGGATATCAAAACAGCTGATTATAAACATAAAGGTTAAAACTGTTGTAAATCATCCAATTACTCAACGAAAAACATAAAAATAGGAAATTTGAATGTACTTAGATGAGTAAGTTGCTAGACTCGAACGTCTCTTTCTGCCTTTATCGAGACACGTGTTGAATCTGCACTCCGCGTATTGGTCGGGGACTGGGTCCAAATCCCAGATCTCCATGTGCTTTCGCATTTGCTACACTCGATCCGATATCCTGTACGCCTTCAGTTTGTTTAAAGAAGCTCATCTATGCATTTGTCAAATACGGTCCTTATTGTCCCAAACTCAAATCAATTACGATTGGTTTGTAGCCAGTTAATTTGTTAGTCAATACAGGATTAATTTGATGAAAACCAAAAGGATAGAAATTATGAATGGTAACAAATCAATGTTTAAGGTAAACAGCTAACTTTTAAAACCAAATGTGTATATACTTTGTTTATTTATTCTATATCGTGTTAAATAAAATAGATAAAGTTTATATTTTGAAAGATTGTTTATTCTCAATTTCTTAGAAACAACTGCCGTGCAGAAAAATAATAACGTTTTCAGAGCACACGGCGCACTGTACACTGGCCAGTTCTAATTACTAAAGTTTGTTGGTTTTAGTCAATGTAATCAGTGTTGCCAAATGAAAATGTAGATTTATTTGAAATAATTAATTTTACGCGGTGATACAATAACTGTTGAGGAGTAAATAAAATCTACGATTTAAATAATGAAGGTCATAAGTAAATTTATGTAAAATCCAATAACTTCTGCAAGTTGCAACAGAAATAAAACAATGGCAACTCAATTTTTGTCTCTTTCAGGATTATCATCCTCAAAATATGGGCTTCGGTGTGATCTCTACGGAAGGATGAGATATTTGTGGATGTTTGTCCTCATTCATGTCACCGCGTCAATGGTAGCTTTGGACCATCCCCAAGGATCGAAATTGTAAAATAATTGTAAAATTGTCAATTTTTAATTTCCTTGCCCCACAGACAACTTGTACCGTTCCAGTGGCTTGTACAGTTTCTGTCAACTATTTAAGTATTGTACATCCAAGGTTTTAGAGGACCTGCTTATCTCCAGCTTAAAATTTAAGTTTTAGTATATTTAGAATTCTATTCTAAAAGTGATGCGTATAGGAATGTACTTTGAGTATTTTTATAGACTTGTAAAAGTGGGCCAAAGTTTCTGTGAGCATGATTGCTGATAACGTAGAAAAATATCTCTAGTTCAAGCTCACAGCTCGCCTCATACTCCTCGGATTTAAATTATAAACAGGTCAAAGGAAAGCTGGAAATATGAAGGCCAGTTCAATATCAAATTTGTACTACCGAACGCCCGAATGAAAGATGATAAAATTTTTTGAATACATAAGATTCGTTTATCTTCTCCATAAATGGAGAAAAAAATACAAGTTTTCGCTTTAATTTGACGTTATTATTGACAAATTGACTATACAAATGATGTATTTGATGTCCAATTTATTATGTGTTATGGCTATTTTTGTAACAAAATCTTTTGTCATTTGGTCTAGTTACTGAATTGCAACTGCTAAGCCATGTGTAAAATATAAATGTTTCATAAAGTTTGCGAAGATGTTGAAACTGTAAATAATTATTTGTATGAAAATAAAATCGCTTTAGGGCAAAGAGAACACGTTTCAGAATGCAAATTGAGCAATTAGAGCGATGTTTTCTCTACAAGGCCATTCATTGTAAACAATTTGTATGGAGTTTGTAAGCTTCTTACGCTTTTGCTCCTTTGTTGTAGCTTGAACATTCTAATGCAAATACTCCTATGTAATTATAATACCCATTACTTTTGCTTTGGCAACGAATTTCAATATTTATACTCGAAGTTGTTTTAACTGTATAAAATAATATTTTACCAGTGACTTAAAAAAAAATTATCAGCACTTCCTTTTTTCCAAAATCAGTTTTACTAATTTTTCTTGTTAAAATAATATCACTGATTTCTTAAGTAAAACCTAGAATACGTCAGATTAGCCTACGTGTTTTTTTTTAGTTTAGAAAGAACTAGAGTTATGGGTCAAATTCCGTTGTCCGTCTACAACTACAAATCAGTTGAGGAACGAGTTATGTAATCAATCATGTTTTTACTTGAAGTTTCATGAATTGGCTTTCATGGTTGCTTCCAGGCTTAACATGGCTAAAATGAACTGTTGTAAGTTGTTAAATCTTTCGGGCAGATTGAAATCCATTTGAGACTAGATATTTCAATTTATCTGAAAAAAAACAGTTTTGCATTTTAATAAAAAAAGATACCTTGAAACAGAAACCTAAACGCTTTAGTGCATTCTAAGGACAGGTGTTTTAATCATAAATGCATTTTACAGTAAAATATGATGAATTCTATATTCACTATACACATTCTACCAAATATTGCTTCTAGGGAAGCAGCTTTAACCCCTAACGGTGAGACCTAACCCTGTTATCATAATTGCTTTTCGTTTTGAGGATCCAAATGCCGAAAACACCGTTCGTTCATATTTCGTTATATTTATCTATACTGTGTATTAGTGTGTCATCAAACAAAGCAATATTAATGAAACTTACGTGACCGTGGTAACTTTACAACGGTTCAAAGGCCGTCCCGCGGGGTCCCCCCAATGAGGAAGAGGAGCAGTCCAGTCGAAACGAGGTTGAACGTGGAAAAAATATCGTTAATTTTAAAACTTTGCATACTTATTTAGAAGTACCCAAGAATGAAAATACCAAAAATCCCTGCAAATATAAGACAAGCTCTAGTGACAATTATCAGAAACAGGGCACTTCTTTTGGATTTTCCTTTAATATATTTAGAACCGTCAGGTGGAGGTAAATGCAAAATATACTGTTTATTAACTTTTGCTACAATAATAACACTTTACAATTTTAATCAACTAAATTACAACTTTAGTTGAAATATATTCAAATTCAAATTATTTATTTCATTATTTTACATAATCATGGCCTCGCCAAGTTTAGCAAAACTTGTCGGCGAGGTCCATTTGTAGATCTGAAAAAAGTACATGCATTATAAATTACATTTTTTTTAAATATTTATTTTGTTATATGTACAAGAACTAAATTACTACTTATTCTCTAACAATATTCTATGGCGGTTAGGGCAGGCACCTACAGTATGACATGATTTACGCAGCTGAATAGACCAAAAGAAACAATAAATAGACTATCAAACACCACAACAATAGATAGAACTCCTAAACACAACAACATACGCATAACAATTAACGAAAGAAAAAACACAAAATTACGTATATCAGCTTGCTTTAATCTTTTCCTCTTTGTCTATCCACTGATGGAGATACTCCTTGGAGCTCTCGAGAAGCCCAAAAAGCAGAACACCAAGTTTGTTGTGCTTTGCGAGTTGTAAACATAACATCAAAAATTAGGCTATGAAATTACACTATGTCTCAGAGCTTGTTCTACCTTTCGTCTACCATATTCCTTTTTGTATGTTTTTGTGTTGTGTTACCTGTGTTATTGTAGAAGCTAGTGTGTTATTGTTGTATGTGTCAAGAGCATATATTTTTGTTATATAGAATAATTAATAACAATAAGGATAGCAAATTAATATAATCGCATGAAAATCATAGCTCATGCTCTTTATATAAAAATCATGATAATGTTCAAAATAATGTATGCTAAAAAGCGTAACATCTATTACATAATTCGTGACCTTCACATACTCTGTGCAACCTGATTTCCATCTCTATTTTGTTGACGTCCTATGTATTTATCGTTTTTTATTTATTATTTTGCAACGTGTTCCTTTTTAGATGAATGAAAATAAACTGGAATGCATTGTCAGTGGAAGTCGGATGTGTAATCCACCTTATTATTGTCAATGGTCTTAGGTATTGATTGAGACAATGGCTGAAATCGAATATGAATTTATGTTGCTTTCGTGTTAAGTAGACTTGTTCTCAATGACCCTTTAGTGTGCTGTTTGTGCGCCTGTAGAAAAATTTAAATAGAATTAATATGAAATGGATATTTTGGGTTCTGAATTTTTTGACCTTGTTCTTTAGGAAGATGTTTTTTCTATGACATTTTGTTTAGCTCAAATCCAGTAGCCATTCAGCAAAACGTCTAAAGAAGAATTTATTCATATTATCTCTAAATAATATCCTTTTATCTCACATGGTATATGAATCTTAACCACTCTCTAGGCTTAATGTTTGAGAGGCCCCTCTTACAATTACTTGAATTATCTGTCTCTTGCTTTGATAATTTTTACCAAACCGGTAATCCACGTCTTTTGCCTCTTTTAATTTTTTACCTAATATTATTTAGGCTTCACTTAATTTTCCCCTCGCGTTTTCTAGATAAGATAGTAGTTGTACATCCCTTATACTATACCCTTTACTTAAGAAGCTTTTTCGAACCCATTGCTCTTTCAACAATTTCTCTTTTGGTTTCTGTTCATGAAATAAATATAAATTGAAATTACATTGCATTATATACCTTTTATGTCTTTGAATATAAATTCACTTGAAATGTTGATACCTAAATCTGGTGGTAATACGATTTTAGATTTGTGGCAGGAAAAGTCTTAGCACTTGAACACCCAGGGAGAGCCCCTGCAGTCACGTAATTTACTTCTACGCCTCTTCGATTTAGGTTTAAACGAAGGGCAGTTAACTCGTATTGCGTGATAACCTTCAAGTCTGCTTATGTTAAGAATTTTAAAAATAAAACTAAAGAGCAAGTAAATAACAAAATACTTTTAAGAAATTAAATTTAAGAAATTAAAAGAATTTGCAATTTTTTCATAAAAGTTAAGACAAATAAAACAATTCAACAGATTTACCTTCACTGGGATGATTACCTTGAGTCAATTGCAGCAATGCTACAAGGAAAACCCAGTCCTCATGAATACATTTTAATAACTAAATACTTGGACTTTGTGCTGCGGATCTTTGTTAATAACGCTTAAAGTTTTAATGAAGAAGAAGTTAACACGAGACTCCACTACACTTGATGGCGTGTTTAAGCACTACAACGCGAATGACATGGTAGTAAATCCATGTTCCTGGGCGTATATTCGAATTATTAAACACATAATAAACGCCTTAATTATTTTAATAATTTTAGTAATTTTTTTAACTTATACAGAGATGAGTCTCAAAAAGATAACAGTCAAACTAGAATTTAGGTGTTTTCTCTACTGAAACATCATTGGCCTACTTTACTTAATTATATGTAAAGTAAGTTTGTTTATGTCCAAACTAGCAGATATGTAGCAGACGTGTTAGCAGATATACCCGCTACTTTGTCCGCTGAAATAATGATAAATGTTTTATGAAATTATATCATGCAACACGCAATTTTTACAAATTATCTGATTTGGGTTATTGCTATTTTATGAGGTGGAAATGGGTCATTTCATCCCAGGTTGACAGGAAAGGGTGTAAAGTTTCCTTCATGAATGTTTCCCTCAAGTTAAATAATGTTTTAACTGAGACATCCACATTCCCATCGCCCACGCAAACCCTCTTAAGGTTTTAATTTTGATACAACCGTTTCTAGTGGAGGGTTATACTCGAAATTGACTGTCCTTGCAGAGTTTCGAGATTATAGTTTGAGTATCTATTCATGTCCTATTTTTTTCAAACCTATTTTTCAAAAGTGAAATACGACACAGTACTTCGGGCAGTCCGTAAACGTGAGTAATCTAAGAAGTATTTGACAAATATGCCTATATTCAATGGCCGTGACAGAATAGTGAATTTTAGATTGGATTTTATAATTTTTTATTTCTATTAATTATAAAGGTTTTACATCCATAAATTTGAAATAGTATCCATAAAATACTTTAATAGTACACATCTAGAGCCTTTGAAGAATATTTGTGCTACGTTTCATGGCCAAACAATCTTTTATAAGCTTTGAATACTGAATATTGGCAGCCATGTTGGATTTTATAAAGTACTCTATTTTATCGTTTTCAGAGGAAATATGGTAAAATCCTTTCTTAGTACACATCTAGAGCCCATAAAGAATAATATTTCCTATACAGAAGGGTCAGAGCCAAAAACCTTATAGTTTTTTAGAAACTGTGATCAGTCAGTCAATCAATCAACCGTTTTCGGCAAACGGTTGGTTTATGTGGTTTTACGTGATTTACGGTTGATAGATTGGAATAGTTTTCAAATTATACTGGTATAAATTAGGAAATTGATGATTACACTATTATATTTTTTATAACCATTCAATGCAATTGTTATAACTAAATAGTTTTGCCTTTAATCCAGCGAGATAAACCAACACCTACAATCTTGAAAATTGTTCTAGATTTATCACAAAATTTCTTTGAAAACCTTTCTTCAGCATCCAAGGATCTAAATACAAATCATTACTCCGGTCGTGGATACGTCATCCACGGTGGAAAATAAGACGCAAAGATCGTATCTTAAAAAACAAAACAAAAACAATCCTGTCTGCCTTTATTAATATATCTTCATTTATGTAATTAGAAACGATTAAATTGTGCAGCTTATTTTGATTTTTTTTTGTGCCTGAATTCGATTTCAAAAGAATTACGTTACACTTAAATTATAAAATAAATCATTAGCTATGAGCGAACAGCACACCAAGTGTATGTAAGTGTTGAGTTTCCCGATAACCTTCCAATCCAAAAGGAAGTGGGTCTTGGTAACTGTCCAATATCTATGAGAAATGGGCACCAAATGGATAGTATGTTAGAGAAACACTTAAAAAAAATTAAATTTTTCTCAAATAATTTTACAAAACTAAGCACCTTAAATGTATTTCTGAAGGCTGACTCCTTTCTTTTAACAATTTGACACATCATAAAATTAGTTACTTGGTGTTATGTTTTGTTCATTATCAATACAAAAAGGAAACTAACATGAAACACTCAACTAGAGTGGCCTAAATATAGTTGAATGTTTAATATTTATAGTGTTTAGATCTCGGCAAAGTGAAAGTGAAACCTTAAGAAAAATAGTAAAAAAAGATAATGAAAAAGTAACAAGAAAATACCTTAGAAAAGTAACTAAATATTACTAAAAACTACCAATAGAAGTACTTAAAACTTAAAATAACTAAATACTTGGACTTTGCGTTGCGGATCCTTGTTATTAACGCTCTAAGTTTTAATGAAGACGTTAACACGAGACCCCACTATGGCGAGTTGAAGTATGTATTACAACGCGAATGACATGATAGTAAATCCACGTTCCTTCGCGTGAAACAAAATTATTGAACACATAAACAACTTAACTGTGTGAATAAAATCAGTTAAGATTTTTTTTACAATTTCAATTCCTACAGAATTGCCAGTAAGTATCATCACTTGGATAAAATGTTGCAGCCCTGCCATATATTTCTTAAGTTTCTGTATCTCTATACAATTATGAGCACCCAATGACAAATCTTGTGGTTTGTTGGGACTCAGAGATTGTAAGCTTTAAGGACATAAATATTCTGATTCTGATGATATTATAAAGAAAAGGTAGTGTTTGTTGTCCCGGGTAAACGCAAAAACTACTGAGACGACTGTGATGGTATCTTATACAAAGGTTCTTTCACGAACCGGACCAAAGCATAGGACTATTCATGCCCTTATAATCCCTTTGGACTTATCCTCAGTATACTTTTACGTTCGTAGTTTGCACTAATGTTTGGGATTTCGTCAGTTTGTGTTCGGTTTCCATAGGAACTATTGTTAATTTTCCGGTTGGTCATCTCTCTCAGCGAAGAACGGCTACAACAGATTGTAATATTATAAAGAACAAGTGGTGTTTGCCTTTCTATGGTGTCTTTTTGTTCCGGGCAAACGTAAAAACGACCGAACCGGTTGCGCTGAAATTTTAAACTAAGGTAGATCATAATCCCATCCACTACCAAGACTTACTAATGTTCTTAGCATACCCAAGAACTTCGCCATTAGGCTTTTCAGTATGTATTCATGTTTTGAAATTTCTGTAGTTTTATTTAGTTTCCGTGAGAATTATTGTTAATTTCTGGTCACTTTTCTAACCGTGCAAGAACGGGTGCAACTCCCGTTAACTTTGATAAACAGGGTTAATCTGACTCGGTTAGTTTATAAGAAGTACTGGAGTCAAAAGGCATTTAAAAGTTTATAAATACTCAAAAATGACTTACATACCGACTACTTTTGGCTTTCCTTTGGGAAAGTAGATCAAGTTTTTGATCATGTGCCATTCTTAACCAGTGCTTAACTCAGTGTGTTTTTGTGCAAAAAGTACCGAAATCTTTGTGATCGAGTAGAATCCCTAGTAAAGCTATACTAATAATTCTCATATTTATTCTAAGGGAGAAGGGATTTTCTTACGGACAAAGAATCTCCAAAACAACGAGATCTACAACATCAGACGTACTTTATTCTGAACTAGGTACACACTAATAAACGGTTCTCCACAATTAATTATTTTACACAATTCCCTTGTGTTGTATCTACACCCTTCGATACTCAAAAGCTCCAATATTTTAACTAAAACAAAGCTCATGAAATGATCATTGAAGCTTTTTTATAGATAAATTTAGTAAAATGAGACAACGCGATAAAATGTTTTTCCACGGCTAAAACCGGCTTGATCAGCTCTAAATGTTTCGACTAAATCTTAAGTTTTAAATAGCTAAAATAAAAGAAGAAATCAAGGGTCAAATTTAGAATATACTGTATAAAAAGTAAAATGTTTAAATACATAAAGTTTTTATTACGCATAAAAAAATCATAGATTACCTAATAATTTAATTTCAAAAAGTAAGGAATCAATGTGTCAATTCATAAA
Source organism: Flexamia atlantica (assembly GCA_035578135.1). Taxonomy (NCBI): domain Eukaryota; kingdom Metazoa; phylum Arthropoda; class Insecta; order Hemiptera; family Cicadellidae; genus Flexamia; species Flexamia atlantica. The sequence continues at coordinate 6,831,993 of JAQJVK010000019.1, forward strand.
AAGGTATATATTTTTCACAACATTCATTGTTTTACCTTTTAATAATTCAATCAGATCAATTATCATGCGATTTGTGCCAACAACAAAAAAACCACAACAAATAGGATTGCAGAATAAAAATAAATCAATACAACAAAAATAAGCGTTTATAATTAAGAGCAGCAAAAACCAAGCATATATTAGAGTGTAAAAACTACTAGAACATACAGTATTTCATAAGTATAAGCCTTATTTTGTGGTTGTAATAATAACCCTGACTTGCTTGAAATAATACTTCGCGATTCAAAGTAGAACAAACTTTATTTTTAAGTAATAAGTAAAAAAGAAATACATGGATGAAAATTTTATAGGAATTAAAGGAATAAAAAGTAAAACATAAATATTTAATTTCATTTATGAAGTTCGTAAATAAATATATTTTTATAACTACAACAAACATCAAAGTGAAACAAACTGGTAAAATATTACGTTAAATCAGTGCACGATCCACCACATGATACAGGCATATTTCATGTACAGGCGTGATTGAAAACCCCCATCAACCTCTACACTTTTTATATTCCTCACAGCGACATTAATCAATATTAAGTTAATAATTTTAATCATAATGCTTTGGATCAATACATCAGATGTCCATGAATTCCTTAAAAGCTTTAACAAACTTTTAGCACTTTGTTAGGAAGTTTTTTTAGTGCAGCAATACTAAATATCTAGATATCATAAATAAAATCATTAAGCATTATCAACGAGTTTTTTTTCATTAAGTTCCATGAGTACGAAATCGCCAACTATGGATTTTTAAATCTATATATCTATATAATGAACACGCCAACACGAAATATGTCTTATGAACTCCTCCGTCATTTCTTAACCGATTTTGATCATTGACGGCTCATTGGAAAGAGCGTGTCGCGTAGATTTGCAAACTGGCCTTACATTTTTGAAAAAGTCCCTTGGGCTCTGCCCCATTGGCTTTTAAAGTTCCCATGTTATCCTTATGAAGAACATAATTGTTTACATTTTGATCAGCTGGATAATTTAATTGCTGTTATTTTTTAATTTGTGTAAACATAACCCTCAAGACGGATCGTGTTAGCATGATTGTGTTTTAAATTTGTCGCCATTTGAATTATCGCTCTGCTAGAGTAGCGCACGATTCCGTGCGCTCGGATCTACTAGTTAACATAATTATATATTTTTCGTATTGTATATTTATTTATATTTTGTCAATACAATTTCTTAAATAATACAATTTTAGGATTATTTATTAGGTTTTTTATGAGTGTTCATCGTGAGGCAATCAATGTATTTATTTCATGATCAATTTATAATGCATAATTTAGAAGGTCTACACAGTTGCATGATAAAAATAATATTTAGATTAACATAAGTCTATTTTACTGCAATTATTTATACAAGTACAAATTTTAACTCGTATTATAGTTTATATTATTATAAGGTTTATAATTTATAGTATATTAAGGTTTATACTATTATAACTATTGTTTAAAATAAATGTAACACAATACAAATTAAAAGTTTTGAAGTTAAAAATGACTAAAATCTAACACGTAGAATACGTATAATTATCACAAATATCTGTAGTGTTGTTATCTCTGATATCACATCACAGTTTTTTAGTTGATTTATCGTACGGCAATCGCTATCAGTGTGACATCGCAGTCGTAATCCATCATGAAGCATGACTGATGGCTTAATGTTGCTACAACGCCAACATCATTTTGTGGTACGGTATTTAAGTTTAAGATTAATACACTTGATATTATTTAAATAATGGATCGATTTAAAGGACAATTGCAAAAACCAAAGTAAAAACAGATTTTAAAGAATTTTATAATAATATGATAATTATGAGTGGCCAAGTGAACTGTGGGTTGGGAAGTTGTTGACCCCAGCAATTTATTTGCTGATACATTGTTACACAAATTGTACAGGATGGATGTATCCTACTTTTAATTGTTGCTATTTTTAACTGATTCTGAATTAAAGGTAATAACGAGATTTTGGGATATAAATTTTAAAGCGATATTCCTTGAAGACAATGAAAAACATCAAGGGAAGTAATAAGAAAAAATAGCATTTATAATAGAAGTGAACAAAAAACATATGAAGCAGAACTTTTAATTATAAGAACAGACCTAAAATACCTTATGGACTAGAAATACTATCCTGAAAAGCTGAGATTAGAATACACATCCCACCACATATACCTTTTATATCTTTATAGGTAACGAATCAGTGTCAATGTTTAAGCGGTCATCTACCTCAACCGTGTGTGTATTGGCATTTCTGGCCGGTTATCCTCTGACAGCAACAACTATCCAGTGTCTTAATTTAAGAAGGTTATCCATTCTTAATTGGGCACCAAAGTCTTTAATAAATCCTTCAGCAAAAGAAATTCGAAGGAAGATCGAAGCATCTCAGAGGCCATGCAATGGGACCATCTCTTCGATCCAACACTCCAACATAATGCCGAAAAATAATTTATCCTTTACTGTTTCTTGAAGTGGATGAGGAATATCACCTTAAAGGTCAAACCAAAAAGTCTTGATAATATTACCTTTCATTTGAAATAAGCACTGTTGAGAACAGTATTTTAATAAACATTGCTGCAACAGTTTAAAATTGGATATCTCTATCTCGGACACACGGCATTTAACATGATTTCATAGAACATTATTTGTTCATGTTTATTTCCATAACAGTATGATTGGCCAAAATTTAATGATATTGACTAGAAAACTTAAGCCGCAAGGCTCATGTTCAGGAGAAGTCAGCGGCAAATCGCGATAGCATCAGTTTGTCGGACGAGTTTGCAATCGCATTTACGTTAATGGACAGTTAAAATGATTTAATAACATTATTACAACCTAAAGTAAAGTCTTATGGATCATAATAGTATAGATCTAGGATAAAGTTAAATTTGTACACATAAAGAAGGGGTCTTATCTGAGAATTTGAATATATAGGTTTAAAAACGCGTAATTTATGAAAGTATAAGTCAAAACGTGTTTTTCAATTAAGGACGAATTTTGAACAAATGGAATCTTTAATTACATTTGATTAAAATAAAAATATATTGGGAAAATAAAATTAACTCAGGATACGGTTAGTAAAAATTTTATTTAACAGTTTATCATTAATTACATGATTAAACCGGTAATAAACAGGGTGGATCTTCTAAACCGTCTACAACAAATTGTAGACGAACGGCTTGACACACAAAGACAAAACAAAACATTTGCCCACTAATTCATACCCAAGGAACAACGTAAAAAGTTTTTTAACCTTTTTAAATACAGGGTATTCCAAAAACAGGAGGTCATGGGTTCAAATCTCAGAATAAACATATGTCATGTTATGGATCAATTGTCTTGTTAAAGCTCTAAACAAGACAAACAATTTGGTGAACAGATTTCACTTATCTTAATTAATTTCAAAATGGTGGCCATTCTCGTGAAAATTGATATTTACGGAATACAATCTCGAAAATCATGATATTTGGGATATCCTGCCATTTAACATTTTTGATTTTCAGGGCTACCAACATTACAACAAAATAAAATGTTTCGTCAAAACTTTTTTTATGTTGGCATGTTGTATATTAATTGATAACTGGGTTTACGAGGATTAACACTTTTTAACAGAACAAAAATATGTTATGTGAATACAGGGCATTCTGTAAATACCAATATTTTCACAAAAATGGCCGCCATTTTGAAATGAATCAAGATAAGTGATTTCTGTTTTCACCGGATTGTTGTCTTGTTTGCAACTTTAAAATGATGCATAACATGACATATGTTTACATTTTAAAATTCTAATATTCTAACCTATGACCCTCGGTTTTTACAATATCCTATATTTTAGAAAGGTTAATATTGTTTTTACGTTGTTCCTTGTGTACGGCTTAGTGGGGAAAGGTTTCGTTTCGTCTTTGTATATCAAGCCGTTCGTCTACAATCTGTTGTCGCCAGTTTAAAAGATTCACCATGTAGAGTATATGTTCTACCAATTAATTAATTTTCCTCACACACCATTTCACAACATTAACTCTCTAGATGGATTTCAAAGAGAATTACAAAAATAATTAAGTTGTAGGCCGTTCGAATTCGGGTTACATTAATAAATACATGTATAGAATGTGTAAAGTCTTATAGATATTAATAGTACGGATCTAGGGTAAAGTTAAATTTCTTAACATAAAATAAGAGCTTTACCCTTTAATTAGGAAACTATTAAGTCAAATAAAGTTTCTCCACTGACAAATTAAAGGAATGCAATCTTACATTACATTCGACTGGAACAGAAAATATACAATGAAAAATATTAGACACGGATATGGTTAATTAGAAAAAACTGATAACCGTCTATCATTGATGACGTGATTAAACCGGTAGTAATAAGTATAAATTTTACCAATTTAGTTTCCTCACACACCATTTCACAACATTACTTCTCTAGCAGTATTTTAATAATAAGATAATTAGGTTGCAGGTAGTTTAAATACGGGTTACGCTGATTAGTACAATGTATTCAACATCGAATTATTTAGACAGCAAAGAAAAGAAAACTCACAAGTAAAAGAAAAACATAAGGTAGGCACTTTGGTGGAGAGTAAAAATATATTTCGGAAACATGATTTGGTAAAAATATGAAAGAAATTGAACAATGAACCATGAATGTTGCTGTTTGGATGTACAAATATTTTTGAGAAAACACATGAAACGGTTTTATGGTCTCCAGAGAAAGACGACAAGACTACTACAGGAGGTAATGCGATATAATAATATTGATAATGTAGTGCCGAGGTAAACAATAAAAGAATCACTGTAAACTATCCGAAAAGGTAAACTGGAAGTAGAGTAAATACAGTTAGTTGACCCGTGAATGTTGTCTGACGATAAAGCAAGTAGTTGGGGGAACTTCCAGCTTACAACTGCGATACCAAACTCTGATGTCTTTGTTGCCAGTTTGTCAAACTGATCGGATCGAAAGGGAAAATCTAATATCTGTATTGGGGATTTTCCGGATGAATGAATATAAATTCAATATTAATAAACTAGCAAAAAAATGTATAATCATGTAAGAAATAATTAAATATTAAGCACACTGATATATGTTGGTCTGTAAAGCATCTTTGATGATTATGAGCTAGTAAAAAAAGAATTTTTATTTATCGAGTGTTCACGTGGTAAATTGATCGTAAATACAATAAAGTGATTGAACAAATGACAATAGTCAACTTGGAATAAAAAATTTGCTTTTCAAGACTGAGGGAATTATTTTCACGGGGATTTTAAACAAGCAAAACCGTTTAATATCAAACAGTTTACAAAATAAACTTAAGGCCACTGAAAGTTTGCGTACTACAAAACTAGAAAAATCAAAAATGCTACAAGAAGGTTGGATATATTTATAGCATCATATATTAAAAAAGCTTAGACAATATTTTAGTTACTAAAAGATCGTCTCTTATCATTCTCCCAATATCCAATTCCCCCTTCACAATATCCCTAAATATCAAATTTGAGAAAACTTACATGAGTTACATTGAACTAGGTGATAAGTACAGCTTCGCTGGGAAAAAAAAAATGTAAATAAAAACAGATACAACAGCTTTTAAACCATTTTCTTTGTATTTGTGTTACTAGGGAAAATGTTATAACAAAAATAATATTTTTCCTGGCATTTTTATCACTGAGACCTTTCATTCAAGTATAGGGTTGATGTGTGTCAGACTTATGGTTTTCTCTAAAGTTAGGGTAGTTTGAGCTTTATAGTCACATATAAAACGACTTTTATATGTGCTTTTATATCGTCATATGAAGTAGTTTTAATTTAAATGAGGACTTTATTACTCAATACAATAGAATGTTTATGTTATCATTTTATTATTACTAAATAAACTTTAAACTAGCATTTAATTTTACTCCGAAGAGTCTTTAATTTCGCTGCTGGACGGTCAATTTGAAGTATTAGAGGTTTTTATTAAGTCCGTAAATAAAGCAAGATTTACTATGCGACTCAATTAATTGTACTTTGAACACAACAAATGCTTTGCAATCTTTAAATCGCAATAAAACTAAGTTCACAAAAAAATACACATAGTATTTTTTTAACTTATAAAATACATTTTATTATTACATCAAGTTCGACTCGTATAGCGTTTAGCGTATAGTTGAAAATAAAAATAAATTTGGGTAAAGAAGTAATTAGGAAAATTAAGAACTGCTCAAACATTCTTGATCACGTATGAAAGTAAAGATATACTATATATATTTATTTCAGGTGGGCTTTCCGCATAGCAACTTCACTTTTATTGTGTTTTTTGCATTTTATAAGATAACAATAATCTGGATAACTTTTACTGTGTTATTATGTTAATTTAATGTGAAAAAGTTGTTTTAACTATAACATTTAAAATGCCCCGACATTTTGTTAGAGCATTATTGTAATTTGAATTTTAAATTAACTCATTCTTGTCATCTCACAAACACGGATCTGCAGCGGCGGTTTTATGCTAATGAACAATCTAGTTCTTGACGCAAAACAAGCTGTTTACCCGGCTTGTCCTTTTTTCTCAAAAAGGAAAGATGTATTTTAACACAATAATATTTCTTAATCAGGGTGCATTACAATATTATCGACCTAAAATGAAATTGGTGGGATGTAATTACAAGTTTTTAAGACCTTTCAATCCCCCATAAATGACAGTCAATACTAAAAAATTAACAGTAGTCTCCTTTTCGCTCCCAGGGCCGAGGGTTCCCAGTTCGACTGTCTCGAAATTATTGAAACACGATTTCGAGCCTGTAAACCCCTTCATAGGGGTGCAAACGCTGTTTTTCCATTCTACAATATTACATAACATAAAAAGGTTATAAGTGGTCATACACAAGAAAACGAAACTCAAAAGTTATGTTCGATAATTTTGTTGTCACGCAACAACAACAATGGAAATTGCGTAAATGATTTATGTAGACTACCAACTACCTTTTCGATCAAAGGGAGGAAATAGTATATTACGTTACTATGCCGGGAAGTACTGTTTTGCGGACGATCATGAGTTTTTCACACAACTACCCGGCTGAGTAACGTACGATATTTTTCATCATACTACTCAGAAGAAAACATACCTTCAATCGTAACGTAGTCCTTCCATAAACTATTACGTTTTTCAATCCTTTTAACATAACCTATGACAAACAGAACAAAAAATTGCTGCACTACACAGTGCCAGTGCTGCACTACATTCCTCTATAAAGTAACCATAAACAAGCGTTAATCGTCGGTTTGCTGCAAATAACCTAATCCTAATCTGGCCTAGGCCGGAAAAAGTTTTTGCCGGCCTAGGACGGCAATGGGCAACTTTCGAGCCAACAAAAAGGAACTGAAAACAGATGTTTCTGTGTCAGTATGATGAAAAGAGACGTTTTGAGCCTCCATGTGACTTTCGTAAACAGGTAGTTAATAGGTTGGTCGTAGTGTGATCACCTGTAAAAAATAATAAACATAAGTTTATAAACCAGTATCCAGCTAAGTATTTTGGTGTAAATTTGTTCGTGTGAATGGAAAAAAGTGAAACATTTTGAGTAATTTATTTTTGATATGTGATTATTGTGTGTATGTGTTTTTATATGTCATCATCACTAACCTGATTGAGGAGCTGACTTGATATACAATATGAATATTAATTAAACCTAACTTAGTGTCAAATGTAGCACTGCAAATTGCCAATGATCATTCTCACATAATCCCCCCACCTGATCCCAGGGTATGCTGCTTTCTGGCGAGATTCTTGTGTACGATTCAGGAAACATATTAAGAGAATGTTGCATCTAGTTTTCTTTTTTCTACTAGTAATAATTTTATAACTTTTCAAAATAATTGAAGAATTGTTAACACAATAGCATAAGATGGCCTTTTTCCGAAAAATAGATTGGTCACATATTTAATCGGCAGTTTATTTTTATATTTGAAATAATCTCATTTTCATTACATAGTTTACTAAAATACTTTTTGTGCTGTTTAATTTTTTTTCTCTCTATTCTAGACTCAGTTATGGGACTGCAATTATTTTCATACATGTAAGTCATAAACAACTTCGTTTGAACGTCTGACAACATATTTTTTACTTGTATCCTATCAGTAAAAAATTATAATCAAATTAAATTTTATTTCTAATTTGCACAAATTAAATTATGCAAAAAGTTTAAAAAAAGTTCCAATAACAGGTTTAAAGTTAATTAAAACAACTAGAGATGCAACCAAGGTCTGCGGAGGGGAAGAGAAGAGAAGAATACTAGTACTTAGGTTATCTAAGTCAAAAATTTAAACAAATCGTGACGTCTTTTGAAGACCGGAAACCTAACTTCCAGCTAGAACAAAAATTATAGATATTAAACATTCAGAGGAAACATATTACTGATACCTCGTTTCTACATATTATTGAGGTTTATATTTCTACGAAGTTGAGAACTGGGTAGAACCGGCTTAAGTATTGAGCATATTTAAAACCGGATATTGGGTCTGAGATTGACGTCCCAAGCTTTGGTTCCACATACCATATGGGAACCTGACAGTATAATAGTATTCTTCTGATCTACAGACTTATGAGTTACCACTACGCTCGGATTTCCCACTAATTTAATCAGCTGTTGTCAACATCTAACAACAGTCTATCAGCCCTGTGGCAAATTCTTTGAATAGTTTATTACGAATTGTACTTGTAAAAGTACTTTGCTTATAACCAAGGAGGTTAGAGTCTAAACAGAGGAAACGCGCAATAGTATTTCTGAGGTCCTGTGATTTTGTCAGGTTGACAATATGAGGGGGAGTAATTTCGTTTTTTCATTACTAACCTACCAAATTGATCGTGGTTCTCATTATTTCTTAATGTAAAAAAGCCTGCTAATAATAGTAGTTTATGCAACGATTGTATAATGAATGCCTTTAAGCCACGAGTGAGATGTAAGTTAGAACACGAGCGAAGCGAGTGTTCTAAATATCTCACGAGTGGCTTAAAGGCATAATACAATCGTTGCATACACTATTTTATCTACGACCAACAATATACGACAAAATTTCCCCCGAAGTTAAACAAAACTCATGACTTTTACTAATGATGGAATAGGTCAAATAAAATTTGAGGTTAGGCAAATAAGCAGACCGAACCATGAATCGTTGTGGAACAATCAGCTGATGGGATAAGTAAACTCAAACATGAATCGTAATGCAACAATCAGCTGATGTGCGAATTGCGTAATTGTTATTATGACACTACTTCCATCAAATGCCGAGCTCTCATTGGTCTAGAACCAGTACTCTAAAGTGACTCCAGTACTCTAAAGTCGTCATTAGAGTACTGCTTGGTTTTTGGTGTTTTAATGTATATCATTATAATGTTTATTGCAATACCATAATTGGTGCTTATTGCAATGGTCGTAGATAAAAAAAAATAATGTTATCCAGTTTAACTGTAAAAACAGTATATGTTTGTGTCATCTTGGTCATGGCAACCCTTAAAAGGCTTGTGATATAAAGGTGATATAAAGGTTTTTGGAATATGGTGACGAGAGTTAGAAATTTAAGTTGGATCAATAGATCTAAAATTGATTTAATTCTGTAAGATAAACATATATGTTTTAAACCACAATCCAATCCTAATGTTCAATTACTCAATATAAAGTTAGTTTGTTTAGCTGGTTTACTAGCATGCCTTAACCAGCTGAAATTAAGGATTTTCCGGATTGTACATGTTTGCAGTTGATCCGTTTACGTATACGTTTATGAACACTGCTTAATGTATTCAAAAATCTGAGACAAAACCTAACATATTTTTGAAACAAATTTTTTCACGTCATATCTCACATGAATAATCCTTACCTAGCTTATCTCTGCAGAGAGCATAACCGAGACGAGTTCTGTTCTGACGTGAAAACAACCATGTGTTTTGTCAAATTTTATTTTCATTCCTCAAAGCAACTGTCATATGCAAGCTACCCTCGTAATCAGTTAAATTATTTCTGCTTCAAAGCTTTATACGCTAGGGGGGTAAAATAAAAACGATAACAGATAATGTAAGTAAATTGAAGTTATTTTACGTGTATTCCAGCTAATTACCCGCAGTAGCCTCGGGATGTCAATGCTTCATTTACTCCATTATTGATTCAGATCATAACGAATGCTCTTTTCATTAAACCTTTTCCTCTCCCATGCAACGTATTATAATTAGGAGGGTCATGCCTAGTTAAAAGAGTTCTCATCACTGATACTGGAAAACTGATATGCTTTAAAAGATCTTAAATATATTTTAAGATTTAGGGACAAAATAGGAAATTAAGATCAAGTTTTTTTTATTAGTCATCTATTTACAGTTTTTGGAGTAATCATTTATTTTATCTTAGCCACAAAATGTAATGTGTAACAATATCTATATTAATAACCTTTAAGAGAACGAGAGTTTGAGATGGCTGTTGAGCCAACCCGATAAGTGAGTCGAAGAAAACTCGACAGTTTGACACAAAGATGATTTTTACTGGCTTAAGCATCTGCTTCTGAGTGCATCTATTTGATTCCTATCTTTCTTTGCAATCTATCAAGATAAATTTATATTCTATAATTAATAGTTTAAATTCGATATGAGAACATCCGAAGCTGCCGTGTGAGAACGCGAATTGTTTTCAACCAGGCAAAAAAAATATCCTCAAGTGTATAAAATTATTGTTGAGGTAGCACAACTCGGTGCCAGAACTTCTACCTCAACACTCCTGAGTTGTCAATAGCCACCTGCAGCCCTGATGATGGGCCCTGCTGTTGTCGGTGCCTGACTCGATTTCTCCCCAGGCACTCGTGTGGTTTAGAAGTTGAATTTTAAGTCGATGTTCCACCTGCTTTAAAAAAACCGTCAGCAGACCGGCATTCTCTTGTTATGCTGGTTAAGTTATGTAGGCCCTAAGTTTTCTTTTAGTTTGACTTTAAACTTATCAATTAGTTTTTTAATAGATAACAAGATGGACTACCCTTGTGCAATTTGCGAAACTACTTTTGAGCAATTGCACGATTTCTCGCATGAAAAAATCGTCAGATTCCTGATCCAACATAAAGTAAAAATTAAAGAAAAAACCTTGTGCCCAAAATGAGGCAGCGAGGTGAAACTCAATGAAAAGACGCTCGACTAACGGAGTACCTCCAAGCACTCATGTAGAAAGCAGAAAGCCACGAGATGCAACTGGCACAGTTTTGGAACGGTTGGTAGTTTTTTAGCAGGTTCAAAACTGCGCCTGAAAAAATTGTGGCGCTTATTGCTTCAGATTTTGTTTTTAGATGCGCCACAGTATTTTCTTGTAAATAACTGCCAAGTCTCTTCCAAAACTGTGGTAGACTGGAAGTCATTCGTTAGGGAAGTGTACGTCGACCATTTCGAACGCCACAGTGATCAAATCGGTGGTCCGGGCGAGATTGTAGAAATAGACAAGGCGAAATTCGGCAAACGCAAATACAATCGCGGCCGGATCATCGAAGGTCAGTGGGTTCTCGGGGGAATTGAACGGGGGTCAAAGGTACCTTTGTTTGTCGCTGTACCTCATCGTTCAGCGAGGACACTGATACGAATTATCCGCCGTTGGGTTCTACCTGGAACAACAGTGATTCCCAGGCGTACCGCAATCTACAACATTATGGGTTCCGACTTCTGACTGTGAATCATTCATCGAATTTTGTTGATCCTCAGTCTGGTGCACATCAAATAATGTTGAGAGGAACCGGCGGGATGCTCGACGTGCAGTACCTAAGTATGACAACCTAGAGGAGCATTTCTTTGGTCATCTCGCTCGATACTGGGGGGGTACCGGTATGCGTTCTATGCGCACGTCTTTTTCACTGCAGCTTGGGATCTTTACCCACCAAAGTATTATAGCAGGTATTTAATACAGAAACCACTTCCCATTACCTGCTTGTAATTTGGATTCATGTAATGTAATTTGAATTGTTAATATGTAAATTATCGTTGACATTTAGATGGTTTGCTTTCTTTTAATAGACTTAAAAATTCATTTTGAAAAAGATCTAAATCAAATTTAGGTACTAAATCTAAATTTAGTATTGTAAAATCTGCAGAAAATTATAATTATTTTTACAGAATATTCAACAGATTTAATTTATGTCTAGGAATATATTGGAACATTTTGATATTAAAAAAGTAGGTCTAAATCTTAGAAAAGTGTATTTCCCTACCCCATATATTCGGAACAATTACCGGGCAGGTAACTGATTTACCATTATGAAGTGAAAACAGCGAGAACTTAAAATAAAATTATTATTTTAAATGGAAAAAAATCATACGATTGAAGTATTTACAGGCTTAAAACATTACTTTTGCTAATAAAAAATATTTATTTATAAAAGATATTTTTTTACCGATAAGAAACATATTATCAGTTGTTTGGATGTCTTTTGTAGACCGGAAATCTATAACCTCCAGCGAACGTTAACCTTGACCAATGAGAGGATGCATACTACTGCATCTCATCTAAGGCTATATTTTTACCTAATAGGCTAATAGATCTTGCTTAAAACCGGATATGGGTCTACGATTGACGTCATAAGCTTTGGTTCCACAGGCCATATGGGAGTAAGGCAACCTGACTGGTATAGTTATATTATTATTTTACTCTACTCTACAGAACTTTTGATTGGGCTGGTTTTCGAATTCTTTTAAGTGATTACCACTGAACACGTCGGTACTAAACTTTATCAAATTCGGACCACTTTTACAGGCTCTACCCGTATTAAGAGTAATATGTTAAGCAATAAATAATAAAAACACAGTACCTTTTGAGGTTACAATTTTCTTTACACTCCACCACTATTTTTAGGAATTGCTCCTTGGTCATGAACAAGAAAAATATCATAATTTATTTTTTTTAACTAATTATTTTTAATTCAAGAACGGCTGGCTGTAATGAAATTTAATTTGGTTTACAGTTAAAGACTATACTATGTAAGACTAAACTACCAAAAAAAACACACAGAAAAATAATTTATATGTTTATTTTTATAATGGTGGCTGCTTAAAAATTTAAACGTTATTATCTTCACACCTTATACAATAAATAATTTAAGAGATTTTGATTAAAAATCTATCGCCACCAAAGTCAGTGAAATCAGTTCATAAATAAGGGAGGAAACACATTTTCTTATAAATGAGTTTTTTCCTTATATATGAACCGATTTACATAACTTTGGTACAGCTCGATTTTAACTGAATTCTCTAAAAATGTTAACATCATATTTTTATCTAAATCTACGTTATCATGAAAAAGCAGTACGCTTTTGTCGACTTGAAATTCGCCAGTTTTTTTCTCTGTAGAATTTCAATACTAGAAAACCCTTCAAAACTAAATTTTTGTATCATTTAAGCATTTATTAAACATCTTTAAATTTTGTCTTCATTCCGTGTATTACAGTATTGCAGTTCTACAGCGTTAGTAACAATGATTATGTTTGCTGTCGGTAAAAGAGTAACAAACCTTCTCTATAAATGCTCTATTAATACACTATTTATATAATAATTCATAGCTCAATGGCAAATAAAGAGTCTTTGAATCTTGTGGTGTTATGATTTATTGTGGTTTCTTTAAGTACCTTCGACCTCTTCTTTTTTGAAATCAGTAATAATATAAAGGCCAGTGTTACTATGATAATATGCTAGTTTTAAAAATCACAATCTCACTGTTGTATTTTAAATAGACGAAAGGAAATTGAATACTTAATTATTAATCAATTTTGTTCGTGGGTTTTTACAATCAATAAGTAGAAACGCTGGGTGGTAGAAACCAAAGTGACATCTATTTAAGGAATAAGAAATATATCAGGTAAAAGCCGTTTGAATGTTTGAAATTCTAGAGGGCACTATTTTTCCACTTCAATACACAGACGAGTTGCAATGAATACAGAATGTGAGATCTGTTGGTTCGGACCATTTATTTTCCATCAGAATGAAATCAACTGTCACTGACAGTGTTTGTGAGATGGATGGCTGCGTAAGGCTGAGTTTTGGTTTGTGTACTAGTTATTGTTAAATGAAGTAATGTTTAGTTTCAAAAGGGCCAAGACTGATGATCTATAAATTTGATTTGGTCGATAAATAAAGGATCATCACGCAACGACTCACATCTTTGTTGCAATTGGGCCCCGGAGAAATACAACTTATGGAAGTAAATATTGTTATTGTTATCTCTTTACATTGGTACCACAATAATTCACCCTTTTTTATTGTGTTATAATTACTAACGCTCGATTGTTCACATTTTGTTCTATTTATTTCAACTCTATATTTTATTTCACTTTTTACATTCGTATTACACGCAATTTGCATATATAATTGCAATTTCCACCAATCGTCACCACAAATCTCCCTTTAAAACAAATTTTATATTGTACATACATTATATCGTGAATTTTCTTTTTTACTTTATTAAAATCGGATCTCCATAATCCATATATTAATGATGACAAAGCTGAGTTTACAAGGATTAATAACTCTTAAACAGAATGAAAAATGTTTTATGGTTCTCCCGAGATATAGGGTATTCCGTAAATAACAATATTTTTTACGAAAATGGTCACCACTTTGAAATTAATGAAGATTAGTGAATTCTGTTTTCACAAAATTGATCATCTTGTCCACAGCTCTTAAATGGTGCATAACATTACATATGGTTACTTATAAAATTCTGAAATTCGAACCCATGACCGGTTTTTGGAATGCCCTGTTTTTTAAAAAGGTTAAAAATACGAGTATTTTTGCGTTGTTCCTTGAGTATGTGTTAGTGGGAAAAAGGTTGATTTCGTCCTTGTAAGTCAAGCCGTTCGTTCACAATCTGTTGTGGACGGCTTAAAAGACTGACCCCATATAAAATCTTCAAATTGTTTTAACTCCACCAAAATAAGGCTGTGTAAGTCATTTTAAAGATTCAAGCAATCAAAAACTCTGAAGATATTTGTGCAAAATTTAAGACCAAACGCATATATCAACAATTTACAGTTAAACGTTGACGTCAAAACGTCATTTTAAAGATAAAAAATAACAGTGGGCCACAATTTGAGCTCTGTTTAACAACGCAGACTGCATGAAAATCTACAATGCAATAAATGAATTGAGATATCTCATGCAAGGAAGATAAAAATAAATTAAGAAGGCTGAAAACCTCACAGCGGTCAAAATCCGTTATTTTCCCACAACTATAAAACTTTTTCCAATTGGTTTTAAAAATATTTGGTAATTGGATGGTTTGCTAAGCATATCAGAATCATTTCTTGATTTTCTGGTCGGTATTATTGTCGATTTCATCTCATCTGTGTCGGACATACAGATAACGGCACCCGACGACGCATCGCCGCGTCCCCCGCGCCGCGCCGGTCCATTGCAGTAGATTGGGTTGAAGTATATTGCATAATGTAAAGTTATGGCAGGTTAGGTTAGGTTATGTTTGTATTTATGTTTATTAATAAGGGCTTGAAATTAGTTCATTATTTTTAAATAGTCATTTCACTTGTTGTAATACCATGTCATTCAACCTAACATAACGCAGCGTAACATGGCCTAAACTAACTTAACATAATACATTACTCAATTAATTAAGGCTTACCTTACGATCCAATAATATGTTTTTGGAGACCAAGGTTTCAGCGTCGAAACGTTATCATCAGTCCTTATTCTCCTAGGCTAAGCTACTATATCTTGATATCATCTCTTTTTTGAGATGTTGTCATGTTGTTAAAATCTACTTTTTTACACTTAACACATACACAAAGCCACAAATAAATAAAACTGTTAAATCTGACCATGGTCGCGACCAGTACAGGAATACACTTGATCCTAACCTCAAATGTTTGGTTGCATTATATATATATATGGAAGTGTTCTATTGTATTTAGTTTATTACTTTTTGGTGCTTTTTAGAGGATTTCTAGGTTGGAATCTATAGACTTGTAGGAATAGTTTTCTGATATTAAATGTTCAGAGTACGCTGTTGGGTTGGACGGGATCTTCTTGGGGAGATGTTCTTTAAATCGTTGATAAAAGCTTCTGCCCGTTTGTCCTATGTAAAACTTTGGGCAAGAACCACAAGTTATTTTTTAGACTCCCGTTCCTTCAAATTGATCTGTAGTTGTGGGTCGTTTTTTATTCAGCAAGTTGCCGATGTGTTTGTTGACCTGTACTTTAAATCCCTGTGCGTCTAGGATTTTATGGAAACAATTGTTTATTTTTCCATGATATGTTGTAGTTACTAAGTCTCTGTTTGTTTTGGTGTGGGGTTGTTTTTGTTTCTTCTTTGTTTAAGTATTATATTTGTGATGAGGGACGGGTGGAATCACTTGTTTAAAGCTATTTGTTTGATTATATCAAGTTACTTACTGTAATTTTCTTCATTGAGTGCAATGTATACAGACAGAACCCTCTAAGTAGGGACATCCAATGTTAATTTGTTTATAGCTCTGGACAGCCTTACTGGCGGGTGACTGAGTGCGCTGTTGTCGTAATTAGTGTTTATTATCTGCAATGTTTTGGTAATAAATCACATGGTCATTTGTTTATGTAGAGGTACTTCGCACAAGAAAATATTTTGCTGCAACCGCAAGTGCAACTAATGTTAAATGCTTGCAAGCTCAACACAATTCATGAAGTCCGATGACAAAAGTGTGGAAACACATTCTTAAATGTAAACAAATCATACAAGAGGAAAGGTTGCCAAACTAAAAGACCAGCTGATGCATTATTGCGCAAATATTTTCCAGACATTTTGATTGTGAAATCTCTCGGTGAAATTTTACGGGGCATTCTTTTGTAGTGTAAATGAGGTGAAACGTAAACAAATTTTTGATAGTTCTACCAAAAAATATGTTTATTTAGCAGAAATTTTGGGAGATTACAATTTTCGCCACCCGCCAGTAAGGCTGTCCAGAGCTATAGTTCCGCCGCCGAAAAGCAGAGCAGAAATTAGCGCTGATGCATGGAATAGTTCAAGCTGGCCCCTTATAGTCGGCGCTTCTATTCACTATCCAAAATGTCAAAATGAGAATGTTTGTAAACAAAAACAGGTACAGATTGATTCACGGTGCTGGGCGCCTCGTCCGCGCATGCGCAGTGATGACTTTCCCCCACCACGGGACCTAATACAGTCAGCTCAAGAAACTGTCATCTGTCTGTCATCTATCAAAACATGATCTGTCAAAACATAATGTTTTTATTATTGTGACTGTTTAGGTTATGTTATTTTGTTGATGTGTAAATATAGCAACGAGATTTTTCAACGAAAATAATGTTTCCAACATTTTAATAATTTCTTTTGGTGCAAAATGCTTGCAAATTTCATTACTTTGCATCCTTCATTAGTTTATGTTTTTTTATTTTGGTTCCCTAACCTAATCGAAAAAGCGAACACCCGAAGAGACGCCCACCCGAAGTGATACCTATCATGTTTAAGTTCAAGGAAAGGAATATTAATTGGAAGACACTAACGAAAATATGAAGTATAGACAGTAAAAAAGAATAAACGTTTTGTTCCTGTATTTTAGGAGGTAGTTTGCAAATATGGTTTATTACGCAATATTGGTGCCGTGCGATGTTGTTAAAAAACAGAAAATACGCAGAAACATAATTAAGTTGCTTGAGAAGCCTTGCAATCGTATCGTACACAATTTAGGCCTATATTGGCGTGAATAATGAGGGTGAGGCTAGCCTATATCAAGATTCCTTCTTTACCATAGTGACATTAGGAAGATAGAATAGAGATAACGGTAACGATTGAAGTATTGCTTTGCAGTCTGAACTGTTTCATCGTATGTGTTATTACAATTACCTCAACATATATTTTTAATAATCTTGAGACATATGAGGAGTTTTAATGTGATACAGCAACCATGAAATCTGTTTTTATACTGTGTTAATTAATAGCTTTTTCCACAAAAACTCTTGTTTTTCTTAGTATAAATCTGTTAGGTTAACATTGTAATACATAGTATATCTGCTTGCAGTCGATTTATTTTTAATTAATTGAATACTATGCAGCACGGTGGCGGCGCCCGCGTTGGGCTCGGCGGCGCTTTCAGCCTAACATAGACTGTAGGTGCCTAAAGTCGTTGTAGGTGCCACCCAGACTAATCGCCACCTCGTGAAAATACTTTGAGCTATTGAATTTTCAATCTCACCAGCAAGTAAAGGCATGATTTTATCGATGGTAAGTGTGAGTAAAGATCACACGACACGGACGACGCCACAGAGCGGCTTCACCAAAAAGCGAAACCAGCACGATGAAGCCTACACACGTAACGGCAGGCTCATAAGGCCAATGTTGTAGACGACCAGTAACGGATCTAGGGGGGAGTGGGCAGCGGGGGCACCTGCCCCGGGCGCCGGCCAGTAGAGGGCGCCAGCGGCCAGGTTCGAATTAATTTCGAAATTAATTAAAAATCGAAAAATTTATTTAAAGTCAAATTTTTCGTCTCGCGGCCGGCAAACCTATCAGTAGCATCACTGCAGGAAAATCTCTGTCGCATCGCGGCCGTCAAGCCTGTCTCTGTTTTCGTGACCATTGCATTTTTCGTTGTTCGTTGTTTAATGGCAAGAAAAACGCATTGCGGACGACAAGTCTCCCGCTCTTTTCGCGGTCGTCACATCTATCGGCCTTATCTTGAACAGATTGTCAGTCGTTGCTGGTAGGCATATTTCTTTGTTGTTTCACCGCCGACAAGTATATCACTATTTTCGAGGTCGTCATATTTAATCGCCACTTTGCGGGAAAATAATATCTGTCCATTAAACCACGGCTGACAAATATTTGTCGCATTGACACTACCGCTTGCCTTCTTTCATGGCCGGTTACAGCTTTCGGGGGAGGGGACGCCAAACTTCGATTTTGCCCCAGGCGACAGTAAGTGTAGATCCGTCACTGTAGACGACACGACGTGCAAGGCACGTACGCGAATGGTCACCAAAAGGCCATGCCAAACAACCGTTGTGTCGCGTCCGTCCTTCCATCCACGTCCGCCGCGACTGTCTCAGACCCCATCACACTGCCAGATGCGCGTCAGTAGGCCTCGACACATATCTCTAGGAAACGGAGGGAGTTCAGTACCTGGGGAGATGGTATATGCGCATGCGCGATCCACCGTCCGACCGGCGACGTTTCTCAAGAGTCGCTCAAGCCGCGACTCTCGGTCGACGTCCGCGGACGAGATGGACGCAGTGTGACATGGCCTTTTTGGCTTCTGGATAGGTTTATGATTTTTAAAACGTTGCTGGTGGTTTATTTACTGTTCTAATATGTATTTTTAATTATAATTCTATATTAAAAAAAAACTTATATCGATTAAAAAACAATCCTTAAAAATATAACACATTCTTTATGAATTTTGTAGTTTATGGATATGTTTTTGTTGGTCTGTGAAATTTGAAAATCATTCAAATTTTCTTCAAAAGACAGCTGATTATTTTAGAGTTGACTGTACGCATTCGTTGTAGGGGAAAAGTGGTGGGGGATTCTCCATCTCTCTCGCACACTTCCCTCCCTACACGCCAGGCACTGAGAATCAATCAATAAGCATTATGGTAACAAACACAACAATACAAAACAATAACATACAACTGTCAAAATATTACAACCAGTCGTTTGACGTTGGAAAGTCAGCTTGATCCGTAAACTCCTACAACAATTTCCAATCGGACTAAGAAGCTCCATCTCTTTTTCGGCGGCGGGAACTACATTTTTCCATTAGGTGTCCCTACTTAGAGGGTTCTGTATACATTGTTGAGAGGGACGTTTAGGAGTCTGTAAACCATACTATGGAATGCTGCATGTTTGTGCTGGGTTGGGTGGTTTGATTGGGCATGGATTACGTGGTCTGTAGTTGTTGGTTTCCTATATTGAAGTTAAAATCATTCTTTGCTCTGGTGAGGGTAAAGTACAGGTAATTGAGAGATTTATCTTTTTCTATTTCGAGGGTGGACATAACTTAGTTAGGGTTAACACAATACTACCTAAACCAACCGAAACTGACACATCAATTCTTAATCTAACTTATTGAAATCAAATCTACAGTTGTTGGTAGATAACGGAATTTAACCACTACAGCACTCATTTTAGAAAGAAAAACCAACCTTATCAAAAGCTTTTTCAAAGTCTATATAAACTGCGTTAACTTGACCGCCTTTATCTAATTAAGAAGAGAAATAATCGGAAAATTAAGAAGATGAATCGATCCGAGAAAAATCCACGCTCATGAGGATTTATAATTTGCTTTACATTAAAAACTAACCTTATATCAAGAAGATGAGGTAGAGAGATACACAGGCGGCTGCTATTTGGGTAGTTGAAAGTAAAGTGATGTGTTTTTCTTTTATATCTGTAGATTTTTATATATTTATTTGATTAAAAACTATTAAATTAAAATGAAATGTGGTGGACAAAAACAATCTAGCGTAAAGATAGCTGAAACTAAGCACACTATTGTACGGGTAGTAAAAAAGCATGAAGATGTGATTTTTTTATATCTGATAATTTTATATTTTTCTTTTAATTTATTACAATATTTTTATACATGCACATTTTAAAATGAGGAGTGCAAGAATACGGCCAAAAATTTACATTGGTGAAAATTAAGTGGAACTCACTCAACAATGACTGGTAGTGGTTAATCGTAGTTTCCTGGCCTTCTTTTGTAGTTGTGGACCTATTTTTTAGTTTGTAATATTGCAGTTGGTTGGAAATAAATTAATAAAATGTTCTCATATCTTGAGAACCGATCGAGATATTAAAAACGGATTGCGGCATTGAGTCAGTGAAAAAACAAGTTCGAAAAAATTATTTTAGATTCAATATTGCGGCCGAAAATGAGTATATACTCAAAACTTAACTACCCAAAAATGTTTTTTGGGGTCGGTGTGGGATTTATATTTGAATAAATATAGAGAAAAGTTAGGGGAGGACTATTATGGAAAAAACGGTATAATCAATTTAGTGATTGATTTGTACACTATAACCAATTCAAAATGTGATTCAAACTTTATATTTTTAGTGGAGCAGAAACCTAAATACGTGGTATTTCAAAGGATGTCGACGAAGTTCATAAGCGGGTTGTCAAAACAGTCGACAGCGTAACGCCAAGTTTATTTAAGCAAAGGATTACAGACGTTAACAATATGTTATTTTGAACACATTCTTCATATTTCTTTAAAATTTAACATGTGAACATTTTATATACTTTCTGTAAAATAAAAATATGGAATTACAAATACATATTTGAAGAATTAATAAGTATGTAATTCGATGAAGTGAGTCAAGCAAATGTCAAATGTCTTCTGAAGTAAGGAGGTACCATAATCAATAATAACATCTAACGTAGAACTTAGGTTATTTTCTTTTAAGAAAGGATAAAAAATGTACCGTAAACAAAAGAAAATGACTTTTTGTTATAGCTCAGCACACAACACTTCCACAGCTCTATATAACTTTAGTTATAGAGATGGAATTTCCGGTGAAAGGCTCTTTAGAGAATTTTTTTTATATCAGATCAAAGATAAGAAGGAAATTAACCTAAAGTTCAAACTTAGAACGCACAAAAAATATGTTCGTTGTTAACGTTATTACGCTTTTCTAAAAAAAAACGGTTAAAAATCAATAATATATCAATTAAACGTTAAGAATAATTCTCGCCTGCCGATCTTAATGTTTCCGATTCTCAGGTAGATAAACAGCATCCGCGATATCAACTATCTATCTATCTATCTACATATCTATATCATTTTAAAGCTTATTAAATGAAGAACCTTTTGATAATATTCAACACACTCTTGAGTCAAATATGACTTAAAACTGATGTCGTAAGCTTCAATTCGTGTTCATAAAAAAAACAAAATTTCAAACCTAAACCATAACAGAAGTTCAAAATGATGACTCGTCCTAATTATACTTAAATTTTCTTCTTTATAATTTTACAAGGATTCTGAAAATGGTAATAAAATCCACAAAAACATGGTTTTTAGTGCAGTTTTGGCCATTTTATTAAGGGACATACAGTTTTTTCAGCCTTACCCTGTTTTTCTTGACATACTCTTAAATATATGGTTAATGAATAAGAGCAATAGTAGGTTTTTATACATCATTTTAAAGATAATTAAAAAAAGGACAGGTTTTTTATAACATTTTACGCCTGGTATAACATAATATTTTAAAGTCTGGTATAACATAGAAATACCACTTCAAACTTAATTTAAATTTTCTCAAAAAGAAAACACAAATCTAGACGTTAATTAGGAGTTTATAAGGGTGTTGAAACTGAACATTTCTGTATTAATCTTATTTGAAATTTTATGAGGATTCTATTGGAATGAAATCCATAATAACACAACATTTGATGCACTTATAGCCATTTCATCTGAGCGAGGTCAAAAAATTTGAAAAAATCTTATTTTTTTATCCATTATTCACTTATTGCAAGGTTAAGGAAACTTATATTTGTGGCATTTTGTCATAAAGATGGAAATACTATGTAGCTTACAACAAACAATTTTTTAACATTAACTTCCTTCCTGTATTTCTGGTCCTATGAAAGAAAAATTCAGATTCAGATTAAGATTTCAGATATAAATAGTGTATTCGAGGAGGAGATAAGAAACCTGACCCTTGTATAAGTGTATTATTAGATAACAAGAAAACAATTTTTAGTATTCTATCTACATATGTATTCAAGACATATACTATAAAAATAAGATTTTGTTAGCAATAATTTTTTTTAAATGAGTCCTTTTTTTTATTACCCTGAATTGTTTAGGTACGATTAATTTTCTTTAAAGTTTTCTTCAAAAACAATAGTTACACTCCATTGCAAAAACGGTCCATAGAATTTATTTGGCGTCTATATTAGGGTACTGAAAAAGGGACACCATATCTAACTCATACTGAAAAAGAAACCACATTTTTTAACTTTTAGCTTTAATAAGAAACTCAATTAGCAACTAACTATCTTATGGGCAACATTAGATTTTAATTCTAAATGTTATAAAGACGTTGATAATTTAAAATGACTTTTACTTTGGCTTTTTTTAAATAGAACATCTTCGTATTTTTACGTCTTCCCTTGTGAATCCTGTGATGGGTCATATTTTTTTGTAAATTAATACAAAAATAGGAAAAAAGTGTGGAATAAGTATGAGAAAGCTGGTCAGGTCGAAGTTGTGAGTCCACTTGTCCGAGTTCAACTTTCCCTATGGGCTATACTTCAATGGCAGCTGGTTTCAGTGAACCACCGCGGCAGTTCAGCTGTTCCACCTCGCCCTTGTCCTAAACCTCAGTCCTGGGGGTCCCTTCAAAAGAGGAAGTCTTAGCAAGATAGAAATTGCTACCAAATACTGAAAAATATACGAGTCATTAGGGAGAAAATTTTAACCCAATTCAAAAAATATATAATTCTAAGGCTAATTTCTAAGGTTTCTAAGGCGTTATTTATTGAAAATAAAGTTTTTGGTAAACAACTCGATTCAATTACTCATACCCTTTTATTTAAATGTTTCCATGCATAAACCAAGAATGAAAATAAAGTTAGGTTACGTGGATGTAACTGGTGGCTCGATACAACAGGGTTTAGTCAGTAACCTGATTTCAGTTACGGACTGAACAAACAAAAACCACAGTTTGGATTCTGCGAATGCAAACCGCACCTATGTGCGTTGTGTTATTTTTCGTAATACCCTTGTGACAGTGTTGTTGATCCGGGATATATTTACAGAAACTATGTGGAATGACGAGCTGAATTCTAATTCATAAAATATTGTTGGATTTTTTCAATAAAGTATATTAGTATAATATTCCTTATAGAAAGAAAAATTATCCATCTCATACTACTTAACTATTTTTTAAGAAAAAAAAAATCGTATTAATTTACAAATAAAATACCTGTGAAATTGAAACAAGGCAATAAAGTTGACTCTGCGATTAAACAAAAATCTTAATATTTCTTTGAGAATCGATTTTTCATTAGAAGTAACCCTATAATTTGGTATGTTTCCTTAGTTTGATGAGTAACTTCATAGACAGCAATACTGTACAAGGAGTTCGAAAAACATGAAGAAGCGACATGTTGATACTTATGAGGATTATGCTGTTGAAAGAATGAGGATGGATTGAAACAAAAAGGGTTTGTTATAAATTATCGAGACTTTCGCTAGCTATTAGGAAATATTTAACACAAGTGGCGCTCAATTCAAAATTACAAAAAAGAATCACTCCTTTTAGATCTCTCAAAATTTAGTTATTTTGCATTATAGCTTATTTTTAGCGAATTTCCCCTATAGGGTAGAAGCTATTACCGTAGGACTCATGCTAAGACCTAAGCCCGATACCATGATGAACTTTCGTTCTGGGCCCCCCAGAAGCAGAAAACCATTCATTGGATTTTCTAAATAAAATATACACATCTATTTGACTGTTAGCACGATAGTGGCCCGTAAAAATGATTCGATTATAATGAAGTTTGGTACAGACATGTAAAGTGGTAACCACTCAGACCAGTTCGTAAACCAGCTCGATCGGGCCACCATAAGGGGGTTAAACCCCCCCTAAAAATGGGTTTTTGAGTTTTTTACGTAGAAAAATTAAAGTAATCTTATTTTAGTTTACACCATTGAATTCAGCTCGAAAAAACAAACAATTTTGTATCCTGAATCATTGCTCTATGTGTTGTAAAGTAAAATAAGTAAAATCTAAAGGTCTGTAAATTTAAATTAAATGTAACACTAAATTAAATGTAACACATGTTATAAAACAACATATGATAATTGATCAATATAGATGTAGGCAGTTTTTATTTTGGTGAATGAATGAGATATGTAAAGTTATATGTTTCTATCAGTTACTAATTAATTGTTAATAAAATAATTAAAAGTATCAATTTGCGTGTTTATGAAAATATGTATTGGTTCCCTAGATATGGAAAATGGCAAGCACAGTACGTTGTCCCAATGATAATCTCATGGGAAATAACTGAAATTCTATATCTCGTTTATTTCTCAACATATCTTGATAAAACTTGGTTTGTGGCTTCATACAGATGAGATCTAATGTATATTACTAAAACCCCCGATATTTCCATTTTCGTGGCAGCAAACCTGCAACTCTTTCCCAATACCCAACCTTATAAGAAATATAAAAAAATCAATATTTTCCTTATATCTAAAATACCTTGATAAATCTAGTTCAGATTTACTAAATATATAATTAAAACCACCCAGTTTTCAGCGAACCTACCCACTCATTCCTCATGTTATTCTTATGGAGCTTACAAAAACATGACATATCTGCCAAGTTGGATTGAAATGTTTTCATGCATTTAAAATGCGCTGAGTATGCAAGTCGGCTGCTACGGGGTTATTTCTGTCCAATTTTTTCTAGTTATGCAAGTTCTAAGGAAACATGATCATGACTTTTTGGGCAAAGGAAGGATGCTTACTGTCTTTACGTTATAGTTATTCTTCAGCATTGTCTATCGTCTCCTGATAACGCCAGTTAACGACGTTTTCCCTCAGTGACGCAGGGGAAACTCGACTGTTTCGTCCTCAACGCATTTAACAGGATTCTATCTCTTAAATGTTTACATAATAAATAAAAGTTTTATCGTTTCGTAGCTATTCCGTTTCTTTTTTCTAGGCTGCGCGTCACAGGATATACTTTTTTGTATTTACTTGGTTGAATGTGAATCTGTCAATTCATCTAAGTATTCAAGCTATTCGCCAGATGTTGAATGTTTCAATAACTTTTGCAAGCTGACGGAATGATTCCGAAGACAAGTCGCCGGGCTGTAACTTTATAGTAAAGTTCAGTGCTCGTCACTGTATAGCCTTCAAGACTGTTTGCAACGTTTTTTTATCTCTAGAAAAGAAAACCTAGTAAACTTAGTAGACGGGAAACTTACTTATCGTCCCACAGACGAATTACAAGTGTGTAGATCCAATAGTGTTTAACATCGGAGTAATGTAATACCACCAGTAATGTCTACCAGTTTAAGCTACAGCGGTGTTTTTCAAAAAAGATTATAACACTTATAATGTGTAAATAACTTGGATTTCAAGTAAATACTCTGAACGCTTTTATAATTTTAAAACCCTGTAACTAGAACTTTACCTACGCATTTTAGTTAAAGTGCATATGTTAGGTTTAGTATTTAATAAGCTAAAGCGTTTTGATTCAATTGCCTGCCTTGCCTCATTCTGTTTGTTTTATCAATTTTTCGAACATTTATTTCAAAGTCACCAGCAAACTAACATGAAATTGTTTGATTTTCGAGTTCACAAACGAGAAGTCAATCTTAGAAACCATATTAGGTTTCTAAGATTTGCTCACGTTCAGATTTAAACCGGACTTTCCGCACCTATATATCCTATTACTTTAAATGAGCAATTCTGGTTTATAAATCCTATCTCAAATTCGGCTCTAATGATTTTAATACAATTTTGCACATAAGTGTTGTTTTATATTTTTAAGTTCACGTACGTGGTTAAATTTGCTGTAAAAACTTATTTTTTTAGAAAAAAATAAATTTAAAGTTAATAATTTTATCGTAAGGTACTAAGATTTGCCATGTTGTTTACGGAATAACAAAAATGTAAACAATATAATCTTCTAGTTGTTCATAAACAAGCCACTTAAAATTTTTGTAACAGGTTCCAAGTAGAGTGGAATATAACTGAGATAATACAATTAATTGGGTAAAGATTGCTCCTGAAGTATTCACTTTCCTCATCTAAAAATTCCAAACAAGCAAATAGACAGTTTTAGGTTAGTTAGACATAACGCAAAGCAACGATATATCAGTATAATATTTTTAAAAGTTTGCAAATACGATTATGTAATGGAGATAAGGAAATTCTCGAAAATCTACAAAGAACAAATTGAACTTAATTTTATGAAATCGAGGAAAATCCTTGAAACCAAGATTATCTAACTTCGCCAAGCGAAAAAACGTTGCTTTCTTCAAATAACTCCACATCAGTTTGTACTGAAATTTAGGTGCTTAGAACATTTGTTTTCTGTTTGCGAAGAAATGTATAGTTGAAAATTTGTGCGTGGCTGTAACCAATTAACGAATGGCGATGTTGAACAACATGAACATTCCGTTGAGATCTACGACAACATGCGTCACCGCGCTTGGCTACTGAAACGAGCAATGAGAATATCGACTAGAAGAAAGACCGAATAAATTGAATAATTGAACAAAATGGAAAGCCAGTAAATCAAACGACAAAGTTAACTGTCTTTGTGGGGAGCAATATGAACTTTTATGTTTGAAAATATTGTTTTCCCCCAAGCAAAGCTCGGTTCCTAGATATTTATTTAAATAAGGCAGCAACATTTTAATTAAGTTAAATAGGGAGAGGAAACCTAGAGATGCAAAGTGAATTACGAATGCCGTTAGTTGTAACAAAATGCTAATAAAGAAGCTACTAAACGTAAGTAATTAAATTTTGAAAACTATATTAAGGAAACAGGGGTTTGCTTAGTTACAAGTAACATGTGCCTGTATAACAAACGTAACGTTGGTTTATAGACTGTTATGGTCTATTCGGAGATCATGCTCGTATTAGAAGTTGTTTTAGGTTACTTGATTTATAAATACATAATCTTTTATCTTTTACCAGAGATCATATCAACTGTTTGAAATTACGCATATTGAAATCCACCAGGCAAATTTGAGGGTTGCAAAGTTACAGTTCGAGTGAGACAATAGCAGCTAGTTTGGCTGTTGTAAACGTAAATGTTAGTTTAATGCAATGGCAGCTCTGGACATGGAGACTGCAGTTTCTATACTCCTATGTTGACTAGACGTGCATTTTTTAAACATTTAAACCACACCGCTATGTATGGGATCGTAACAAAATAAAATTGCCATAATGTTTAAGATTTAATTTACCTTTTCCCCCACCTGCTATGTTTAGTCGTTTTTTACTCATCGTAATGAGTGAGTAAAATAGTATTTTGTCTTTCAGCGGGAGTAAAGTGGTTACTTTGTCACCCGGCGGGAAACAAATTAAACCCATAAAAATAACATTGAAATAAAAAATTCAAAAATCGAGCGCTTTCATATTTCTACACAAACATGCAAATATGTTGAAGTTCAACACATCGCAGGCGCTAACAGCTGATTTAGTAGCAGGAATAATCACAGTAGAATAACATTGACAACAATCAACTGTAAGAACGTCCATGAATAAGCGTGTGAGAATGTTGCAGCAATTAGCTGATCGCTGGTGCATTTATAGTTGCAGCTACTCGGATGTGGGCACTACTTGAAGATCGGAACAAAAAGGATATTGTTTGTAAGCTAATGAAATATATTTTTATGGATTGGGTATTTATTATTGCAGGTAGGAGATAAATTATGTGTGTTTCGAGAGTAAGCCACATTGTCTCCCTCGTGAAAATTGTCGCCCTCGCAAGCTCGGGCGCAAACAATTTCACTCGTGAGACAATTATGTACTTTATAACGCACTAATAATTATTACCGACTACCATTGACTTTGAACCTGAAATCAAAGTTACTACTGTAATAAATTAACTGTGATGTTAGTAAGAGTTAAATTAATTCCATCTCCTACTATTTATGTGTTTTATTTATCCTTGAATTAATAAAACTGGGATTTGAAAACTTAAAATGTATCAATCAATATCCGGCATCTAATTCTGATTTCTGCGGTATTTATTGTTGTGTTATATTTGAACTTCTTTTAAAATGTTTGATTATATTAAGGTATAAAATGCGAAGTAGTTTAATTTTTAATCTTAACAGCACTTCCTATTTCTTTTGTTTAAATTGAGAATGACTAGGGCATAACTTAACAAAACTTTTCGTTCAAAAGATTGAATCACTGAGTTCATAGGGGTGACACACCTTACTAACCTTTCTTTCCGTACCTTAGTTTCTACCTTATTTAAATTCATTGCAATAACTAAGATAATAAAAAAACCAAGACATCCGCAACCGAGCCGAAAACTCGCGGCCGAGCCAGAGACTCACGGCCGAGCCAGAGCCACGCAGCCGAGCCAGAGACTCACAGCCGACCCCAGAGGCTCATAGCCGAGCCAGAGACACGCAGCCGAGCCAGGGAGTCACAGCCGAGCCAGGGACTCACAGCCGAGCCAGAGACACGCAGCCGAGCCAGGGACTCACAGCCGAGCCAGAGACACGCAGCCGAGCCAGGGAGTCACAGCCGAGCCAGGGACTCACAGCCGAGCCAGGAACTCACAGCCGAGCCAGGGACTCACAGCCGAGCCAGGGACTCAAAGCCGAGCCAGAGACACGCAGCCGAGCCAGAGACTCACAGCCGAGCCAGAGACACGCAGCCGAGCCAGAGACTCACAGCCGAGCCAGAGACACGCAGCCGAGCCAGGGAGTCACAGCCGAGCCAGGGAGTCACAGCCGAGCCAGGGACTCACAGCCGAGCCAGGGAGTCACAGCCGAGCCAGAGACTCACAGCCGAGCCAGGAACTCACAGCCGAGCCAGAGACTCACAGCCGACCCCAGAGACTCACAGCCGAGCCAGAGACTCACAGCCGAGCCAGAGACTCACAGCCGAGCCAGGGACTCACAGCCGAGCCAGAGACACGCAGCCGAGCCAGGGAGTCACAGCCGAGCCAGGGACTCACAGCCGAGCCAGAGACAAGCAGCCGAGCCAGGGACTCACAGCCGAGCCAGAGACACGCAGCCGAGCCAGAGACTCAAAGCCGATCCAGAGACTCAGTCGAGCCAGAGACTCAAAGTCGAGCCAGAGACTCGCTAATGACTCGCCTGAAAAGCGTAGCTGAGCCAGTAACTCGTGGCTGAGTTGTTATCTCAGGTCCAATTCTCTAGACTGAAAGATTAATTACATTTAAAAAAATGATTTAAAACTTTTATGAGTGCTAACAAACTTAGCGTAAAACCTCAGATTAACTGATATCATTGTTTGACCGTAAGAGACAAGTACCCGCTATATAATTTGCAAAACCATTAATGAAAGTTCCATTTATGAGTTGGTTTTGCAGCAAACGGAGTTAAAACGGAAGTTTTATACCGTTTGTTTTGTGATGTGTAAACAAAACCTTTTGTTTCTCCAACTTCGCTTGAGCACTGTAAAGCATTTGTCAGTGACACACTTTCTGACAAAAATATGATTTATATGTCCCTTTCACGAGGGTAAGGTCTTCTAAGTTATTGGAAACCACTACCCCTGAAACACCGTTTTGAGATGTGTAAACAAAACCTTTTGTTTCTCCAACTCTGCTTAGGCACTGTAAAGCATTTGTCAGTGACACACTATCTGAGAAAAAATATTATTTATATGTCCCTTTCACGAGGGTAAGGTTTTCTAGGTTATTTTAAACCAGTACTCTTGATACACCCACCTGGAAAAGTAGACCTGATAATCCAAAATAACTCCGAGCGTACACTAAATTATTTGATTTCCACACTAATAAGGTGATCTCCAATAAACTGGTATTGAAAATAGGTAGAAAGACACAAGTTTAATAAGTTAGACGATTTTAACTAATATTTAATAATTTTTAAACTACTTTTTTTACTGTTGACTTAAAATAGTACTTTAAAATGTATACTGGATTACATGAAAACAAACAAAATTACGGCCTTGCTTTTATCAAATAAATTTGGAAGAATTAATCGACGATAAATGTACCATCGATTAAGGTCCGATAAGGTCGGTTTTTTATCTGTAATAACCTTTTCAGTGTCCATCCTGAATAAAAACCCTTAATTATACAATTATTCAGAGGAAAATTACTTTAAATTCAGGTAGGCTAAAGTGTTAAATTTAAAAGTGAAGATTATTAATCTCCATATAAATGATGAATTACTACAGTTTTTATTTTAGAAATGCATGTCATAATTCATCTTACCTTAATTTAGTCTATTCACCATCTGAAAAATATTCAATATTGTTAATTGAATACCAAGATAATATCTCCTTTTATATGATAAGCTTGTAATAACAGCCCAAAATAATAGAAGCATAAAAGATAGTATGTTTCATGAACAAAACCTTCTAAACAAAAATAAAAAAAACAAACAAGATTATATCTGTCATAAAATACCTTAAACTATTGTTAAAAAATTGAATCTATAATGTTAAACTTGGTGAATTGGCACAGGATGTATCGTTTCAAATTAACCTTCGGCAGATAGAAATTCATTTAGTTTTGTTTGTAAGCGAAAGATTAGGTTGAATATTCGAGTTTCAAGTAACAGTTATCAATATAGTACGTGCGGTTAGCTTTAATTTTCTCCAAAAAATCTTGAACTCTTCCATACAGCTTAGCCACTTGGTGTGTGTGCAGAAAGTACCATGTATGTCGTAGAAGGTAACAGTATTTTCGCCCCAAGAACCAACCTTAAATTCTTGTAGAATACTCCGATATCCGCCATTAAAGATGGCTGCCATTTAACATCAAAAGATCTGAAATAAAAATTATTTTCATAGGTTCAATTTAAGAGATTTAGCATAGTTTTCGCAAATACGCGCAGTTAGCAGTTGTATGTACCTAGCGCTAAACTCCACGAGGGTTTAATTTATCACTAACTATCATAGACAAATATTCAAATACTGTTTTGCAATCATTTGACACAAGGGGCGCTAGCAGGAAGGCCTATTTTTACCACTTAAAATTATTTAATCAAAACACATTTAATTGAGGAATTAGACTTCCTTAGGGAATTAAATGGGAAATTCTCTTTTTCAAATATTCAATAAAAACGATAAATACATTTTAAAAGAAAAGTTATGTACAAAAATAATACTTTAAAATACCTTTCAAACAAAATCAAGTTTATCAATATCCCAATACTATTACTGGAGTTATAGAGCAATTTATGAATTTAATGGCGGTCATCTTTAATGGCAGATATGGGGGTGTTCACATGAATTTAAGGTTGGTTCTTCAGACAAAAATACTTGTACTGGTATCTTCCATATCCACACCAAGTGGGTCAAATACTTAAACAAATAGTTTAGATGACGATTTACAAAAAGTAAAATCAACTTCCTACAACCGTAAATTTACTGGATAGCCGAGTGGTTAAAGTGCTCACATTATAAGCTGGGTGTCGCCAATTCGAATTCTGACTAGGATCGAAACTAGGTTCAATGATGCTATCTAAAAATAGGTCGGCCTAAGACAGACTGAGTCCCGGGTTTGGACCGTTCCCCATGAAGACTAAAAATGCCACTGGCGTAGAAACACACAAAATAAAACCATTAAATTAACCATTCAAAAATACTCAGTAATAATTTAGTTACAAAGAACCTTTGGTAATAGTGTATTTTTATGGGGGAAATGCGCTAAAAATAAGAAATGCAATAAATCTTGATGCACAGTTTATTGTGAGGGCACAATATAATAATTATCATTGTACCATCTATGAAAATTATAGTAAGGTCATTAGATTAAAATATACAATAAATAAACACTGCTACATGAAATAAATATAGGCATGTTTTCCAAAATATTATTGAAACTTTAGCGTCAAAACGGTTAGCAAAACTATTAGAGCACTATTGAACTAGGATCAAGGGAAAACCGAACACAAAACATGCAGAATTGAAATTCCCGCCAAAGTAAAAGACCAGTTGCCATAGCCATGTTCATTCAACCAAACGTGTTGTCTTGGCAGAAATGAGCGGCGCGGCGTCCCCACACACTAACAAGCAGTGCCATATCACACCTAGCGCAGCTGTCACCGGCGTCATAACTAAGCTGTCACAACACACGACAACACAACACCCGTCCCCACACACTAACAAGCAGTGCCATATCACACCTAGCGCAGCTGTCACCGGCGTCATAACTAAGCTGTCACAACGCCCGTCCCCACACACAAACAAGCAGTGCCATATCACACCTAGCGCAGCTGTCACCGGCGTCATAACTAAGCTGTCACAACACCCGTCCCCACACACAAACAAGCAGTGCCATATCACACCTAGCGCAGCTGTCACCGGCGTCATAACTAAGCTGTCACAACACACGACAACACAACACCCGTCCCCACACACAAACAAGCAGTGCCATATCACACCTAGCGCAGCTGTCACCGGCGTCATAACTAAGCTGTCACAACACACGACAACACAACACCCGTCCCCACACACAAACAAGCAGTGCCATATCACACCTAGCGCAGCTGTCACCGGCGTCATAACTAAGCTGTCACAACACACGACAACACAACACCCGTCCCCACACACAAACAAGCAGTGCCATATCACACCTAGCGCAGCTGTCACCGGCGTCATAACTAAGCTGTCACAACACACGACAACACAACACCCGTCCCCACACACAAACAAGCAGTGCCATATCACACCTAGCGCAGCTGTCACCGGCGTCATAACTAAGCTGTCACAACACACGACAACACAACACCCGTCCCCACACACTAACAAGCAGTGCCATATCACACCTAGCGCAGCTGTCACCGGCGTCATAACTAAGCTGTCACAACACACGACAACACAACACCCGTCCCCACACACAAACAAGCAGTGCCATATCACACCTAGCGCAGCTGTCACCGGCGTCATAGGCTGTCACAACACACGACAACACAACACCCGTCCCCACACACTAACAAGCAGTGCCATATCACACCTAGCGCAGCTGTCACCGGCGTCATAACTAAGCTGTCACAACACCCGTCCCCACACACAAACAAGCAGTGCCATATCACACCTAGCGCAGCTGTCACCGGCGTCATAACTAAGCTGTCACAACACACGACAACACAACACCCGTCCCCACACACAAACAAGCAGTGCCATATCACACCTAGCGCAGCTGTCACCGGCGTCATAACTAAGCTGTCACAACACACGACAACACAACACCCGTCCCCACACACAAACAAGCAGTGCCATATCACACCTAGCGCAGCTGTCACCGGCGTCATAACTAAGCTGTCACAACACCCGTCCCCACACACAAACAAGCAGTGCCATATCACACCTAGCGCAGCTGTCACCGGCGTCATAACTAAGCTGTCACAACACCCGTCCCCACACACAAACAAGCAGTGCCATATCACACCTAGCGCAGCTGTCACCGGCGTCATAACTAAGCTGTCACAACACCCGTCCCCACACACAAACAAGCAGTGCCATATCACACCTAGCGCAGCTGTCACCGGCGTCATAACTAAGCTGTCACAACACACGACAACACAACACCCGTCCCCACACACAAACAAGCAGTGCCATATCACACCTAGCGCAGCTGTCACCGGCGTCATAACTAAGCTGTCACAACACCCGTCCCCACACACAAACAAGCAGTGCCATATCACACCTAGCGCAGCTGTCACCGGCGTCATAACTAAGCTGTCACAACACACGACAACACAACACCCGTCCCCACACACAAACAAGCAGTGCCATATCACACCTAGCGCAGCTGTCACCGGCGTCATAACTAGGCTGTCACAACACAACACCCGTCCCCACACACAAACAAGCAGTGCCATATCACACCTAGCGCAGCTGTCACCGGCGTCATAACTAGGCTGTCACAACACAACACCCGTCCCCACACACAAACAAGCAGTGCCATATCACACCTAGCGCAGCTGTCACCGGCGTCATAACTAGGCTGTCACAACACAACACCCGAGTTATCCCTCTGCCTTAGCTCCCAATATTGATTAAACGGTACATATTTTCTTACATTTCAAACTAAATTTTAATAATCTATGGCTTAAATTAATTCATAACAAACCTATATGTGCAGTATTTTACCTATAGTCATCATAATAATATAGACGATTCAAACACGTGTCTGCATGTTGATGCAAAAGAGTTTAGTTTGGCAGTTGGTTGTCTTCTTGTTTATAAAGCTGTCTTTGGTTTACTTTTAATGCCCAATGATATTAAAGTGGGGCAATGACACTTGAGGGCTTCTCGCGGGGTTTTGGTCCACCCACTGCCTTCAGACCCTTAGTACGCACATGGACACGGTAAGGGCTTCCAAACTAAACGTAAATCATCTAAATCGACCCTGCAGTATAGCCATGACGTTTCTTACAATAAAAGCCTCATTCGTTATCTAGTACATAGATACTAAGGTTAATTCACGTCCATCTATCACTATTACACCTTATCATGAGAAGAGTTTTATATTTAAAATAAGTCTAATATCACATTTGTTCCTGGAATGCACGTGATAAACTGTTATAAACTGTAATATTTTATGCCTACAAATTGCAGTATCAAAAAAGGCAGACGACAGTTAGTGAAGTTTATTGTGAAAGGCTAACTAATCGAACAGTACTTTTTCACAAGGATGGTGCTCGAACGAGAACATCACTGGCTAACAAGATATTAGTTTAACTGCACTACGCCGGTACGTAACGTAACATAATTTAGTTCGTTTCTCTATAATAGATCTTAGTGTATGTAGGAATATTTCTTAATTATAATACCTCTACGATCAACAACCTTAAAACAATAGTGGGATGGGATATGATACAATGTTGTCAGGGAATTGAGCGAGCCCACAACATAAGATTCATATCTTAAAGGTACCTAGTTAAAAATCCCATCATTTGTCTCGAAATTTGCACTACTAATCAGATAAAAAAAACATTCGCTACTTCTTGGTGCACGTCCTCGTTACCATTAAGGTAATTATTTTGTGGATTATTTTATTTTTTTATGGATTATTTTAAAATTATATTACAGGCAAAAATCTGAGTTATATCTTCTCCGTCGTCACACTCACACACTGGGGTCGGGAACTGTTGGATTGTTATCCATAAAAATTATTATTTTAAAAATAGGTGTCCTAATAAGATTATAAACCAAGTAAGCCAGGGCCTAAAGGGTCCAATCGCGTTAATTCATAAATATTTTTTCCTTTTCGCGATGCAGACGTACCCATTGTATTGTGATGTAAAAGTCCTAGCGGAATAAGCACTTTCGTTGCCTGTGGTTCCGTAATGTCCCGGAATAAAAAAATTTAAATTCTTTTCCCCAAAAGTCATATTTAATTTGTTTTCTGTTTTCAACGTCAGTAGTAAGGAATCAAAACTCTATAATGTAGGCCTATATAAGTTATATGGCATTCCTACAAACTCCAATCGGTTTAGTGTTATTTTTTTACGACCCTCCCACGTCACATGTAATATTTGACATAAATATAGTTAAGTGCTCTTTAAATATAGTTTTGAGAATAAATTCAACAAACATTTTATTATATTGAGATTAAATTTTCATGCATTGTATAAAATTATCAATATCATTCATTGTTGAACATGCAAAGAACGATTATCATATTGGAACAAAGAAGGCTAATTTGAACAGGACATACTGATGACAAATTGAAATCATGTTTTGCGACACGTAGCAAAAGCAATCTACATATCATTATACGGACATCGGTCCAGGTGATTAGTTTTAATTTTATTATTGCGATGATACGGTTTGATTTATATTTTTAGGTCAGAGAAAAAAATGCATCAGTTTTGTAAATTACTTAAAAAGAGGGTATGCCTGGTATAATTGTTTTACTCATTAGTGGAGTCCACAGGAAATTCCGGTACTTAACCTAAAAAGGTTTTAACTTAGACGAAAACAGTACAGACGAATATCTATGCATAAATATGCCAACGAATACATTTTTATTCAAAGCTAAAAATTGTAATATTAAAATAAAAACAAAGTACCCTTTAACTTTCTTTATTAATCGACTGACTAGTTTCAGCACTAAGGCCATGTTCAAAGTCTCCCCCTACCCTACATAACCTTGTTTTCTAAATTATTTCAATCTAAGTAAACAATAATAATCTGTTTTAATTCAGATGTTCCATATGGTTTTTGTAATGTTGGTGGTTTAGCTGTTTTCCTAAAATTATTCTTTCATTTTCTGTATTTTTTCAAAAATAGGATTTTTTATCTTTATTTGACATTTAAGTATTCTATTTGGATCTTTCAAGTTGTGGGAGTATATAAAAAATTCTCCTTTTGTATTCATTTTTCTCCTTTTGTTTCATAGCTTAATATACTTATGTTATTTTCCATACTTTTATACGTGTGATTCGACTGGATCATCAATATATCATCAAATCATTATCAAAAATAATTATCAAATCAAAGCTAAAAATATTTCGCCTAATCAAAAACAATTGTTTAAAAAATTGTATTTTTCTGGGACGGATGTTTTTTATGTTTCCATTAAGAATTGCATAATAGTAACAGAATTTACTGACAAATAATAATATCGCGGCAAGGGATTTTCCTGCAATTAAATATTTTATTTAGTACTTTCAAAGAAAAACAGAATTAGAAGAAATGACTTTTTAAGATATGAAATCTTTTTCCTCGTTCCTGAGGAAGGTAGTCATTATGACGTTTTACAATTGCACTCTTTGCTGGAACTTAGCTTCATATATTTTCATTCAATTTCAGTTTTTTAAATATAGCATTGTTGTGACCTACCTCATCTGGAATTGTTTGTTGCTATTGTATTTACCAAAAGATTAAAACAAAGTAAAATTAGAAACCAAATAATTATATTCTAGAAAACCAATTTCAATTAAACGGTGGAGGGATCTGGAAAGACGTCTTTGTCTATGTGGCTAGATTTCACAATAATCGTGGGACATGAATAACGACCGGCGAGGTAAAATACAAACACATGACTATGCCCATGTAGCTAGTCCTTGCAATAACGGCACATGAATAACGACCGGCGAGGTAAAATACAAACACACGACTATGCCCATGTAGCTAGTCCTTGCAATCATGGCACATGAATTAACAGCCGGCGAGGTAAAATACAAACACACGACTATGCCCATGTAGCTAGTCCTTACAATCCTGG
The DNA here is from genome assembly GCA_035578135.1 of Flexamia atlantica. Lineage (NCBI taxonomy): Eukaryota > Metazoa > Arthropoda > Insecta > Hemiptera > Cicadellidae > Flexamia > Flexamia atlantica. The sequence continues at coordinate 6,869,930 of JAQJVK010000019.1, forward strand.
CACATGAATAACGACCGGCGAGGTAAAATACAAACACACGACTATGCCCATGTAGCTAGTCCTTACAATCCTGGCACATGAATAACGACCGGCGAGGTAAAATACAAACACACGACTATGCCCCTGTAACTAGTCCTTACAATCCTGGCACATGAATAACGACCGGCGAGGTAAAATACAAACACACGACTATGCCCATAGAGCTAGTCCTTACAATCCTGGCACATGAATAACGACCGGCGAGGTAAAATACAAACACACGACTATGCCCATGTAGCTAGTCCTTACAATCCTGGCACATGAATAACGACCGGCGAGGTAAAATACAAACACACGACTATGCCCATGTAGCTAGTCCTTACAATCCTGGCACATGAATAACGACCGGCAAGGTAAAATACAAACACACGACTATGCCCCTGTAGCTAGTCCTTACAATCATGGCACATGAATAACGACCGGCGAGGTAAAATACAAACACACGACTATGCCCATGTAGCTATTCCTTACAATCCTGGCACATGAATAACGACCGGCAAGGTAAAATACAAACACACGACTATGCCCATGTAGCTAGCTAGTCCTTACAATCCTGGCACATGAATAACGACCGGCGAGGTAAAATACAAACACACGACTATGCCCATGTAGCTAGTCCTTACAATCCTGACACATGAATAACGACCGGCGAGGTAAAATACAAACACACGACTATGCCCATGTAGTTAGTCCTTACAATCATGGCACATGAATAACGACCGGCGAGGTAAAATACAAACACACGACTATGCCCATGTAGCTAGTCCTTACAATCATGGCACATGAATAACTACCGGCGAGGAAAAATACAAACACAAGACTATGGCATATGAATAACGACCGGCGAGGTAAATTACCAACACAAGACAATGCCCATGTGGCTAGTCCTTACAATCCTGGCACATAAATAACGACTGGCGTTGTAAAATGCTAATGTTTTTAGAACTTATAAATAGAATAGTTAAAATAAAACTTGTCTCATTGATATATTTATGGAAAGTAATTAAATTGTATGGTATATGACTTCAACTACTGAATACCAGCCTAAAATATTTATCTCCCGTGTATGCAAACCACATGTATTCAATATAATTAACATACATGTTTAGTACATAGCGTGACCAACCGGTAATCATAAACAATTCAAGCGTTTTATGTATGGTGAATTCAATTTGAGTATTTGTCAAGTTCAAATTAATAAGTACATCAATGTAATCGGATGTGTTTTAGTCATTTCTTAATACACTGTAAGATGGAACCGTCTGTGAGTGTTATAATATCAATGTAATGAAAAATAAGATGGATTTTAATAACGCTATGACTTGATGTTCCGGCTGAACGGGACAAACAGAATGTTTGTTGTTGTATTTTGCTTCTTGATTTTCTTTGGTAGATAAAGCAACTGAATTGTGTTGAGAGTTCAGACAAGCCTAATTACACCAGAATGTATATGAATTAACAAACCGTTACAAATTAACAGAGTTATGGCACACACCTCAGCTCGTACACTTTCGATCTTTCTGTTAAATCGAGGACTGAGATTTTTAAAACCAATATATACGTAAGATGTAAATTATGTCATACAGATGCAATGTACAACATACGATCTCTCTCTGTCTATGATTCCATGCAACACGTGGGCCGATTCCATTAAGAGCCAATGTCTGCCCAAATAACTGACGCACAATTCTAATGATAACGGACTTGATGGCGATGTAACCCAGCAATCACTTCATTCAACTATGAATGCAACAACTTAACCCCCCCCCCCCCCCCGATATTGAGATTTTCGTAAAGCTACTAATAATCCTCTGTTTAATTTATTGTTTGTGATGGTGATTTTATGTTTTTATTTTTCGGACATTTGCCATCACTGTTTACTAAAAACAAGTTTCACGACATTTCGGGATATGGAATCTGATCTCGTTTTCAGGTGGAAGAGAACACAGAACATAACGGGATTAGTTACACACAGGCAGGAAAATCTAGACAAAAAAACATAACTAAAACAGAGATCTTAAAAGCAGTCACAAAACTACTATATTGTGCTGTGCTGCTGTATTAAAACTTTAGTATTTTTTGCTGTATTGTGTTCTATTTTTATTTACAGAAGTTGTGTTTTGTGACTGCTTGTGCAGTTCTCTGTTTTGGCTGTGTCTTTTGTCCGGGTTTTCCTGGCTGTGTGTTACTAATCCTGTTCTGTTTTAGGTTATTTTCCACCTGAAGAAGGGATCAGATTCCAGATCCCGAAGTGTTGTAAAACTTTTTTTACTAATCAGTAATAGCTATTGATAATGTACAAACGCAAACTCAAATCAGATCAAAATTAAATTAAAATCAGCTCTATTTCAATAATAGTTATTTACAAAAACAGAAAAGAGCCATAATAATGGTTTTTTTTACAAATTAAATAATTACAAGTACTATGTATATTAACTGTAGTATATTTATAAGTATTTTTAGAATATTGTATAGTGTATATTGTATTCGGTGCTTTTTAGATACAATATTTTTCACTACATTTACATTATAACACTATTAAAAGTTCAGCTTAAAAAATTCATCATAAATTGTATCATAAATGCAATGATTTGTTAAAAATGTGTTCATGCATTTTTTTAATTTGTCAAAATGTAATTTCTTATTCTTTATGGTAACTTATTGTACAGTATTATATTTGTACATATGTACATGTTCTTTGTGTCTTAGAGTATCTTGCTCGTTATAACTTCAATTTACTAATATATCTTGTCCCACGGTTATGTGTAGAGTTATTTTCTTCATGTAAACCTAATTTTCTCTTGTGTATAGCAATGATTGTAAGACGTAAATCAATGCTAGTAACATTATGTTTACTTTAATGAAGAGAGGTTTACAGTGTGTCTTTGATGTTACACCACTGTTGTAACAAATGATGGCAAAAGAAAGTTTCCTTAAGCGATAACTGACATTTTTTTAAATAAATGCTTTAATGATTTTGAGAAGTTAGTTTTTAATACAGAACTATCTTAGTCCATCCTAGCTTAACTATGTTGGCAGGTGTTTCACGACAACCCCGACAAACTTCGGAAAGTGGTTCCTTGGGTCAAAAGGAGAAAAAAATGCTCCACAAAACATGCTCCAAAGTTAAAAAAACTGAGTTGATCAGAAAAAAATAACTGTATGGTTGTACAGTAACATATTATATGATTTCCATTTTTTCTCGAGAACAAATTACCTTTTTTCACACAATAATTGTTATTGCCAGTAATAAAACATATTTCTACTTTGTTTTTAACTATTACACCTATATTATTTAATCCAAGATAATATATTTTAAAGGTAAAAGAAGTCATGTACTATTTTTTTAAATCCCCACCAGAAAAAAATTAATGTTGACAATGAACAAAATTTAATTTACATTACATTCTACGTGACATTTTTCCTACATTAAGATAAATATTACATCAAGTGTGTTTGAAGGACAAACTAATGAGATTTTCAAAATGACCCCCATTTCTATACCGACACAATTTAGCAAGTTTTTTTCAGAGATGATGTAGCTGCTCTAATCATGAGAGGACTTTTAAGGATTATCAGTGCTTCTATTGTTTGGGGCTTGATCTTGTACACTTCCGACTTCATGTAACCCATTGGAAGTAATCAATCGGAGTGAGGTCGGGTGACCTAGGAGGCCAGTTTACAGGTCCTAGATAGGCAATCACTTTATTCTTGAAGCGTTTTCTCAGTCTGAACCACAGCCTGTCATGTGTGGCGGAACTCCGTCATGTTGAAAAAACCATCCTTTGCAATGACAGGATAGGAATATCTTCAAGCAGTTCTGGCAAAGTTTTGTTTAAGAACTGTGAGTAGCTTACAACGTTTTGAGCGCCATAACAAATATAAGGTCCTACAAATATGTTATCTAAAAGACCGCACCAAACATTCACTGAAAACCGTTCTTGGAAGTTTGTCTCTATTGTGACGTGTGGATTTTCCTCAGCCCATATGTGGACATTCTTTGAGTTGTTTATTCCATTTCGATTGAATTGGGCCTCGTCGGTGAAGAGAATTTACTTTATCTGGTGACGATTCGCTACAACCCAGTGACAAAACTGAGACCTTTTTTCGCCATCACCAGGGTGAAGCGCCTGAACTTTTTTGAAAAGGATACAATCCTTCATTATTTAAAATTCTCTATATTTTAGAAATTGATACTAGATGCTGCCTTGAAAGCCTCTTAACACTTGTTCCTGGGCTTTGCTGTTCAGAGTTTAAAATATCATTTTCAACTTCAACAGGAGTTTGGAATACACCGTCACGAACAACTTTTTCAACACACCCTGTCTCCCTTAGTCGATTAAATACATCTGTAAACACTTGCCGACAAGGCATACGCCTATTAGGAAATCTTCTAGCGTACTCTTGAACCGCCGATCTTGAATTTCCACCACAAAACCCATAAATAAATAAAATATCTGCATATTCACTATTAGTATACATTATATTCGCTGCTTCTAACAATATACCGGGAATTCAATGTAAACGAAGTATGCAACAATGAAAGTTGAATCAGCTGACCCAATGTAACAGCTGATTAAATGCACTTACAAGATTACCAGTGATACACTTATTTCAATGAAATTTCGGAAGATACGGTAAGCAGATACAGTGGCGGCTGGTGGGTTAAATGAACAGGAGGACTCACTTACTACTAACTACTAAAAGAGTATTAAGGATTTTGTGTATTACACTTACCTTTGATTGCTATTCACAATTTCATGGTCTACCAATATCCGCTGAATTCACTATTAAAATAATAACAATCAATTATCACCAACCCTGGTTACCGACTCATTGGAGTAAAAGAGACACATGAAACACAGAATGTAAACAAATAACCTCACTTTAGCTCCCATCCCTCAATGTTTAGGTTACGAGGTTAGAGAGATTGGTAGGTTGCTATGGTTACTAAAACGAATAAACAACAGTTGCACCAACATGAATCGTGCAATCATAACGGCAGCAAAGGTTCAGCTTCTTAATGCCCCAAACAGATTGTGGTGGCTGCACTGATTACTGATGTGCGCGCGCATCTTCGGACGCTGCCCCAGGCTGCGTATAACACAACACGGCAATGACGTCAGAGCACCCTATCCACTGTCTGCTAGATTTGCCATAAGATAGCATGCGTTAGGATTGGGACGCTCCGGGCAGCGTCCGCGAGATAAACGCGCAACAGCAGTTGACTCCTTAAATACTTTTGCAAAATATTTCGATGCTTATAGTTGAAATGAATTCATCATTAATGGTCAGTATAATGAAAATTAGTGGTTTTTCACTCTTTGTCGGATACATATGTAAATTAATTTAATTCAGTATATTTGAAAATCTTCTTGGGGGGCCGGCGTCCGAGAGCCCTTATGGGCCGGCCGCCACTGAGCAGATATTCATATTAAAATTAAATTAATTATGACATAATATTAGCAAATGTGATCATTCTTTTGATTCGGTGGCCTTCAGTAGGTAAATAAAGCACACAAGTTAGTTGTCTCTTATAATTTACATACTGTTTAATTCCTGTGATATTTTATTTTTTATTATATTTCATATACTAACTTGCAATAATTCTGAGGAATTGGTTCCAAACCCCTCATTATCTTGAACTCTTTGATAATCCGAAAGCCTTGAATAAAGAAATATTCGGATTAACGAAGAAGACCTGTAACGTGATTTCAATGTTTTACTTATTTTAAGGTAATTGATTATCACATTTAATTCAATCCAATAAAAACCAAATTTGCTTTTGTTTTACCGCATTAATATTTCACTAGTAAACCCGTAGCTCGAAATCGAGCAAAACAACCAAATTCCTTTCTCCTGAAGGTTGTCCATCTCTTGCACGTAAAATTGCAGTAACGTCTGTGCTAATTGCATTTAAAATTTTCCAAGTAGTTTTGAGATGATTTGTTGTCTGTCCATTGAGTGAAAGCGTGCTTCTCAATAGAGTCACGTGTAATTTTGCCAAAATTACCTTCCATTTGTGACGGCTCGATTTATATGAAATGTTATCGTTTCCATTTGCTTTAGTCTTAAAATTTTTTGCTTCGCAAGAGACACATTTGTTTACCCAAGGGCCCAAAAGTAAAGGGCTCAACCTCTTTTATGAGTCAATGTTCAAATCAACACGATTTTGTTCGCGCACCGTTTTAATGGCGTTTCGTTGGTACTCATGAGTTCTGCGAAAAAACCCTATTCGAAGTCGTGGCATTATTGTTGTTATAAATAAGTTTAAAAAACTTTAACATTACATAAAAAAAATGTGATTTAGGTTAAGTTATAGCTAAGTTTACGGGGCTTCATTACTACAACCACAGAACATCAATAAATGCAAAAGGAGCTGTAAAATATTGTTTAATGTTACCATCATTTATGGTCAGCTCTTCAAAGTTGAACATAATTAAAAAAGTTTTATGACAAATTTACATTTTCATTTTTACATCATTACCCACAAACATTATTCACTATCACCTCTAAGTAATTGTATATTCAAGCGAGTTCCGCAAGGTGTCTTTGCCATACATAAATTATTAGTTCAAATAGTTATTCATGAGATAATAATGAATTCAATAACCAAAACAAACTGATATTTGAAAAATTTATAAAACACACATGATTTTAAATAGGTTGTTTTAAATATGTACAGGTCATGAAAAATTAATATGTTTTCAAAAAAATACTCTTTGTTTCGTAGGTTTTACCAGAGTTTTAAATTAATCAATAAAACTTTCTTTAATTTAGTATCCACGACTAAATATATCCCGTCTTTATCTTGAGCCGAACTGAAATGGTTTTCTGAACCTACTCATAAATAAATGTTGAACGTTTATATATATATATATATATATATATATATATTCATTGGTTTCAATTCCATTAATAACACATAACAGCTAAAAATCTTTGTTTATTCCACTCAGCTGCTTAATTTGAAATTTATATTCCCATGTTAAATCTTATGGACAAATATGAAACTTTAAGGGCGTATTGGGCTCTTCCCTTTAGTCTAAACTTCATAACGTTTATTTCTTGCAACAATTCACGCCAAGCTCTTTCAAACGACACCTAAATTATTGAAATCGGCCCAGAATATTAAGAAGAGTAATGATCACAAAAAACCCCTAGCGCATTAAATAAGTATAGATGTTGGTTTTCCTTTCCAATTTTTGTCATCTTCCAAAACTTTGGTTTTTTGCAAAACTAATCGGCAATAAAGGTGTACAAAATATTATGTTTCCTTGTTCCCCAAAGAATTCTATAAGTTTTTGTAAAGTTGCAACTCTAATGCTTGAACGGTAATAAAATGATAGACTATCAAAACTAAAACACTATTTTTTGAATCTCGATTTTTCAAGAAAAAATTAAGTTTTAAACTACTTTTTCTCAGCAACACTCAAACTTTTTGCTAATAATTTTCACCAGATATCCTTGAAATTTAATATTTCATCTACCAGTGGAAGTTTAATTGAAATATCTTGTGAAACTTTCAATCTGGAGGTCAAAATGTGCAATAGGTAGGCCTATACTGAAAACTGAAAAACCCTATTTTTACTTTTACGTGGGAAACGATTGAGTTTAGGACACTCAAACTTTTGCTCACTCGAACTTTTTGCTAATACTTTTCACCAGATATCCTTGAAATTTAATATTTTATCTACCAGTGGAGGTTTTATTGAAATATCTTGTAACACTTTCAATCTGTAGGTCAAAATGTGCAACAGTTGTACTGAAAACTGAAAAAAAACATATTTTTACTTTTACGTGGGAAACGATTTAGGACCTATGTTTACAGGATTTTTTTCTCCTTTTGATCCAAGGAACCATTTACCGAAGTTTGTCAGGGTTATCGTGAAACACTCTGTGTAAGTGCTTAATGATTTTATAATAGTCTCACTGACGTTTACTTATTCTAGCTGATATACTTGTAAGTGAACTGTGAATCGTCGTTAAAGTAAGTTTGGTAATAAAGCCTAAAGAGCATAATATTTTCTTTGCTTTAGATAGTTAAAGTTTCCTTTATATAAGATGATCAATAAATTGAGCCTTAAATAGTGCGAAATAAATTGATCAAACAGTTAAAATAAATCCAACATAAATATTTAATATACTTAAATATAATATATATATATATTATATAAATATTTAATATAAAGTATTCCAAGCACAACTTTTCTTCGATATGTGTGTTTGAGGCACTCGTATATATCTTAAGTCTAACTTTTTTTCTCTTGAATGTAAATGGTCAATATATTTTTAGGTTAAAACATAACGTTAACTTATACAACCGATTACTCATATTAAAACCTTTAAAATGTACACATATTTTCATTAACTTTTAATTGTTGTGTATCCTATACTCTTATACGAGCAATGTTATCTTGCGTGCGTGCTTGTATGTTTGCACAACGACCTCAAAAACGGCTCCGAGGATTTCCTTCAAATTCTGGAAATAAGTAATTGATGACTCAAAAACTTAATTTATGCAGATTACTTGGCCAGAGAATATCTAATATAACGTAATAAATCGAATTTTAAAGTTGTCAAATTTTAACATTGGCCTTATGAGTTGCCGTGATAGCAACGAAAACAAACAAGGAAAGTGTAAACAAATGAAGTAATCATAATAGCTGTTTGGAATCTACAGCCATTAAGGGAAAATACAGCAAGTGGGATAAAGAGTCCACGGAGCTATAAAAAGGTTTCTATTTATCAATTTTATGACATTGAAATATTTTATAGTAACTGGATGAACTTGTAAACATGAAATACACCGAGCAAGGCTCGGTCCACCAGGTACTTTTGTGTTAACTAGATCTGGTACATTTTTGTAAACAATTTCATTATTTACCATATTTAAAAATATAAAATTGTAGACAATAATAACAAATAAAAAAAACTCTTGTATTAATTGTTGAATATTTTGTTTCAGACTCAAAATATTGTTCTAGTATTTACACATCTAGACTATAAGTACAGAAAACGTCTTTTGAAATACTTTTTTTGTATAATCATGCAGTAAGGGGATTTGAATACTGTGATAAAGAGCTAACGAATTTGATACTTTTTTTATTTTTGGTGCATTCTCTCTTTTTGAGTATTTTACTAGGCATGTTGACTGGTTTACTGTGTAAACTGTTGTGTAACTCACTAGTTTACTATGTAGTTTAACGTATTAACCAGTCCTGTGTAAGACTCAGGCAATAATACCTTATAACCTGTTACTCGTCAGTGGAGGGAGGAATGATCGAAGGGGGGACGGGGGGTGACTAAGCTGGGGAGATCAACATCCTGCCGAGCCGTCAGAGCTGCGGCAGGCGCGCGTCTTCATATCTCAAAGCAACCAGCAATACTGATCAATTGCTAAGTATGGGGACTGAGTAATGTCTTGAGTAAGTCTAAGTCACCGAACTGTACGCCAACGATACGTCGTTTGTTAAATACAGTACAAACAACAATCGCGTTATCGGCGTTACGATATGTCTGTTAATTTATCAACAAAATTGCAATATATCTATCATAAAACTCGAATATGGCTCAATATGCTGATGTGCTCAATGCAAGATGTCTTTTATGTCTACAAAAAACCCGTAAAAAACTAGAATATATACGATCTTATTGCCCCTTGAGTTAGTAAATGTTAGTGTATATGTTCAATTTAAGTTTACATTCAAAAGAAAATCTACGCATAAAAATGTTTATGAACTTTGCTAAGTTATAAAATAAGTACTTTTAATGGCATCGCTATTTTTTAATAAGGGTTATTAAAAAATACATTTGTAAAGAGGGAACCAAAATAAAGTATATGCCATTTCAAATTATGAATGCCTTGGCTCACGAGAAAACGAAGATTACGTAGCGACTCCATCTCTCAACTTCCTGGATTTCCTGGAACCTTAAAAGATAGTCTAAGGGAGCAATGGTATGTGTATTATGTATTCAGTAGTGTCACTATTAAATTTTTATGTGTGTTTACTTAGAATTACGTCACATTTAAAATGCGACACTAATTTGCGCATATTAATACAAACTGGTATACGAATCAAGTATAACAATGAAATACACTATGATATTTACAATAATGCACGCTTCGAAAATTTGAGGGACTTAAAGATGATTGCTTCATTCTATAATATAAAAAATAAATATATATTTAAATTCGGTAACGTATGAGAGAGATTTCAATGTGGAGCGACTCGACAGAAGCAAGAGACAGCGCGTTTGCAGTTGACGGATTTTCCTGAATTATAAATAAGCTTAAAAGATTTAAAAACATTTGCTTACATGTCAAAACAGTCTCTCACTGCTTTAGCTGAACTCTGAGTTGACACTCTCTCAATTTGTTACCTTGTTAATTGAAACACATATATTTCGTAAACAATTTTCAACTCGTCATGATTTTCTGATTTAATGTTTTAGAACTGCAACCAAAACCTAAGTCAGAGAGAACTTTCTAAACGTACAATCATTTTTATTTTAAACTGCATTCATGGTTATATATCTGAACCTTCCAATTATTACTAAATAATTGCTTTGCAGCACATCAGTACGCAGATGAATTCGTCGATTTGTAAAGTAGGAAGATTGTTAATTTTATGGCTGTACCTTATATTCCCTCTAAAAAAATCAGAATATCTATAATAAGTGCAGTTTGGTCTGTATAGTTGATAAAAGTTTTATCGATATAAGTGTGCCGCTTCTACTTGAATACAAGCAGGGTTTTTTCAGTAACATCTCAATTTAGCCCTCCTACCGCAACTACTTTTACGATTGAGAGGTAATGTTAAAGCTTATGATTTAGCGCAACAGCGAATGGTAATTAAATATGAAATTTTCTTTAGGACTTTGCCCCTATAGCATTTGACGAATTCTAGAGACGACTTCTAGAGAATTCTTTCGTTGCCATCATGGCAACTCATAAGACAAATGTAAAAAGGTTACAACTTTAAATTCAATTCATTACTTTATTCGATTTTTTCTGGCCAAGTAAGTAATCTGCACAGAACACGTTTTTGAATGATAAATTACTCATTTCAAGACTGAATGAAATTCTCAGAGCGGCTTTCGATACAACTGTGCAAACAAGCAAACAAGCAAGCACGCACGGAAAATAACTTTGCTTATATAAGAGTATAGGAGCACTCTTATATGAGCAATGTTTGTGAGTGTGGTTGCTTGCTTGCACAATTACCACAAAAACGGCTCCGAGGATTTCCTTGAAAGTCTGCAAATAGCTGATATCTGACGCAAAAACAAGTTTCGTTTAGGTTACTTGGCCTGAGAAAATCTAATAAAGTTATAAAATAAATTTTAAATTTGAAAAAAATTTACATTGGGATTTATGAGTAGCCATGCTAGCCACGAAATAAACAAAAAAGTAAACAAATTAAGTTACCATAATAGCTGTTTGCAAACTTCAGCCAACGAGGAAAAGTACAGCATGTGGGATAAAGATTGCATGGAACAATAAAAAAGTGAATTTATAAAAATTATGACACAGAAATATTTTATAGTGATTGGATGAACTGGTTAACATGAAATAATACGAGCAAGGCTCGGTCCATTACTAAATGTTTAATAGACTGCTTTTAATGATAAGTGTATCCTAATTGTGGTAGGTAAATCAGTCGTTATGGTACAGTAGAGAACTACAATCCACGTTCTGTAATTTCTATAAATAATGTAAATTAGCGGTGTTAATTATCTAATAAAATTTGTCTTAAACAGACACTGAATACAATTTTTTTCTAATGATGACGTTTTTATTGAATGGTTATTTTTACAGCTACGAAGTGGCCTTTGAAAGGATGAACGGAATTGCACTATTCGTTATGCCTCAGACGAGATAAGGACGACGAAAGAGAAAGAACGAAAATGCAAAGAGAAACCTAAGTCAACGATTTCAGGAAACACATGCGTATAGCATTTGAAAAGAACAGAGACTACCGACAGACGAAGACTGATTGAACAGCAGAGCCTGGGTTGTGTACTTGCAGCGACTTAAAGCTGGTATTAGGACAAGAATACCCGAAGAGAAAATTCCGGTGCCCCACTGTTTTGTGATAAGACAATTCAAATACATAGTTTTGCGGCGAAGGAAAATGTGTACGTATTTTTTTTGGGGTCTGCAAAATTTATTTAGGCTAGACGTTCAAATTTCATGTGGAAAGGTTAATTTGATAGTCACAGTGACTCTTCTAATACAGGCATATAATATCTTCAAATTGTAGATGAGTTTCTCAGAAACAGAAAATAGTAGTTTTATCACAAGAAGCAAAAGTGGTACTTTTTGGAGCGCAATAGTGTTCCCAAAACGACGACGAGCACCTAAAAAAGACAATTATGCTCCGTGTGTTGAACGTTTTTTGTCATATTGCGGAAATAAGCTTTTAATCGTCGAAATTCTTACCTTAAGTTGGTTTATGAGGTTGCATTGTGTTTCAAAATGTTTAAATTTATGTTTTTTTTCACAAACAACACTCCTCACCGTGCAAACCTCGAGAGATTGGTTTTGAGATTAGCGCACGAAAAAGAACCACAGCTGACTTTTTTGAATAACACGAACTATTATAAAAAGTGGGATTTTGCGCTCCATTTAGAGGACGGAAAACGGCTGATTTTCGCGCAGAATGATATAAAATATTAAAATTTACAATTTGCGCAAAGGCCTCCTCGTAAAACATAATTCTGCTATGCCAACATATAGTTCTAACTTATTTTTATTTTTAACAAACTTTCCTTGACACCATTATTACGTTTGGAAACATGATGAATTCAAGCTATCATTTAAGAAGTAGTAACATTTAAGTCCACAGCGTGCATCTGATAAACATGAAAAAGTCGATCTATTTAAAATTAAAACTCCAATCACTGTTATACAGAAGACAACACGTTTCGTTCCTCAGGACTTTCATACCTTCAAGTAGCAGCCAAATCGTCAATGTATCATTTATTTGTCTTACTACAATATAATAATACATTGATTGATGTTGCTGCATACTTGAGGACTTGATAAAGTAATGAGGAAAAAAATATGTTGTCTTTTCAACAACAATGATTGGATAAGGTCACTTTAATTTCATTACTTAAATATTCCAATCCAGCGTTACAATGAATAGTGCGATCTGTAATAATTTAATGCAGGAATGTCCAGGTCGAAGGTTGTGAGATGGGTAACGTAATTTGCAATATATATATATGTATTAGTTTACCGGTTTTGTTGATGTACTCATAGTTGTTTTAACACAACTAAGAGTACAACAATAACAAATCAACAATTTCATGGATTGCTTGACTAAAGGTACTCCAAACGAAATTTTTTCGTTAGTTATTGAAAAACTTATAAAAAATATAATCTTTTAAAAATTACCACACTATTTAAACAAAACAGAATAAGTAAAAAAAACCATTAAAACTTTTACTAAAACCTGATTAATTGATTATTTTATTAAAGTTTTATGTCAATATTTTCAAAGTGTTTTACGCTTTTACAGCATTTTAAGGTTTTTACCGAAGAATCAGGTCCCGCTCGGCCGCTCCACCAAGTCGTCCCTGTCGAAAATCAGGGTTTCATATTGCCTTTTCGTACCCGAGGAAATTATTCTGTATGTAAAGTATCACTGGACCAAGTTTTTAAAACGTTTTTCATTGTTATCTGCAAAAATTTTACAGGCGATGCCATTGAGGGAGTCGTCTACATCGGTTGAACGCAACAAACGCACACTTGTCAACGACAATCATTACTCACTGTCGTTACTGAGATTGTGAATCAGGTGGAACTGAGCCGTGATTGTACACGTCATTTGCAGCCGTCAGCCGCTCATTCACTTAGCAAAATGAAACCAAGCTAATTTCCTTGGTGCTTCATTTTCTGATCCCTGTTTCTCAGCCTGTGCGCACCGTACAAGAAGCACACCGATAGAAATGCATCTTCCTGTAGATGTGCTCAATACCATTATAATTTACTATAGATTTTGAAAAATGTAACAAAATGAATTTGAAATTATAAAAAAGGTATTTGGGTTTTATGAGTCTCAATGTTGATAACGTAATAACAAAAACAGTTTACGAATGCAGTCACTGTTTTATTGGAGCAACGAGTAAAAACAAAACCTAAATATTTTCTGGTTGAATCGACCAGTAGGCGATCTTTAGTTTCATTTTAAAGGTAATAAACACAAGGTTTTAATTTGTAACAGATAATATTGTACCAGTAATTTGTGTAAATGTGATAAATTGTTTTAATAGGATTAAATAGTATATTTTATTACAAGAGTTGAAAGTGGGTCATCTCCGTTCCGGCTTCCGTTATTTCCGTTTCTTCGGACACGGTAAATTTACTGTGCACCTCCCGGTAAATTTACTGTGCAGTGATTGGCAAAGAGTAATTTTACAGCCAATAGTAAGGCACGGAAAACAGATGTTTCTATGTAGTATAATGTAAACTTTTTTCCGTTATAAACAATGAAATGATCAATTTTTGCAGGTGTTAAACACAGCGAAAACAAGTGATTGCTCAGGAATGAAAAAACTTCGTTTGCAATAAGAAAAATAACATTTGTTTATTGTCAAAGCAAATAATAGCAATCGTCTTTTACGATTGGTTATAACATTTAGGACGAAATTGAAATAAGAAGCTCAGTGAAAATAATTTAACCATTTTTGCATTTTTGTTTCATGAATTAACGATTGACTATTAACTATACACGATTAACTATATTAAAATCTGGTTTTGTATTCAAGTTCTACACCCTAAGATTAGCATTAAAATATTTATTACAATATGGTTTGCAATATCATCTTGACGCAGCCCAAGCGAAGATATTGTCTGCAATAACAGCGCCGTGTAATTACTTGCGATATATGCGTTCATTACATAGATAGCTCTCGCTCTACTTCTCAACTGACGGCTATTAAAAGTTCGTTCTTTTTAAACCTGGAACATATAGAGAGATATAGATCTCAAGTAATAGCGAATTTCACGACTTAAAAAATAATTTGAGGGATTGTAGGTTGAAAATACTAAAAGGAATTGACGATTATAATAACCACAGTTTAGTGCCCGTAAAATAAACCATAATTATGATAGAATGGAATAATTGAACTTCCAACTATAAAAAGCCTCCATGACAAAAAATAAGAATAGAGGAAACAGAAATTATAAAATTCATTGATGGAATAATGAACTGAATGACGAGCTCGAACATTTGTTTGCACCCACATTTAGCTATGTGGTTTGCATTTTATGTGTTAATTTCAAAGACCTTTTAAATGAGGTATTAACCCAAGGTATTCTAACTTTGGAAAATGTCAAGACTTCAACAAATTACATTAAATTACTTCTCATTACATTGTAGTTTTTTTATAAAAAATATTTAATAAATTTCAGTCTTTTGCTCAACCCTATATTTAGAAAAGCTAGGTAAAGAATCCCCCATTCCTCCAGAATCTTGAAATGATTGATTTAATTCCAAAAACAAAAAGTTACACCGCCAATGAAATCATGAAAATATTATACTAACCACTTTTAGAAGTAGTGCGGTCGCTGTATTGAAGAAAAAGCAGAATAATAAACACTAATATTTTGAGTCTAGCATTATAAAACAAACAATTTATGGCCAGCTGCAGCACCTTAAATTAAATTAACTTTACTTACAATTCTTAAATTACATCAAAATCTAAATATTACTATCTCTTACAAGATCAAATTTGCATAAATGTAAATGTTGTAGATGTATTTTAGCTAGCTTATACTAAGTTGATATTTGTAATAACATTTACACAAACAAAAAAAAACATTAAAAATTGGTATCCAAAAAAACTAACATATAAAACACGTCACCACTGTAATAAACTTACTTTATTCTAAATTGATTTTTTCAATTACATGACCACAACAATTAAAAAACTTGGGATCCAAAAAAACTGACGTAACAGATGCACGTCATTAATTAACTTACTTTATGAAAGTACATAATTTAAACAACCTACATCTGAAACTAAAAGTAGCCATGAGGTAAATTTTTCACAAAATAAATTAATCTGAATTTTGAATTACTTGTGTTTCTTGTGGTGTATAATTAAATGAGATGCCCTTGTTTCCGCTTGTAATAAGAAAACAAAAACTGAGAACTTTAAAACAAATATGTGCTGTATTGGTAAGAATTTTAAAGATTAAAATAGCGCAAAATAACTATCTCTTCTGCATTTTCTGACGATGATACGTAAATAATAATTCTGAGTTACCCTTAATACGAATCAATACGAATTTAAAGCCCCTCCCCCCAAAAATTAATCCGTACTGCAGTTTTGAATTTATGAGTGCAAAATAAAGACTGTAAATACACACTTGTAATTATACCTTATCTCACTTACTAGAGCTATTAATTTATGTGTAAAATAAAATAAATGATTTTTTATTTCTGTAGTTTTGGAAGGTAATATGTCATAGGCCTTGGTGTACTCTTTGGCTGACTGTGAGTACTTATTCTACAGACTATTTCTAACTTGAAGTTAAAAACTCATACAAAAACACTGTTTTATAATAAAATTAGGCTGGTATTTATTATTAAAAATGCAGAAAGGAGAAAATGAAATGTTTGGTAGGAGCTAACAAAAGAAAACTATTACAATGGTTGGGGTTGTTGTACATGTTTTAGGTTTACTAATTTAATATGTTCAGTCAAATCGAAATGTCCTCGGCTTGCTCAGGGTTCACACAAGTTACAAATTATTTATCTTAGGTTGAAGTTCGTGCCAACTGTAAAATTTTTTTAATCTTCAAATTTTTTTAAATAACATTTATGACCAATGGCTAATTTTTATTTCCCAGTTCAACAAAGGCAATTGTTCCATAAATAAAATGGCCTAATTGGTTAAGTCCTTGATGATAATTTCAAATGAATTCAAATTTGGTGGAGAAAGTTTTGAAAGAGAGACTTGTTGAGTAGGTTGATGGATTTTCGCTTGTTTTAAATTTATTACGTCCTGTGCAATATGGTGGATACCTCTTACTCAAACCGCTTATAAAATTTCTTTACCCAGTTCTTATGCTATTTAAATTTATTGAGGTGACAAAGGGACAAGTTTATTTTGTACTTGGGCTATGCTTTACCTACTTTACCATGGTTAACTATTTAATTCTAACCGGGACTTGGGTTATTGAAATAAAATTAGGTTCTTGGACCTTGGATTAAAATTTAACATGCTAACACAATGAAGGTCTGGTACAGAAGAAGGGATGCCACAGGCATGCCGTTGTCATTGTTGGTTTTCACAATCCTTGTAGAAAATCCTATGTTGAAGCACAGACACTGGAATTTTGGATTATTTATGGAAATTAATTTAGAATTTGTATTTAATACCACATTTATTTGGTGATTGCAGCTTTTTTACAATATTTATAACTAATTATTATGTCATTCAAACGTTGGGGGCTATTAAAATGGGATATATTGCATATTTTACAAGGGATTGAATTTAAAATAGGTAAATAACATGGTTTATGTAAGTTTGCTAATTTATGGTATAAAATATGTACTGGCCTATTTCTATTGATAACTTTCTGAGGGGTGATGACGACAAATTATAACACTTTACTAAATATGCAACATCGATGAATCATATTAAATCATATGGGGAATTCTTATATTACTATAGAAATATTAAATATTGAATTATAATTTAAAAGGCATAATTATTTGTCAGGCATATGGTGAACTAAATAAGAAACAAGGTGCATATTACGAATTACTAAAATTTGTCAATTGTCAATAATTAAAAATTACTAAATGGCTTAGGTCTTACCATGAGACCTACGATAACAGCTTATTCCATTAAGGAAATTAGCCAAACCTCACAATTAACACTATAAACCCTTTCACTAGTCTTATGTATGTGTTGTCAGTTCGGTAACGAACAAATAATATAAGTAAAATGTTTGTTGATAAGAAAAACATGTTGCACTGCTCAACGTGTTTTTCAATCAACACGTGTTTATCAATCACGGTTAATATTTTAAATAACTTCAGGTATTAAATTAAATACTGTGAATAAAAATGGACTCCTGAAGGAGGAACTAGCAAGCTTACCGTGTCCAGTTTATTAAATTTTAACCATAATATGGAGTGATCCTCCCATCCCTTGTTTGACCAATGTTGCTGGAATGTAAATAACGTTGCACTCATACGATTGATTACCACCGCAGCTGGGGACTCGGCTACGTCGACTGTGAAGGTGGCGTCTCATTTGGAAAATTGATTACGCTACCTGCTTATTGGAATGCCGTTGATTGATTGGATGAAATTACATCATCGGTACTTTTAATTTAATCAATACGATTTCATCACATATTAATTAAATTACTTCGAATATGCATAAAAGTGCGATGCACATAGTTTCCCACATTCTAATGGATTATTTCACACGACTCACGTTATTATTATTTATTTTGTTTCAATAACAGTGAGACGATTTCTTAAATATGGTTATTATTAAAAGGTATAAGCCCTTGAGACTAAATCGATGATTTTTTTTTATTAAAATATATTGCAGGAAGTTTTATATAGGAAGTTTCGCGATAAATGTAACAAACTTTACCAGGTGATTCCTGACATAAACACAAGAACAGCTTGACACATAACAACACCAGGAATCCGGAAAGCATTCTTTATAGAGATAATTTTAACAAACATTTTTTAGTTAACATTAATTTTAATTAATTATGGAGATGCAGGCTACGGTTAAGTTTTTCAATACTTTTTTTGATTTTATTGCAACTTTGGACTCAAAATTAAGAACCTAATGAGATATTTGGAGAAAATAATATTAGATTGATAATAAATAGAAATAAAAAATACCATCACTATTTCGTGGTTAAATATTGAATGGGGCTAAGGAAAAAATAGTTTAATTAATTAATTTTAAGAGCCAAGGATACATTTTTAAAGCATATAATAACACTAAAACCATTAAAGAAAGTTGGCTGCTATAACCGAAAACTGGATATTTTAATAGAGAACTAGACATAACCATGTATGTATGTAAGATTACCCATTTAAAAAAAAAAAAAAAATATTGTACAGTAACCAAAATTTAGAAAGAAAGGAAATATCAATGGTCAAATAAAGGATAAACATGATGAAAAGACGTAAAAGACAGTTCATACTTTAAGTCCTGAATAAAGTTATTCACAATATAATACATAATATATTACCTAAAACTATTGCTTAAATACGAGTCATATATTCGTGTCCAACCGAGGCCGACTCTACTTCAAGAAAAATACACGTTCAGATTGTGAGATCACATTGTAAATTCGACTTGGCGTACAATGCTTTTTCTTGAAGAAAAACATAGCGCCTCCTGCAATTTGCTACTTCAACAGCTTATAGTTTCTTTAGTTTACTCTGCTATTGGCTTGTACAGGCAAATGCCCCAAAAATATGATAAAAAATTTTAAAAATTGATTCATAATTAATAATACTTATTTTACTGCTTTTAACAGCCGTCACACTTAAAAAACATTAACTTCATCATCGGAGTCAATGTTCTACGCACAACAAATTTGTTTTCAGAATTGTCTTTGTAATTTTTTTACATATGGCTTTTAAAATATTGGTATTAATGAAAGAATCAGGTCTTTTTGGATCAATACACGCTGAAACATTTGGAGTTAAGGCATAAAAATCTAAGGAAAGGTTCCGTCTCGAAACCACCAGTTGTGACTAGTCTCCTAACTCCTGCACCAAACTCTCACTTCGCCATAAATCCTCGTTCCTCCCAGGTGACGTCGAAAAATTTAATTTTCATCGAATTAGCCCATATGTTTACAGTCTTATTGTATTCAACTAGTCCATTAGCTAATCAAGGGGTTTCATCTGCAGAAAACTTTCTTGGAGTTGATTTAATTGATTCCATTTTAAGTATTAGACTATTAGACTTTGGAGGAATGACAGCCTCAGTATTGCCAGCTAGGCACGTCTCCCTAGGGATATTTTGCAGCTTACGGTAAGAAGGGATCGTCAGGATGGGAAAGGTATGATTTGGTCAGTCAGCCTCGCCCCTGAAGGAAGAGAGACACGTTTCCAACCCGGCCTCCAGGCTCTTCCGGGGTCGACTCACTCTCTAACCCGAGACCTCCCGAGCATACCCAGACAAGGACCTCCACCTGGGAGCTCTCCTTGTTGTGAAGAGTCTCACCCAGGTCGGTTCGCCCTCCAGACTAGCAGACGCTTAGAAGTTTGTCGGATAAGGGTCCCTCATCCCCTCCCAGATGGGCAAGCTGGGACGATCCACAACTCCCTACAGGGCTCAGACCTGACTGGGTATCCAAGCTCAGCTGGGAATCAGAGTTCCCAGAGAGACAAGGAGGAACCAAGGTGCACAGGAATGAATCATCTTGATTGTTGGGTTTAGTAAACATTTCATTAATTATTTGTAATTTCAAGCGTAGAATCCAAAACATCATAAAATACAGAAACTCCGTAAACAAAATTAAAGTTGTTTGCACTATTGGAAAACCATCATTACAATAAAATGAAATTCATGTTTTTGATTGTCTTAAAAAAAGTAGCTGAAGTCTCTAACTTAAAGTTTTTTCTAAATCCTTGGCTAATAGTTTTTTAAATGCCAATAGTGGGTCAGTTAAGTTCTCTACCCTGTATAGAATTGTATTGACTGGAATTACTGCTTTATCAATACAGCTTGCCATGTCATGTAGCTTATTAAAAAAGGGGTTATAGATGTAATTCAAAATTGATTGTCTTTGGTTGTAATACGCAGACAACTGACGATACCAACTTATATGTTCTGATCTTATCTAATTAACGATGAAATATCATTATAAGTTAGTCAGAAATTAAAACTCTATTAAGCTTGGGGACTGGAAACGATGTTCTCCGATGTTATCATTGGGAACTGTAATACAGCGATATAAACTCAGTGACCTAAATGTAATATCACAATACGGCAACCCTGCAGTTCCTTTAGGTTGGATATTAGTAATACAGTGATTCAAGGAGTCGTCATAAAAATAATAAGTTAGTGATACTTAACAATGACCTTGTACTGTGAATTAAACATTAATTGACCAATTTTTAAAGACGAATGAATCAAAATTTTGTCATTTGGAAACGTAAAATCAAACAGTTATCGTAGTCCTGTTGTTTGATTTTTCATTTTGCCCATAGTTACAAAAAATGCATTAGTAGAATATTCTAAAGTAACACTAAAATATTTTTAAAGCCCAATGAAACATATTAATCCCCCTTAAAAAGGTTAATTGGTTAAATGACGAATGGCTTTATAAATAGCAAGCTTTGGAAAATAAAAATTACCGTAATTTCTGAATAGTAAAAAGTATAAACCTGATACCCCGTGTAAAAAATAAGTTATAACAGCCTCTCTCCTGATATAACAGGTTTAAAGTTAATTTCTGGTCGATTAATTAATCTGGATATAAATAAAAGACGTCTTATAATATTTAAAATATATTTCAAATGTAATAAAATTGATTTATTCCCACAGAAAAAGTATCTAAAATTCACAAATATTTAACTAAATTGCTTACATTATAGGAAGCAAGAAAACGACTTGAAATCAATAAACAAAGAAAGGCCTACATAAAAAAACTTATGTAAACAAAATTTAAATTCCTTGCTTCAGACAAAAATGAAATAAAATCGAAAGGAAATATTTTACACTTTTATACGTTTCTTGAAATGGCGACCTACCCTGGTAGGTGTTTTAAGCCAAGTATGAATGAAAGATGAGTGGAGTATGATTGTGGCGCGATCTTTGTACTCTTGTTACCGACTAAGACCGTCACGTTCCTTAGACAGGACTGTTAATTAATAGCCCAACAGCCGATGGCAACTAAGGGACCTACATTTTAACGTGGAATCCGAACCACAATTTTGCCTGGTTTACAAATTACGAGTTGGTCTCATTATAAGGACTAAATAATTGTCTAAATAAGACTACATGGAATTTTTGGTGGTGTGTGCGTAGACGGATTAACAGGTTATTTTCTTTTAAAAAGGAGCAATTTATTTGTAACCAGGTAAAAAAGGCTGAAAAATTAGGCTAATTATGAACGGTGTAATAGGAAACTGTATTTATACTTACACTGCACTCCTACACTCCTACTCACTTAGAAGATGGTAAATGTATTTATGTGAAAGATGGAAATTGGCAATCGATTTCGATTGGTCACACCAATCATCATCTGGCCCAATGATATACTGGCAGGATCATGAGAGCAGCCTTTCTTATATTCTATTGGTCTCCGGAAGTTGTACGAAAAACAGGTTATAACAGGTTACGTACTTTGACGTCCGCAATTCCTTTTGTACAACTTTATCTGCTTACTAGTTTCGTTTCGGATTGCTAAAATGCTAAACTAAAAGAACTGTGGACGTCAAGGTACGTACCCTGTTATAGCCAATTTGGAAGGCTTCAACATAAACAAAAACAGGTTTCTGTGTATGCTCCACTCGAGTTAAAGTTGACTCGTTCGTTCAATGATTAGTCTCTTTCCTTATATTTTTCTTTAAAAGTAAGTAGATCTTCCTATGCAGTCATGATATTCCCTTTCTTTCAATTAATTCTTGAGGATATTAAGTGACTCTGATGTTGAAGAATTGAAAAGTGTGGCTGAAATCAGGGATCTGGGTGTTATGATGTCTAATAATTAAAGCCCAATCGAACACATTACCTATATTCCCTCCAAGGCAAATTCACTTCTGGGTTTTACACTGAGGCCTTCAATAATCTTTAGTTCAAGAAGCCACCAAATGGGACGGTGGTGTGTTCTGTAATCCAGATACTTTGAGGTCACGAATTGTGGATAGTTATTAGCGATGGTTTATGGGTGGTGTCCCCTAGTGGGGATTAACGTCCGCACTATTGAATGCGACGTCCATAGGACCATTTTCATAACTATACCAGTTCGTAAGTGATGTAGGCGAAATTGTCGTTCGAATCCCACGTTAAAATGTGGGTCTCTTATTTGCCACTGGCTATTGGGCTGTCCTGTGTAAAGAACATGTCAGCTTAGTAGGTTATATTATTGAAAACCTATATCGTCGGAAGTTAAACAATCACAATCACAATGTACAATTACACAATTATAGTTCCAGGGTAACTGGATAGCTTGGTAAAATATCTTCATGTCCTTGAGTCACATCGGTATTTTACCACGGACGGAAAATTGAAGCTATAATATGTATCTTTTTCGTGACTTTAGCAATGGATATTTTTTTACCTAAGAAAAATACTTTTATTACCTGATGAACACAATTCGAATGTTTATACATCAACTCTTTGGAATGCTTTATTGGTTCCTCTCTTAGAGGTAGAATTTGATACCGGTAAAACATGTTTTTGAAGATCTCTTATAATTTAAATTTTACATATACCCCTTGAATAATATAACTTAGTCAATATAAATTCTTTGATTTTATAAAATCAAACTAAACAAATAATATTTGTTTTCCTTGATATATCTCAGCTATTAAAACGGTTTGGAAACTTTCAGGTTTCAGAGTCACTGCCTAGCGAACAAAAAAAATACTTTAAGAACAATAAAAGACAAATGATCATCTAATAGGGAGCTAAACAGGCACAAAAAAAAACACATTACTGCAGCCAGTGACATACACATATTTAGGAATCGTCTATCTTACTCTATAAAATCATTATCCATCACTCTCGCAGAAGTTTTTTTTAAAATGGTCGGGATTTTTATGAACTATTGATTTTATTGCGAACTATACAACAATATTTAATTATAATTTATAATAACAACTGGACAGGATTATGTAGTATCTTGTGTATGTAAAGGTAAAAAATAAACCACAATAAAAGAAAAGTTCTATGGAAATTCCCAAAAAACACATTAGCTTTGAAGTTCAAAATAACTTCAATTAAAAAAAGGACAAACAGTCATTATAACTGGTATTGTACACTTATGAAACGCTGAATGAAACAGCTCGGCCTTTATTAGACACACCATTTATTTTCCATCAGTATGAAATGAACTGTCAGTGGCAGACAGCGACTGTGGCGACCTCTCAACATCACATCGCGATCAAATTGCATCATGCACACATCTATCAGGGCGAATCCACATGCAGATGTAAAGCTAATGTTATCGTGTCATTGAACACTACAGTTCAATTTATGGGCTGTTACTTCCAATAACACTGCTTTTAACAATTTTGTACCATTTCCTACTTGCTACTAACATAGGCCTAAAATTGATTTAGTGTTTAATACATACAGCGCCATTAAAGATTAGTTGAGCTTTCCAGTCAGGTAACTCTATTTCTGTTTTTAAAACGCTACAATTACCGGCAATAATGTATTCAGGATCAGATTTATAGGAATATAAGGTCATTGAAATAAATTATTGATGCACACTAAATTGCTGCTGTCAGTCAGGATCGTATCTGAGCTATGTTGCCCATTCGCCTTAATGGCAGTCCTGTGTAACCTAGATTATTGTGAATACTTAGATTAATCTCACCGCCTAGTTCGTCACAATTGAAATAAATGACGCCAATAAGTGATGCCAATCAAAGCAGCCTTTGGAAAAATATCTTTTTTACGACCTTCCTCTTAAAAATATGAATTAAATGTTTAAATATTTTTTTAGTATATTCATATTATGTCGTGTTCTATTTTAAATTAATGTAATATTTTGAATTTAAGGCTTTTGCTAGACCAGACCGTAGGTAGTCATTTAATGTAAATTAAAACAATTACAAAACTTTTGACTATTAAAAGTGTTACACTTGCTCCCCCCCCAACAAAGGGAAAAATTCCGTTACATATTCTGGAATCGACATGGTGAGCATGTTGGGCCTATCATGCCGTATTCTCAAGTGGAGGTCAAGCTTTTAAGTTTAAAACTCTGGGTTTCGACATTTAACTGGCATATTTCCAAATGACAATGAGAAAACTTTACAGTATATGAGTTCAGTTGTCACGTAATGAACAGAAAAATTTGCCACGATTACCTAAATGGATTATATTAGGTTTTAAAGTTGATCTGTGTTTCTGGGTCTCGGTGTAAAGAAAATCCAACTAAGCCGAAGCTATGAATCAATACCCTCAGGTGAATTATGAAAAAATAAATGTTATTACCTTGGTGGACCTCAATGTTCGTCAGAACTACATGAACTGTAGCTCAAATGAAAGCCAGTAATTCAAAGAGTGTTTTCTTACCAAGAATATTTATTTAATAACATCAATTAAATAAATCTTGGAAACTTCGAAAGTTATGATGCTTGTCCACCTTGCGTCCGATTTGTATAATTGTGAGAGGGGATATTTCACTGGAGGTTCTTAGACTGACACACATCGGGTCACATGATTGAAACTGGAGGTATAAATCTTTAACCGAAGTTAAATTAAAAAAAGTTTAATATTTTTAATTATATATATTGATACATATAATTGGAAATACAAAACCCTCCTTAAACTTGACCTATTAGTATGAACGCTATCACATTAAAGAACCTTACATTTAATTAGTAATTCAAGGCCAAACTTCGATTCAATCGGGGGACATAAAAAATGTCAAGCAATGCCGCAAATTTAAAACTCACATAATAAATACATGGGAATGTATTAGTTTTCGTATAAGTCTAGTAATTCTGTATATAATTCTGTTGATGGCATATCCGTGCGTGCAAACCTTTAATAAAAAACCTCAATCGTAAAAATCAGTCGGTTAGAAGAGCCAAACAGAAAAGAAACCCGATATTTTACATACAGTATAATATATGACATTTATCGCATTAAGCACGTCAATGTTAGAAAGCGCCATATGGCTCTAACGTTTACACTCTAAATAAATAGTTATACTCGTTTAATTATTATATCTGTAGTTGAAATGGTTATATTCATTAAATTTTTCTTGTTGTGATTATGTTGTTATTGTGGTTGGAAATACAAAGTGTAATCCACATGCATTAATCGTGTGGACTGCTCTAATAGCCTAACATAATCTCCTCATCGTTAATGCCGAAACCTCCAACGTTCTAAAGCTCAGATCAGACGGGATTTGGGTGAATAGTTGTAGCTCAAGTTCAAAGCGATGGTGACGCTCAAGTTCAATTTATATGACAAAGAATGTTTTTAACAACTATAATTGTTGTGTATAAATTTATTTAAATTCTATTTGTAGGATTGCTAAAAAGATTTGGCTATGGTTTAGTTAATATTTTTCTTTCATGGTTAATATTAAGTTTCGATGTAACTTTTTCCTGAAAACAGTTGTATTATTTATAAATGATAAGTATCACAATCCAAACCTTTTGGAGCTAACATATGAAAAAAGTTCCAAAAACAAAATACGCTGTAGTAAATTCAGAAAATTAAAATTTTCTAATTATTTATTTAGTAACATTCATAAGTCTCACTTCTTTTGAATCGCAAAATAATGTTTTTTAGTTGTGACGGTATACTTCATGAAATTTAAGGTTTGAAAAATTAAAGTGACTGCCATTTTTAAATGGTACAAAGTGTAAACATTTCAACGGAAAAGAAACCCGATTTAATACTTTGCACGAAAATAGGTCATGTTAGTCATTATAGGTGTGGCAGGTTTAAAGCTGGTTCCTCAATAATAAGGTCAAAAATACATACACCACAGGCCTACAGACACTAGACAAAATTCGGATCCAGACAAAGGCAATGTGCACTGAGGTATATTTTGATAAAACCCGTCTGAATAACCTGAACAAGTTCCGGGGAGTCGAACCTTATACGTTTGTTGTAAGTTATTTTAATTTAATATTTTAATGGTTTGGATTGAAAAAAAAACGATTTGAGAGATTAAATAAGCATGTAACTTTTATTCTGTGTAACACCAAAGAGTAAACATAAATATCTAGTATTTTTTGTCGACGTGATATGCTCTTTAGTGATGTTGAAAGCAGGTGATTGGAGATAATCCTCTCTCTCATTGGAGCCAAATGACGGCGCAAACAGATTAATACCGCGATGTCCACGATGCTGTGAGAATGTAGCCAGTTTGAATATTCATAATTTTTTATCAGCTCAAAGAATAAAGCGTCCCTTTCATAAAGCGTTTATAAAACGTAATCATTTTAGAAGAATAAGTGAAATATTTAGGTGTATAATAAGGAACAAAAAAACCTCAGGCATCTTGTTCTAGATTTCTAAAGCTTGAAGTATTGAAAGATTCGAATTCTATTTTTAGTTATTTGAAATCTTGAAATGTAAGGTTCGCTCAGAAAAAACATACAATTACATGCTGTAAAATCATTACAGCATTTTTTTGTAAAACAATACACAGCATATATTTTAATGGTGTATACATCAAACACCTCTAATTGGCATAGCATATACTGTATATTTTTATTAAAATACACAGGCTAGCCTATTTCGTGCTAGCCTAAATAGGAAGTCAGGAAAGATGCAGTATTAGTTTTTTAATGTTTATAATTGTAGTGATGTGTTTTCCGTGTGTGTTATTATGTGTTGAAGTGAAAATTATATTTTTTGACACGAATGTCACATTCACAAATATGGAGAATAACCTCAAGGACTAAGCGCTGATGACGCCCCTGATGAAACAATATTGTTCGCAAACTATAAGAACATAGGATTGCTATAGACGGTGAGTTTATCTTAATCAGTGCTCATACACGATTTTAGATGCTTGTAGAGACTGTAGAGGCTTTAGATGCTCTGTGAATAACAGCACCAAGCCCGGTATACGGTCTGGTAATACTCTAATAATCTATTAGAGTTTTAATATATCATCACAGATTTGTTTGTCAGAAGAGGGCGCACTTTTTCACCTTGTTAACGAAACGAAAAATGAGTATCCTGTTATATCGGTATACTCGATTATCTGTTTTTGTTATGTTTCAAGAATAATGTGAACACACTTCATTCTATAATGAATTTTTAGTATTATAATTTAATTTAAATAATAAATCTTGTCAAAACTATTTTTTAATAACCGTAGCTATATAACGTTTGCTTATTTAAAACATATGATTGAAGAAAATATAACAAACTTTGGAATGTAGCGCTTATAAACGTATCCAGATACACTACCATAGGCAAGTTTTGGCTTTCTTTAAATGTAGATTGATTATATGCAGAATTAATGTAGAATTTAAATTACATTGGAATATTTTATGACCAGTACATTACCAGGGGTAATGGCGAAAATATAATAAGTAACATCACATGTGCAATGTATTAATAACATTTGTAAATAATGTTTCAAATGTTACTCACAATAAAATCTGAGTAACACAAAATCTGAGTAATCTGAGTAATCCGTTAAATCTGATACTCACAATAATAATTTTAATGTTACTCACATTAAAATCTGAGTAATCTTAAAAAATAAACTAAGATTTTATGTGGTTTATCCTGTATGTGGTTTTGAGTTGGCAAATTCAACCTTTTTCTACCATAGCTTAGTGTAGAATGAACATGAACACCTCTAATTGGTACAAGTCTTTCTATTTTAAAGACTTTTAAAAAGATGCATCACATGAAGGGGGGGCTTGACAGTTTTTCCTTATCCCAAATTATTATATTTTTGAGGGAGTGGGTAAAAATTTGGGTACCCAAAAACATAGGATTCCTATAATAATTCCAGAATATATTAATATTTAACTTCATTCGTGGAAAAATATTAGATAGGTTGGAACTTTAGAGACACATAGTATTTAAAGCCAACATTAAATGTGGTTTAGTCAGTTATGGTATATTTTACGGTAAAATTTTATTCAATTTAAATCAAATAGCCATTTTCTTTCAATATTTAACCATTTTTCATAAATTGCCTTGCATTTAATACCAGGATTAATTTTCCCATAGAGGTTTCACTTGAGGCTAATGAATATCGGACCAACATTCTGCGGTGAATCCTCGATGTACTTCTCGGTTTCAGTTGACATTGTGTCCATAGTAAGGTATATAAAATGTTTGACTTTTTGGAATACTTTAATATTTGCAGTATAATTTACACTAAAATCATTTGGATTATTTTCTTTGACGAAAATAACTGACGGGATTTTCCTGCGCGAACTGTAGTTACAGTTCAACTAAATATACTAATCGCTACTTAGTTGAAACAAAATTGCTAATACTTGAGAAACGTCGCGTCGCTGGAATGGATAAGCCTAATCATTTAATAGTGGAAAGCTATCTAAATGTTTGAACTCGATCTCTATTTACTGTTTTATCGGATCAACAACAAAATTACACTATCATCGATGTAGTCTCGATAAATATTTGAGTTTGTTTTAAAGCAAATACGTTTGTGGTAGATACTCGTGCTCTATAAATACGAAACAATAACTATTAAAGTTCGACTGGATTTACAACCAGATCGGGAGACCACTACCAGATTGGCTGGGGACTGTAGCTGACTTTACTGCCGAGACTCGAGTCTGCAGTGATTCCGTTAAGTGGGAGCTGAATAACCAACTTTCCGAGCCGATTGATGGATTTTAAAATATTTTGTAAATGACCGTTCATTGAATTTTAGCTAGGTCATTTAATATTCAAAATGTTACTGATAAAGCAAAAAATCTTATAGTTAAGGAAATCGCTTTAAAATGTCCTTCAAAGTGTATATTTTAACTTATAGGAAATTTAATCTACTTTAATTATTTAGTTTCATATATTGTACTAAAAGTTGATGGTTTTCGATATATTTAGGAAAACCCTAAGAATGTTACCTAAATTCCAAGATGGCAGCCACTTGCCGACCACCCACCAATGGTTTTTTTTATACGCTTAAAATATACACCTCGGAGGATATTTTAAAGTAATCCCGAGAACTATTAGAGTTTTTCACCGTTTTAAAGATATTAAATGACCGAGCTATTTCATCAGTTTTTAAATTAAGCTTTTTTTTAGTTGTAAGGCAGAATTAAAAGGAGTGTGTGAACATTAAAGTTAATGAAAACAGCGGTTAAAAATGCTGTTGTGCCTTGCCGCTAATACAATAGTAAAGACAATGAATGGAAACTGTGCATTTTTATTTGAGTCATAGCAAACATTGATAGGATTCATCGGAACCGTACAGTGTCTACTGAACAATCAAGTGCACTCAATCCCAGTTCTAGTTTATAGGTTTCAGGTCAAAGGTTCCAACAGCGCAGCGTCACAATTAGACGGAAGCACCATTCGGTAGAGAGAAACGTAGTTGTTTTAGAATAACTACTTCGGTTGTTTTAGAATTACTAAAAGCTTCCTTTCTGTTAGATCATAAAGTTTTATTACAGTTTCAAAACTAAACAAGTTTGGATTGTTCCTTCAACAAATAACACTTTTTTAGTATTCGAGAAAAGTTTCAAGGACGATTTTTAGTAGTTATTTGCAGTACTGCATTTAACTACTTGTTTGAAGTCAGTAGCACTTCAGATAATGTCATGAAAGTTGAATATGTTTTCTCTGCATTGGAATGCAAAGTAAAGATGGGTACTAGTCTAGGAAGACGCTTTGTGTGTCTTTTTTCTTTATTGTATAATTTTCCTATACAAATCTTTTCTTTGCGATTCAAAAGGATAAAAATGTCAGGATTAAAAACTGAATCACGATAGGTTTGTCATATTGTCTATTCTGATTTTTTCCTGCTATCTTTGTTATCGATAGTTCTTGGCTTAACAATCTTCGTCGAGAGACTTCTGCGTGTAAATTCCCAACTTTTACAGTTAGTTATATATAACAAGCTATAAAATAATCCTTTAAGTAGATAAAATGTGATGTAAATGTAAAAACGGCTATAAATTAAGCAAGTTTGGTCTTAGATGTAGGAAAGCGCAGAACAGTGGTTTGACCATAACGAACTGGTATTCCAACCTGATTCCAACCTGAAGCTGATTTAAACTTTTAATTGTTATCCTCTGTTTTGAAATTTCTTTAGGTTTTGTGCAAGATAATCTACATTTATGACTAGCACGATTTTTTTATACCAAAGGTCAAAAGGCTGCTATATCTTCATCATTAAAACGTTATTTTTAGACTAGAACATCTCTTAAATTGGAGCTCCCTTTTGATTACGGATAACAAAGACTCTCCTCTTGACATTTGACATAAACTGTAACCAAGGAGTTCCGTTTTTCTGGTATTTTAATTCTCATTTATTTGTCATTTGTAATAAACGTGGGATGGGATAAAGTAAACTTTGCGCATGGTTCTCATTTGCGCAAAAATGCGTAAAAAGCAAGTATATCAACCTCGAGCTTCGTTTGAAATGGCCTACGGAATTAACGGGATATGCTTAAAAGGTCATTGATTACTATAGCTTCATTATTCCTCGTCTGAGCCAATAGGTTTGTTAGACAGTCTTTAATTGACAAAATCAGTGTATGAGTTATGCAGCATATATTTGTATTTTGGATATCAGCGGTGGCCTTTTTCAATGTACTTGCATTGTCTGCAACACGAGTTATAATGTTTTCGAATATGCCCCACTCAATGTTACATAGTTAAGTGTATGTGTAACATTTTTAGAGGCGAGCTCTTTGGGCATTTCAATGGTAGATAGAGTAAATTAATTAATTCTGGGCTCATGAACAAAATGCTAAATACGCTCTCCTGCTATCTGACGTCCACATGTCAGTAGTCATAGGTACATTTTTGACTTGTTTCAATATTTCCTTTAGGGGTTAGAACATGAAGAGTATTATTTGTCACTTATCAGGCTTGTTTGTAAGCCTCTTACGTGGTGGCAGCGAATAAGCTGGTTTCAATATTTTAGTTAAGTTTGTGAATCCAATAGATTTCACAATCTGAAGGCGTTGGTGGTCCAGGGCTATCACCACTATCAGGGCATCATCGATAGATTTTTTATTTGTTCTAGCTGGAGAAACTATCCTCATCCGTCTCGGATGTTTCGCGACAGGCTCTGCTGCTGGTTCAACGCAATAAGGCCTCATTTCACCAAACATCAGTTAAGGGTCGGTTAATAAACCGTTTGTTAAAGAGTACCTGGTGGACCGAGCCTTGCTCGGTGTTATTTCATGTTTACCAGTTAATCCAGTTACTATAAAATATTTCAATGTCATTAAATTGATAAATCGAAACCTTTTTATTGATCCATGGACTCTTTCATCCCATTTGCTGTATTTTCCCTTGATGGCTGTAGATTCCAAACAGCTGTTATGATTATTTCATTTGTTTATACTTTCCTTGTTTATTTTCGTTGCTATCACGGCAACCCATAAGGCCAATGTTAAAATTTTACAACTTTAAAATTCGATTAATTACGTTATTAGATTTTATCTGGCCAAGTAATCTGCATAAAAGATGTTTTTGAGTCATAAATTACTTATTTCCAGACTTTTAAGGAAATCCTCAGAGCCGTTTTTGAGATCGTTGTGCAAGCAAGCATACAAGCATACAAGATAACACTGCTCGTATAAGAGTATAGGGTAGGAAAATAGTATTAAACAGCTGATAAAATTAAACTAACTTAACGGCTTAACGGTGGTTTAAAGGTTGGTGAAATCAGGCCTAATTTGGTCTGATTCATGCAAATAATAATCAGTTATATTACTTAATGCGTCTGTCGATCGATTGTTGCTGGTGCAGGGTCTGTTTGTACAGACGAGAATGAAGGGGACGTGTAGTGATATCCTGCCTACATCAGAAAAGTCATTCCTTTCACCCGAAAAGTTCTAGGTAGAAATCAGGACGTTTCCACTTCAGATGGGCGATTGCACAGGTCGTTTCGAAATTTTGTACACACTAGCGCACGTATTACACTTCCCATTTTTCTCATACATTTTAGTAAAAGCCAACCAAACAGATGTTTTTTAGTTCTTTTAAAATAGAGGCAACAGCGAAGATTGCCAATTTGGACGAGTCTATTTGAGGCCAGCAGTGGGGGAGGAAACATGATTGCACTACTAATGGCACTGCCCAGGGAGCTGCTCCCATCTGTGATCCTGCGAGCCATGTGTGAATGCTTAACACTTTTACGTTGTGTTATGTTTGTTTCCACGGTTAGGGTGATGTTTAAGTTTAATGATACATACAGATAGGAAGCCATGTTAATCAGTTAATGGCGCTGTGAGTGAGGAAAAGTGTCAGAGATTGTAAATTAAAAAATATCATGATGAAATAATATATTAAAAGCTAAGTGAGAACAACTCAATCGCACTGGTTTTAAAAGTTTCCTAATAACTTTTATTCAACGAAGAAATGGTTGTCCCAAACATCGTTTTAATTAAGCTCCCTTAAGTTCGCTTAAGTTTTAATCTAAGATCATTTTTAGGTAGTTCCTTAGGATCAATTAGTATAAAATGATTTAGTATTCTCTTTTGTAATCCCATTGTTTTACTTCATCCTGTGCGACTTGAGGTAAATATACGAATTGGAACAGCCACAGTTATAGTTTATAGCGCCTCGATTTGGCCTATAGGGTTATAGTTTTTTAGTGAACTTGAGTCACATTAAGCGAATTGCGAGTAGGCGACATTCCCCTGACGAGTTCGGTTACGGCTCGAGTTGATGGTTATAGTTTTCCGAGTCGGGTCGGCTCGTTAACTCGTTTAAGTTCTGAGTTCGTGTAGGTTCGGCAATCTCCGTTCGAGTTGTGTCATACTCGTTTCGTTCCGTCTCGGCCAACGTTTAAAACCAACCTTGTCTCGAGTTACGGGTGAATTGACTTAAGAATGCTCTTGACTCTAGTTAATACGCCTCGTCGCATCACTAATAGTTTATCGAGAGAAGATTTGATCGTTATATAAATGGATTAGTGCTCTCAGCTAAATTTCCAAAAAGCAGTTACTAACAACTGCTGGAAAATGCAAAGCGAATTAGTAGTTCCAACAAATAACAATTTAGCTTATAACCGGTACAACTGGACTCCTCAGATTCTGGGCTGTCTAGTTTAAGTCCTTTAGTTTATTAGGGCGATGTGGAGGCTATGCCGACGAAAAACTCCTTGCATCATGGCTCCTCGAACACCTATCTGGGATATATTACTTGTGATGATTGCACATACGGGTCCTTACAAAGACATTGAAAGTCTAAAGACGGCTTAGTGTCTCTTCAACTTAATTAGTTAAAATAGTTGGGGACAAAGAAAACTCTTTTCTACCGCAGGACTATTTCAGCGCATAGATCAGGGCAACAGCGGACTATTTTGCTCCAAATTATGCCTCCTCGTCAGCTGAATTCGACCATAACTTAGTCGTTGATAACCGATTGATATTTTGGTGTTTTTTGATTGGAAATTAAATTTACAAAAACATATTATTATTTAGAAATTGTTGTACAAAGTACCGCTTTCCCGACATTTCAACGGCCGAAATTTTGAATTTTACCATTCAATTATGTGTTTTTTTCATAAACTGACCTTTGGTGGTTAAGGTACATAGAGGATTTAAAAATTGGTTAAAAACTACATAGATTAAAAATATTAATTGAAAAACACAAATGACAAATATCTGAGTAAATACGCATTTTAGGACATACCATGTCATCATATGAAGACAAGAAGACAAGAACAAACCTATGCCTCATATAATATTTTTTCTTAAGGAATAACATCCCAAAATCCTGAAACAATTTTGACGGATAACCTGTATATCATTTCAAAGCTATCATGAAGTTTAACGCGCAAACCCCATATTAAAAAGATGACTAAAACTCTATTAAGGACAAGTTAAAGTTTATCAAATGATACATTTTTTGGAAGTTTTTCTGCTCTGCCATTTTTGACTAGGACGTCCGTTTGAGTTTGTGTTTGCGGCATTCCGTTCAAATCAAGATAACTTTCACTTGATGTACAAATCACCCCATGTTTACATTTGATGTTATTCTGGGGAACCCTAAGTTGAGGACAGGAATTGGCATAAACCGAAAAAAATAGTTTTTTTTTACCTTTTTCATCGAAGCGTTTCATACATTTATTGTTTTGAACGTTGTGACCAATTCAGCTGGGAAGATATTAGAGCAGACTTAATTGTACACGAGCATCACTCTACACGAATGGCGAAAAAAATAAGTAAAATGTAGAAAAGAGACTTGACCCTATGTTTTGTCAAAATATAAGCTCTATTTAAAAGTATAGAATTTAGGTTAAAGTTGATCTAAATTCAGTCTTGTTTAGATTTGGAATTTTATTTCATCCAGTTAAATACTATAGAGCTAATAACAATGACACATAGCTGTGTGAAAGCCTAAGTAATTGTTAGAGCCACCGTTCTGCCTATTATAATGTAAATTAATGCAAATAATACTGTTTTAGGAGGAATTTGTTCGGCGCCTTCAATTAATTTGAGTCAAACCTTGTGTAGTGAAAAGCTTCTTTAACTTTACAACGACTCCTTTACTTTGAAGTCCTGCATTGACAATCGAATATCATTTCTTTGTCGATTTAAGATACAATAATCCTCACTAATTCCTTACTCCTTACTAATTCATACAACCTTTTAACCTTATAAATAACGTTTAATCTTACTCGCACTGTTTTATCCTGAAAAATCTGAGTTATTATCCCCCCCCCCCTTCAACCCCCATTTTCCCTATATTTCGAATGTTTTTGCAGCTCTGTAGCTTTGTGTGAATCCGGACACGTAGACATTCAAAGGTAAGGAAAATTCCTCAATTTGATTAATATAGGAAATTTCCTAAATTTGGTAGACTCCTAGGGTGAAACCCTAAAAATTGTAGGATAAAATGGATAGCTTAGTTATACGAGGTACAGTCAAAAGGTTCCCGGAATGAATTTTTGTAGACTTTTAGCGCGATCGCCAGCGGGAAATTCGCCTTGCAGTAGTTGGCACGACTCCTGGGGAGGGCATATCGGTAATGTGGGTATAGCTGACTTGCCGTAGAGCAGCATTGGAAAGCGCTTTTTGTGTACCTGCATGTCCAAAATGTCGGATTTGTTTGTCAAGTGAACAAATTCAATGCATGTTCAAATGATCATGAAGGAACACTTCCATGTGATAAATTTACTTGAAATACAATTTCATCGATCGTTAATTTCCAAGTTTCATGCACAACTTGTCGTACTCGCTCAATGTTTTCGTCATTAACTGATGTTTGAAGGTCGTCCACTACGAGGGTCATCCTCAATGCTTTCACGGCCTTCACGGAACCGTTTGTGACACTCATAAACTTGACTTTTCTTCATCGCCTCTTCTAAATTAGCTTGAATTAACAACTCAAGAGTCTCACTGTGTGATTTTTAAGTTAAATACAGAACTTAATGTTCGCGCGCTGGTCATGAAATACCATTTTTCAAAATTCGACAATGTAGACTTGCAGGAACACGAAAAGGGCTTTTCAGTGCTGCACTACGGAAAATTAGCTATACCCCCACTACCGATATGCCCTCCCCAGGAGTCGTACCAACTAATGCAAGTCGAATTTCCTTCTGGCGATCGCGCTAAATGTCTACAAAAATTCATTCCGGGAACCTTTTTACTGTACCTCGTATTTTGCAAACTGACATAGGTATGCCAAGTTTAATGGCAAACGGTCGAGCGCTTTTAAAACCAATTTTCGTCAAATAAACTTATTCTTCCTAAATAGCTTCATGAAACATGTAGAAAGTAAACTTACATATTTTATACGTACATATGTAAATTTGCATGGAAAATATTACTAAGCTAACCATTTGATTCTAACTAGTAGTTAGGGCTCAGTCCTAGTAGCCTCCGCAATATCCAAAATTCTTCATATTATCAAATGGAACTATGTTGATTAAATAGAACATTTTTTTAACCTTTGAAGTCAAATCAAATCAAATAATTCTTTATTGCCATATATAACATTTTACAGCATTGGCATGAGTCAAGTATAAGAATACAATGGGTTATATATTAAAAATAAAACTACTTCTAATTGTCATTCAAGAAACCCCCAATGTTATAAAAACATTCGATACCGGAAATTTCTTAAGTTGGAACTTAAATTTATTTTGGTTGGGTTCAATCCTGAGGTGGTCAGGGAGGGCATTGTAAAACAGCATTGTAAAACATCTGGTTTTTGACAAATGAGGTGTTGTGGTGGGGAATGTTGAATTTGTTTCTACTCCTTGTTTTATGCTGTAATCGAGGCAACAGATCTTGAAAATGCTTGGGGTTCTGCTGCAGAAAATTAACACTGTTAAAAATATAAATGGATGGAAGGACCGTATCTCAGGATCCATTATAGTTACATCGCTGCAAAAGCACTTAAATTGCAGGGAATTTAGTCTTCTTAAAATCTGTAATCTGAATAAGTTTTGTAGGATGCATGGTTTGTATATATTTGTTGAAATTATTTTTAAGGAACAAATTAGCGCGCCCTGTGGCAACCCGGGGAAGCTCTAGGACTAGCTAGGGGAAGCTCTAGGTCGAAAACTTGGATTTTATGTTATCAGCTTACCAGTAACAACAAATCAAAAGTCACTACCTGACATTTCCACACAATGTTTTATTCAACTAGAATAATTGCAGCTTCCTTAAGGTATTTTTTTATATTTTTCTTTCACTCAATTATTAATCAAAATATATCAGTCCAAAGTTATAGTATCCTTTGATTAGGTAAGTGATGAGTGATTAAGGTGATCTTACGAACTGGCATTAATTCATATGAGCAGGCGTCGCGTCAAACAATGTTTTCCTTAACTAATATCTTGGCTAAAATATTAATGTTAAGAACGGATATATAGAAATACTAATATTTTATGTATTTAAATTAAAGTTTTTGCCTTCGTCCAAGAATTTAATTAAATTTCATCCTTTATGTATTTAATCTTTCCGGTGAAAGGGAAGAAA
Organism: Flexamia atlantica; assembly: GCA_035578135.1. Lineage (NCBI taxonomy): Eukaryota > Metazoa > Arthropoda > Insecta > Hemiptera > Cicadellidae > Flexamia > Flexamia atlantica. Next base: position 6,907,789 of record JAQJVK010000019.1, read on the forward strand.
TTCTATGAACTACTTCACCTTGGTTGCTAGCTTATTGTCCTACCCACTGACCTTTGCAACGATACTACAAAGGGCTATATCGTTCCAACATTGTTAATTGTTTTGAGTTTTCAAAGGTTAGTTAATTGAGAAGTAACTGTAACTGTTGACAAAGCGAAGTTAATTGGCAAAGTGCAAGCTCGTACAATTTCAAATATAAAAAAACAGTTCAAGAGCCAGAAGTTCACTCACTATAAGATTAGTGTAGATAAATGCTACAAACAAATTAGTTTCAATAAATTGACGAATAAAATTTAAAATTTCTACTAACAGTTGCCCTTTGCTTTGCTCGCTTTAAGGAGAACCCACTTTTGATTCAATTAAATGATGTGCCTTATGCAGTTTTCGTAGGTAATTGGAAATATTACTTTTAATCGAACGCCGGCACAGTAAATTGTCAAGAGTTTAATTTCTCCTAAGTTGGCTGCCGGTGGATTTATTAGAGTGAAAATTATAAGAATGAAGGAAAAGGTTTAATAGTTTCTGCCAGTTTTTTGTTTTCCTTTAGGATTAACCTATTTGTGGTAAGCGTATTGTATTTTGGACCTTTTTCAACCCACCTTTGATTTAAACTCAGTTTAGTTCTCATTTAGTTAAGTTAAATGAGAACTCAATTTTCAAATTTAATAGAATTCAATTCTAAAAAATTCTGACATTTAAACTGACGGAACGACACATACTTTAAGAATGGTTTAGTATTTTATGTACTGTAGAGATGTGGTCCGTCGGGCTGCACTGTTTGGTATCGCAAGAGCGCTTTCGGCGTCTCGCCACTTTCAACTGCTACTAGAATCGCAGTCGAAAATGGCAAGAGGCCAAAAGCGCTCCTGCGATACCAAACAGTGCAGCCCGACGGACAGTATGTGACATCGGCGCACGGACCTCAAAACACTCGTTGGATTAATAATTTATAACAACAATATTGGTGCCTACGTAGGGATTCAAACTCCGGAACATTCATCACTGTGTGCACAAAAGCTGACGATCTACTTAGTCAATTCCAATTACAACAATAAATCTCAAGAAATGAACCAATGGTGTTTTTACCATCTGAGGGCTCCGAAACGAAAAGTTATCTTGGCCTCGGGCTTAGATATTACTGAGAGGCCTACGGTTATAGCTTGTTCCCTGCAGAGGAGAGTTACTAAAATAAACCGGAAAACAAGACCAAACTTGTAAGGCAATATAACGTGGAATCATTTCGTTCTACACTAACGTTTGTCAATCTTCTTTGGTTGGATTACTCGTTTAGATTCGAGATGCAAACATGTATAAAAACTACCGGGTATAATTAAAGATTGAATAGTTGAAATTGTAAATAACATATTATTACACTCTGTACTTCATAAATATTGTAACTTAGTTTATGTTTTTCCAAGGATTGCATTTTGATCATAATAAGACCCATTCGAAGTAAAAATCAGTGAAAACCCCCTTACAGGGTAAGTAAACAAATGGGCTTCGCGGTTTTTAACTTTTCACACTGCACCACAGAAACAAAAGTAAAACTTCCAAGCCATTAAATTTTTAAAAAGGGAAAGCGTTTGCCTGAGTTAACTCGTAATGAGAAGTCGCCGGGGCAAACAACAACGTTACTTCCACCGACTTCCCTCCTTCGGATGTATTAATGTAAAGAGGAAATGTATCTTTCAAACCCTTAGTCATTTCGAGTTAGAGCCATAAGGTTCATTTACCTTTTTATGTTTTAAATAATCATAAACCAAGGAAACTAACTGAATTTGCAATAAAAGCATATAATTCCATTTATTATTTTCATTAATTTTTTACCGATGGATATTTATTTTTACTGCCTAGTGCTTACGAATTGATGTCTCCGGCTGAACCAACTTTTAAACATCTTAATAACAAACCTAAGAATACCTTACAAAGATTTCATACACTTTGTGCTCATAACAGATGGTTGTTACCCTATCTTTATGTCGGTACTGCTTGGAAGTTGATTCATGTTAAGAATTGGAGTAATCTGATTTCGAGTTAGACTAAAGACTAAGGACCCGGTTATCAATTATGCACAGTTTTTTATGGAAGATTGAAGTGTCTAGCGAGGGTATTTGTAATAAAAACGTCATTTAATCGGCAAACTGTAAAAGAACAAAGATTCGTTTTGACAGTCTATTTTTATGTCAGGTGGATTCATATTTACATGTTTGTGCCACAACCACATAAATAGCTATGATCTTACTGTAAGAGTGGCATATTCCATTAAAAATAATTGTTCAACAATAAAAAATTATCTTATTGAAACCATTGAAATTGAAGTGGCTTAGAAGAAATGAAAACAAAGCACATTTTATTTTTCCTTGGAATATATCACTAAATCAAAGCAATTTAAACCACTTGTAATGTAATCTTTAGCGTGAATCAGTTGTGTACTGTGGACAATGTACATGTTTGGCGCGCACAAAGGCGGTTGTTACTGGGCTGCACGGGCCAGTGAGTCTGAATGCAGCGAGTGCTCCAACAATTATCCTTGTGGCAACACTTTACTTTTTAACGCAGGACACTGTAAGCCTATTTTGAACTGTAATAATCTAGTGTGGCATTTTGACTTATCTGGGTCATTGACAGATTATCATGGTTTTGAAAATAGGGTTGATCATAACGGGAATATTTAATCTCCCTTGGATATACGTTTTTGTCAATAGACCCTTAGATTGCTTGGAGTTAAAAAATATGACTGAACTAATTATGATTTGCAGTTGTAAATGATTCATAAAATTTTCTTACCTTCACGCCTAACTGAGATGGTATCTAAAAATATATTTTACTATGTATATTTTCTTACAAAAACCAAGTATACGTTTATAATGACTTTGACTACTGGAGGGTGTTATTTAACTAAAGACTTGATAAAACGGAATTTCGAAACATCAATAACTTTTCATTTCAGATCCTCAGATGCCGAAATCATGATTGAGTTTTAACATATGTCAGTGAAACGGTTTATACACCGATAAGAAGGAATATTACTTAGTAATGCCAAATGTTTTGAATACCTTTGTAAAATAATAAGAATAATACGTTTAAATTTTTTTTTATTCATTTTTTAATATCAGTAACTCAAAAAATGTTATATTTGGTTGATTTTTTTATAACTTTTTAAATTGCAAATTACATTCGAGCGTATTTTTAATTATTAAAATTACCTTACTGTATGAATACGTATGTATCCTCTTCAATATAAAAGATCCTAAAACAAGGAAATTCTATCCTGAAACTTTATTGTCAATGCAATACTGGGTGAAAATCTGACGTCAACTTGTATAATCCTACAAATGCTCTAGAAACAAAAGCCAACCCTGCAATGATACAGAGAATGGAGGAGAGCTCTGCTTCGGACAAATGTAACCGTAATCAACTTGAGGTCCACCGTTACTGTTCAGTACCGGGCTGGCCTGAGTGGCAGTAAATGGTAACTATGATATTAAAAGCTCTAGCAGTACGGGAAGCCAAAATCACTTGGGACCAAGTTTAACAGGATAATTTAGCAGTTACGTCTGTTTACTGCTAATTGTAGAATATATTTTGTTAACTGATGTCTTCTTTCTTCCTGTTTCTTTGGTGGGACATTTTATCAAACGTTTGATCGTTATCATACTTTCAACCAGTATTATTTGTTGATTTCTTCAAGTAAGCTTTATTTAAGTTAAGTAAGAAACGGAGAACTCAAGGAAAAATCAAGTTAAACGGAATAAGGCTAATATACTATTTTAAATGTCTTGTGCTTGAAAGTCTTAGAAATTAGTTTTATCTCTTCATTTTAGCTGGACTTGATTGAAGTTTTGTTCAGCTTTGGAACTTATAGTTGTTTAAAGTATACTTTAATTTAAAATATGTATTGTTTCATTGTCTTTAAAAGATAAAAATGGAATAAGTAATAAAACGAACATCCTTCATTCACGACATTACTTGGATTAAAAAAAAAAAATTATTTATGGATAGAGCGATGGGGTACTGAGTGATAATTTACTGTTGCAATGGTATTTTTTTATGAATATCAACACAGCAAATATTGCTAGTGAGGGATTCAGACACAACACAGAACTCCCGAACTGACTATAAAACTTTATTTGCTCCATTTATTCTTACCCCGCTCCTAAATAACATGGAAAATGCATCAAAGCTCAAACTTTGCCATGTAATAATAATCAATATTACTATTTACCCACATCTAACATGCTGACAGGTCTCCGACATCGTTAAATTAGTACTTTAATATTCACCAACCCATCAATTTAGTACTCGGATCACCACCAACTCTGATTAAAAAGGGACGAAAAAGTTTTTGCGGAAACTTTAAGAATAAATTATTTTGTATAGGATTGCGCGTATCTAAAACATGTCGGTAAACAGATTATTTTAGTTTTCTGCTTTTCAATCATAGTACAGCATAAATTACCCTTTTAAGCTTTTATCAAACTTAAAATTGACAGAAACGTTTATCATATTTATTTATTTGTTATTTATATTTATTTATCATATTTTTCTAGGATGTGTCTTTAAGAATTGGTTACTTTTCTATTTGATGTAACTTATAGTACATCAAATGGGAAAAGAAGTTATGAAAAGATCTACCAGAGCTTGAAATTAAACGTCTTTTCAGAGTTAGAAGCATTGGACTTACATTTATGTTACTATACCGTCTCTTATCGCCCTTAAAATATTAATGTATACCATTTTAAAGTTATCAAAAGTCCTTAAAATAGATATCCTTCACACCTTCAATCATTCTTAAAAGAGGAAATACATACATTGTATTCTTTATTTTACTAGATACTTAACAAGATCAATATTACAATACTGTAGATGTACTGTTACGTGAATGGTTTGTTTGGCGCTAGGAAATTGTAGCAGTTTTTGTCTACTTTAGTTCCAAAAATAGTTCAGGTTAAGTATTGCTCCCTTAAGGGTGATTTTTTATAAAAAGTAAAACAGTACCTATATTTGATATAAGGGGTTAGCACAGGTTTTTCAGTGTTGTAAACTTGGATTAAAGTTAGTCTAAGGGATGCTAACAAAATTTCAGAAACCGTAATTTATGGGCGTTTGCGAGGTTTTGTCGCATTTTATGATTGTATTGACTGCCATATTACTTGAATGTGGTAAATTAAATATTTTTTTTTGTAAAAATGTATTACTACACCAAAGATTTTTTTATTGATTTGACTTAAAAAAAACCAATCAGCCTTAATCATGAATTACTACTACCTTATTAAATTATCATTATTCCAAAGGGCTTTTTTATTTTTATTGAAACTTAACAAAAATAAATAAAACCATTACATTTTTTTCTACTTCATTGATAAAGCTCCGTTGAGTTGGTATTTTTTGAAGACTTTTTATTTACCATAAGTGTTGAAGCTACAGCTTATTTGCTGAGATTGTTGTGTTTTACTATACAGTAAACGTTGTATATAGCCGGTTATAACATTTTATAGAGGGAATGATATCATTTGATTTAGTTTTATTCGAGACATTAGTCTTACTCAATAACACAAGATACTGTAATTTTCAGCCTAATTAAATTATTTGTTTTAAAAGTTATGTTTGGTTATTGGCTGCACTTCCGCAGACGCCCAGTGATATAGTCGGTTTAAAATAATAGATAAAAATATAGATTAATTTATTATTTGTTTATATCGATATATTTCGATAATTTCTGTCTATTATCTTTGTTTGAATAACAACTATTCGTGGCATTCGATAACCTAATCCAAGTAACCGTCTTTTGACGTTTACAATCCTGAAATAATTTAGGATTTATTTGATGTTCGTTTCCACTATGAGAAGACCAAACGGCAAAACTTAATACAATTTAAACTAAGAATTAATATCAAACCTGTACATGTCAAATTATTTAACTATAACATTATTAAGACATCACGATTCAAACAATCTTCAAACAATTCTTAGTCAAACAATCTTCATGTAATTCGCCACCTTGCGCAAGCGGTTGGCGTCGTCGTCATCGTCGTGCGTATTTGCATGCGCGTGCTTGTGTTACTTCAGTTTGTAGTTTAATAATAAAATGTAATTCGATTGTTAATATAAAAATTACTCGATGGGATTCCAAAGTTCTTTAAATAATGAATAAACCTATATATTTTGTATTCAATTTATATTAAATTAAACTATTACACAAAAAACTAACATTACTAATACCTATGAAAGATTAACAAATCTAAAATGTAGCCTATAATAAACAAGCATAATCAACGTGAAACTCTAACAAATTAGTATCGAGTGTTTAAATAAAATAACTATAACTAATCACTAACGCTTCAGTTAGTTTCCGGGATAAACATTTTGTACAGCCTGTAAAAAATGAATAAATGGATCAGCTCCCGACGTTTTCACCTCTCTTTTATACAGATATTCAGATAAGAGATCGGCGATGTTAGATGATTTTAGTCCGGTTTTTTTTATTAATTGACTGCTCTCCAAGATGATTCGATGATTTGTGTATTTACGGATGTCAACGGATCAATGATATTTTTACTGAGGTTAACTGTGAAATGAGTGTAGCCATGAGATATGATGTTGAAGTATGATTTCTAAAGGTCTGTGACGATGGGGGTTATTCCAGGGTTTACGTGTTTAATGATCAATGGGACGAGTGTTTCTGCGTCTTGTTTATTATTAGGACATACCTCCAGTCCGTACTGACCCCCACTTTTTTTTCTTTTACTAGTGTCTACATCTACATTTATTCCTATCATACCTAAAATCCACGTGCCTTCTACCAACATCTTATTAAACTTTCGTTTACCCACCTTACACTCGTAGATTTCAACAACACCTTCGCCTCCTAACTATTCCTGATTTTCAAAGACTCGGTCGACCCGACAAAAACAGACATCACGGCAGTATGAAAGCCAATCACAAATTGTTTCTGTACTTGTGTTGATCACCCCGCGACTTGTTTCCCTGATTAAAAATTCATAATTCATCACATTCAGACTGAGAAAGTACATGATTGTCAAAATATTTCTCAATCCAAATTTTGAATTTTCAGAAAAATGTGTTTCTAGTGCGCTTACGGACACGTCGTGTTTGTTGGCAGTTTTTGAGCATCGAAACATCACTTGATTTTCTCCATTAGGCTTAGACTTCATCTCGTCGCCACAAACTTTACACTTAATCGATTTTGGAATCAAACTGTTGTTTTTTATAAACTCAACTGTTTTTTCCACACTATTAAACATTTTAACAAAGAAACCGATAGTTCATAATATCTTCAGCCATTTTCGAAATCAAAGAGAATGAGGGTAAAGACTAAATTCAAAAAAAAATTCTAAAAAAGACTAAATTCAAATCCTGTGTTATAAAAATATTTATTATTGCAACGTATTCTATCAAAATTATTTGGAATTTTCATACTGAAATGATGCGATATACTTATATCGAAATAAAGCAATATGCGTCTATCAATATTTCTATCGATAGTTTAAAATCGATTGTTTCCCCGGGCGTCTGCGGAAGTGCAGCAAATAAGTTATTTTTTTACGTCTATAGGCATTATTAAAATTGTGTCTTGTATTAGACACCATGAGGGAATACATATAGAATAAAAGATTTTTACGTCGTTAGGGCCTTAAACTTTTATTATTAATTTATTCGCCAATTTTGATGCAATAAGTGATAGCAGAATTTCATTACACTGAAATAGGACCCTTTCATATAAGGGTTTTCATTTAGGTCTAAACTAGTTCATGCAACACCAACATCGACACAGCTTTGTATAAAGTGGCTATTACGTTTTGACCACTTAGATATATCAATGTCGACAGGCCGTCATGAAAAAGACTTCCCTGGTTAAATTGGTTCCTAAAATTTGTAAGGGCTATTCATTGGTCTAAAATGATTCCGTTTGACAATCTGTTCAGTTGTTTTTTTAATAACTAAACTTACTGATTATTTAGTAGAAACTATTCATTATTATTTATTCCACGCCAACAAGTAATGGGGTAAAATGCACGATAAGAAAATGATAGTTATTTTATTAAATCTGGCTCAGCTAATATCACAGTATTCGCGATTAATTTTGAAAACGCGAATACCAAAATTCTCTTTAAAAACTTTGATAGAAATTCTCAAGCGAATTAAAATATTGTTACAGATTACAATTTTATTACCATATCTGCTATTTTGAAACATTAACTAAATTAACTTTAGAAGTCAATTTTTTAGCATATGACGTTTTAATACTATCTTAAGTTAAATTAGAGTATAATATTATAATTTGTATAGTTAATATGGCAAAAATTAGAAAAAATCATATTTTTACAGTATAATCTTATATATCAAGACGATTTAAGAAAGCCTTCAACCCGGATGGGCACAAAGAACGTGGAAGGCCACGCCAAGCTGTTGAGCTAATTATCTGTTGTCTGGAGCTGTCAGAGCTTCTTTAAAAGGCACTCATTCTTCTTATACACGCAAAGAGATTAAACAACTCAAACTTACAATTTTTTCAATCTTATTCACAAACCATCAGAGTATTGTCGGGATCATCAAATGACCATAAATGAGTGGTTAAGTATCTTGGGCCTTTTCCGTTTATTCACTACCACTACTTTTTTAATTTCCGTCAATATACTTCCACTTGATAAATAGGCTATTGCTCCAAAAATTGGTCCACAATCATTTTATTTATGTTTACTGTGGTATTCCTTATCCCTATAAATCCGTTATAACTGCGCTTATTTTATCAACTAATTATTTGATAACTCCCTCCACAATCTTACATTTTCCATATTATTTTAACTTTAAATAGGCTTATAATTCCAGGAAAACGTTTTTTGTGAATAAGTAATATAATTAGGTTAGGTTCGGTTATTGTAGGAATCACAGTAACAACGTAAGGATCACTGCACACCTGTGACGACGCCAACAGCCTGCTATCTCTTTCCTTATCTTGTAAAACAATTGTATATGAAATCTGCATATATTTCCTTCGCCCTTATAAAGATATTTTCCATTTCATTAAAGGTTCTAGCTATGTAACATTTCATTTACTAGAAATTGGAAACTAGTGATAATTTAATTGGCGTAATAAAATAAATTAAAATTTGCAGAAATTAATTTAGGTGGGAAAATGATCCCCTTCCCCCGCACCACACATACACATCTCTCAACATGGCAATAAGCCAAACAACAAACACAAACAATAAGTGGTAGAATTTAACTCGGTTTTTAATTCCTAAGCCAATTTTTACCCAGCAATGATCAGAACTTTCACAAGACCTTTCAAAATTCATACTAAGAGGTCGCCAGTACAAAATTATAGGTGACGAGTTCTACTGTAACTAAAAATACACTACCACAAACCATCACAAAAATGGTACTATTACTATTGCTGGTAAAATGGTATGTATTACTATTGCTTATGCTTTGTTTAGCGTTTGCCTTTCGTTTATCAAACTTGTATGCAATTAGCTGTTATGTACTTTATATTATAGGTAATTCATACGGCTCTCATCTTTCTTCGTCGAGATTTATATAGCTATATTCCATTAAAGGTCATATTTATTCCTGGATTTACTCCTGGACAAGTTTATTATTCAATGGTGTGAGTGATAAAACCTTATATATACCATTAAATCTTTCCTCAGAAACCGGAGGCAAGACTTAGAACCTGCAATCCGGATCTCCTCTCGTACAAAATGGCGTTTCTCAGGGTTCTTGGACCTGGTTTGGATCACTTTGGTTCTCGTAAAAAACCGCTCGCAAGTAGTATCGAGAGAAAACGATTTTCGCGTATCAAAATTTGTAACAACTGAGACAAATATAAATGTTAATTAAGTAAAAATCGTATGAATGAACAATGATAGTTTATCAAGAAATTAATTTTTGTGACAAGACAATAGTTTTTCAATTGAACAATATAGTTTTTTAACGAAGTTTTGAAAAAGGCGGAATACAAGTTTAATGTATTCAGATTGTATTTAGTTAACGAGTTAGGATTAAATTCATTATTTACAACATACCTGTAATTAAAACCAGGGGGCTGTTTCATAAAACTTACAGGGCCTGTAATACAGGTAAATATTACAATCATCAGGGGTATTTCCCTGTATTACTGGTAAATATTACAATCATGTGTTCCATAAAATTTGTCAACTATAAAACAATTTATAGGAGATTTAATACTGCCTGTATTACAGGCCATGCAAATTGGATAGATTTAGACTACCATAAAAGTTGTACACGTTAAATCTTTTTAGTTTGAACAGTGTAGTTTTGGAAGTATTCATGTTTTTTAGTAGTTGAAATGGTCTCAAGAAGGAGTTTTAGTGATTATGAGAACATTATTGTTTGTATCAGCTACTTACAAGGGGCTGTTTCAAAAAAGTTGTTTTACAGGTCCTGTAATAGAGGACTTTTTTAATAAAAAATACAATGCCTGTAACATCTGTTTCATAAAAATTATTCTACAATCATAAAATCACCTGTAAAATTTTACCTGTATTACAATAGAATCCTGGGATTTGTTTGTTTACTTTTTCAACTTTGGTTAGAATTATATAGTGAATATACTTGGTACACTTATTCCTTCGAACCAATATCACGTCTAAAAGGGAGGGAAAAATATGTTGACAAGGAATTTTCTGAGAATGATAATCAAAAAGAAAAGCCAACTATTTGACCAATACAGCCCGAACATAACAAAGGAATCTAGGAGGAAAGCGTGGAATGAAGTGAGGGACTATGCGTGTCCATTGGGTTGGTCTCTAGTAACAGAGACACAACCTACGTTCGTGATGTCACTTAGCAAAATCTACGAGGAAGAACTTTTTCTTTTTTTAAAGAGGGTGGCGGCCTCTTTTAGCGAATTTCCCCCTATAGGGAAGTAGCTATTACCGTAGGCGGCACGGTGAGACTTAAGCGCGGGACCACCGTAACTTTTCATTTTGAGGTCCCTAGACCCCAAAAACACCGTTCGTTCATTTTCATATATATGTATATATATATATATATATATATATACCTGTCCGTAGGCGCGATAACTTTTGTAAAAAAGGTCCGATCTTGATGAAATTTGGAACAAACGTGTAAAGCGTCATTCATGACTTCGAGTTCGAAAACCAGCAAGATTGGTTTACTCTAAGAAGGTTTTGTTCACAAAATAAAATTTATTTTCAAGATTTAACACCTTTTTATTAATTTTATTTAAATTTAATTGTTAAAATTGAATTCAGCTTAAAAAAACAAACAATTTAGCATTTTGAATTATTATTCTACGTCAATCCGTTGCTTAGAAATTGGATAGTATTGGATGTGCTAAACACAGTACATTGTCCAATATTATTTTTAATTTTCCCTCCAAAAGTATCGCTTCCCTGATTTAAGAGATTTTAAAAATACAATTCTGAACATATGATTACATTTTCAGGTGATGAATATTCCATTTGTGTTTATTTTGAATAGTTCCTTGATCAAGATTTTGCAGAATGTACATACTATATTAAAAATTCAGTTAATTTAAAAGTAAATGAAAATAATAGGTGTAGATATAATATTATTATATAGTTTAAAACCAGCAAAAAAAAATGATAACAAGATTTTGCTTAGAATACTTTAAATAAATTTTAAAAAATATTGGCAATTCACATGAACTTGAACTGTATATATGTAACCTAAGCTTTGGATGTTGCATTTCGCCTTGATACTATACTTGACTTGCATTGGCCCAGTCCAAGATTAAAAATATAAGGAAAAAATGCCGGCTGGCTGTAAATGGCAAAGATAACCCCATCCCTGCTGTTCTGTTAAACATCTTGGGATTTTCTTTACAAACATATAATAATTAATATTCTTTTTTATTAAAAATAATATTTTGGTGAAAATGAACCTCAATTACACAATCAACTCTCACCAAATCGGTTCTTGAATTATTTTAAGATCGGTTTAGGTTTATAGAGTAGAAGTATTAGAAGGAAGGCAAGTTAGTACACAACAGTCAATTCTCCCAGAGTAAACAGATAAACAAGTCGAATGGTGCGCGATTTGACTGTTCTCAACAATTGGGTATCAGCTCGTCCTAACTCAGGAGCGGCCTGGCGTAGAAGTAGAACATGGGACTTCGGCTCCCAAGATCCGTGTTAAAAACCCGCCAATCACCAATGGCAATTTGCTATGTGATAATGCCGTAACCTCGAGGGTGCATAGCTATTTAAGCTGCAGTGCATGTCCATGAAAACTTCGAAGCCTGGCTCTTGTCTAGAAAAAAAATCTTGACGACTCAAATTGACTAGAGAGCTGAGTGGACAAACTGTTCACTGCTCACCTCATAGCCTGAAGGTTGCTGGTTCAAGCGTATGATGTAGTTGGGCTCGAGAAACTAGCGGATCTCGAGGTTTGACTGCAGAACTAAGACCACACAAAATATTTTGATTGAGTTGTATTAACTGGTTTGTTTTGTAATCATCCTAAGCGCTAGTAACGAGCGCACCGAATCGCACCGAGCCCTAGTAATCGGCCGAACTAGGTGAGGCTTATACATCCATTTCCCTCAGGTAATAATTTATATTAAATAGGAATCTAAATTACTTTAATGAAAACTATTTAATTTAAATTCGTTTAATGTAGTCCTAAATTATCATCCGATTATACATTATCTCAGAAACTTAACAACCCTAAAATTACCTCTATCACACGAGATCAGTTTATAGGCTAAATCGAATTAAATTTGTATTAGGCCCTACCTTCACATGTCAAAGTTTACCCAATGGACCTCTTCAATTTGATATCCGAGCGTACAGGTTACAATGTTTCGGTGAATCATTAGGTTTAGGCAAGGCCTCACTAAAAGAACAGGCCTTGCTGAAGGACACACTACAAATGCAGGCCATGCTGCATGATTTATTACGTCAAACAAGTAGGCGGTCTGAAAGTCTGGCTCAGGACTCACAGCTGTGCTGATCATCAATTCCTTTGAAATCAAAACAAGGAAACGTAAACAAACAAGTAATTTTGACGTTTAGTGATGAAATGTAAACAGAAAAAACGTAAACAAACAAGGGATATTTGACATTTAGCAATAATAAAATAAAATGTAAACATAGGATGTTAGTTCCCTGCCTACTTGTGTGACGTGGTGCAGCGCTGGGATCGCTGCAGCATGGCCTGTATTTTTAGTGGGGCCTTGGATCGCTGTAGCATGGCCTGTCTTTTCAGTGGGGCCTTGCCTTGCTTCAGAATTCTTGATGTCAAAACAGGAGGCCAGCTGAGAGTCTTGCTCAGAAATCACAGCTGTGCAGCTCATCAGTTTCTCTCAAAACAAAACATGAAAATTTAAATAAACAAATAGTATTTGACAGTCAGTGATAAAATGTATACAAAGGAAGTACATTAATTAAACAAGGAATATTAATTTAACATTTAGTAATATGAATAAACATAGGTTGTTAGTTCCCAGCGTACGGTACTGATGTGAGATGTCGCAGCGCTGGGACTGCTGTAGCATGGACTGTTTTTTAGTGCAGCCTTGGGCTAGATCACTATTCTTTATCTATAGGCCTAAAGGTTAACTCAAATATTTCAATTAAGTTATCGGTAGACTATCTAGATATAGAACTATTATCTTGAATTTAGCACGAATCACCTCTGTTTGACGAATTAATTCAAGAATGTCCTAAATGACTTGAGCTGTTTTAGTTTTAATCAAACTACATGCAATCGGAGAAAAATTGTAGTCTCCATGATTTTAGCGAATTTCCCCTATAGGGAAGTAGCTATTACCGTAGGCGGCACGGTGAGACTTAAGCCGGAGACCATGTTATTTTTTCATTTTGAGGTCCCTAGACCCCAAAAACACCGTTCGTTCATTTTCATATATATGTATATATATATATATACCTGTCCGTAGGCGCGATAACTTTAGTAAAAAAGGCCCGATCGCGATGAAATTTGAAACAAACGTGTATAGAGACATTCATGACTTCGAGTTCGAAAACCAGCACGATAGGTTTATTATAAAAAGGTTTTTTTAGCAACAAAAAATTTATTTTCAAGATTTAACATATTTTTAATAATTTTATGTGAATTTAATTGTCAAAATTAAATTCAGCTTAAAAAAATAAACAATTTTGCATTTTGAATTATTATTCTACGTCAATCCGTTGCTCGGATATTGGATGTGCTAAACACAGTACGTTGTCCAGTATTATTTATAATTTTACCCTCCAAAACGTAAGACAATGCATACAGAACCCTCTAAGTAGGGACATCCAATGTTCATTTTTTTAGTTACGCCGCCGAAAAGCAGAGCAGAAATTAGCGCTGATGCATGGAATAGTTCAAGCTGGCCCCGTAAAGGCGGCGCTTCTATTCACTATCCAAAATGTCAAAATGAGAATGTTTGTAAACAGGTAAACATTTTGGTAAAAGACACAACAATACAAAACAGTAACATACAACTGTCAAAATATTATAACCAGCTGCTTGACGTTGGAAAGTCAGCTTGATCCGTAAACTCCTACAACAATTCCAATCGGACTAAAAAGCGCCTTCTCTTTTTCGGCGGCGGGAACTACATTTTTCCATAAGGTGTCCCTACTTAGAGGGTTCTGTATACATTGCGTAAGATTAACCTGATTTAAGGAGATTTTTTAAACACAACTCTGAACATATGATTAAATTTAAATTGTCAGGTGAAGATTCCAGTTGTGTTTATTTTGAATACCCACGAGCTCATTGATCAAGATTTAGTAGGACGTATATACTATATTAAAAAAATAAGTATTTTAAAATGCAGTAGCAAAAGAATAGGTTAAAATATAATTTACATTTACCAATGTAATCCCTTTGTTAATTAACCTCATCTATAAAGCTCATGAATGATTAAATATACTTTTTTAGTCCATTAATTTTACAACATATTCAAAACAATATTTTTTATTACATATGTTAAGTATGCTCACAGATAATACCCTGCTACTCGAGTAGCGACTTTAAACTAAATTAATGTAGCCTAATTTTGATTATTCAAACACATCCATTTAGGCATAGTTGATTGTCCCTGATGCACTAAGAGCCCCGATTACATTCAGAGACAACTATACTAGGCAGGGCTTAATTTCTAAAGAAAAAAGTACCAGAGCTGGCACACCGGGTGGATTTTTATGGACCCCCCCCCCCCAGCATAGGGTGGTCCAGGGGCCCTCTCCCAGAAATTGTTAAAAATTGTTATTAAATTTGGTGCCTTTTTTATTTAACGTTTATGACCACTGCGTAACATTTAGGCCATGTTCATTTTTGCGTTAGCTAAGTTTCGAACTATGTAAAGGAAAATAGAGTTGTAAAGTTGACTTAGGTAATTCCCAAATTAGAAAGAGTTGTATACCTACTTTAAAAGAAAACGTTTTATAAACAGTATTAATAAATTGCGTGGCAAGGAAAAAAAGGTCTGAAGCCGGTCTGGTGAACTGAGAAATATTTGAGCATGCGCTTCAGTGTGCTCCGGTATCTTAAAAAGTACTAAAGCTGCGCTCCGGTGTGCTCCAGCTGAAATTAACCCCTGATACCAGGCAACATGATTTGTGATCCTCAAAATTACTTAAACAGCTGATTCCCAATCGAAGGTAAATAGTGAATCAGCAGTTTAAATAATTTAGAGGATCGCAATTTCAAGAGGCCTATTATATTCTTTTACAACAGCCTATAGGAAAACTAAATTTTTCCATATCCCTCTTTATATTACAGGCAATTTTTACCATCAAAGGTTTGCACAATTTACCTCTGGATAATGCTACTATGATTTTTTTCAACATAATGATAATTAATAGTAAAACACAACATTGTACAAGCAGTGGGGCTATGGAACATTGATTTTAGAAAAGTACCCCTCTTCCCTTGCCTTACAAACAGCTAAATCAGCCATAGGTAGCCAGATGTAATGCAAAAACTGTACTTCAAAATTATTTTTAACATTGACTCTTGCTCTTGCACTCTAGTTACCATCACAGAAACTAAGACGACCTTGTTATCATTCTGCAGATCAGGATTCGTTTCTGAAGTGACCCAACGAAGAAATAAAAAAAAAACTAATAACCATATTTGATTGTACAGGTTATAAAAATTTACAAATTCAATAGTAAATTATACTAGGAATGCTAATAACATATTTATATGACAAAATGATTTTAAAAAATGTGTATATTTCGTGTTATGGAATAATAACAATAAAAAACTAAATTTAATGTTCCATAAATAACTATAGAGCAGCACGAGTAACTGGTTACTTATGTAGAGTTAAGAATAAGATTGTATTCTTTGAAAAATTATGAACTCGGGGATATAAAACTCATAGCGATCGCATTACAAATGGCCAAAATACGCAAAACGCACCCGGGACTGATCGTTGATTACAGCCGCTGCACTCTGGGCAATGGCTGGCACGAGTAACCGGTTGTTTGTGACATAAGGAAGGAGTTAAAACATCAAAACTAGGAGTGAAAAAGAGAGAGGCCTAACAAAATTCTACAGCTACCAGAATGTGCTAATTTTTGTAACATGTGATCAAATGTTTTGGATTGAAAATTTAACATTACCTGGTCTATCTATTTTTTTATCAATATATTTATTCAATTTAATTTATAATATGATATAAAAGTGTAGTTCTTGTAGCAGCGGTTAGATGAAAAACATTTTGTTTTCGAAGACAATTTCGTCTCAATTTGTTAAAAAGTTTTAAGTTTTTAAGTTAGAAATAAATACCGTAGGCTAATCGAATTGAGCAAGGATGCATTTAAATATAAGTACTTGTGAGATTTACATTATTGGTAAACATTTCCTCTTTGTGTAGTTATATTTAAATTGTTATAAATAAGCAATGAAGCCTAATTTATTAAAATTTAAAAATCTGATTTTTATCTATCACTTGATTTTAAGAAAAATTCACTAACTAAGTTTGGCCTACCTGTGGTGAATAACATCCATGTAATGTCTGAAAAGTAAAATTTAACTTGATAGGCCTAATTCAATACAATCAAGTGATACTATTGAACAAGTTCAGCCCGACGTGGTGGTAAACGTCAGAATTTATGAACTGAATAAAAGTACGTTGCGATATAGGCCTACAGTAAGGCGAAATGAACTTAAGTCATAATTTTAATAAAATCTTTAAAATTTCTGTTGATTTTACCTTTTATAATACTACCTAAAGTAGCTAATTTTAGAGAAACTCATAAATTTTGATAGTATATTACCAGTGGCACACGTTGTCCGTGGGCATACTGAAATCACCATGGGCCTAAGTGCGGTGGTACACGCATGATTTGCTGATTGCGTGGCACATGGTGAAGTGGCAAACGATTCACTGTTAGTTATTGCAACCTCCGTACGAGTAAACCACTTACTGGGTCTTCTGACGAGCCCTTCCACCATTTTTGTTGTTATTACATCATCTTAATCACATTTTTTTTTTAAGTTTTACAAGCGCCATCAATGGCCAAGGTGTGTCTATACAACCCTAAAATACGAACACACCTAATAGCCTAATATAACCCAGCAAAGCTCCGAAAGCGATGTGAAAATGCATTGAAGAATCAAATGGGAACAGTGCGTCACCATTGGTACTTGTCGGAGTTTTGGAAAGTTTGTAGTGTGCCACCGGTGGCGCACATCAGGGTCACAGCTTGACTTCTGTCAGACTGAACATGTTAAGTTACTATTTTATTAGCCTAAACTTAATGTAAGATATCCTCAAAAAACCTAAATATAAACCATTACTAATAACATATTTGAGTAGGTTTTTATTACAAAATATAACAATTTTACAAACCTTATTACTTTAGTTTGCTAATGTAACATAAAAAGATTTAAGAGATCTAGAAATCACCCACTTCAATCATAACCTCTATATGATTACATCTCATCTATTCATTTGATTAGGCTACATTTTTCTGGGTACACATATTTGAAATAACATTTACGTTAATCATTTAATTCAATTTTATTAGACTGCTTAAACAGTTTATCAGCATTGACTCACAAAAACATAACCTACACATACAAACACAAACACAAACACAACTGGAAACTATAGAACAGCTGCTCAGCTGACATCAGACTTGATAAAGAAAAGACAGACATTAAGGGAAATTAAATGTAAATAATTTGTTCATAGCCAAGGAAGTTATACAGTTTGGTGTTCATTTCACCAATGAATGCTGGTATAGCGTCAATTTGTATATTATACTGCAAAGTGTAATAGTTAATAGCTTAAGGATAGCTTAAAAATAGTACAATTAAATATCAAATTGTGTTTGAAATTTTGGAATATGGTGAATGAAAAATAACTTATAACGAATCAAAATCATTCTTTTAATAAGATTTACTGTAAAATTGTAAAATTAATGTTAAAATGTTAATAAAGTTTTGACATTATTGCTTAGTTATATCATTAAATTTTTATGAAGAAGAAGTTTGCTTGCTGTACCTGTTTTGTAAATATTAATCATTTATTGGATGGGAGTTTTATTCTAGTATGTTACCAAGACAAACTACTTGCATCAACTCTAAGAAATTTTTGTACATATATGACCGATAACCTTTTTACTGGTCCAACCAAGGCCACACTACAGTGGGGCCTTGGTCCAACCCACGTGTAAATCGGTCAAGTATCAAGTAGTATGGTCAGGTTCACTGTCATAAGCTTCAAATTTTGTCCCCATGTTAAATCTCCCGAAGAAAAGTTTATTTTCCATTTTTTACCCAGTTAACATAAATATTTTCAAAATTCAAATAAATACTGCACATATAAGACCGATAACCTTTGTTATGGTGCAACCTGCGTTCAAATTGTTCCATTGTTCCATTAGTATGGTCATCAAGCTCTCTGTCATAAGCTTAAAATTTTGTCCCAATGTTAAAAGTCCTTAAGAAAAGTTTTATTTTTATTTTTATTTAATTAACATAACATTTTCAAAATACAAATAAAACCTGCACATATAGGACAAACAATCTTTATTTTGGTACTAACCTGCATGTGAATCAGTCCAGTAGTATGGCCAGGCTCGCTGTCATAAACTTTAATAGTCTTCCCCCATGTTAAATCTCCATTAGAAAAAATTTATTTCTATTTATGACCCAATTAACATAAATACTTCCAAAATACAAATGAAACCTGCACGTAAAGGACCGATAACCTTTGTTTTAGTACAACCTATTTTTAAATCGGTCCATATTAGTATGGTCAGCAAGCTCGCTGTCATAAGCTTAAAATTTTGTTCCCTTAAAATCTCCTTAAGAAAAGGTTTTTTTATATTTAATTAACTTAACATAAAATTTTCAAAATACATATAAAACGTGCACACCAATAACGCCAAGGACCAATAAATAACCTTTATTATACTGGACCGCTTTAAGTTATAAAGGATCAATAATCTTTATTTTCGTAAAACCTGCATGTGAATCAGTCCATTAGGATGGCCAGGCTCGCTGTCATAAACTTTAATAGTCTTCCCCCATGTTAAATCTCCATAAGAAAAATTTATTTTCCATTTTTTACCCAATTGACATATACTTTCAAAATACAAATAAAACCCGCACATATAGGACTAATAACTTTTGTTTTGGTATACAACCTGAGTTTCAATCGGTCCAGTAGTATGGTCAGGCTCGCTGTCACAGACTTAACATTTCTTCCCCAATGTTAAATCTCCATCAGAAAAGTTTATTTTTTTGACCCAATTAGTATATATATTTTCAAAATACAAATAAAGACTGCACATATAAGACCAACAACCTTTGTTTTGGTACAACCCACATGTAAACCGGTCCAGTAACGGTCAGGGTCAGTGTCATAAGTTTTACAAAAGTTTTTTAATATGTAAGATTTGTAATATTAAACAAAAAATGTAAAATAAAAAAAATAATAATACCACATATAAATTCATCATTAAAATAAATTCCAATAAATAGGGCCTACGTGTCCATATAAAGAATTAAAAAAATATTACATCTTTGGACGAATGGAAATTCGCTGAGTACGCAGGTCTGCTGCGACGGTTGTATTTTACCTTGCCTTTGCCCCACCCACATAAACTATTGATCTGTGCGTGGACGTTATCAAGCAAAGCCAAAGAGCACAACTAGAACTATAAACATGGAACAGCGACTAAATGCCGCGAGAACGGTCCGGCGGCCACTCCGCTCCCCCACCACTACCAGGAACGGGTACCGTTCTTATAACATGGGAGGGATTGGGAAAAACGCAACGCGCAATGCTTCGAATTAGAACAGCCGCCAAATTTTGACACCTATATGGTTTTCCTGTTGTTATTTAAAGTAAATTAAATTTCCTATCGAATGGTGTGATTTGTTTCTACGAATAGTTATTTTAATATTAATCACAGAAGATCAAAGCTAGAATGACTATTACGGCCTCTGAATATGTGATTACTATAGTTACGATTGTGAGCAAAATATGATGTATCTGTCCAAATAAACAATTCGTTCATGTTTCTTACGAGTTTCTCCAACAAAGAATAATATATTAAGCATTATTTATTCGGAATATGTTTAGTAAAAATAATGCTGAAAGTTGTTAAGGAAAGTCCACAAACATTATTAAATAAAATGCATCGAGTTGGGAGGAAATAAATATTTAATTCCTATTTCTTTCTACATTTTTGTATTATTTCAACCTTATTTTGTTTTAGGAGAATTATGTGTTATGTATAAAAATAATAAATAGGAAAACTAAAGAAATTCTATAATCCGTGCTCATATTAATTATTGTTTCAGTCTTCCAAAATGTTACTGTCCTAATTATTGCCCTCTTCCAAAATTTTTAGACGAAAAAATGGTTTTGTTTAGACAAAAAGGTGTTTTTTTTAATGTGAATGATTTATGAAATTTGTCTCGTGTAACAGTTATAATAGTTATATGGATCAACAAATAATTTCAATTTATAAAATGAACATGTTGTGTTGATTATTAGCCTATTACCATGTCTCCTAATTAATTAATTAAATCAATTAGGACTCGTAGGTTTCTTGCAAAAGATTATATGAAATTCTTTGTTTAAATATCCTTGGCCTACAAATAATTATGTTTTCATCATCACTAGAACTGCCTCCTGAGTCCATTTCAACTACTTACAAATCAAAAAACTTTCAACAACACTCTGTGTAAATATAAAATAGATGACTTGTAAATATTTTATGGTGGTCTTGAGTACAATAAAAGTGTCTCCAATATACAGGGCCTGTAATACAGGACACTACTGTTTATGAAACACAATAATGTTTAACTCTTGTAATTCAGATGAAAATTCACAGCTGATTTTTGTATCTGTATAATGTTTTTATGAAACAGATTTTACAGGCATTGTACTTTTTATTTTAAAAGTCCTGTATTATAGGACCTGTTTTACAGGTGTTTTATGAAACAGCCCCCTGCTTAAAACACGATTGTCCTTCCTGGTAATCTTGAGTGAGTTTAGAATCAGTATTCAAACCTTAAATGCAGGTACGTTCATGATATGTCCGTTAATAAAGTTCGTATATTTTTCTCAATATATTCTATAGAACTATTTTGTATAGAGTTGCATCCAATATTGAATTCCATGCATACTGGGCGATGTATTATATAATTGATTTACACAAGTGTAATGTCAATTATTACTCTCTTGGAATTGTGAGGGATTAGGGATCGTGTGTTAGGGATTAACAGCAATTACGTATTTCTGTTTAATCAATTCGCCCCGATCAAGACAAAGCTTCACATAAAATTTAATAAGGTTTATGTGGGTTGGTGAAGACAACTTGCAACTGGGTGTTAGCAAGATATATGTGGATCTATTTGCATGTACTAATTGCCCGCCCACCAGTGCAATCTATTATCGAGGACATGATCTCATCCACTTCAAAAGTAAGAACCAGATCGTCTACAAAACTAAAATTTCAGTCAAACGGTGGCGGTTATAATGTATGTGACAAAGCTCAACAACAACCCTTTATGAAAAACATTACAATATTGTAAATCTTTTTTCTCTTTTATATATCTGAAAACCTAATCTATGGCTTCTATTAATTAAATTCTACTGGATATTGACATAAACCACCCAATTTTTGCACACCTTCAGCGGCAAACTTGCATAATCATTTCTCACGAACCCACGTTTCCTAAAGAGAATAAAAACAATGTCTTTTATGGGTTTTTTAGGTTGAAGTATGTTTTAAGGGATTTATATTCGCTTAGTATTAAAGTCTGCTGTAACTGGAGTACATGTATTTAATTATTTTACGACTGAATACAGAATAACGGAGAGTTCAAATGACTGCATTTCCAAGAGCCGTTTATCGGCGGCCATAGGGCGGTATTCAATAACTGGGCCTCGAGATTGCATATTGAGCAAGCATTATGAGCATATCATTTTAGTCATCTTCCAACTGTGTCATTACTGAGTTGTGATTGAAAATTGTGTTAAAGTATAGCGATGAACTCACTGTACATACTTGATATCAAATTACATGAATTAAAGGTTTTAGCGATTTTACCCTACGAGAAAGAAACTGTTACCGTAGGTCTCATGGTAAAATATAAGCCCAAGTCTACAATAACATTTCGTCTTGGGATCCCTCGATTTTTACACCACCAAAATAACAAAATTTTATATACTTGGCGGCATGTCTGTGTAAATATGCATATTGGGAAATACCTTCATGTTAACTTTTTTCTTAATTAAGAACTTCTTAATTAATTAATCACAACTTGAAGTTCTGTAATATCTTCATAACACTACCTGACACTAAGGACGTCAGCTCTCGTGAAAAAATGATCTTATATTGATAAAATTCGGCACTAACATGTGAAGTGGTAATTCGGACGAGTTAAAAAACCAGCCCCAAACAGACCTCCGGAAGGAGGGTTCAGTGGAGAAATCCCGAAAAATTGTTTTGAGTGATGAGGGGTCACCTCTGGCTGGCCTATGTGACTATGCCCACTACTATTTGTTTAGAATGTTTATAAAAATTAAAATTTAAGCTGAGCATTTTAACATAGAGTCATAAATGATGCCGTGTTAATTATAGAATGACAACGAGAATGTAATCGAAAGAATCTTCCAACTGTTTATAAACAAGCCACTTAATACTGATTTGGCACGTTGCTGAGGTGGAGTTGCTTCAAAATATTCGATTTCTCCCCGATCAAAGCTTGGTTCCAGGTAATTAGTTTGATAAATGAATTTTTAATATATTTTTCAAGGTAAAAAAATATATTAAAAATTCATTAACGAAACTTATAAACTTAAAGTCCACGTGATATTGACATTGAATTACTTATGGTTGGCGATATGAGAGGCAATAAGGAAAATATTAAATGTCATTTTAATGTTTGCACAAGCAAAAGAGGATACATTGTCATATTAAATATCCCCAAAGGACGTAAGCCCTGCTAAGGTAGAAGAATTGATTGGTTTGATTTAAACTGCTTGCAAATTTGACCATATTGGCTCCTACCACCTTCTGAGGCCGAAATTTTTGTTTGCCTATGTTATAATACAAATAAAATGAAAATTTTATCTGTAACTTTATAGGACCAATTGAGAACTATAGATTTAAAACTACTGTTGAGTTATATTATGAAAATTGTCACCTAAAGTAAAAATTTCCAGCTAAATAATTCAACTTTGTTTTCTTAGATATTCGCATTAGATAGACATTAACATCCCACTCTGGTACATAGTCAAATGAAAGCAGTTAAAACTTTACCATTTAATAAGGTTCCTCATTAAAAAATGTTACTAAGTAACTATCATTTAGGGATAAGCACCCGGCGGTTTACAAGGATGGTAATGCAGTAGACCCCCTCTTAACCGACCTCTTTTTAACCGTCGATCGGATTATCCGCCCTTGTTGGTCAAATATTAAAGATCGTTTTAACCGACCCTGTTTTGAGAATAGCTCCGTTTAATCGCCCTTTTCTAGGAATTGCAGCATTTCCGTTCCCATTCCCAGCGATGGAAACGTTATGCTCGACTATACACTTTGTTATGGGTTAAAATATTTTGAATATTTATCTTATATTTAGTTTATTGAAATGTTTTGTTTTGATCGTGTTTTGGAGTTATTTATAAGATTTCTATATAATTATTTCGGAAAATTAGCTGAAAATTGTAGTATATTTTCTATACTAATCCACGAACGGCTTTAGAATAATGTTAATAGAACCCTAAATCAATAGAACTTTTATCTTTAAGTGTTTAGAGGATTACCCGTTTTATCCGCCCTTTTAAGTTATCCGACCTAGGTTCGGTCCCGTTAGGGTCGGTTAAGAGGGGGTCTACTGTGCTTGACCAATTATATCCGTTATTTTTTTATAGTTTCAAACTTATTACTCGCCGCGAGATATTAAACCACAACAATTGGTATTTTATACCTCGATTTTGTACCTTCCACCAGTCCCATCGCGTGGACGCGGGCGCTGCACCATATCAAGCAGCTGGTCGCCGCTTACCGGGTAAGGTGACATTCTATTAGCCTTCCCTCACGAAAGTCGTTCATCTCTGCCAACATGTAATGGGCCATCTGTTACCGAATACCTTCAGGAAGTCGACCGACGAAGCTAAGCATTTTTTATGGCTAGGAGTTAGAAAATTGTTTTCTTGGTATAACTTTAATTTTTTTTTTGTATTTGACTATTTACCTGCTAAAACAGAACGTTAATTTAAATAAATTATGGAGTGCCAAAATTAAACAGCGCATTGAAGTTTTATTGAGAAAGAGTATTGATAAAATTCTTACGATCAGGATCTGTTAAGATATTATTTCATTAAAAACGTCAGTAATTTTTATAAAAAGTACAAAGGAGAAAAATATATAAATTTAGACGTTGTGAATTTAATAGTTGTTATTAATTCTCTTTAAGGGGTTGATTAAATTAGAATTTTTATGATAAAAATAGGTCTTAGCAAGTTAAACTTTATGCAAAGAGTATTAATAAAATCGAACATACTCTATCATTAATTTATTAATTTATGTGTCATAATTTATTTAGACACAACATCAATACAATTATTTAATCCAATGGATTGAAGAGTCAATTTCCTTATAAAGGCCCGTGATTGGTATTTCAAAATACAACGCAACATAATCGGTTGGCATTAAACCATTACTATGTAATAAGCCATGCAGATGTTTGTGCATACATATTGCCGATTAATACACAGTGTCATTATACAATTGGCTTTGATACTCAATTACTTATCACAAAAGCATGTGGTTTGATTGTTGAATCGTTTAGTAGGTTATAACACATAAAATACTTAATAACTGTATTTCCAATTTTTTCGCCTACAAATTTATTAGTAATACAATGTTATTATTTCCCCCCATTATAATGTTAATGAGTCCCTACATTGGCTGGTTCCTAACTACGGGTAGGCAATAGTTTACAAGAAAATCGTTTCTGGCAGAAAGTTGAATTGTAAGGAATTAAAAGAAAATTGATTGTGAACGTTTTAAAAATTATAAAATTTGTAGTAAAACCGTATGCTGTTGATCCAATTTTCTGGTAATTGAATCTTTAGAAGTCTTTTATATTAGGAATAGAAACAAGGATTAAATCTTTAGAAGTCTTTTATATTAGGAATAGAAACAAGGATTAAATTCAATTCCATACATCTTTTAGTATTATTCAGTAATTTTCAACTAATTCTTTGGTTATAACTAAAGATTTAACATTATTTTTTACATACATTGTGAATAATATTTATGATTGTTTATATGTAAAATATTACAATCATATATTCGCAGTTTGAATTGCTGGTTTAATTTTAAACTCTCATAGGTAATGGTAACGGTAACACTGTAGAAAAATTGAGACAATACACAAATCAGAGGGTTAATGGTCTTTGTTAGATACAAATTAGTCCATTAAACCAACAAGACCCAGGGAAACCCAAGCCCTCTCATTGGCCCCGTTTGCTGACCTGCCCGTTAATCTTACCTCAGCTGTTCATTGGTAATATAGACACGATTCCGCAGATCACTACAGTTAACGTTTTTGGGCAACTATTACATATGAGTAAGTGAGTGGTATTTTAACGTGTGGCTCTTTTATTTTTTATTTTTTCAAAAAGTTTTTATTTGTTGATTCATAAGTAGGGTAGACCGTACGAATGTCACATTGGCACCGAAAGACTTGACCCATTTCAAATGGGGGTATACCCTTGCTATATAACATTTAGTGGCCTAAATAATATCAATTTCTATTTTATACGTTCATTGTATTATTTTGTGGTTACAACTGTGAGAGAAGTAATCATATTCCGATCTACTCTGAACTTTTTGTAATAATAAAACTCCATCCTAATATTTATTCTATTGTAGATGTATGGCTGATTGGTGAAGGTTTTTTAAGACATCTAAAAGTAACACAATTTCAGTTATATTGAAAGGTTTAGTAAGATGTTTTTTATTGATCCTTATTTTATGACAGAAATACCATTTCTATTTATATGTACAGACTCCATAGGAAGGCATGACTCAACATTTGAGCGAAAGCTGGTTTTTATAACTGGATTCAATTCCTCTCAAATGGAAAATCTGGTACAGTTTTGGAAACACTAACGATTTATATGTTCTACAAATTTATTTTAGTTACAACGAAAATCAACAATTGTGTGTCTGATACGGTACAATTATATCCCACTGTAGAAAATAAATTGGTCGCGTAAGATAAAATTCACTTTAAGGGTTTATTAAAAAAATTGGACCAAAAGGGACAATATTAAAGCATTGTAAGCAAAAGCAGTTCTAGTTTACTGGTTTTGGTTAGCCGGTCATGTGTTAAGATGTTATCGATTTAAACAAAAAAAAAAAAGTTTTTATGCACGAATTTACTCACGAAATCTATATATCTTTAGTAATCAGGCATCCAAATAGCGGCAACAGCAGCGTGATGTCTGTTGTCTTGATAACTCTAGACAACCTGGTTATCTTACCTCAACATCTGCTTGCGTGAGGCACGGACAACTTGGAACCACAATCTCCTTCTCAATTTTGCGGAAATCTTTGGTTTCCCTGTATACTTATTAGTTTTTCTTTTGAACTATACTCTACATTTGGTTCACAAGAATCAGTCCCGGAACGGCGTTAATGAAGTTCAAAATTGAAGTATAAAATAATTAAAATATTCAAGAGCATGTAAAAAATGTTTTAAAAGTCATGTAGGAAACAAGCTAGAGGGACATATTTCATAAAGTAAAATAAAATGCCTTAAATATTGACTGGATTTTGCTTCATTACTAATATATCGTGATTATAGAAATTCTCTTGATCTGTAGTAAATATATTTTTAAACTGTTACCTTAGTGAGGTTTTCCTAACTAACCTAATACAATAGCAAGTGCCAGCAAGTGAAAATGTCTTTTACCTTTGATTAAAGAGTATTTTATCAAAGAGTTCAAGGAGGTCACATAAGGATTTAAGTTTTATTATTCTTATTTTGTATCGTTCCTATTTGAAACATAGAGTGTTTAAAACTTGCTGTCATTTAACATGTATTCTAAAATTTTATGTTGCTACGATTAGAATTTTTGCAGTCTTGATTACTGACATGCACTTTAATGACCTCAATTCGCTTTTTACTGTTTATTATTCTGGCGATGAGTAGAAATGAATAATTTTTTTCAGTTCGATTCCAAATGACTGAGATCTATTATAGAAATATTTTATTCAAGTAATAACGGTTATGCTTTTATTCTGTAGGACAATACTTGAATACTTTTATAATGTTTTCCAAGTATTATTAGTGTTTAAAGTAAAAAGCTCGTTTTAAGCTATCCAATTGAACCAAAAATGCTTTAAGGGGAAAATATTTGTCAAGGGCATAACCAAAGCCTTATAAATGTACTACTACGACTCAACAAAATTTCTGTTCATTCATGGTGTGTGTATATATATATATATATATATATATATATATATATTTGTTCATGTAACCAAAGTCGGTTATATTGCTTTATTATTTATCTACTAAAAATGTTCTTTCCTTTTGTAAATATTTTCACTATTAAAACTTTTTAAAGCAATGACTTAAGGAATATGGCGTTGGTGGTGTAGTATTCGACACTATTGCTTGCTATCTGGCAAATCGTTCACAAATCGTTTCAATTTCAGGAACTCTTTCTCAGGTAGGCGGATTGCCCCACGGGGTCCCGCAGGGCTCGGTGATGGGGCCAGTCCTTTTTTGCAATCTTGATTACTGACATGCACTTTAATGACCGAAAGCTTTTTTTGCAGACGTCACAACGCTGCTGACTATTAGGAGGGACCTCGACCAGCTAAGAACCGAAGCCGACGACCTGCTCACCCTGGCCAGAAACTGGTTCATTGTCAACCAACCAAAGATAAATGAAGAGAAAACACAGACTTTGGTCTGCAATCTGAAATCAAGGGCCACTGAACCTGGAGCTGTCAAACTCTTGGGTTTCTGGATTGATGCAAGGTTGACTTGGAACCATCACAGTTCACAGGTATGTGTAAAGCTATCAAGAATGTTGCACCTGCTGAGGAAGCTGAGGCCGACCATCCACGCCCTCAACTGGTTACTGTATACCACGCCCTCTTCCATAGTCACATAAACTACGGCTTGGTCCTTTGGGGACAATCCCCGGCAGTTAAGGATGTCTTGCTGCTAAAAGAAGGCTCTTCGTATAATATCATCTGCTGGGAACAACGAACACTGTCGCCCCTATTTTTAAAGAGCTGGGAATCCTAACGGTTTTTAGTCAATATGTGCTCAACAGGGGGTAGCGGATTTGTACCCCCCACAAAAAACGCTACGTCATTTTGACGTCACAGGAGGCGGGGCCTAAATCGCTCGAGAAACAGCCCGCGACTGGAAATGTACCCCCGCAATACATTATTAAATCATCAATACCTAAATGGTTTGCAATTAAATTATTTCCCTTAAGTCTGACCCCGGATTTGTACCCCCTGGATTTGTACCCCCCGTGGTCATACTCTTAAGTCCGACCCCGGATTTGTACCCCCCATGGTCAGAATCTTAAGCCAGACCCCGGAATTGTACCCCCCGGATTTGTACCCCCCCGTCGCTAAATCTTCAAGTACTATCCCGGATTTGTACCCCCCGGATTTGTACCCCCGATTGTGTTAGGACGAAATGAATGGCTTAAAAACCTCCTCCGTGAAATTTTGCATATTTATACCAAGTTGAATGGCAAACAGTCCAACGGAATACGAGACCATAAACGTGAAACATATATAATCAAACTAACAAATTTGTTATGAATTTAGATATTCAAAACAATATTTTATCCAATACTTTCATCATGTATTATTGACAGATTTTCTACCCTACTTGATGATGAATAAGACTACACAATATAATAATACAAATACATATTCGTAGAATAATATTAGGCAATAATTTAGCGAACAGCCGTTGATTTACGAGAACTTATTAAAAAAGCCAACAACAACAACAACGAATATTGACTCGGTATATTTCCATGGTCGGTCAAACTGGATTTGAGCACAAGGGGTACAAATCCGGGGGATACAAATCCGGGGTAAGACTTAAGGATGTGGCCACGAGGGGTACAAATCCGGGGTAGGACTTGAAGATTTGGCGACGGGGGGTACAAATTCGGGGGGGTACAAATCCGGGGTAGGACTTGAGAATTTGACCACGGGGGGTACAAATCCGGGGGGTACAATTCCGGGGTCGGACTTAAGAAGTTTAATTGGATTTATATCAAGTATGCAGCAGTTCAGCCAACCGTGAAATGTCAGTTGATTAAAATACATAATAATTTATCCGTCCTAAAAGTTCGCGGCCGGAATTGTACCCCCCGTCCTGTGACGTCAAAATGACGTAGCGTTTTTTCTGGGGGGTACAAATCCGGGGGGTACAATTCCGGCGACCCCTCAACAGCTTAGTGATACACAACGAGAACCTTGTTGAGTTTGACAGAAGAGAGGACCTGCATTCACACAGGACCCGCTGTGCCCAAGACGTAAATGTACCTCGGCGTCGTTTGGCCAACACACTGAAAGCCTACCCACGCTACGCCATAAAGTTATATAACACTTTACCGCTATCAGTGCGTGAGTTGGGCCCTAAGAATTATATGAGGGTGCTTCGGGTTGCCCTGGTAAATCGCCCATTGTAATCCCTCACCAAGTTGGTTGAAAAGCCCTTAAATTTGAATTAAGTCAGTCCGCCATGCCAAGTAAGTCGGCTTTGTGTTGTCGTTTGTCTATGAACTAAGTCAGTCAATGATGATGAGGATAAGTATTTAAATAATTAAGTAAGTATTCAAGTAAACACCAAACGGCACTTTACGTACGATAACTAACAAAGCTTTTAAGGGGAGCAGTCTCAACCCCATAAAACTGGCCATCCCGCGGTCTGCTAGAATTTTTTCCAGATTCCTGACAAATTCAGCAATGACAGCAATGGCAATAACTTTTCAAAATATTTAAAAAACAAAATAAAAGTTTAATTATTGGTGACCTATCAAAAATTCGATAGAGCAAGAGCTACTGTATTAGTTCCAAAATGTTCCTACTTATAGAAGTGTACAAAAGCGCTAAGAAATATATACATTTAAAAGATATTTTTCATTCTTTGCTATATTTAAAAATGATTTATGTAGTTTATACTAATGATAGATTGGCGTGACAACCAGCCGTTAAATTAACAACGCGAACTCTTTTGCGGCAGGTCGTGATTAGAATAAATAACAAATGTCGGTGTCGTGTGATGAAATAATACCTAGTTTAAAAATTAAGAGGGATTTAACTTATCAGCAGATAAATTTTCTGTGGACGCCTGATTTAATATATCCGATAATTCTGTTGGTTTATAAATGCGTTGTGGTAACCACGATCGGACATTACTCCCAATGCAGCCTTGTTCATTGGACACCTTTTAACATAGTGAAAATAGAAATAGTAGAAAAAAATAAATAAACCCAAATAGTTTCAAGCTTGAGGATTATTTCAAGTAATTTCTACGACCTAATATTATTGGATGTCTATAAGTTATTCAAAATTAAACTAAATTTTAATTTTCAATAACTTAGAGATATCCAAATATTATTATTATAAGTTATTGAAAATTAAAACTTAGCAAGGAGGAATTTCCTCACAACATTTCCCAGATTGTAAGTTCCCAAGCAAAACGACAAAGCACGAGTCCTGACTGTAAATTTACAGCCGCAGAAGGTCAGGTTGACAGTGGAGCGCGAGTCCTGATTGTAAGTTCCCGCCTCAGAGTACAGGTTGACAGTGGAGAGCGAGTCCTACTCTAAAGTTCCCGCCTCAGTGTACAGGTTGACAGTGGAGCGCGAGACCTGATTGTAAGTTCCCGCCTCAGTGTACAGTTTCACAGTGGAGCGCGAGTCCTGATTGTAAGTTCCCGCCTCAGTGTACAGGTTGACAGTGGAGCGCGAGTCCTGATTGTAAGTTCCCGCCTCAGTGTACAGGTTGACAGTGGAGCGCGAGTCCTGATTGTAAGTTCCCGCCTCAGTGTACAGGTTGACAGTGGAGCGCGAGTCCTGATTGTAAGTTCCAGCTGCAGTGTACAGGTTGACAGTGGAGCGCGAGTCCTGATTGTAAGTTCCCGCCTCAGAGTACAGGTTGACAGTGGAGAGCGAGTCCTGATTGTAAGTTCCAGCTGCAGTGTACAGGTTGACAGTGGAGCGCGAGTCCTGATTGTAAGTTCCCGCCTCAGTGTACAGGTTGACAGTGGAGCGCGAGTCCTGATTGTAAGTTCCAGCTGCAGTGTACAGGTTGACAGTGGAGCGCGAGTCCTGATTGTAAGTTCCCGCCTCAGTGTACAGGTTGACAGTGGAGCGCGAGTCTTATTGTAAGTTCCCGCCTCAGAGTACAGGTTGACAGTGGAGAGCGAGTCCTGATTGTAAGTTCCCGCCTCAGTGTACAGGTTGACAGTGGAGCGCGAGTCCTGATTGTAAGTTGCCGCCTCAGTGTACAGGTTGACAGTGGAGCGCGAGTCCTGATTGTAAGTTGCCGCCTCAGTGTACAGGTTGACAGTGGAGCGCGAGTCCTGATTGTAAGTTCCCGCCTCAGTGTACAGGTTGACAGTGGAGCGCGAGTCCTGATTGTAAGTTCCCGCCTCAGTGTACAGGTTGACAGTGGAGCGCGAGCCCTGATTGTAAGTTCCAACTGCAGTGTACAGGTTGACAGTGGGGCGCGAGTCCTGATTGTAAGTTCCAGCTGCAGTGTACAGGTTGACAGTGGGGCGCGAGTCCTGATTGTAAGTTCCCGCCTCAGTGTACAGGTTGACAGTGGAGCGCGAGTCCTGATTGTAAGTTCCCGCCTCAGTGTACAGGTTGACAGTGGAGCGCGAGCCCTGATTGTAAGTTCCAGCTGCAGTGTACAGGTTGACAGTGGGGCGCGAGTCCTGATTGTAAGTTCCAGCTGCAGTGTACAGGTTGACAGTGGGGCGCGAGTCCTGATTGTAAGTTCCCGCCTCAGTGTACAGGTTGACAGTGGAGCGCGAGTCCTGATTGTAAGTTCCCGCCTCAGTGTACAGGTTGACAGTGGAGCGCGAGTCCTGATTGTAAGTTCCCGCTGCAGTGTACAGGTTGACAATGGGGCGCGAGTCCTGATTGTAAGTTCCAGCTGCAGTGTACAGGTTGACAGTGGGGCGCGAGTCCTGATTGTAAGTTCCCGCCTCAGTGTACAGGTTGACAGTGGGGCGCGAGTCCTGATTGTAAGTTCCAGCTGCAGTGTACAGGTTGACAGTGGGGCGCGAGTCTTGATTGTAAGTTCCCGCCTCAGTGTACAGGTTGACAGTGGAGCGCGAGTCCTGATTGTAAGTTCCCGCCTCAGTGTACAGGTTGACAGTGGGGCGCGAGTCCTGATTGTAAGTTCCCGCCTCAGTGTACAGGTTGACAG
Organism: Flexamia atlantica; assembly: GCA_035578135.1. Taxonomy (NCBI): domain Eukaryota; kingdom Metazoa; phylum Arthropoda; class Insecta; order Hemiptera; family Cicadellidae; genus Flexamia; species Flexamia atlantica. The sequence continues at coordinate 6,940,752 of JAQJVK010000019.1, forward strand.
TGGGGCGCGAGTCCTGATTGTAAGTTCCCGCCTCAGTGTACAGGTTGACAGTGGAGCGCGAGTCCTGATTGTAAGTTCCAGCTGCAGCGTACAGGTTGACAGTGGAGCGCGAGTCCTGATTGTAAGTTCCCGCCTCAGAGTACAGGTTGACAGTGGAGCGCGAGTCCTGATTGTAAGTTCCAGCTGCAGCGTACAGGTTGACAGTGGAGCGCGAGTCCTGATTGTAAGTTCCCGCCTCAGTGTACAGGTTGACAGTGGAGCGCGAGTCCTGATTGTAAGTTCCCGCCTCAGTGTACAGGTTGACAGTGGAGCGCGAGTCCTGATTGTAAGTTCCCGCCTCAGTGTACAGGTTGACAGTGGAGCGCGAGTCCTGATTGTAAGTTCCAGCTGCAGCGTACAGGTTGACAGTGGGGCGCGAGACCTGATTGTAAGTTCCGCCTCAGCGTACAGGTTGACAGTGGAGCTGAAGTAATTTCACGGCTTAAAGATCTTAATAATTAAAGTTAAGAAAATCTTCCACTTTCATTGTTTGTTGGTCTACGAAGCTCGTCCGAAAAGGTATGCTAAGCCTTTTTTTGCAACTGTCAGTTTAAATATTACTACTTTTTTCTGTTGGATTTTAGTTATTGATAATCTTTAGCCACATACTCGTTGTTAATTTACATTTGTTTGGCATCAGTCAATGAAAACATTTTTCTATGGATTACACCCATTGTTAACTCAGAAAGGGAGAAGTGTCCTTCTTACTTTACCATTTTAATTTCAAACAGTGTGATATAATTCTTCTTGATACACATTCTTAAAGGTAAAGTTTATTGAATAGATAAGGTAAGGAACATTTTAGTAATATTCCTAGCATCAATTAATAATGGTATTACTCAAAGCAGATTTGAGATTATGGCGAGCACTTCGCAGAAGGATCATTAGTTAGTTACCTTTGCTGCTTATATGCTGCGATTAACCCGTTTAATTTATTCAAACAACTGTTTCAAGTGTTAAAAATTATGCTTTCAAGCAAAATAGAGCCACATATCTTGTCCTACTTTAATACTCTGAGAAGATAAAAACAACCATAAAAAGATTGGTTTCATTTCATATTTCTGTGTATGGTTGGAGAATATTATAATGGGAATTATAGTGAAACATTTATGTCGAACTTATTTACCAGTACTTAAAAAATAACTATCGACAAAAAAAACCAACAAAAACTGTTGCAAAACCCAGGCAACCGACTTTATGAGCTTACTACAGTTTCAGGTGCTGGGGTATAAGTGTTTAATTGAATACCAACTGGATGTCTGATTTATAAATTGAAGGGCAATTTTGCAAAACAAATACTTACATGTGTTGCAATAAGAATTTCAACACATGTAACTAATTTAAAATTAAACAATGTAAATAATTTAAAAAGCGTAAAACTAAACTGAGCAGTGTTTTTAATAAATGATACTAAGAACGCAGGCAATATTTTTTGTTTTCTAAACAATACAAAACAAAAACGGAAATAAACCACATTCCTAGATGAGCCATGGGGGCTGGGATTGTTTATTAGTTGATAGTATTTGTCATGCAGTATAACGAACACATACAGTTTTCTCATATAATAACCTTAGCGTGAGGATCAACTCTTACATTAAAAAAAATATTTTATCTGGGTTGTTTGAATCAGTGATACATACATCTGATTTATGTAGTACAGTTATGAATGGCGTTGTGGCGTGACAACTTCCCACTACACCAATTCCGCCAACGCTTAGTCGCAGTCGCAGAAGCTAGCATTGAATAAATAGATAAAGCATGTATCGAGAAAAAAAATTGAATGAAAAGGAAACATGTCACTAGATCATGAGTATAAGTTTAAAAGGCTATAAATTAAACACATGACGTCGATATATTTATTTAATTACACCGAGTGTCCCATAATAGTCCTAACTTTTTCCTATATTTTTTCAAATATCAATTCCACACCACTCCCAAACATTATTGGGTTGTTAATACTTCATTTTGAGGGGGTACCCAATTTTGGCCGCCATCTTGGATCCGCCATATTGGATCCAAAATAATTTTTTCAAATGTTAATATGGTGTTGTGACCCATCATTTAGAATTAGATTTATTCACTGATTACAATGCCGCAATCACACACAATGCAATGCCGTTTTTAGCTATAAAATTTGGTTTTTGAAACATTCATATTTTTTGAGATAGATTCATATTTTTTTGAGCTACAGGTTTATTAAAACTGGGTGGTTTTAATTCTATATTTAATAGATCTGAACTAGAAGAAGCTACTTACCAAGTTTTATCAAGATATGTTGAGAAATAACCAAGATGTAGAATTATACTTATTTCCCTTAAGGTTAACATTGGGACAACGTACTTTGTTTACCACTTTGAATATCTCAGTAACCAATGGACATAGAGCAGTGATTCAAAATACTAAATTGTTTGTTTTTTTGAGCTGAATTCAATGGTGCCAACAAAAATTCGATAAATTTTATTTTCCTATGTAAAAAACTCAAAAACCCCATTTTTTGGGGGGGGGTTATCCCTCTTTACCCCCCCCCCTCCGGTGGTCCGATCGGGCTGGTTCACGAACTCGTCCGAGGGATTACCACTTTACATGTCTGTACTAAATTTCATTACGATCGGACCATTTTTACGCCCGCTATCGCGCTGACAGACACACACACACACACACACACACACACACACACACACATATATATCTATATTACTAATTCTGTAAGCGATTTTTTAAAATCTAACTTGTGAGAGTTTGACAGCTCGCAGGATGATAGGAGAGGGCTCAAATTCAAGGTCTTGGCCCCAGGGGGTCGGGAAAAATATCAGATTATGTCCAAATCTACCAGAACATAAATCTAACATAAACTAAACAAACGTACTTAACTTTTAAATTATGAAAAAACTTAACCCCTTAATTATTATAAAATGAGAAAATCTTAAATTTGAAATGTTTTTTTTTATACTAAATTGAACGTGCGTAGTTAGCTGCATTTTGAAAAAAATCCCACATGCCAAAATCTACCATATGGCTTTGAATCAAGCATTAGAACCACATGTTTAATGTAAACAAAGCAGACGTTTTTCAATCCCAATGCATTTTAAGTGGAATACATTTTTCGTTATTTCTCATTTTCTGGTAGATTTGGACATAATCTGATATTTTCCCCGAACCCCTGGGGCCAAGACCTTGAATTTGAGCCCTCTCCTATCATCCTGCGAGCTGTCAAACTCTCACAAGTTTGATTTAAAAAAATCGCTTACAGAATTAGTAATATAGATGATCTATACATATATATAATTATGTAAAGGAAATTTTTGCGCCGAAATTGTGGGCGTTTGGAAGGTTGCAGGATGAGGGGAGAGGGCTGAAATTGAAGGTCTCCATCCCATGGACTCGGGGAAAATACCGAAATTGCTTTAAGCTTACTATAAAATGAGAAATAACGTAAGAATGAGGAATAGCTGTCATTTAAAAACCATTGGGATGTAAAAAGGTCTGCTTTGTTTACTTTAAACCAAATGCTAGATATAATCATAATTTTGTGGTTCCAAAAGCCTATTTCCTAAGAAGGTACTTTGTACTATAGTAAAGAAGGATAATGCTTAGGGGCTATCAGCCCCTTCAAGCATCTAGTATATATATATAAATTTGAACGAATGGTGTTTTTTGCTTCTGGTGGCCCCAAAACGAAAAGTTATCATGGTCTCGGTCTTAGGTCTTACCATGAGACCTACGGTAATAGCTTCTTCCCTATAGGGGAAATTCGCTAAAAATGTGTTTGAAGTATTATTAAGTTCCTTTTGATTAAGGACGTTTAACGTTATAATTGTTCCTGTTCGCAAGTATTAGTTACCGACCACAACAATTTATTAAATTCTCTGATTACAGGTAATAAAACCGAGTATTTTGGAACAAATATTGGAAACATTCAAATTAAATAATCTTGGTTAAGAAGTTTCTACAGACTACACTTGTGAATAAAACTGTATTGAGCAACAACTTTTAATATCATGAACTTGCTAGTTTTTGCGAGTTAAAGGCCACAAAGTTGAAAAATACCGACTATATTTTTATAACGAAACCTTTTAAGTTCAAAATACGTCTTAGTATGGAGAGAGTTACCCGAAACAACAAGTAGGTTGACAGTGGAGCGCGCGTAATTTCACGGCCTGAACATCTTTAGAGAAATTTCAAGAAAATCCTCCACTCTTTGTTCGTAGGTCTACGAAGCGGAAATGAGAAGTTCTGTCTAATTTTACAGCTTTGTACTTACCAGATAACTAGGTATACGCTCATTCTTCCCGTAAGAGGATGAACGAAGAAAAAGGCCAAAACTTCTTGTAATCCATAACACCATCTGTGATCTTTACTTTTCCTACACTTTTTTCGATATGTTTTAAATTATCTCTTTGATCATATAACTCTTCCAACAGCCCCAAAAGTTAGGGTTTTCCCTAAGATTTTACATCGGAATAGTAAAACAGAGATTAGTGTATATGTATACAATTTTTAAGCAAATCTATTAGAAGACTATTTTATCTATTTATAAAGCAAAACTACCCGTATACCTTTACATTGCCCATGATTCAGAAGCCGTTAAGGTTTGAATGCATTTTTCCTATTAGAATTAAGTCAACCTAGCTCTACAAAACTAACAGCGACTAATTACACACCAAAGCAGTTGTTTGCAACGGACAGCCCCCACACACCCCCGCCCCATTACTCTGACCATGATTAAGAAGCTATGATGGTTTGAATGCTTTTTTCTATTAGTTTTGAGTAAACCTAGCTCTACAAAACTAAGAGCGACTAATAAAAGGTATACTATAAAGCATTTGTTTGCAAAAAAACATGGGGGCTACGCCCCCCCACCCCGATTTCCTCTGCCTATTATTAACGTGCCATGATGGTTTGAATGTTTTTTATTAGTATTGAGTAAACCAAACTACAAAACTACGAGCAAATTATAACAGTTACACGCCAAAGTAGTTGTTTGCAAAACGACATGGGGGAGCTTCGCCCCCACACACCTCCCCCTTTACATTGCCCATGACTCAGAAGCCATGATGGTTTGAATGTTTTTTTTCTACTGTGTAAATTTAGCTCTACAAGATTATGAGCGAATAATAACAGTTAAACGCCAAAGAAGTTGTTTTCGAAAGGACATGGGGGGGGCTGCGCCCCCCCACACCCCCCCTTTGCTCTGCCCATGATTAGGAAACCATAATTGTTTCTTACCATGGTTTCGTACCATGTAAACCTAGCTCTACAAGATTAAACGCCAAAGCAGTTGTTTGCAAAAGGACATGGGGGGCTTCGACACTGCCCATGATTAAGAAGCCCTGATAGTTTGAATGTTTTTTTTTCTTACTATAATTAAGAAACATAGCTCTACAAAACTATCAGCAACTACTTACTCGCCAAAGCAGTTGTTTGCAGAAGGACATAATAACAGCAAATAAAAACAGTTACAAGCCAAAGTAGTTGATTGCAGAAGGACAGGGGGGGGCTTCGCCCCCCACAACCCCCTTTAACACCCATTTACACTGCGCATGATTAAGAAGCCATGATGGTTTGATTTTTTTTTCTATTAGTATTGAGTCCTGAAGTAAAGTAAAGCAGATACGTATTGGAAACAGACATAATAAAAGTTACTAGATAACACGTAGCTCGAAGTCGAGTAAAAACCATATAGTAAAAGAATAAAGTATAAACATCCTTATACTTGTATACTTTAAAATTTAATCAAAGGGCTAAATTCAATAACGAAATGATGGCTAAACCATTGAAACTCTAGTTCATTTGATATACCGCAGGAGTTTCCGGTAATCAATGTTTTGGAAAACACCTTAATTTTCCATTTTCTTTTTATTCTGAAACATATATTTTAAAAAAGCTTCAAAAACACTGTGCTGAAATGTATTTAGATATCCTAAACTACATTGTAAACCTGGGAACTGCAATGTTTAAGCCCTTTAAAAAAATTCATAACATAACTTAAATTACATAATAAATATTTTTGTTGAAACCCAAAGCAGCTGTAAAAACGATAAAACTGCTCTTTTCAAAAAATAATTATAAAAGTGCTGCAACCTGTGGTCTACCTGTAAAACTATTTCAGAGCTTAGCCATATGTTAGGTTGTAAACAATGTGAACCGAAATTGCTCAAGTGTCGATGAATAGCGCCACTTTTCCGAAACTTCAGCCCTTTACTCTACTTCAGAGACATCCTTTTTAAAAATTCTGATACACATTGACAAATTTTCATAAAGTTCACATTAACTTTACACCTCAAACGGTAAAATCTGTCCAGCAGTCATAGAGGTTGGACTGTGAAAAGAAAACGCTTGCATATTAATATACGGTAATATAGATGTGAGAATATCCGCGCTTACCATGGAACCTTCTACGACACTCTAGCTCCCTGATATCTTCAGCGAACACTTTTGACTGCTGTTTGATAGCTGTAGAAACACGGAGAAAACCAAGCAGTGATTCTATGTTATTCTAACGCCCTGTTACTAACGCAAATGTTGAAAATAGGAGAAGTGCAAAAATACAATCTTTTTGAAAATTATTTGTGACGTAATAGGAAGTGATATAAAGGTGGATCAAAATCTTGTCTTCTGTAAAATTTTTCGAGGAATCCACTGGTTTAATCAGATTTTCAATATTTACTTCCGGTCTATAAGAAAAAATTTTTCACCAATTTCAAAGGGCTCCCATACAAATACTGTTAAGGTGATGATGCCAGCTAACGAACTTGACCTAGATTTTTTTTAAACGAGCTTTCCTGCCAAATTTGGTCAGAATATTTCAAACCTTTCGCGAGTTATGCGACCAACATACATTTTTTTCCGAGTGAATTTTTGTCAATCATAAGGACTCACTTCGTTCATCCAATTATATATTTAAAATCAATGTATTTCGGTTATTTAAGGCAGAGTTGTCGTTTTTACAGCTAAATCAGCTGATTAGCATTGAAATCCATATTTTCTTATGAAAAAGTACATTTTGGCCCTTTAAGGGCCAAAATACATATGTTTTGAAAATTATTTGGGACGTAATAGGAAGTGATATAAAGGTGGTTCAAAATCTTTTCTTGTGTAAAATTTTGCAAGGAATCCACTGGATTAATCAGATTTCCAAAATCACTTCCGGTTTCGGAGATATAATTTTTCACCGATTTCAAAGGGCTCACATACAAACATGGTTAAGGCGAGGTTGCCAGGTAAAGAACTTGACTTAGAGTTTAAAAAAATGAGCCTCCCTGCCAAATTTGGTCAATATATCTAAATTAGTCTTCGAGCAATGCAAGTGACAGACATTTTTTCCGAGTGCACTTTTCTTATCCATAAGGCCTTATTTTGCAAATCTATTTAAATATTTAAAATCAATGTATTTCGATAATATAAATCAAAATTGTCGGCTTTAAACCTAAAACAGCCAATTAGCATTGAAATCTGCATTGTAAAACGTAAAAGTACATTTTGGCCCTTTAAGGGCCAAAATACCAATTTTTTGAAAATTATTTGTGACGTAATAGGAAGTGATATAAAGGTGGATCAAAATCTTGTCTTCTGTAAAATTTTTCGAGGAATAGTGGATTCCTCGAAAAATTTTACAGATGACAAGATTTTGATCTGGTTTAATCAGATTTTCAATATTTACTTCCGGTCTATAAGATAAAATTTTTCACCAATTTCAAAGGGCTCCCATACAAATACGGTTAAGGTGATGATGCCAGCTAACGAACTTGACCTAGATTTTTTTTAAACGAGCTTTCCTGCCAAATTTGGTCAGAATATTTCAAACCTTTTGCGAGTTATGCGACCAACATACATTTTTTTCCGAGTGAATTTTTGTCAATCATAAGGACTCACTTCGTTCATCCAATAAGTTAATTATCAAATACTCCAAGCATTTTGAAGTACTTAAAAGCAATTGAACTGATTTAAAAATTCTGTTATTTTAATTACACAGTTTTTCAACGGTTTCTAGCTCTCTTAGTTTTGTCACCCTAAAATGTATCTACTATCTACCAAAAAGGCTATCTACAATTTCCCGTTTCCTCACCTGTAATTCATCTGTTCATCGTTATCGAACAAAATAAAACTAACGATTAGTATTAAAGATAAACTAAGACTCTTGTAGACCCACAATGTATGACATCGCATGAGTACCTCTCTACATAAACTCTGAACGATATTTGTTAAAGTTGGTTGGATTTATAGCTGGATCCGGATACCACTATCAGATTGGTTTGGGACTGATCCCCGCTTTACTGCCTAAGACATGCTGTCCGACCAATGTATGTAGATCCCTCATATTCTGTGGTGTGTTTACTTAAGTTTCCCTGCATTAATCTAAAAAGCTACAAAATTTCATATTTTTATGAATAGAGCCTCAAAAGCTACAAGAATTTAATACTTTTTCTTAATAACCTGTAAAAAGTATCACTTACAATAATTACAAGTGCGCTTCGCAGAGATGGAATAACTAAAATGTTACTTTCCCATTGAGCACGTGTGTAAAACATTCTATAAGATATGAGTGACATATCCTTGCAGTTTAAGTGGTTCTACGTGATCATTATTGACTGTTAAAGGAAATCTCTCCTTTAGGTAATTAGCTTATTAGTATTAGCATGACGTAAGCGGCATTGTGATACAATCTTGGGACCATGTTATTTTTTTTTTTTTTTGAGGTCCCTAGAGCCCAAAATTACTATTAGTTTATTTTCGTAAACATACCGTGTGTTCCAAACGTCCCGGACGGGTTTAATAGATTTTAACGAATAAATCATATTTAGACCTAACTATAACATGATTTCATGAACACATTACATCGATTCAAGGACTGTTACAGAATTAAAAAAAGCGTCGATTAAAATACCCAAAAAAAGGGGTTTTGAGCTAAAAAATCAAAAGGAGAGTTTACGGTGTCTGGGGAGGTGAGTTCAAGTGTGCGATGAGTGATGGTCCTCCAGCAAGGCAGAGACGGACAATGTTGGCTGAGTGCGGCCAATAGAGCGTCATCAGTCAACGGTGCGAGAGACGACCGCAAACTGACGTTGGAAACTAAACACGGCACTGAGTTTGGAGGTGAAATTGTAGAAACCTGTGGAACAGCATTCTGGGGCCTAATAATAATTGTCGTCAACAGGAAATTCGGTTTCCTATCACCTCTATTAAACTTTTTTGAACTTGGTGTTTTCAATCTTTTATAAGTTATTTATATCACTTGGGTTTAAAAACAACAACGAAATGATAAGCACATAAGAATCAGAATGTTGTTGCCTTCTTAGGCATAGTTACTGTATTTATGTATGGTTGGAAAGCCTGGCGCCACCATTCTATTTTTCACTTGGAACTCACGAAGAAGGTATATAGTATATAGTATACACATATCCTAACTTATTTCACATATCGTACACTGCACAAAATCTATGGAAGCATGCGTATGTCTTCATTTTATGAAGATTGTTCATAATTCTCTTTAGAATCATACCGAGTTCTAGAACCTTTACGTTATGAGTTCTTACTGTCTAACTTGAGATACATTCACTGAACTAGTTTATGTATCAGCATTTTTTTGTCTTATGGTTCGGTCTCCAAGTAAAACTTGCTTGAGTGTTAGTGTCCTATGTCTTTTTACACGTACTTCTCAAATTGAAAGAGGACATGGATCGTTTGTTCATATCCACAAGTGAACTGTAATTTCACGCTGCGAACCGATGTCAACAACCAGTTGAATGTTTGTGTTTCTGCTGTCAGCTGTACATAACGTTAAATTTTAAACGAATAATTATCTATTTATTAATGAATCCAGCAAAGTGAACAAACCAACCCTAATCGCTGTGTTGATATTGTAAAACAAGTCAACTGATAATGCCAGTAATTGGCTATTCATATGCATGATGGTACTTATAACTAATAACCTGACATGGCCATTATTGGTCATGGGATTGACCTGATTTTCATTAATAGCTACGTAATTGTTGTTGTTATTAATGACAGATGAAGTGGAAATAAATCACATAAAACCTAAATTTTAAGTTTTTACTTTATCCATAGAAAAACTGTTTTTACTATTTAACATTTTTTTCAAAAGTAATACTACGATGGTTCGATTATTAGTAGTAAGGATATTGAACTTAGTGACTCTTTGTAAATTTTTGTGAGATTGTCCCTTGGATGTTGGTTTTGTAGCTTTCTTTGTTATGTTGCTCTTAATGTTACCGATCTTTAAAAAATAAAGAGATAAATCATAAATTTACAGTAATTGAGTAAACACAAATTACATGAGATTTATTTATTTATTCAATTTACTACGATTACTTTTTAAGTTACAAATCACATGTTAACAGAATTAATTCAAATATAAACTACATATGTTTTCACTTTGTCTTTACATTATGAATCGCTACTTCTTTAGCATATTCTGTGCAGAGAGGTGGTCGCGTTATAAATCAAGAGCGATTGCCTAGAAGATCCTAATATATTTAAACTGATGAGGAAATCTTGGGGTCTATGTATCTGAAAATAAAAGGTTTTGGTGTTCCCGGGAAAGTTGTCCACAATAATAGATACTTCTCTTTCAAATCCACTAAAACTAGAACGACCTGAAGTGCAATATGAAAATCACAGATAAACCTCAACACAAAACATGATTTACCTGATATATGTTTAACAAAAAACGTCAAACTATTACCCATAAAATCACTGAAATGAAAAAAATAAATATTTTTTCCACAACAGTAGAAGAATAGCTTATACCCTCTTATTTCCCCTCTACTTGCATCGAAGACTATTATCCAGCAAAACGTTGAAAACAGTATTAAAATTTTCAATTTGCAAACATGTACTGACGAAATCCTTGAAAAACCCTTTTTTCTTCAAACGAAGCTTTTGGGACGATAAAATTGCTATAGACCTAGAAAATAAACCGTTATGTTTTATTTTGAAATTATCCGTTCGCTTCATTCAAATTCAAGAACAGCCCAAGTTGTTCATACTTTTATACAGTTGCAGGTTTGAGATACAGCGTTGAGATTTTGCATAAATGTCTTATTAAGACCTATTTTCTTTAAAAATTATACAAAAATATCATGAACCGTCTTTAAAGGGCAGTTGTTTAAAATATTTTATACCAAATCCCATGAAAACCCTTAACTTTAAAAAAAATTGCAAATGCATAAATGTTACTCCATTTTATCTAGCTTTCAATGATTCCTTATTTGTTAAGTTTGGACAAAGAATTACAGATAAATTAGTTCTTCTCGTAATGTATGAACACTAAAACTCCGTTTACATTGTTTAAATGGAGAAAAGTGGTCATGAATTACGGAAAAAAACTGATTCCTCTGTAATTGTTAGTCCAAATTTAACGAATGGGAATGAGGTATCATTGAAAACTACATAGACTAAAGTAACTTTTGTGTCTTTTGGAATTTTTTATAAAGTCAACGGTTTTCGTGGAATTTGGTATCAAATATTTTAAAAGGCCGCCATTTAAAGACGGTTGATGATATTTTGGTATAATTTTTAACAAAATTAGGTCTTAATAAGATTAACATTTTTGCTTAATATCAACGCCTGTTTCGTGAAGGAATGTAAGTTAAGAATAAATATAATTATTTTAGAAAGAATAAAAATGAAATGCGTTTTTGATCATTTATGAAAGAAACTCTCTATTTGTTTGTTTTTTTGTTTACAATATTGAATTAAAATTAACACATGTGAAATATTATCATATGGTAAAATATTTGTACAGTATATTAGAATTGTCCATATACCGGCCGCCTTGAAGTAACTACTTCAACGTAATGTCACTTGTTAGTCTATTGGTAGTGGATATATTTTTGTTACCGGTCGAACATAACTGCCATCTTTAGTCTTGATTCTGACTACCCGCACAATTCCATCTGATCCTGGAAATATTTCTTGAATTTTTCCCAATGGCCATGATAACGAAGTAGACGGGGTTTGTAACAGCACCAAATCTCCAATTTTCAAATTTAATGTTTTGAGATTCCACTTGTTACGTTGTTGGAGCGTGTGCAGATATTCAAGGCTCCAGCGATCCCAAATCCGTTGGAAGAGATGTTGCACTAGTTGCCAGTGTTTGAGGCGGTTCGCAGGTATATGTGTTAGATCATTTTCTGGTAATGATGTGAGAGGACCACCAGTTAAGAAATGTCCTGGGGTTAGTGGCATTAGATCTGAAGGGTCACTGGAGATAGGTGTCAATGGCCTAGAATTAAGCATGGCTTCAATTCTTGTCACCAAAGTAATGAATTCGGGTAACGTCAAAATCAAGTTTCCCATTACTCTATGAAGATGATGTTTCGCAGACTTTATGGCATTCTCCCAAAGTCCACCATGATGTGGAGATGCAGGTGGGTTGAAGTGGAAGCGAATGGACAGATTTGACGAGAACCTTTGAATACGTTGTTTGGCGTCAGTAGATTGTATTGTGGATTTGATGATATTCCGGAGAACTGTGTTGGCACCCACGAAATTGGTTCCGCAATCAGAGTAAATGTCTGTGCATAATCCACGCCTTGAAATAAATCTGCTGATTGCTGCGATGAAAGCGTCAGTTGTTAAGTCCATGACAACTTCAAGATGAACAGCTTTTGTGACCATGCATATGAAAACACAAATATAAACTTTGATCGTTTTTGTGGACCGCATGTTCACTACTTTGACTGTGTAAGGTCCACCATAGTCTATGCCAGTTGATGTGAATGGTTTAGTTGGATTGACTCGAAATGATGGCAAGTCTGCCATAAATGGGTTTTTGTTTGTCGGGCGAATTTTGAAACACATCACACATTTATGAATACGTAACCTGACAGCATTTCTCGCGTTCAAAATCCAGACCTTTTGCGACAGTAATGACTGGACAAGTTGGGGACCGGCATGTAAATGTTGAATATGATAATAGTCGATAAGGATATCAACTATATGATGTCGTTTTGGTAACAAGATTGGATATTTTGCGTCTTGTGGTAGTGAAGTGTTGCGTAAACGACCACCAATGCGAATCAAACTATTTTCATCAATGAATGGATTTAATTTTCGCAATTGTTTTGGACATTCATTATGAGTTAATGATAAAAACTCATTCTTAAATGTTGACTGTTGAACTAAATAAAATATTTTTACTTTTGACTCTTGAAGTTCCTCTGATGTGAGGTTACCTAGTCTCGATGCTGAACTTCGACAGTTATGTATAAACCTTAAAACGAACGCCATTACTCGTTCTACCTTAGTCCACGATGAAAACTTGGACAGTATTGCCAACTCTTCTGCTTGACTGGTGGACAGAACTGGCAAAGGATTCGATTTAACTTCATGCGAAGCGTCAAGTTGTATGGGAGTAAACGACGTTGTTGGCCACTCATATGATGGTAATGAAAGCCATGAAGGACCTTTCCACCAAATGGAATGATTAGTCAAACGGGACAAAAGCAAACCTCGTGAAGCACAATCAGCTGGGTTTTCTTCTGATGAAATATGATTCCATGCTTCAATTGGGACAAGCTCCTGAGTTTGAGATACCCGATTTGCCACATATGTTTTCAAACGGTATGGTGGGGTTCTTAGCCAGGTTAATGTGATCGTAGAGTCGCTCCAAAGATGGATGTTATTTAAAGAAAAATGTTCGGGAAGTAGTGAAATGCAATGAGCTATTAATTGTGCGAGTAGATAAGCTGCGCATAATTCTAGTCGAGGTATGGTGACACGCTTCAAAGGTGCTACTCGGGTCTTGGATATGACTAAGTTAACAACTGTGGTACCATTAGGTTGTTCGCATCTAACATAAACGACAGCGGCATATCCGTTTTCCGATGCATCACAGAAACCGTGCAGCTCTATTTTATGCGATAAACTGATATTCAAGGAACGAGGTATAGTGATTTTAGATAAATTTTCAGTATCTTTCAGTAATAATGTCCATTGAGATTGAAGGTCTTTTGGTAGAGGAGCATCCCATGATAAACCTTTCGTCCAGATTAGTTGCATGAAAGATTTAGCAAGCATAATAAAAGGACTCAGGAAACCACAAGGATCATAAATTTTTGCAATGGTACTTATAACTGTCCGTTTGGTATGAATTACAGGTTTTTCAGGCAATTGAAAAGCGTACGAAAATGCGTCTGTAGTCGGTGACCATCTTAGACCCAAAACTGAAAACTGTGGATCTGGAGAGTTAGATAGAAATGTAGGAGTCTCTAGATGGGAATGTGGAACATTATTTAGAAGTTGAGGTGAATTAGAAACCCATTTGCGTAACTCGAAACAACCACGTTTTAGTAAAGAAGTAAGTTGATTTTGCAAATCAATAGCGTCTTCCACTGTGTCAGCTCCTGTGATGATGTCATCAACATATGTGTGATAACGAATGGCATGGGCTGCTTTTGGAAAATCATGACCATCATCATTGGCCAGTTGGAGTAGTGTGCGAATGGCTAAGAAAGGAGAACTATTCATTCCGTAAGTTACGGTGTTGAGCCTATAAATACTAATTGGGTCATAAGTATTTTCTCTCCAAAGAATTAATTGATAATTACGGTCATCAGGATGAATGTTAATTTGGCGATACATTTGACGGATATCACAACAAAACACTACATTATGACGTCGAAAATGCATGAGTATATCAGCTATGTTAGTTTGCAGCTTTTGCCCTGTCAAAAGTATGTCATTTAACGATAATCCGGAACTGGATTTGGAACTAGCATCAAATACGGTACGCAGTTTGGTTGTACTGCTGGATTCTTTCAGAACACCGTGATGTGGTAAAAAATAATGATCTTCAGGTAAGACGGATTCTTCGTATTTTGACATGTGCCCGAGAGATAAGTAATCATCCATGAAATCGTGATACAGTACAGAAAACCGTTTATTGCTTGCGAATTTTCGTTCCATAGCCCGTAATCGTAATTCAGCGGCATTGCGAGAGGTGCCCAATGTGCGAATCGGATTTTTGAATGGCAATCGGACAGTATAACGTCCTGTATCGTCACGACTATGTGTCTCTGCAAAATGATTTTCGCAGTAAATATCCTCTTCGGATTGAACCGAACATTTAGGAAGTTCTTCCTGTGTCCAGAAACGTTGAATGGAGTTATGAATGTCAACATCTGACGAATGAAGACATGCATTTAGAGTACTAGTATGATTAGAAGTAGATGGTGAAGACGACGAGGTTAGGCATGGAGTGATTCCCATGACTACATAACCAAAAGTAGTGTCAAAGATGTGCGGCTTATCAGGGCCTAAGGAAATCTGTTTTCCAGTGAAAATATAAGGAAATAATGAAGCTCCTAATATAATGTCTACCCGATTTGGTTTATGAAAGGTAGGATCAGCAAGATTGTACTGTTGTGCCAATTGAACAATATCGGGAGAGACAGGCATGCGTGGAAGGTCGGTTGTAAGTTTATTCAATATAATCATAGAATGATCAGTGATGATTTGTTGACCCGACAGAGTTTCTAGCGTTGCGTATATTTTACCCTTATTTCGAGTATTTTGTTGATTGATACCTGAGATTTGAACGTCACAATATTGACGACGAGCATTTAGCAAGTTGACTGCATGTTCTGTAATTAATGAACACATGCTACCTGAATCAAGCAAAGCCCTAAATGTATGAGCTGTACCATTCGAAGCTCGTATTTTAATCAATAATGTACCTAGTAAGACTGTGGTGTCTTTGTTAGGATGCGTTAGCTGATTTTGGGCACTCAATGTTATTGATGGATCAGCACTGTTTGGGTCTATAATTGGAGAACCATTAGTGCTATTTTCAACCTTGTAAGATGATTGTTGAATTGTATCATCTAAATTAGGTGAATTAAAATGTAAAAGAGTGTTGTGTCGTTTGTGACACACTTTACAAGTAGATTGAGACTTACATGATTTGACATTATGCATTCCGAGGCATGAAATGCAATGATTGCGAGTTTTTATTATTTGAAAGCGTTCTTGTGGACTTTTTGCGAGAAATATGGGGCAAGAGTAAGTTTTATGACTAGTTTGTTTGCACCCAGCACATGAAAAAGACATAACGTCCTTAGGAAAGGCCTTTTTGTTACACTATTCTTTGAAACATTTACTTCTCGAGATGAGGTTTTGGTTTTGGTGTTGATGCGTGGGGCCTCATCCATACGAGCAGTTAAAGAAAAAGTAGCATCTTCATAATGAATTCATTCCCGATTAAGGAAATTGAAAATCTCTTTAATAGTAGGTAAGGAATGATTACCATTTGGTGATGTGTCCCGGAATGACTCTAGCCGTTTGCGAAGATCGGCATCCATTTTACGCAAAATTACTGCGACCAAAAACGGATTAGGATCTGGCATGTCACATTTAATTGCTTGCAATGCCTGGGTGTTTTCATTGAAAGTGTTAACAAACTGTCGGATTCCAGGAACATGATTTACGGATATTTCCGGGAGGTCAAGTATGCGATTAAGATGCATTAATTGCAGTAATCGGTCATTTTGATACCGATCCCGAAGTAGATTGTATGCAATAATGTAGTTGTCATCAGACAAACTTAGATTGCGAATCAAGTTTAGTGGTTCGCCATTTAACACACTTAAAAGATATTGAAATTTAATTACGTTTGAAAGTGAGTTGTTGAAGTGTATTGAGGAGTCAAACAAGTTAATGAAAGTTATCCAGGTTGATAAGTCACCAGAAAATTTGTTTAACTCAAATTTCGGCAAACTTACTGAGTGTTGAATATTGGAGGACATACCTGGAGCTTCCAAGTTATCGCTTACGTTAGGTTGGGGCTCAACTGAAGGCTGGAGAAGAAAATCGATTACTGTTGCGATGTCCACATAAAGTTCTTCAACTTCTGTTTGATCGGAAGCAAGCGTTTCGTTTGGTAGCGATTCCTGATCCTCATGAGAAACTGCGCAGTTGAAGATTTGCTCGAAGTCCGCTCGTTTCTTCTCAATCTCAGATACGTATGTCTTCAATCTTTTCTTTTGGAGTTGACTTGGATCTTTTTCCTGACATTGTATAGCTTCTACATCTGATTTTATTTTGTTTAGTCTTGTTTTGATTAAATCTGTTGACCTTCTGTATGTTTCAATCTTGAATTCTCCCCGCGTAGGTGCCATTTCTTTTTCTGAGTGGACTGTAATATGTTGAACTTAATGATTATAGTTTATTTTTTGAAATATAAATAATATTGTAGTTTCCATATCGTTGGTAAACTAAATCCGGATCGTGAGGTCCATTTATGTTTCGTGAAGGAATGTATAGTTAAGAATAAATATAATTATTTTAGAAAGAATAAAAATGAAATGCGTTTTTGATCATTTATGAAAGAAACTCTCTATTTGTTTGTTTTTTGTTTACAATATTGAATTAAAATTAACACATGTGAAATATTATCATATGGTAAAATATTTGTACAGTATATTAGAATTGTCCAAACGCCTATCTATGTTTGATGCATTCCCAAAACTGAATGTTCCCAAATTGACAACCCACGATGTTATTATAATGATGAAAAATGTATTCTACGTAGTTTGATACTACTTCAGTCCACGGTGAAGTAGATAAACTTGTGTATTTTATTTGAATCGTCCGCAATCTGTTACGTAGATAAAATGTACTGCAATATCCTGTAAATTTATGTATTAAAATAGTTTCGGACAATTGTCAAAGTTGTTTAGCACATCAACTAGAGACTATACATGCCTAGAAAATACGTAGAATCAAAATGATCAATGAAAAAATAGCTCTCCTTTAATAAGAGCTTTCGTATTAAAAACTTAAAAAATAGACTACTTTTCTTCCACAAAACACGGCTTAATAGTCTTGCAAAAACCTTTTTCCGTTCAGTTTAAATCAGGCCAGTTTGGTGGAACACTATTTCAATTTCAAAGGTAACACAACTCTAAGGGCGGTACTGTAATGACGGACAACCGGGGTCATTAGGACATACGAATAGACGCCTTTGTAACTGTAGACAGCGGATGGCAAGGTCACAAGCAGTCCTGGGCAGCAGTCAATATTATATTTACCAAAGGTAATCATCGGAAAAAAACCTTCAGAATATTATAAATTTTCTTAAAAACGATTTGATCAAAAACCATACTATTACAAAACCATAATTTGAATAATATGGTTTTATGCAATCTTATATTTTAAACTTGTCTCAATCCTAGATTTTCGTCTTGTAACTGTGTATAAGCTCGCGAATGTTCACTCATATACTTTATATTGACGTTTGTTTTTACACTCTCTCTTAGGTTAATAGAGAGTTTAAAAACGTTAAACCTTAATTTTTATTCTATGTGAGATCGAAAAAAACAGCTTGAAATAAAACAAACAAGAAGACAGCCGGAAACCAAATAAATGTGCTGAACGAAAATTGAAAGCTGACTTGAAATGGTCTTGACATAGTTTGAGAGAAATAGTTTATTCGTCAAAGATGTGGCGGGCTCTTTCAGTTGAGTTGTAGACAGCGATGTTTTATAGTAGTCAAAGAAAAATAATCTTTCATGGGGAAGAAGTGATGTATAACGTTAAATAGATACATAAAAAACATTGATTTTTTTGTCTTTTTAGTAATGTTTAATTTTTTTTTTATTTTACTCAAAGCTAAATTGTACAAGCATGTCACATGCTGCAAAGGCTTTTTATCGTAAAACAATCACAAAAAAGTCATTAAGCAAAACAAAGGAAATTAAAGCCCAGCGAGACCGTGAATAAGGTAATGAAAATCCAAGGAATGGTATATTTTCATATATGAGACGGTTGTAAAATGAAATTCTAATTCATAGATGATGGTCCCTGTCTCATACGGAATTCCCTCTTTAGCAATTTTCCAATGGAAAAGGAATTTCCTATTCATATGAAATTGGTATTCCCTATGGAATTCATATTGACACTGGCACGATGACTCTGAGACCATGATAACTTTTCATTTTGGGGTTCTTAGATGCCAAGAACACCATCCGCATCTAGATCCGCGCGCAATCTAGCAGTGGCAATTTTGTCCGGTTTTCTTTAAATTTTGTGGCACCATTTATTTCTCTTGTATCTTGGTTAAGTTCATCGGGCGAAATTTGGGGTTTCGGGGCCAAAAACGGTAATATAAGCCTCGAATATAAAGTTAATATGTATTTGTTTAGACATTAAAAATAAAAAGTACGCCATTTTCCATCGTTATATAGAACCAAAAATAACCTTTTTTAGGAATATGTGAATTCACGTTACAATCTGGACGTTGTCTTAAGGGGATTTTACACTCAAACGGTCGCAATTATCATCCGACTTTCTTTAAATTTTATAGGGATATTATTTTCTATCTTATGACTGGCCAGTTGGTTGGGGGACTAAATCAAAAGCACTTATTGCCATTTTCAGGGGGCATAAAGTTAACAGTTTGGAGTAATTTTTTTCTAAAACGGGTTAATTATTTCCTGAAATTGAATTGCGCTCCCTCATGCTAGTACTGCGTGAGTACTCGTCTGATTTTGGTTTAAATACAATTCAAATTTATCTAGTAACACTAGAAAATGGATCACGACATTTGTTTTAGTGAAGATTCACGTTCGAATTTCCATTAATATAAGGTTATTAATTTTTCCCAGTGGTCAAGCCGACTTATTTCTGTCTTTCTTTTGCAGAATTTAAAATAATTGGACGGCGAGGCGGGGCGTGTCCGACTAACGACGAGACATCCAACATTCATCTGTTCTGCGTCTCATTATCCCCTACGTCGTTGAGTCAAAGGAATGTCTTGACTCTCGAAAAAACCTTTCCAAAATAATGAGATGCGTCGATATTAATATTATTCAAGACCTTCTGCTCTCGTGTTGGACTTTAAGAATTATATTAAAAGAATATTTTACCTATTACTTTTTTTGGGCCACTCAATTGAAAATGACTTTTTATCTTATTCAAATTTAATGAGATTAGATCCAGTGTTTTAGGAAGCCAATTCCCTTGGAAATTACAGTCATACGTGCAATTTATACTGGAAAATAATTAAGGGATGATTGAATTTGATTGAGGGTAATCAATTACTATTTGGACTTAATCTATTACTTAATTTGGACTATTTTTCATCAATGTGATCCTCATTTGTCAACAGGTTCCTCTTATAAAATACACAGTAAAGTGGGATCAGTGTTATGCTTGCTTGTTATGTTCAATCATTGTTAACGATAAATTCTAAAACCGACTGCTGCCAAAGGAAAAACAGGTTAACCATTATTGAACAGAACTGCATGTACTAATTAAGGACATAACATTATTTTAATGTCTACGATATGCTGTATTTAATCGCCCATGCCAAATATTTTTCGAAGCTGTGTAGTATATGTATTTAAGTTCAGATTCTAAAAATTTAAATAAAAGGTGAAAATTTAAAAACGAGATTAATTATTAATATAGTAGCATAGAAGACACTTAAATGAATGTTGCTTGAAAATAAAACGATATTACTAGAATTATTCTCAAGAAATTAGTTGTTATGGTCCTTTAAAATGCCGTTGCCAAGGCGAGGGAGGTAAGAGCAAGACACTTGACATTAACGGAGACATTGCATGAGGACCCTTGCCGGTCTGACCGACTCGTGGTACGATCAGGGTCAAATGCATATTCAATCCCCGACCTTGATAGGATTACAAATTCCTAAATCGCATGAAGAGAAGTAAAATTTTAAAAACATTAATAAACATCAAATTACGTTTATTTGCAAGTTCGATCAATAGAAATACTTACGGAATACGTTCTGTGATATGCATTTAATAAAAAAGTTTGTTAAAATGTTTTATTACTTCACATTAAAAATAGTAAAATCATTGGCGTTAATGGAGATTCTAATTAGGACAATTTAGCCACAAAGTAATTTTAAAATATGTAGTTTTTCTTATTTGAGTGTTAACTAAAGATTCAAGTATTTTTAGGTCGTTCATATTAACTCTCTTAAACCTTTGATCCCTTTCAAAATATGCGACTTTTACGCGGCTACTGCCATGCAACAGTTCGTTAGCCATAGCCAAGCGATTCGTAGTTGTATGTAGCCTTAAGGGCGCTTCCATATGACGCGGCAGCGGTAATTCGTAAGATCCTCGTGTTAAACTGAGACGGCAGAGGGGTTGCACCCTTGACGCACGGCAGCAACCGGTTTAAAACTGCTTCGTGTGGAAGGGGTCATTTGATTAAATCATAAAAAAACTATGTCCGCAGAAATTGCCTAGAAAATCAATTTTTTGCTATTTTACTTATCTCTTTTCGTTGAAGAAAAGTCTAGATTAAATTACAAAACAAAAACTTGATACTGATTAGAAGTTAAATGATAACAAACTCCAGGCACCATTGGCTATGCAGACACAATCTGGCTTGGACAGTCTTGTAAGGTTTCATTTCTACAAATGGCTTACTTTTGATGGTTTTATTAGAGGTCGATTTTATAATCAAGTTCAATTAAAATAGAGGTTTTGAAGTATAATTATTTTTTTAAATTTGTTAGTATAATATTTTTAGTGCATATTATGTACGTAGGGTAAGTAGCCATTTCAAGTAATGTAACGAATGAATAGTTGTTTGTACACTGTGTAATAATTTATCATAAAAATCTCGATAGTATTAATAGACTACTTTTACCACGTTTTAGGAATATTAGCTTATTCTCCGGTAAAATACTTGAATGTTTACACTTTTTCCTCTTCTTTTAGAACGCCTTTTTCCAATGTTTTCATCCGGAACAGTCCAAACTCGAGTCTTATACCTAAATAAGTGCGACCGTTAATGAACGGTTGCTAACTAATGAGTTAGCATCATTGTTACTACTGTACCTGTAATCAGCAGGTAGCATCATTTCTACCTTTAATGTTTATGGAGACATTGTTGAAAAACACGCTGATTTATTGTGGTAAAGTTTGAGCTTAAAACAAAGATTTTCTTCCTTCTTGCTGATCTTTTTGTCTTATAGTTTTTAGGATACACCATCTATCATTGCCAGGCTAATACAAAAAAAATTTACGATACTGCTGCCTTGATACCATCAAACGTAGCCCAGCTGGGAGAAGCTGTCCAAGTTAACGATGTGGACAAGGCAAGATCTCAAACTTTCATCTGTTTGTTTCTCATTAACACTTCCATCTGTTAGTTACGAGTTTTGCTATTCTTGAGATAAACAAGCTCCGAAAACGAGTGATCATTAGCATTATTCTTTAGATATTTTTTATTGTATGATAATAAATTTAAGTCCTGGTGGTTCACAATTCCATTACTATAATATTAACTACGTTATTACTAATTATGAACAAGATATACATATACGAAATTGTTTATTAAACCATTACTGGAAGTGAGCTACGAAAACCTATGTAGAAATCCAGTATGGCCTAAAAATTTTCTGGAATATTCTACAAAAGATTAACCTCTTCTTGTCTGAGCACAAAGAGTATATATGGGACATTTCTTGTTTATATCTAATAGTCCTACAATGTGTTGTGGACATAGTACATATCATTTTTGGAAATAAAACTAATACCCAATCAATCACTAAAGAAATAGTTGTTAAATTATATTTGTTCGGTAATTCAGTTTACAACAAGTACCTTCACTTTTAAAATGGTTGATAACGCATTAAATATATACACACAATTTATCCCTATATACAGGGTGTCTGTTAAAACCCTTTCAGGAATTCGGGGTGTGATTCCTAATATGTATTTATTAAAATATATATTTACCCAGATATCCGCCATTTTGTATTTTTCATAATCATTTTTCATCCCCAAAGTTTTTTAAGCGACTATTAAGAACGCGGGATATACATATAAAAAGTCAAGGTCAGTTATGGAAAAAATCAACATGAATGAATGGTACATTTCAAAACGGCAACCGTTTAAATTCTTTAAATTAAAATACTGGTTAAGCGGTAAGTTTTACAAACAATAAAAAATAACAACTTTAAGTAAATTTAATTTACAATCTAACAACATCAAAATTATAAAAATAAGTTAGTAAATAACTAAGTTTTGGTCGAATTAGCGAACGAGACAGCTTAATTTGGACCATTGTTGCACTGAGCCATGCGCTGACTTAAGACGATTTTGCTACCTCGATATCTAAATTTAACCATATCTTAGTTATTTACTAGCCGATTTTGGTGTCGTTGGATTTAAAATTAAATTAAAATGTTTTAAAATGATTATTCTTAAAATGTTTTGTAAAACTTACCGCTTTTCCGCTATTTTATTTTAAGGAATTTAAACGGGCGCGATTTTTAATTTACCATTCTACCAAGTTGATTTTTATTTCATAATTCTGACCTTGAATACTTGAGTTTAAAGAATTGGTTTTAAAACTTCAAAGATAAAAGCTATTTTGTGAGAATATACAAAATGGTGGATATAGGTGAATTTGTATTTTAGGACATACCTTAAGATAAACGTTTTCTTAGTTTGCATCTATGGAATCACATCATGAAGGCCTTTTTATGGATAGGTTGGTTTCCACAAAAACCTTGCACTTTTTGATACATAATTTGGAGGAGTATTTTTGTCTGAAGAGCCAACCTTGAATTCGTGTACAACACCCCATATCAGCCATTAAACACGACTGTCATTAAATTCATAATTTGCTCTGTGACTCCAGTAATAGTATCCCGGTCTTAATAATCTGTTTAAACATACCTTATTTGTATCTAATATTTTGTTTTGTAAAGCTAATAGTTTTCATTTTGAATTTAAAAAGCAAAATTTCCCATTTTGCCCATTTTTTTGACATGAGAAAGTCTAATTCCTCAATTGAATGCGTTTCAATGGCTTAAAATGGCTACAGCCAAATGTAATATGTTCTCCAGGTTTGAAAACTAATACGTAAAGACATATTATTCCAATTAGTCTACTATTATCAAAATAATGGCCTTATTAGGCCGTCTTCCGAGTTTGTCTAGTTTTTTTTTGCTATTTTATGGAGTAAAAAACATATTTGAGGTGAAACCTAAATAAAATTAAAGGAATTTACTACGAAACATAGAAAAATCCGCCATTTGACACAACAATTTGACACATGTTTAAATTTGAAAATTCTGAGATTCGAACCCATAACCCCCGTTTTTGAAATACCCTGTGTTTTTAAAAATATTAGAAATATTTATACATTGTCCCTCGGGTTGGTGGGGAAAAGTTTTGTTTTGTCCTTCTATGTCAAGCCGTTCTGTCCGCTGTTTTGTCAATCTGTTGTGGACCGCTAAGGAGACCCACAACTAACCCACAACTAGTTTGTGGTTCCGATGACAAAAGTATGCAGTAAAGGAAGTATGATGGAATTTAGCTTATCATTGATTTCAACTTTCACTTAATCACTTTAATAAGACAGGTACCTCATGGAGGACGTTACCCTGAATATGAGTGAAGGATGAGTGTGATGATCGCGATGATAGTGGCGCGATCTTGTAGCCTTGTTACTGACTAAGGTTGGCATGTTCCTTGGACAGGATTGTTAATTAATAGCCCAACAACCAATGGTAGCTTTGATTGATATAATAAAATATATCTTCATTACCAAACTAGAATATATGAAAAGGTTACTGATCGGAAATGATATGAGAAAAGGTCCTTACGTTGGCTCTTAATCTAAACACATTCGATTTTACAGATTTTATTAAAGAAAGAAAAAGTAAGAAGGCATTTACTTTCGTTTATTAATACACAAAGTAATGCAGGGAGAGAGATGCTTGGTTGTGGTATTACCTTAAGAGCATTGTAATGTTCTGCAGATATTGTAGTTGCAATTTGCGTTTCTTGGAAACTAAATTCCAGCCATTAGGGTTAAACGATTATGAACGAAACAAACGAAAAGGAATGTAAAGAAACGTAGACCTTTATTGTTCGTAGCAATTGTTAGGGTATTACAGTGCAATCAGCTTTAAAAATGGAAAACCTGTACATAAACAATTTCTAACTAGCTCCAAATTGTTCAATACCCTTTCCCTATTTGTAAAACATATGTCAAACTGATTTAAACATCGGGATTTGGTGTTAGGTGGATAAAAAAGGGGGAAATGGGACTTACTCTTATGTATACCTCGAAAACGGTGCGTTTTTTATGCAGTATTATAAATTATATATATTTTGCGAACGAAATTTGGCCACACCTTACATATATATTTTAGATAATCAATTTTAAACTGTTTGTGCTAAACGAATCTCCCAAAAGCTTCTCTACCAATGCTCCTTTTTTAAGTTCCGATTTACAATTTACTTAGTTGAATGATTTTATGACTTGGGAAAGAAGATTTTGGTCCTTCCAAGTTTTTACTTCCTTCCCTCGAAAAGTGGTAGGAAACCTTTTAAAACAGATACCCTGTCACGCGATTTGTCATGTTGAAAGACATGATAAAATAAGCATAACGATGAAGAATAGAGGTCTCTTCGTTGAACCTGCAAAAAGTTAAAGCGGTTTATGTAGAATTGAAAGCGTTAATTTGATATAACTTTACGTGAGATCAACTAACTTATCGTGATGGATCCCTCTGGTCTTCGTCATTATTCCTCATTCACAATGTCATTAAATAGTTATATTTGTGCATCTAGGGACTAAAGTGCAACTTTTTCTCTCTGAGGGGAACGTTTGGCAACCTTCACGAGGGAGAAAAAGTACTTTAGTTCCTTGATGCACACAAAATTTTCCTCCACCTACACCGTTAACAATAACTTTACTTTGAAATGATCCTTTGCTCTTTTAAACTGGATTGGAATCACATATAAATAAAAGACATAAGGTATTTAGGCAATATATGCAACCACTTTATTCACTCTTTCATACTTTTTGTTTAAACACTCTTTTTTCTACAGTCCATGAATTAAAAAAATTACCTCCCAAATTTTTTATTCTAGAAACAATTATGGTTATAAAACGTTCGGTATATTGAGAACGACAAACTCTAAATCATGTGTTTTTATAATCAGTATTATATGCATACGGTGTTGTTTTCTTAAGTTGAAACACTTGAAAACTTAATGCAGTGAAAATTAGAAGTATCGAATAATTAAAAAAATGTGAAGGTAGAGCACGTTTCTGGGACATTGGGCTGCAATAAAATAAATTCACATTTAGCCTTCATCATCCTATAAACCGTTTGCGCTGTGGGTAATATGTGGAAAATAATCAATCTTTATTGTTCACAATTGAAAGATATATAGAATATTATTTAGAAAACGCGCCTTTTTACGATATTTTGTTGATCAGTAAAATTTCTTCTTTTCACTCCCTCCCCCTTTCAACAAATCAGTGTGACTTTTTTATATTTAGGGAAGTGTTTTGATCTTTTGATAGGCTGGTTAGAAACTTTTTTAGTCCTGCTTTAGGTCTAATTGAGCCGTACTATGCCACTGGTATCGTTTTCTCACATTGACAAAATAATGTATTACTTTGAAATTATTCTTTACTTTTCTGTAAATTCAATATTTGCAAGCCACCTGGAGGAAATCACAATGAAGGATACATGTGATTTATTGTAGTTTGAAACAGTATTTTCGTATAAAGGTTGTTAAAATACACTATTCACTACTCAGTATGGAAACTTTTTTTAACAGTGATTTTTATTCAATAATGAGCCCAGCAGTGTAGTTCATTTTTGCTATTCAAAAACGTATCATAAGTTGAAAATTAATGCCACATATTTGAATATTAATATTACCAGGTGTAATGTCAATTATATTACACTGAAAAGTACATTTATGGAAGGATAAGTCTTACGTTAGAACTCAATGCAGGAACAATACCTAAGTATATTCTCAAACTACAAGTATGACTATTAGTATGACCATCATTCAATAAGGATATTACTGAAATAAATACATGCAATTATTAAAAATATTAGCCGTTAAAATTAATTACACGGTTTTTTACACATGATCAATTATTTTCAATGTTTACACCAAATTTGTTAAAATACATCTGGACTTACCACTCATACTACGTAATCTTCTGTCATGAATTGCGCAGATCGATAATTTGTATCATTAGAGAAACACCAGTAGCAGATTGTAGGGCCTTTGTAACATCGTAGAGCGGGTAATGGGCCTGAGGTCCGCTGGCTCTGTCACTCGCCAGACGGCTTCTAATGATGGCCGAGTTAATGATAAAAGGCGTTGTAGGTACTCGGTCTCTTCAGATAATCATTTATATATTTACGATTCATGTTTGCTAAGCTATAGTGTGTTTTTCATATTTGGCCATTTTATAAAGGGAGAAGGTTCTTTTAAGGAAAATATCATAGCAGAGAAGTTTTTTAACTACATTGTTAAAAATGTATTCTGATATAAGAGAAATAAGAGGGCGATATAACATGTAAAGGTTTGATATTATCCTTAATGATACTGCAGAAATTCGAAGTATGTTTTGTTAGACATAAATGCAAAAATCGTTATTTATGTGCAAAAATCAAGTTCGCATACGATTAGCCCGCTTTTATTCTACCTTAGACTAATTCTATTTTTTTACGAGGATTAGTTCTGTTCTTTAGAAGTTTAAAAAATACTCAAGACGAAAGAGAAGATATTGAGTTAAAAGCAAGATACAAAATCGACTTGTGTGAAGGACATTTAATTTCAAGCTTCAACAATTCCGTCATGTCTCTAAGGCACACTCTCAAATAGTCACTTACAGTTTTCGGGAGGAACTGTTGGTCGTTCTATTCTCACTGGTAAATATATCAACTTCTCAAAGGAATAATTAATGTCTTAATAAATCCATCATGACATGAATTTTATCGCATGCGTAAAATACATTGAACAGTTTTTTTTATTTTCAATGTCCTATTGTAATAACGTAAATATTTTTCTTAAAAAAAGGAATTTGTAGCTTTATTTGTAGTAACAATCCAAATTTATTTACATCCGGAAATGAAATTACAGAAACACAATTATTTTTTACTACAAACTTATGCCGGAGTGTACCAAATCGCAGTTCATACAATCATTGGTGTTTTCCATTTTTTTCTTCATACGGGAACAGCATATATAATGAGGGAATGAGAAGAATCCAAGAAGTTCAGTACACTGCAATCACTTAAAATTTTGCAATGTTACATACTTTACTATATCATAGTAAAGCTGAGCTTACTCGGGTTCAGGTTCTCAAATAATAAAAAAAATCATGTGAAAAATACAGGGTATTTTATAATATCAACATCTTATACAAAAATGACCACCATTTTGAAACTGAAAAAGATAAATTTCTATTTCCAAGAAAATGATGCTTTAGTAGATACTGTTAAGGAAATGTATTACGTATTATATGTTTACCCCTAGATTTTGGAACTAGTTTTGGGAAAAATTAAAAAAGATATTTTAACATAGTTCCTTTTGGTGAATTTAGTGGGGAATGATTTTGTCTTACCTTTGTATGATTATACTTTGCCCGTAACTCGTTTGAGACACCTTAGATGAGACACCCTGAATATCATTTAGATTATCATTGGAAAATGCTACTTTTGATATAGTTGTAAGTGGCAGCAGGTAAATTAATAAATTAGGAAACAATACATTTAATAACTAAAGCTTGATGGGTATTTTACGGGTTTAATCATTAAATTACTATTAAATAGAAATTCAGATAAGTAAAATAACACATACATTATTTTACAATTAAATTTCTTAAAACAAAGCAGTCATTTATTAAAAAATTAAGATACGTCATTCCAAGAATAATGTATAACTCGATAAAAGCATATCAAATTACGGTTGTGTTAAACTGATTCCTGGTTAACGCTACTGCACCCAGGGGCAACGCATTGTGCTGGAAAATTAAAACTTCCAAGCAAGGTACAGTCAAAAGAACATCATACATCGCAGCCAACTTTGTTTTGCATTTTAATACTTTATCAAATATTTTTTAAGAGCTGTAGTAAAAAATAACTGATTTTCTTATATATTTTTTGTTCTCAAATGTTTTGAATTTATAAAATATTATACTTTGCATTACAAACTATTATTTTTACATGAATAAGCAAATAACTATGCAGGCTAATCGTCACATATTATAAAAATGGCATATGTGCATGTCAAACTGCAATTTGCATGTTGCAGACAATCTGTGTAAAGATTTCTGTGTAAATGTTTCAGCTGGATCCAAGGGAAGCTCGACTACTGTATCAACAATGTCTATATTAACACAAACTACGACGTACCATTTACATTATCATACTCATAAATTAGGTGGAATATCAGAGGATATTCACTAAACATCAAATCATGATCATCAACTCATCGTGGTATTTACAAATATTAGTTTACTATTGCAATACATTAGTTAATTGCTTAGCCCCATACTGTCCATCCATTCCTGCAGATAAAAAGGAACAAAAAATTCTTATTTTTTTCTTTTGACTGCCAATATTGATGATTTTATTTTACTAAGATAGCTTAGACCGTTTATTGCATTGCACCCATGCCCCGAGCAGCCGCGTAGTAGTATTATCAAGAGAAGCAGGTGTCTCATGCATTTCACTCCTAAAGGCGCACTAAACCAGGCGAGCGGCTAAAGGGGCTGTAACCTGTTTATGGCCGCCACTCGGAGCACATGTCGCCTTACACTGTAAACATTATTTTGTCTGAGCCTCAATGAATCCGACTTCATTCAATCTTATCCGCTAGAATAGCAACTTCCAATGGTGAAGTATTTGTGAATTCAATCTCTTACCAGACGGAATGGCAATAACTTTGTTTAAGATGTACGTTTAACAAAGGCTACTTCTCTTCAGATGATTGGAAAAACTTGGATTAATGTTTAAGCAGCGGGTTTTTTAGGAGTGAATAAAAAAAAGCAGAAGTAATTCGTGAAATCTTTGAAATAGAGGTTTCATCTTTATTAGAGTACTATCTTCCGTGTTATTTTTTTATTTTTTATTAATTGATGTAATTTAGTATTTTTCAGATTAAAGCCTTAAGATTTTAAGGAGTTATAGAAAAGGTAGAAATTTTTACAGAGTTTTTTTACGTTGGCCCTTTGAGTTTTATTCCCTAATTGCTTGAAGTAGTTAGCTGAAACTGGCAAATACCTAACTAATATTTTGAATACTATGGGTGATAGATACACATATGAAAAATTTGCCTCAGGAAATAATTCAATCTGAAGTAAAAATGAGCCAAAACTCGATAAGGATGGGATAAAAACAAGGCTTATATCGTGCACGCAGAGACCCGTGGAGGTGGTCACCCGCCCACCGCAGCCACCGCAGCGGCGACAGAGCCGCGCCACCGAGCCAATCATTGTATGTTAGGTTTTGTTAACGATTATTAAACATTTGCCGAAACTTAGTAACTACTTATTGCCTAACTGTTGGGAGTACTGTGGGGGTACATAACGAGATCATCCATGCTTTGCGAGTTATACAAAACTTAGCAATATCAATGTAAATTCTGGCAAAGAAAACAAACGAAAAAACACGTAAGTACTATACTCAGAAAGGAAATTATTTTCTGATCCTTTGTCTACGACCTAAATATAGTATAATCTATATGAGAATCAATGGTTTTAAATGCTTTTCTTCGTTACTTTTATATTCTTCGAAATTTAAATTAGGTAAGATAGTAATATCTTAAAATATTTCAAATCCTCTCGGATTACTAATTCAATCCCTCGATATTATGAAGGTGTAATACCTCACCATTAATTAATCATAGTATTTTTAGATAAATCCATAAAAAATTTAATAAATTCTGGCTCGGAAAATGAATGTCAAAAAGGCCTCCGAGCATAAGCCATATCAATCAGTTGTCTTGAATTAATTGTCGTAAAATTGACAATATTCATTTGAAAACTCAAAAATGGACGAATTTTGATATTAATTTGAAAACGAGTTTAGTTGCATGGATGATTTAAGCCACCTCCAAATATTTCTCTATGATAAAACCAATATTTGAAAACAATATAAAAACAACAGAGACATACGTATGTATTTGTCCAATTGATTACATATTTGCAAAGAAAATATTTACGTCAAAGAAATGGCAACATTACTATTAATATAATATGTCTCTATCTAATCAGTATCCCCTACATCTAATTTCTGATTTATTTTTAAACGTCTTTGCGTCAGAAATGTCACAATCGAATTGATATACTACACATTTGAATTTAGATCTGATTATTTTATCTTGAGCTTATTTTAAAATTAAAATTGTTTTATTACCGGCTCTAAGGCTCTATATAGTTTTCTACCTACACCAATCATCTAATTGTTTTCATCTTATGTTGTTGATAATTCTCATTGACATAGTGTAACATTTTGAGAAAAGCCCCTATTTTAAAAAAAAAACAATCTCCTGGTTTGTGAAAATAAGAACAAAATGAAGATCGTAAAGTGCATAAAAAAGAGGACACTACTGAACTGTGAACTACCAGGAAACTGTATGTGCGTAATATTATGTTTAAACTCTGAAACCCTGTCCTTTATCAATAATTATTTCTCAAAGTAATTACATTTTTGTCTTTCTGTTTGTGCCTTACTGTAATAAATAAAATGAAATAATACATTTTGAAAATATATCATTTTTATTTTGGTATACATGGTCCTTCTTAATTAAAGTCCTATACCATCTAGGTAAACTCTTTTGGCGGGACAGCATATTCTAATAAATATCTTTCTAAAACAAAAATAGTGAATATCTCTAAATTCACCTTTTTATGGAGATTGTTAGGCACATGTCCAGAGGCCACACAGCGACGGTTCAGCAGCATATGGCGTGTGCGACACTGCACTCGCGTGCGATGGTACGGGATAAGATAGCTTCGTAATGAGGAGACATGCTGTACCTTCCCCGCTCTTATACAGTACATTTTCAACACTGAAATACATAAAAATAACTGTTTTCTCACAACATTGGATTTCGTAATGGATTCTGTCTTTTTTCGAATAAGATTTTCTTTTTCATATTATTTATAATTTCTGGCTGTGACTTTTTCAATTATTTTCAATGAGAATATGTTTTAATACAAAATTGTTAAAACTGTTATTTAATGGTAGATTTTATGTTTACCTGGTTCACAAACAAATGTAATATTTACTTGAAAAATAATTTACTTTACGGGAAAAATTTTTAAGGATAAATGGATTACAATTGGTAACTTAAAAATTTTATATTTGCTGAAGCGTTTTCCCGCGTATAAAGCTGTCATTATTTTGAAATGCCGGAAGTGTATAAATTTTCAAATACAAATCTAAGGTTTTTTATCTACGACCATTGCAATAAGCACCAATTAAGGTATTACACTAAACATTATAATGATATACATTAAAACACCAAAAACCAAGCAGTACTCTAATGACGACTTTAGAGTACTGGAGTCACTTTAGAGTACTGGTTCTAGACCAATGAGAGCTCGGCATTTGACGGAAGTAGTGTCATAATAACAATTACGCAATTCGCACATCAGCTGATTGTTGCATTACGATTCATGTTTGAGTTTACTTATCCCATCAGCTGATTGTTCCACAACGATTCATGGTTCAGTCTGCTTATTTGCCTAACCTCAAATTTTAGTTGACCTATTCCATCATGAGTAAAAGTCATGAGTTTCGTTTAGTTTCGGGGGAAATTTTGTCGTATATTGTTGGTCGTAGATAAAATAGTGTATGCAACGATTGTATTATACCTTTAAGCCACTCGTGAGATATTTAGAACACTCGCTTCGCTCGTGTTCTAACTTACATCTCACTCGTGGCTTAAAGGCATTCATTATACAATCGTTGCATAAACTACTATTTCACAAATAGGATGCATTCTTTAATCATTATGGGAGGAAATTTAATAAGACTCGGATGCGCAGTTGGTAGCGCACTAGGCCTCGGAACTGTGGCCACGAAGCGACACAGGTTCGAGACTGGGGCTGCTCGCATACTTTTAGCAGTACTGTTCACCCTTCTACTGTACCGGCTCACTACTTGGCTTTGCTTGAAAACGTTGACGCATAGATCAATAGTCTATGTGGGCGGGGCAAAGGCAAGGCCTAAAAAGGCTGCCACCCTCTTTAAAAAAAAATAAAATTAAGGTTTTCAAATGTTTTCAATTTTAATACAGATTAATACGAACAGATGGTCAAGGTTCCACGGGACGGGCCGCAGTGTCCGGCTCTCCGCGATCCGCGCTCGCCATTAATCATTCGTCTACAATAATGTACATTGATCGCGGCTCAATATTGTTAGCGACCTGTATAATGAGGCGTCCTACAGTCTGACAACGGCTCGACATTATCCCCTCAGTTTCATTGTTTCTCCTTTTTCGATTATTTACCGGCTAATGGTCTCGGCTTAACCTTCAAGCTGGAGTTTCTCTCTCATTACAGCACAAAAGATAATTTTGTAGCAGTGAATTGAATTCCAATATATCATATTTTTGTAATCATTATGCAACAGAACCTGTTTCCTTACAATTATTGTGCTTCGTAAACATTAATATTTGTATCACGTTACAGAGAATATCTCACTATTGTTACTCTTTACTCACTCAGGGCTTACCAATTGTTTTACAGGTATATTTTTTTAAGCGTCTACGTTTTTTAAAAACCCAGTTTGAAAGACAAGTAATACTCCAAGATCCACCTTCTAGGAACTTTATTTATGGTCTTTAACTATTTCGGTCTTGCCTTGCATATCTTCAAAGAGTAAATAGTAGTGCTCTATTCTCAGCTTGCAAAGCTTCGATAAAAGCAAGTAGCCGCCACATAAACCTCAAAACCCACCCAGCGTAGCGTGACTTCGATCGTGAATAGGGTTCAAGCCTTTAATGCTGTGATGATTAGTTTCCTTAATTCAGGTCAATGGAAATATTTGCAGCTGTGTAATCGATAGTATAGTTACTATGGATGATATTAGACTGGGATTAGGTGACACCACGGATATTAAAAAAAAGGTGGCAAGAGACGTAAACAAAAACAAATGACGTCAGCAAATCTACAAGGTGTTGATAAAAAACCCTTCAGGACTTCGGGATATCGTTACTTAAATCAAAACTAAGAAAAAAGTACCTATAAATATGGGTCCTAAAATGCTCGGTTATCCGTCTGTCGGTCTGTATCTGTTTTTAACATGATTTTGCATAACTTTGGAACTACTAAAGATATCAACTTCAAACTTGGAACGTATATGCTGACTAATCGGACCTATTTTGGTGCGGAGTATCAAGTTTCTACTTTGTACCATTTCAAAATGGCGGCCATTTTTGTATTTTAAAACTTAATATCTTAAAAATTGTAAATTTTACAAAAAGCTTACAAGAGACAAAAAAGTTGCGCAATTTTATTTCCTACAAAACCGTATAAAGATTATTAAGATCGAACAACAATTAACGGAGCTATTGCAATTTATTCAACAGAATACATGCTTGTTTATGGCAGTTATAGCAAATTTGCTTCAATTCTAATGCAAACCACGGAACACCGTTGTCAGGTATGCAATATGTTTACACCGTACGGAAAACAAGAATAAATTCAGATTCCTTGTCGAACAATATTTGTTAATTATTAACACACAGAAATAAACATCTACGACAGTTCTTCTGCACAGTTCTAAACATCACAGCAAAATAAATTAAGTATTTTTTAAAATTCTTTTCTAAGATTTACACTTTACTGCTTCCTTGGTGTATCAGGTGTGACAATAAACATCACGTACGAATAAATTTAAGCCGCATGAATCTAAATAATTATTCTATTAATGTATCAATAAGTCCGTAAAATGAGTAATGTTAATTCCCTCCTTAATCATATTTGTTTTCAAATACATTCATGCTGGAGAAAAGATAAACTTTAGTCAGCATTTTCATTCATGCATTCGAAGACTGAAGAGGATGAAAGCCAGGGCGAAAGTAAAAACATGCAAATGGTAGTTTCCTCATTATGAAGCTATCTTATTCCGTACCATCTCACGCGAACACGCCACCGTGCTGTGAGCCTCCTGCAGACAAAATATGAACAAGGCAACTGAGGAAAAAAATATCGTCGATAGATAAATTGATCCAACCGAGGTAATAGCAGTTTTTCTTCTAAAATACTTTTTACAAACGGAGGGTAATACTACCAGGGTTAAGAGAAAAAGGTTAGATGCCTTATTGCAAATTTAACGAAGCAAAGAAATAAAAAGTGTTTTACGATATATCTTTTGCAAAATATCTGCACCTAAAAATAAAAAGCCACTAATCATTCTACCAAGTTTTCTTAAAGAAGTTCAACTAATTATAAAATCACTGGTGGCTTTTAAGCCGTTTCATCTTCTAATGTTATCCTCAGTTTATTGATATTTTTGAGAATACATATTAAGTTTTCTTAAGGACAAAGTATGGGTTGTGTTGAAACCCTTTATCTTTCATACACGATATCATCTTGAGTTCGCACTAAATAAGATAACAAAAGATATTGCAAAATATGTGTTGTTGATTGTTGATACCACTGGACCGGATACACTATGTACTGTCGATACAAGGTTAATTGTCATATTGATTGGTCGGGGTATGATAAATACAATCTTCGTATATGAACTCATTTGGACTAGCAGAGATCTCAGTTTAAAAATTTCCATAAGTAATCAGTATTTTAAAATACATAAATATTTTTAAATATTGGTAGATTTTTCGTCAATTAACATACTGATCCGTCCGAGGCAGTTACAGTTTTTTCGGAAATGTTAGTTACCAATGGAGGGAGGGTAGTATTAAGTAAAGAGTATGGAGTTTAAATACCATATCGCAAGTTTAGAAAGAAAGAGAAAGTGTTTTAAGATACAACATAATATCCTATAAGGGGTTAGTTAATGCCAACTTTTATCCATATTTTTTTTAAATATCAATATCAGACTAACCCCAAATATTATTGGGTAGCAAGTAATTAATTGTGGGATCACTTGGCGTGGGTGATCATTTTCGGCCGCCATGTTGTATACAAAATATGTTTTTGAAAAGTAAAGGTAGAGTTGTGGTCCATCATTTTAAACTAGATTCTCACACTGGTTTCAATGTCGCAATCTGTTTTTGAAAATATTTGCTTATTCTAAAGATATTAAGTTATTTCAACATTTTATTTTTAACTCATTTTAAAATTTTATATTGTAAAAAAAGCCCATAACTTAAAAGTAAAGCTAGATAATGACAAGTAATCACCAGGAGTCATTGTTGAACCACACTCTTTCGACTTTTACAGATTAAAAATTTTAGGGCACGATCTTGGATCCACCATTTTTAAATTACCTAAGCTATTTTAAATACATAGGTAGTTTGTGACCCATCATTTTCAACTGATTGTTCACGTTGAAATGAATGCCATAAAATGTTTCGTTTTTGGGATTACTAGTAACAAAATGACAATATCTGGAAAACGAAACATGAAAATTCAAAGCAACTTACGGCTTTCATTCCACCATGAAAAATCAATTGAAGATGATGGGTCGAAATACCACATTTATATTTTAAATACCCCCGTTGCATGCTCAGCGAATTGCAAATTCTAAAGAACATAGTTTAATCCAACATAATGCGATTTGACATGTAAGCTCCATAAGAATAACGTAGGGAATTAATATACAGGTTTGCTGCCACAGTTATATCAAAACTGCGAGGTTTTGATTCAATATTTAGTAGATCTGAACTAGAAGAAGCCATGATAAAAAAAAGGAAGATATGGATTTTTTATTTCCAATAAGAATAACACGGGGAATGAGTATGTAGGTTTGCTGCCACGAAAATGGAAATATCGGAGATTTTAGACTACATGAGTTCAAAGTAATCAATGTACTCTGTATACACTCTGTACTCTGTGTACTCTATAAGAATGTGGAATGCGGAGCACATGTTCTTCACAATTTGAAACTAGTTTGGAACGTATTCACCAACATCCATAAATCATAAATCCATAAATCATAATCATAAAAACATATAAATGAAGGAGTTTTCTGAAAACGAGATTTAGAATGAACTAAGAGAAAATTCTACTCTTGACTTTGAGGGCCAAAAGAAAATAAATACGACTAAAACGTACGAAACAAATATAAAACTATTACAAAACAGTGTTAATGAAAAATAATTTGCCATGTAAGTAGATTCCCAAAACATCAAATATATAAACCGTGAAAAACATGATAAACCTACCTCGGTTGTGAATGGCAGTAACAGTTCCTTCAAACCGATTGATCAAGTATATAAAAAAGAATATCGGATAAAAAATATAATGAAGATATAACTTGTAGTGACTGAAAAGTTAAAAAAAAAATTATTATTGATACACATTTCTAAAACCCACCATAGCACACATCGCGGAAACCCCCTACAGAAATACTGTTCAGAGCACAATGAGCCGTCCGATGATGACACAAGTTACATTGGGGAAATCGTTACTAATAACGAATGCAATCAGTCAGACAAAGCTCTTGGAACTTGGAGGAAAGTCTTCGACGATAATTAAGTTGTCGTTGGAAAGAGCTCGACCTGACGTTTTGCAGGGAATAATATTTATGGCAGTTAGACTAAAGGAAAGAGCGCTATAAAAAGAGCGCTTAGTTTCGTATTTGCACATAAGAGTTAACGTAGGAATATCAAATTCAAACAGCTGATTATAGGAGACATTGTTTTATCAGCGGACTAAACAGGAGCTGCTAAGCAGCACGTGTCCACTAGCACTATATCATATTCGTATTTGTACTTATATTCATTTTACGATGAAGCTTTGCTTCGATGTCGTTGTATGCCTAATCCGACAGATGATTAAGCTTGCTTGTGGCCAGTGTTTACTGTTGGCTTGATTGTAGCTAGGCAATTAGTGAATGTAAATTTAATTGCCTCCACCAGAGGGATTTATGGACGTCTTCATTAGCCGTTGTATACAACACCACCAATGACCAATAACTATCTTAAATCACCAGACTATGATTTTCTCAATGATTTGCTCGAATATTAACACTAATCGAACCTACTATGAGTTTTAAGTACTTCCTTTGAACTAGATACCGTACTTATTTTCAACGCCCTATTTGATATCCGACAAGTTGGATTTTTTAAATGTAAAAACGCGGTTACCACCGATGCAAACAAAATGAAAATGTAGTTTTAATACCAATAAATTACAAACCAAGCAAAATTGTTTGAGGCAAGACGAGAACAAAAATTTCTGTAATAAGTTTAATACAACTCAGTTCCGCATGCCTTCGAGAAGTGCTCAATTTGGCAGAGAAGAAATTAGGGTCATGAAAGGTAACAACGATTCCGATTTGTTGGCGAAGCGTGACAGGGTGTCTAATCCTGGCCATTAAAGGATTACTGAAGACAAGCGTTGCATAGTGATGAGACTACAACCCGTTATTCACACTTTGGTTCAAACCTCGATTTGTGATGCAATCTGAAAAATTATTTCAACTACTTTCAACATTTTAACTTTCATAGACGTATTTTATAATCAATTTTATTTTTGTTTTATATGCTTTCAGTTCCTCTTTGTGTGACGGGATGACAGCGTCAGGTATAAAAAGAGCGATTTAAAAGACATTCTAACAAGAAAGCTACTTTTAATGAATTCTTCATTGTACGCTATAACCCGCTTATAGTTCTACTAACACCGTCTGCGTTATAAACTTTTCATATGAATCAACTTCACGATCGCTCTTATTCCTTTCAATACGTGCATATATGATTAAACATAGCTAATTATTAGTATCCAATTTGGCAGTATCCCTTGTGTACCTCTCATAAGTATTAGAAGCAACTTTGATAATAATGTTCATTATTACCTAAGTTGCCCTTGATTATGCTTAAAATATTTTTAACGTTTCCAGCATAATGAAGAAATTATGCTTAACGCTTTAAACATAATCAAGCAAATTTCCGTGCTAATCAAGAAACTATTTTAAAATTTTAA
The DNA here is from genome assembly GCA_035578135.1 of Flexamia atlantica. Classification (NCBI taxonomy): domain Eukaryota; kingdom Metazoa; phylum Arthropoda; class Insecta; order Hemiptera; family Cicadellidae; genus Flexamia; species Flexamia atlantica. The sequence goes on from JAQJVK010000019.1 coordinate 6,979,686, forward strand.
TTGAACTTGTATTATTTTCGATATAGATAAAATCCAACGTAAGTCGTCAGTTTGTCTTTATGCTTTATTAAAATCGTCCATCCGATTGCCATAAACTTCAGGGAAGATGTTTTACAGTATATTTACATGAGATGGTTTCCGTCCTATTCCGGTCTTGTACCTCGTTCCCAGGGCTTCACCTCTCGGGTGAAGTTTCAGGGGTTAGTTTCAGTGCTAAATATTATAAAAGGGTATTAATTAACCAACTGAAGTTGGAACAACTGTAAATACTTTGACTTATAGCAAAAGCATGGACAGCTGTTTCCAATTAGCCCCGTGACCCATGCGTGGTTCGGGCGCTAGTGGTACCGGTAGTAAATAGAAACTAGTGAAGCTGATAATTTTAAATAACAACTATACATACTGAGGAAATACGTACATTAATTAATATAATTTTACTCAATTACACCTGTACAAATAATTTTAGCGTTAATGGGACTAATGCATATATGTGTACAGTATGAGCATAGGCACTAAAGCTTGTGCGTCAGCTTCGAGTTGCATCCATCAAAACTAGATATTGATTGCACAGTAATCTACATGAGGCTGAACTAAAATAAATTTTAATTCTACATTAAAATAGTTTTTTATGAAGAAAATATGTAAATTTATATACGATTTGAAAAGATGAATCCAAAAAAGAGAAAATAACAACGGCATGATAAACACAAAAAAAAATAACGGCATGAAAGTGAAATGAAGAGTGATGACAACCAATTCATGTTAAGAGTGCAAAAATAAAACAGTTAAGTAGACTTAATGATATTTTTCCATTTTACTGGGATAGAATAAGCACTGATAAATAAGCACAGTAGCTCCTCTAATCGCAAAGCCAGGGTAATTGGTTGGAAAACCCAATCAACTCCTAATCTACCTGAGAAGTCGATGAATTGTGACTTGAATTTCTCATTAGTCGGTTATTCGAGAAAAAGAAAAGTAAACTGTGATTCTCCACTCAAAGATTCGCAACTGAATGGTAAATTTACGCACAATTTCTAATTTATATTGCAGATGTAACTAAATCTGTAGGTCTTAACTTACAAGTAATTATTATTAGTCCAGTGAAAATAGGTTTTAATAAGGAAAAAAATGCGAGCAGAAATGTTTTTGCTGGAAAATGTGCACCAAGACGTCCTGAGTCAAAACCCAAGTTTTCTACTTCGGGTCAGGTGAGCTAACTCCGCCATCTTGGAAAATGGCGGCCATGTGTGAAATACTTTTATCGACATAAAATCCACAAAAGTCATCCAACTTCGACAAAATTTGGTAGGGATGTGTAAAATTGGGTATTCTATTAGAATAACAATCGCATACATTTTATTTTTTGCTATTTTAATGGTTTTTTGCAACTTTTATGTAAAAAACCATGTTTTTTTCGTTTTTTAAAAAGGTTATGAGGTTAACTGTTAAACTATGGATATTTCTGAAAAGTACGTAAAATTACGAACAATTTGGTATATTCAACTTGTATTTTACTGTTTCTACTTTTTATCAATCAAAAAAATAAGATATTTTCATGCAATTTTTTAAAAAGTGCTAAAATTAAAATGATCCAAATTTAGTTTTTTTGTGGTAGAAACTGTTTATTGAGGGGTTCTGAGTCAAAACCCAAGTTTTCTACTTCCGGTCAGGTGAGGTAAATCCGCCATCTTGAAAAATGGCGGTTATATTTGATTTACTTAAATCATCATTAAATCCACAAAAGTCATCCGATTGTGATAAAATTCCGTAGGGATGTGTATAACTATGGCCAATACGTTATACTAAAGGAATAACAAGCAGATTTTATCATTTTATATGTTTTTTTATACTTTTTATGAAAAAAATTTGGTTTTTTACATTTTTATTTCGAAACTAACACCAAACCTAACAACCATGGGTGTTTTTGAAAAGTACATAAAATTACGAACAATTTAGTATCTTCAACTTGTATTTTACTGTTTTTACTTTTTATATAATAAAAAAATAAGATATTTCCATGCAATTTTTTAAAAAGTGCTAAAAAATTAAAACTATCCAAATTTATTTTTTTGAAATAGAAAATGTTCATTGAGGGGTTCTGAGTCAAAACCCAAGTTTTCTACTTCCGGTCAGGTGAGGTAAATCCGCCATCTTGAAAAATGGCGGATATGTTTGATTTACTTAAATCATCATAAAATCCACAAAAGACATCCGATTGTGATAAAATTCGGTAGGGAATTGTATAACTATGGCCACTACGTAATACTAAAGGAATAACAAGCATATTTTATCATTATATATGTTTTTTGTAATTTTTATGAAAAAAATAAGGTTTTTTTACATTTCTATTTCGAAATTAACACCAAACATAAAAACTATAGATGTTTTTGTAATGTACATAAAATTACAAACAATTTGGTATATTCAACCTTTACTATGCTGTTTTTAGTTTATAAATAATACAAATATATATAAATTTTAAAATGTCTTTTTCAAAAGAAAAATGTTAAAAAATAAAAACTTTGAAAATTAACGTTTATGTGGTAGGAAATATTCGCAAAGGGGTTCTGAGTCAAAAACCAACTTTTCTACTTCCGGTCGGGTGAGGTAAATCCGCCATCTTGAAAAATGGCGGATATGTTTGATTTACTTAAATCATCATAAAATCCACAAAAGTCGTCCGATTGTGATAATATTCGGTAGGGGTGTGTATAACTATGGCCACTACGTAATACTAAAGGAATAACGAGCATATTTTATCATTATATATGTTTTTTATAATTTTTATGGAAAAAATTAGGTTTTTTACATTTAAAATCCATATCAATAGTCCCTGAACTGTGATATTAAGACTAAATAGGCACGTACCTCCACGTCAAAACAGTTCAATGTACATTGAACTGTTTTAACGTGGAGGTACGTGCCTATTTAGTCTTTTTTACATTTCTATTTCGAAATTAACACAAAACATAAAAACTATAGATGTTTTTGTAATGTACATAACATTACAAACAATTTGGTATATTCAACCTTTAAAATGCTATTTTTAGTTTTCAAATAACACAAAACATAAAATAAATGGGGCTTGGATGGTTCATTGTGACCTCTACATTGTGGCACCTAAATACTGATATATTTGATTATTGGAAAATTCGGAAATCTTGGTTTTTTACTTAGAACTCTTTTGCGAATATTTTCTACTACATAAACGTTAATTTTCAAAATTTTATTTTCTAACATTTTTTTAAAGACACTTATAAATTTATATTTTTTGTGTAATTTAAAAACTAAAAATTGCAAAGTAAAGGTTGAATATACCAAATTGTTTGTAATTTTATGTACTTTCTTTAAAAACATCCATAGTTTTTATGTTTGGTGTTAATTTAAAAATAAAAAGTAAAAAACCTAATTATTTTCATAAAATTTATAAAAAAACAAATAAAATGATAAAATATGCTTGTTATTCCTTTAGTATTACGTAGCGGCCATAGTTATACACATCCCTACGGAATTTTATCACAATCGGATGACTTTTGTGGATTTTATGATGATTTAAGTAAATCAAACATATCAGCCATTTTTCAAGATAGCGGATTTAGCTCACCTGACCGGAAGTAGAAAACTTGGTTTTTGACTTCCGAATTGCGAATATTTTCCTTGAATTGCTTGGTTCCCTTTGCGAATATTTTCTACCACATAAACGTTAATTTTCAAAGTTTTTATTTTTTAACATTTTTCTTTTGAAAAAGACATTTTAAAATTTATATATATTTGTATTATTTATAAACTAAAAACAGCATAGTAAAGGTTGAACATACCAAATTGTTTGTAATTTTATGTACATTACAAAAACATCTATAGTTTTTATGTTTGGTGTTAATTTCGAAATAGAAATGTAAAAAAACCTTATTTTTTTCATAAAAATTACAAAAAACATATATAATGATAAAATACGCTTTTTATTCCTTTAGTATAACGTAGTGGCCATAGTTATACACATCCCTACCGAATTTTATCACAATCGGACGACTTTTGTGGATTTTATGATGATTTAAGTAAATCAAACATATCCGCCATTTTTCAAGGTGGCGGATTTAGCTCACCTGACCGGAAGTAGAAAACTTGGCTTTTGACTCACAACCCCTCAATGAACATTTTCTACCACAAAAAAACTAAATTTGGATAATTTTAATTTTTTAGCACTTTTTTAAAAAATGCATGAAAATATCTTATTTTTTTATTATATAAAAAGTAGAAACAGTAAAATACAAGTTGAGTATACCAAATTGTTCGTAATTTTACGTACTTTTCAGAAATATCCATAGTTTAACAGTTTACCTCGTAACCTTTTTAAAAACGAAAAAACATGTTTTTTTTATATAAAAGTTGCAAAAAAACCATTAAAATAGTAAAAAATAAAAATGTATGCGATTGTTTTCTAATAGAATACCCAATTTTACACATCCCTACTAAATTTTGTCGAAATTGGATGACTTTTGTGGATTTTATGTCGATAAAAGTATTTCAAACATGGCCGCCATTTTCCAAGATGGCGGAGTTAGCTCACCTGATCCGAAGTAGAAAACTTGGGTTTTGACTCAGGACGTCTTGGTGCACATATTCCAGCAAAAACATTTTTGCTTGCATTTTTTTCCTTTTTAGTGTGTTTTTTCGCCTATCTTCACTGGACTATATAGGCTAAACATTCTTTTTTTAATAATACAATACAATTTAGATTTTAAAGACAATTTTAAAGTTTTTATCAGGCAATAAGTAATAATTCATACGTTATTTAATAATAAAGAATAACGCTAGTTATAATATAGTATAAAGTAATGTCACTTCATGAAACTTGTTTAAAAAGGGATTGTAATGTTAAATCTCGTTTTCATTGCAGCTATCTAATTCCTTAGATTATGTATATATTATACAATGCGTCGCTTGTAAAGATTAAGTAATAGGTTACTACCAAGAATTTGAGACAAATGTAGCTTATTTGCATTAGGTAAACTCAGAAAATGTTAATTGTCTCACTTTTTTATGACCTATTACATTTTTGGTAAAATTCTAATACATTAAAGAAGAACCCTCTCCCTTTCTAATGTGATAATGTAAACGGATCAAAAGAATTGTTTGGCTATAAACAAGGAAGTCAAGGTAAAATTGCAGATGTTGTTGAAACTGTTTACAAACCCGTGCACAAACGGTTGTCACGGACCTGGCAGCTGATTAACAGTAGCCGTTTGAGACCTGCTGTGAGGCTAGTCGTGGTTTTGTACTAATGAAATAACATTTGTCTGGCTCGGTCTGTCTTCTGATTCTAGCCATAAGAAGGTATGACTACAAACCATTTAAATTAAAACTTTTAACTAAATGGATACTGTATTACACAATACTAAAGAAAAATTTAATAGTTTGTTAATTATATTGACACAGTATATTGAAAATGTGAATTTAGTTTTTTGCGTACCATTGTTCTCGAATTTCTAGATTTGTTTACCAACATAAGGTATTTTTCGAAAGCATTTTGAATTACAAATCGTTATTAATAAAATTCAAGTATTTTATAACAATTTAAGTAAGTAGGCAATGACAGTATTTTGGATTACAAACATTAACAAGTTAAAGAACCTACTGTATTAAGAAATGTAATAAAAGATTTAGCTTCTTTTACGTTTTTACAAATGAATCTATACTCGTAAAACTATAACCATTATTTGTACTGAAATTGCTTATGATATTTCAACGTACGGTTGAATTCTTATTTTTTTACCAACAAAGAACTCCTAAACAATAAATTAAAAATATATGACTTCGAAACAAAACAAACACAACTGTAAATGAATGAAAGGGTATTTCAATACCAACTAATTTTCAGAACCAAAGACTAGAACTGCCGCACCATTAATGCTACAGGAATATTACTTGCTTTGAAACAAAGGATGTCGGGACATCAGGGCGCTTCCTCTATCACAAACTACACCCTGGGACACCTAATAATGTTGATCCCGCTGCCAAAACTTGCTTCATCTCAGTTGTTTCAACACACTGATCCGTTACGTAATCAGTCCTTTATTAAAGCAGAACTTTCCATTAAGGATGTATTTTTAAACTGAAGTGATGAAAAAAATAGCCCATGGCTATATACTTAAATTCATTATTTATTTACTGGGCGGTGCAAAAGGGATGTTTTAATTGTGTATGATTTATTATAAAATCAATTAAAAATTTACATTTCTCGATGCTACCAAACATTATGTTTCAAAAGATGACCTTGGAAGTTTTCTCAATCATTTCTTTAAAATTCTGCACTTATTTGACTTTCATACAATTTCTTCTCAGATTAACTATTTTTATTACGCACGAATAACAACAATGATCAGTGAGTAGGTCGGCGGTGAAAAGGCCTAGATGATGCGTTCGGGGTTGAGTCGGTGGCGCAGTTGGTAGCGCGCCAGCTTTCGGAGCCGTGGCAGTGATATAGCGGGGTCGGAAATCGGCGTCGTCGTCACACTCATGTTTAGTTAATTATGCAATATATACAAGAAATATTTTCTATGTAAGGTTAATCTACCATTCTAAAACCAGTATAAATCATTGTAAGTTTTAGTTATCTTAAGTTTACATTAAAATTGTATGAAACAGGTTTACTAAACTCACGTGACAAGAACAAAACTCACAATTACAAACAAGTACTTAATTTGGTGAACAAGAACAAAGATGCCAAATAAGCTTGAAAACATATTGTAATTGTATGAATAACATCTATATATTAACTGCAACACAAAGCTAATAAAAATGTTCGTCTGATAAACGATACAAACAATATCAAAATCACGGTATTGTATACACGGTATATTCAATAATGCTACTGCAGTACGTCTTTACACTAACTGACAATCAACAAAAGGGCGAAACTGAATTTATGTTGGTGCTAGGAAGAGTACACCAACCTAGACTGCGCAGAAAAACTAAATTTTTCACCTAAATTAAACATTTGTCACAAGAATAGTAGTAGCTTAGCAATTAGATTTGAGTAAAAACAATATTTATGTAAAAAACTTTAGTAAGGAAAGAATAGTTAATACAAATTTATTCACATAACACCGACATGTAAACAAAACCATCTTGTATTACGTATTTAAAATTAAATTATAGGTGGATCAGCTGGATTTAAGGTGTTTGTATTTTTTTTTTGCTAACTAGGTTAGCATTTTCTGTCCGTTAGTAAAATATTGTAAAATATTTATTTTCACTTTAGCATATGATTACTATTTTATAGCTAAGGTACATTTTATGTTAAATCTCTACTGGAACGAGTAGCTACACACACGAGTGGACGGTTCGCCACGGCGACGCCTCACAGCGAGCGGACCTTTGATCCCGCTGTGTGCTCTGTGGCAACGCCTGTTTTTCTTGCTAATTAATTAGCCACAATTTCCTTAATTTATTAAGTAACCAGTTGAAGCCCTTTAGAAAAGTTTTTTATCAATAATGCCTGGAACAGACATTTTTGTCTTCTCGAAATAATTTACTTGATTTGCTTTATGTCTTAAAAGGAAAAATATTTTTAACAAAGTAGCTTACTATTTCTTTAGAGTGTAAACATTTTTTTGCACAAATAACTGCCTTTTCACTCAAAGTTTTCAACTGCATTTACTGGTCATCATTAAACAGACACTTATGAGATAGTAAAAGTAATCGTTCAAACTTTCAGCCATTTTAATTAACCTTTGCTTTTAATAGAAAACTCAGGCCTATTTGTTAGATTGTATTTGTATAATCTAATGAACCTGAATGAATCTAACCACAACAACTGAGAAATTTCAAATTTCCTAACGTTACCACATGCAAATATGCTGAAATTTCCTTAAATATTTTGTTGGTGCTTATAATAATTTCTCCAGTTTTTTATAAACCATACAACTTAATTTTCAAATTTTCTGTAACCATAGAAAACAATATTTGCATATTTCCATGCAGTCAAGTGAGTAAATACATTTTAGCATTGAACTTTGAAAAAGAAATAACCACCAATATTAATCTGTACAAGGAATTAATTTGATACGCCGCGGCGCTGTACCAAAATAGGGCATTGTGCTATTAAACGTAGTTTGTGTAGCAAATTCGGAAACTTACGTAGCTCTACAGTTTCCATGTATAGTGGAAGCGAAATTCCAAGACATTTTACGCTTCATTTCCGACTTGCTAGTTATTTTTTAAGCCATAGTAATTTTTAAATATTTTAGATAATTTTAAATGTTTCGATGAAAATAACTTTTCAATTATTTTATTATGGTCATAATTTTAATCACTTTATCAAATTTGTAATCAGCAAACAGCAACTAAAGAAACTAAATATTTCTTTTGTTCCATTTCACTTTTTTTGATAAAATTGTCTAACTAGGACTTACTTCAAGTAGGCTTTGAAAACAAGTGGAATGAATTTCGATGTCAAGTATGAACCTTCAAAAACACTGTTTAAGTCACACACTTTCACCCCTAGGACAATCGGCCCATTTTAAGACATTAATGTAGGAAAATAAAACATCTCTTGGATTAAAATGGAACTAGGATAAAATAGACGGATGGTGAAATGGATGTAAAGGGAGGGAAGGACAAACAGTTTGTACCGCGGCAAAGTTTTAATTGGCTCAAACCACAAACGTCGCTGGTGCGGAGTACGGCCGTCGATAGAACTGTGACTCAAGAAATGGCCTGCATAGAGAACGTAATAATACATTATAGTTTGCATATTGGACGGTTGGTATAGATGCTGGTTATTAATAATATAAAAAAAGCTAACAAATATTTTTGCTTTGGAAAATACGTATTAAATCTATGAATAGTGCTTGAAATAGAAAACAACCTTAGCTCGACTTCATCTTGTATGAGGACGAAGAACGGAAGGAATAAAATGCCGCTTCCATTTTCCACAAGATTTCCAAATACACACTTCCATTGTAGACGACGAAAAGCCAAAGTGTCAAAGCCGCTATATTCATAATCTGGATCCCAATCCAAAACAGGAATTTTGATTTAAATTCCATTAAACTTCTATATTGATTTGTAGTATATTTAAGTTCTCAGATCGGCTGAACTGTTTACTTAAAATTATATTACACCTGGCTGTCTTATTAAGTTGCTAAGCAACATATTGTGTTATGTTTTGTTCTTGTATAATTACAGACCAGTAAATAGTGGTAACTTCTTTCTCGAGTTCTTTATTTAATATAACATAAATGGCGCAGTTTTTAACGGACCTCGTTCCGAGTGCGATACGACTTTAAACAGTAGTGTTTTTCTTTGTCGGTCATGCCCAACACGAGAGGTGGAGCTATTCCAACGAAAATGACATCAGGAATTGGTAAGATAGGCGAGTTTATTCCCCAAGAGGAGTCAATAGAATCTTATTTAATGAGACTGAAGCACTATTTCAAAGCTAATAACGTTGATGATGATTGTAAAGTTTCTATATTGATAACTGTTATTGGCCCTAAAATTCTAACTATTTTATCTGATATTGTATCACCGGTAGAGGTAGACAGTAAATCGTATGATGAATTAGCAGGCATTCTACAGAAATATTTTTCACCCAAGAAATTAGTCGTGGCAGAGCGCTACACCTTCTATTATCGTTGTCAAAAATCGAATGAGAGTATCTCTGAGTTTGTTGTTGCCATAAAACATTTGTCTAGTTCTTGTAAATTTGGTTCTTTTCTAAAGGAAGCTCTGAGAGATAAATTAGTTTCAGGTATTAACAATGAAGTTATCAGACAAAAACCTTTGTCTGAAGATCAGGATTTTGATGAAGCTTATGAGTTTGCATTCCGTTTGGAGCAAGCAGAAAAACAGACTAACATGTTCAATAGTAAGTATGAAGTTCATAGTCTGAATGTGAAACGCGGGAAAGTTAATATTTCTCGTGGTAATAATGTAGAAACTTATAAAACTAAATGTTTTCGTTGTTGTTCTTTGGAACATAAAGCAAGTGAGTGTCCTTATGCTAGTTATAAGTGTAATGGTTGCAATATGGTTGGACATTTGTTGAAGGCTTGTAGGAATCGGAACAAGCAACACAACAAGCAGTTTTCCAAACCTGGAAAAGTGGGTAAAAGGAACTCACAGAAGTTACACCAAATGGCAGTGGAAGACGAGGAACATCACTCAAATGAAATTACACCAGATATTTCTTTGTACAATTTGGGTATTGGAAATAGCGCGGCTTACAAGGTAAGTCTTGAAATTGAAAACGTTAATGTTGAGATGGAAATTGACAGTGGTTCAGCTGTTTCTGTTTGTCCATCAGATTTTTTCCGAACTAATTTCTCTCATATTGAATTGAAGCCTGCCACTTTGAAATTGTTGACTTACACGGGTAGTGAGGTACCCATACTTGGTCAGGCTCATGTAAATATTAAATATTGTAATGAAATTACAAATTTGCCTCTTATGATTGTTGATTTGTGTCGTAAAAATCAGCCTTTGTTACTTGGAAGAAACTGGCTGGCCAATCTAAAGTTAGATTGCAATACTATTTTTGCTAGATCATCCAATACAGTCAGTTGGTCTAGGACTGGCGCAGCAGGTATTATGTGTAATAATCAGCAGCTTAGTGTAAAGTCAAATGACGATTTTGAAACTTTGAAGAAAAAGTATGCTTCCATATTCCAAAATGGAACTGGGGAGATTAAAGGCGTTACTGCTCGAGTTGTCCTCAAGGACGGCGCGGTTCCTAAGTTTTGTAAACATAGACCTGTACCTTTTGCCTTAAGAGAAAAAGTTGAACAGGAACTGGAGAGATGGGTTAATAATGGCATAGCTTATAATGTTACTAGCTCTGATTGGGCTACACCGTTGGTAACTGTACCTAAACCAAATAATGTGCGGTTGTGTGCCGACTTCAAGGTTACGTTGAACCAAGTGTTACAGTCAGAACACTATCCTTTGCCTCAACTGGAAGACATATTTGCTTCATTATCTGGTTGTGCTTATTTTTCAGTAGTGGATCTCACTAATGCATACCAACAGCTAGCAGTGGCAGAAGAGTCACAACCTTTGCTGACTCTAACTACTCACAAGTGATTTCGACTGAGGCGTCTTCCATTTGGACTTTCATCTTCTCCGGCCATTTTCCAAGCTGCAATAGATCAAATCATCAGCGGATTACCAGGTACTGTGGCATATTTAGATGATGTACTGGTTGGTGGAACAACCAAAGATGAAGCATATAGTCGATTAGAGAAATTAATAGAGCGTCTCATGGAATATGGAGTTCGAGTCAATGAGAAGAAATGTAAGATTTTACAACATAAGGTAGATTATTTGGGTTATGTAATTTCAGCCGCTGGGATCAGTCCTCAATCAGGTACTGTTGCTGCCATTCAAAATGCTCCTGAACCGACAAACAAAGATGAGTTAAGGGCATATGTTGGGTTATTAAATTATTATGGCAAGTTTGTTTGCAATCTTTCTGATAAAATTAGTTGTTTTTATGATCTGTTGAAAAAGAATACACCTTGGGTATGGTCTAAAAAATGTTCTTAAGTGTTTCAACAAAGTAAAACATGGGTGTTTACTTCAGATGTACTAGTCCATTATGACGTAAAGAAACCTCTGATTTTAACTTGTGATGCCCTACGCGTAAATGATTTACGCCCTATAGGCGTAGGAGCTGTTCTTTCCCACCTTATTAATGGCGTTGAAAGGCCAATAGCGTTGGCCTCGAAATCACTGAATGCAAGTGAAAAGAATTACTCTCAACTTCATAGAGAAGCTTTGGCTCTAATATTCGGGGTTAAGAAATTCCATAAATACATTTATGGAAGAAATGATGTGATACTGCAGACTGACCATCAGCCTTTAGTTACTATTTTTGGATCTAAGCGTGGTGTACCTAATTTAGCAGCTGCAAGACTACAGCGTTGGGCTCTTATTTTGCCAGCATACAATTTTGAGGTCAAGTACCGAAAGGGTTCTGACTTGCCTCATGCCGATGTTTTGTCTCGATTCCCGCTACCAGAGGATGAATCAGTAGAAGAAGATACTAACTACATTTCACATGTGGAGGCTTGCTTGTCAGATATGAATTTTTTTCAGTGCGGTAAGTGATGATTCTCCAATTACATCTTTAGATGTAGGTCAGTTGACTGATAAGGATCCCTTATTGTCTAAAGTACGAGATTTTGTATTACATGGATGGCGTGAAGTGTCCAATCCTATGTTAGTTCCTTTTCATAGAAGGCGGAATGAACTGTCTGTAGATAAAAATTGTATTCTGTGGGGCAGTAGAGTTATAATTCCAGAGAAACTTCAAGGTAGAGTTATGCAGATGTTGCATGATCAGCATCCGGGAATAACCCGAATGAAGCTTTTAGCTCGTAGCGACGTATGGTGGCCGGGAATAGAAAAATTTATTGAACACACAGTTTCATCCTGTCATATTGGTCAAAGTACTAGAAACGCAGTTCCTAGAGTACCTTTACAGCAATGGCCGCTATCAACAGAGCGATGGCGCCGAGTTCACATTGATTTTGCAGAGGATGCTACTACTAGACAACAGATGTTGATTGTCGTAGATAGTTTTTCTAAATGGATGGAGGTATTTCTAATGAGTTCAACTTCGTCATTCAAAACTATTGAGCGTCTCCGAACGTTATTTGCCGCTTATGGGTTGCCAGAAGAATTGGTCTGTGATAACGGTACTACATTTACTAGCCAGGAGTTCCGAGATTTTCTCCAAAAGAATGGCGTCAAACAAACATTTTCTCCACCGTATCATCCAGCATCCAATGGAGCAGCGGAGCGCTGTGTACAAGAAGTTAAGAAAAATTTATTAAGACAGGTCTTATGTGAAAAGTCTACACATACCCTACCTTTAAAACACAAATTAGATAATTTTCTTTTTGCATATCGCAATACTCCAACATCTGTGACAGGGGTAAGTCCTGCGGAATTGTTTCTTCTTTGGAAGCCAAGAACTAAATTGTCAATGTTGAAACCGAACTTGCAAGAAGAAACAAAGAAGAGACAACAAATGCAGAAAAATGCTTCTGACAAGCATCGAGGTTCTGCGCGTTACTTCAGTCCGGGCCAGAAAGTTTTAGTGAAAACTGTAAGACAGGAGAAAGTTAACTGGGTTCCAGGTAAAATGATTGAACGTAAAAGTAGTGTGACTTACACAGTTAGTGAGTGTTTTGGGCAAACCAAGATTTTGTCATGCAGATCACCTCAGACCATCTCAAATAGAAGATTCATTTGAGAATGGAGAGGAAGTGGAAGTGACTAATGAACAACAGTGTCCCAGAAGATCTGAGAGACTGGAAAATCAAAAAAGGAAATTGTAACTTGTTTAATTTTGTTGTCTTAAATAAAGAACTCGAGAAAGAAGTTACATCACTATTTACTGGTCTGTAATTATACAAGAACAAAACATAACACAATATGTTGCTTAGCAACTTAATAAGACAGCCAGGTGTAATATAATTTTAAGTAAACAGTTCAGCCTATCTGAGAACATAAATATACTACACTCGCCATCCCTTAGATTTGGCTAAGACAACAAAATTAAACAAGTTACAATTTCCTTTTTTGATTTTCCAGTCTCTCAGATCTTCTGGGACACTGTTTACATAAGCCTGACCAAGTATGGGTACCTCACTACCCGTGTAAGTCAACAATTTCAAAGTGACAGTCTTCATGATTACATATTATTGTTGTAAATTTAATGAATTAACTAATAAATGTTGTATTTTATCTGATCAAAGCTTGGTCTCCCGGTACCACGTATTAGAACCTTCAATGGTACATGAAATGTATATGGGTTTTGTAGATGATGTCCAATTCAACAGCTCATTGCTAGGGGAAGTGAGCAGAGCAACTGAATTGGCAAGTGAATGCCCTTTATATGCAGCATATTTTTTGTGCTGACGCTGAAGCATAAAAACTCATCTCACTCTGTTCGCTATATAAAGCGCACCATAGAAGATCCCTCAGTAATTATTAGGTTCATTTTTATATACTGAATGATTTTAAATTTTGTTATGATGACACATAAGGCATTGCAAAAGCATTGTGAGATTTTGGAAGAACAATGATTGTGTTATAATTTAAAATCCATCTTATTTCTTCCTTGTTTTTATGTTTCCTGCCTAATGTAAAAACAGTCTGAATATAAATATATTTAAGTGCTGTAAAACCTGTTTTAATAAAATTCATTTCGCAAAAATTCAAGGTTTTCTTAGATTTCTTACATCTTAATAGATAACCTTTTGTAAAAATGTTGAATCTATTAAAACACAATATCTGAAAAAGAAAAGAAAGCTGCTTTTAAAATCGAATGAAAGATCAAAGAGAATTCAAAAGAAGGCGCTGTTTTATATTGACGTCATGCTGTTGTCACATTTCCATGAAAATGAATGTTTACTTGACTGAATTGAAGAGACAATCTTTTGGCTCTTATACTCTCATACAATGTTATTGATCTGTTATTGAATGTTACAGTATCATTGATCTGGGTGATTGTTGAATTACTTGATACGTTGTGATTAGAATATGTAGTTAAAACAATATCAAAGGAGTTTTGTGTTATACCAAAACAGGGTTACTCGGTAGAAGCAAGATAATTTACACAGTTTTTGCTTATATTAAACAATAAATTAATAGAAAACTGTGGAAATTAATAAACTAATAGAAATCAATAAAAAGCATTAAGTCAACTTCTATGTATCGGGTGTCCACAAAAGAACTAAAACATTTTAAAGGCCGATATCGATACCAAATAAAAGACTATGTTTAATGTTTTATATATGTATTTACAGCTAAAATTCTCAAGTTTTATTACAAACCTAGCATAACTCGATATGCGCACCATTAGTGGCTCGGCATAATTATTCTAGGCGAAATTTGACCTCTTCGCAGGTTTTGGTCAGTACTTCAGCGGATATTGTACCAACACATGCAACTATTCTCTGTCGGAAGTGATTCAGATCCCGAATCTGCACCGAGTAGACTTCATTCTTTACTGCCCCCCAAAGAAAAATGTCCAGAGGAGTCACATCTGGATTCCTGGGAGGTCATTGGATAGGTTCTTCCCTGCCAATCCACCGATCGCCGAAACGAGTATCTAGTGCCTCGCGCACACGCAAACTGTAGTGTGGTGGCGCTCCATCCTGTTGAAAATAGACAGGGCCATTCTCCATCTCAATGTCATCCAACGTACTCCTCTAACATTTCACAATAAATGTCACCATTTATAGAATTCTCAACAAAAATGAAAGGTCCTTGAACTTTATCATGCATGAGGACACACCAAACATTCAACTTGGGAGAGTCACGATGATATTCAATGAACTCATGAGGCGGGTGTGCGCTCCATATTCTACAATTGTGACGGTTTACAATACCACAGACGTGAAAAATTGCTTCATTAGAGAAGTCTACATTGTTCAAAAAATTATCGTCTTCTTTAATCTTGTGTAGCATGCTAACAGCAAATTGAAGCCTGGTGTCTTTGTCTCTTGGTTTGATTTCATGAACCAACTGGATTTTGAAGGCTTTTAGGTGAAGTCTTTTCTTCATCACCTTATAAACAGTTGACTTTGGTATCCCCAACTGAAGACCACGCCTTCTCAACGACTTTTTGGGGCTTTGCTGACAAGAAACACGAATTCGGTCTACATTTTATTCTGATACACGAGGTCTCCAAGTCGACTTAGCTATCTGCACACTGTCTGTCTCTTTAAAGGAACTCTCCCAGGGATGGATAGTGTTGTATGCAGGCGCTTGACCACCATATTGACGTCGAAAGTTCCGTTGTACAGTAACAATAGAGCCACTTTCCACAAACCATATAACGCACTGGGCCTTTTGCCGGGGAGTTGCCATTGCATTACATAAACATGTCTAGTTGTCTATTTGAACTCATAATAACAGCTGATTTATTTTCAAGAATTAACACACAGAACCACAATGAAGCCTGTGCAAACATTGACGAGGGGTGCCAACAGTTTAAATTAATTTAGAATAAAATATCGTCCAAAATTTGAAAAAAATGTTAAAAAAATTAAACAATGGATGTTAATACCCTAATGGTGCTCATATCGAGTCCCCCATTTGGTATCGACATCGTCCTTTAAAATGTTTCAGTTCTTTTGTGGACACCCGGTATTTAAAAATCAGTTACTATGTCCTTTAAGAGCTGATGAGTAGTAATTAACTGAATCTCAACTCTTTTGGTGTCACTACCAGGATAGCGTAGGCCTATTGACGTTTTGAAATAGCTAAACAATTTTAATTTAAAGTGAAGACTTGCTAGATATCAAACTATAAGTATTTATACATTTATTTATATTTTTTAAATACTAAACAAAAGAACTGAACAAATAAAAAATTGCACTCTATTTCACTTTTTTGGTAGTCATGTGCAGTATCAGTAAAGATCAAACAGGTGATGTGCAGATATATCTAAAAACACAAACCATATCGTTTTAACGATAAAATAAAATATGTAAATAATAAGAATAATTAATCAAGAACAAGAACAATAATGAAGAATTGTTTAAAAATTTGCTGTATAGTTTCCATCTTTTTTAAGTGAATATATTTTTGATTTCGCCATAATAATAGTCTGCAGTAGATGACCATTTGTTATATTTTTAAGTTGGTGGATTGCCACTACATGATATATTTCCTTCAGGGGTTATATTTTATTTTAAAAAATGAGCTAAACACGTGATTTATTTGTTGTGACATTTGTTTACTTTTCTCAGTCTCTCCTGTCTAAAAAGGTTTTAGGCAGCTTTTGAAAGTCTTTTAGGTAGTACTCAACGTTTGACTGATGACTTTACATCATCAGTTTCAATGTTTTTTACATCATTAAAGTAAAAACTGCCCTCAGCCTTAGAAGGTTTGGCCTTTTACATATGTGCCTTGCGATGACTGCCAATTGTTGTTTTAATATACAGTACACCTCGGATTATCCAGACCTCACATTATCCAGATCCCGGATTATCCGGACCGGTCTATCCGAGAAATTGAAAAATTAAAATCACGGCAAAATCATAATTTTAACGAGTTTACCGGTGAAATGCGCCTTCTAAAAGTGAAATACAAATGTAATACATTAATGTACGAATTTGGAATCACAATAATTGAAGGAATCAACAGTACATTACAGCATTTTCGTGAACGTAGTTTTCTGCATTGGTACTTCGGGCGCTAGCAGTAATCAACAAAAGCGTAGCGTACGGCAATTTTGCGAGTTTGTTTCTTGCTGTCATTTGACGCGTTACGTTACTTAAGGAAAGTTACTACAGTAAGTTTTGAGTCACATAAAGTTTCATCATAATTATTTCTAGCTTGAGTTATGATTATTTGAACTTATTAAACTAAATATTTTTATCTGGAGTCTTATTCCAAACCTAAACCGTAGGTACGGTAAAAGGTAACATTATATTCGTATGATTGTTTTGTTCTTAAATTTGTTTCAAAATTAAACCCTCTTAAAATTTGAAAGACTAACATGTTGAACAGGCCTGATAAGACGTTTGCAGCATCAATTTATCAGGGGATAAGGTTCGCGATCGCTATTTAGGCTATATTTTAATGACCTCGGATTATCCGGATTTTCCCTATCCGGATCGGTGTTCCGCCACATTAATCCGGATAATCCGAGGTGTACTGTAATTACTAGTATATTATATACATCTGTTTAAGAACACTTCGAATTATTTAGTTGTATTAATATTATGACCAGTTCATGGTGTGTATTCGATTCAGTCTATATCCATACGAAGACTGCTATTATTTACTGTTAGTATTAAGCTTTATCGATTTAATTACTACTTTATCAATTGTTCCAGGATGTAATGAATCCGCTTATATAGTAGACTCTTCCTTATCCGGACCTTGGGACCAAGACCCGGTCAGGTAATGAAACATTGATCATGTTGAGGGTGAGGAAGCTACAACATATTTTTTAAACAAAATATCAAATAAATCTGTTTAAAAATCTTTAGAATATCGTAGTAGAACGGTTTTAACCAAAAGCTTTCCGATTTAAGTTAAAAGTCACATCCAAAAGAAAGAAACTGCAATTGACATTTAAAAAATCGCTCCATTTTACGCCAATCAATACAAGGAAAAAATAGAACAGTCATCATTATTTAATCTCAAGATCTTTGACAATTTCTGCAAACGATTTATATCCACATTTCAATGATCTGAACTTAGCAACACAAACCCCTTGAATGTATTTTTGAGTGCCTCGATCTTGGCTTAAAATACCTACCTGGGTAGGTCGCCATTTCAAGAAAAAGTATAAAAGTAAAAGTATAAAAGACTTTTGGTCTAAGAAATCCTTGGACTATAACCCCGAAAATACTGCTCCTCAAACGTCCTAAGCATTATTCTTGATTTATTGCTGGCAAATCACAAAGTATCAACTTAATACAGTAGAATCGCTCTTCCCAACCTTCTTTTATACCAGTCTTCACTTAAACCATTTGACGCTCCTCAGAAGGAACCGTGTTTGAAATAACTCTTCTTAACCGGCCCAGATCAGCAGGAAATTTCACGCACAAATCGACATAAAAATATCCTATTTTATTGTAATAATCAGTACTGACAAAGAGTTTGTGTATCAAACCTATAATTTTATGTTTGTAAAAAACCTATAATTTTTAGGGCTAATCTGTTTAACCGGTCTATTCACCTAGTCCATTACCGGTCCATTACCTAGTCGGTTCTTGGTCCTAAGGTAGCCGGATAAGGAAGAGTCCACTGTATAGTGGATTTATAACATTCTAGAACAATCGATGAAGTAGTAATTACATCGATACAGCTAAGTACTAGCAGTAAATAATAGCAGTCTTCGTATGAATATGGACTGAATCGAATACACACCATGAACTGGTCGTTATATTATTACAACTAGATAATTCGAAGTCTTCTTAAACCGATGTGTATAATGTACTAGTAATTATATTAAAACAACAATTAGCAGTCATCGCAAGGCACATATGCAAAAAGGCCGAGCTCCTAAGGTCGAGGGTAGTTTTTACATTTACTTATGTAAAATTTCCCAGTGTCTCCAATGGTAAGCTTTGAAACTTCCGATTTTTGTGTTTCCGTTATAACGATAATAGTAGAAACAAGTTTCACACATGAAGTTGATGTCATTTAACTTGTTCTCCGTAAATTCTTTTCGACGTTGAAGATTATCTAAAAAATAGAATTAACGTTAACACATAACGTGGAGTTGTTCAAGACATGACAGTTGTCATCAGTCCAACATTGACTAGAAGACTTTTTAAAGCTGCTAACAACTTTTTAGACAGGAGAGACTGAGAAAAGCAAACAGATGTCAAAAAATAAATCACGTGTTTAGCTAATTTTTTAAAATAAAATATAATAAAACAAATGTTCAACTACTGCAGGCCATTGAACAAGCACACCTAATTACGGTGAAATCAAAAATACATTCACTTAAAAAAGATGGAAACTATACCGCTATTATTTAAAAGTTCTTCACCGCCATATGATCTATATGCGTTAACTTATTATTTACATAATTTATTTTAAATCTTTTTAAAATGATATGGTTTGTGTTTTTACATATGATTGATCTCCACCTATTTGATTTATGCTGGTACTACACATGGGCTGCCTAAAAAGTGAAATAGAGTGCAATTTTTTACCTATTCAATTATTTTGATAAATACTTGAAATATATAATTAAATTTATAAATACTGAAAGTTTAATATCTAGCAAGTCTTTACTTTAAATCAAAATTATTTAGCTATTTCAAAACGTCAATAGGCCTACGCTATCCTGGTAGTGACACCAAGAGAGTTGAGCTGCAGTTAATTACAAATCATCAGCTCTTAAAAGAACATGGCAACCGATTTGTTAAATACATACATGACGTATCAGAGACTTTCAGCGAAAGTCTACCATCTGTTGTAAAACCTGTTAACGTTTTCCAGTCCGCATGTGCTTATAACAAAATAGATTGCATGGATTTTAAATAGTTAGGTAGTTGTACCACAGAATGCAGGACTAGCAAAAGTCAGTAAATATTCGTCCACATTATGATATTGAATTCTTCATATGTTGAAATTTTTATAAGGCAACAGAAAATAATCCATTCTCACTAAAAGGAAGAGTTTCTACTCTATTGAAACCAAAACCAGTACGTTATCATATTTATTTCCTTAAGAAATTCAGCCTCTGGCAATTCTATTTCAGCAACAGAATGAATTTTTCTGGAAACAAGAAAATCCACACACCCTCATTAAAAGGTGTTTTACATCGCGGAACCCCATTAATAATTAACATGAAACCAAAGCCCATTTCATAATGTTATTTTTAAAGTCAAGAAGTGACGCAGGCTGCTAGTCTTAATGAGAATGTTAAGTTAGTTCAAAGAAACCAAAATTTTGCTATAAAATATTTAAACATTGTGATATACCGGGTGTCCATAAAATATTCATTGGGTTTCAAAATAATTTATTGAACTAAAAATTGCATGGATTGAAAGAGAAATCTCTCAAGTTTTGTTTGATATCACTGAAGTTGCTCAAAATGCCCGTTCCCAGTCTATGTTGCAACTCTGCCCAAACGTTGGAAAGCATATACTGGCTTACTGTTGTCACTGCAACGCGAATCCTTTGAGTCGCTGCAACGCGAATCCTTAGCTCTGGTAGGGTTTGAGCTAATGGCGGGATGTATACCCTGTCCTTCACATAGCCCCAGATAAAGAAATCGCATACAGTAAGGTCCGGGAATGGGGTGGCCACCTTAAGAGAGCTAGGTCATCGTCTGCACAGCAGCCAATCCAACCATCAGTCTTTAATTATTGTACCGACAGATATACTTGGTCGACCGGGATTTACGTTTCAGCAGGCTTCCTATGTTTTTGAACTGCCGATACCATCGCAAAATGCTCTGTTGAGTTGGAGCAGATCTTTCGATGTGTCTGACGAACTCACGCTGGGCAGTTAAAGAAAAACTTGTATCATACCTTAAGATTCAGAAGGTTTTTTTCTTCAATCATAAGCATTTAAAAACAACTAATGAAAGTAAAAAAGGGTAACAATGAACAATGAATACATGCTTATAAAACTTAGAAAAATTCTCTTTAACCACATGTGAGTCACAGAGTTGTGGCACAGAAATTTAGTGAGATATATATAATTAAAACCCGATGAATATTTTATGGACGCCCGGTATACCGGGTGTCTCACCTAAAGTGAACCAATAGCTAACTTTTTTATTATAAATCTGACAAAGAACTTCTTATGGAGCACTTCCCTTAATTTTTAACGCTGCTTTTTGGAGTCACTTCGAAAATTAAAAATATGGCCGCCATTTTCCAATATGGCGGACAACTTTGATTTTTCTTCTGGAACACCCTATATTTTAGGGCGATTTTAGATTCTGCGCTTAGTTTTAAGAACTTTTTGTTCTTTATAACTTTTTCCTGAACCCAGTGGTTCAGCAGATATGAGCAGTTAAAGTTTGATTTTTCCCCATTTAAAATGCATTGTGTCCATTTAACTGTGCCATCCCATGTATTCCTTATGGAGTAAAATCATATTCAAAATAACACATTTCCATGATTAAATCTCGACTAAAAATTATTTTATGATTAAACCTCAACTAAACTAACATTTTTAGGCACTTTTATTCTTTGGTATCTTTTATCAAACCCCGCCGTTTTCGATATTCAGACTACCAACAATTTCCCAATGTATTTTAAATGGGGATAAAATCTAAAAATTTAACTGTTCCTACCTCCTTAACCATTGGGTTTAGGAAAAAAATATAAAGAATAAAAAGTTCCTAAAATTAAGCGTAGAATCTAAAAACGCTCTAAAATATAGGGTGTTCCATAAGAAAAATCAAAGTTGTCCGCCATATTGGAAAATGGCGGCCATATTTTTAATTTTCGAAGTGACTCCAAAAAGCAGCGTTAAAAATTAAGGGAAGTGCCCCATAAGAAGTTGTTTGTCAGATTTATAATAAAAAAGTTAGCTATTGGTTCACTTTAGGTGAGACACCCGGTATTATTACAAACGTAAATAAGGAATCTCATAGCAGTAAAAAAATTATCACAAATTAAATTTTTGTAATCAGTAACTTAACCAAAAATACCTGACTAAAATTAATTAACAAAAGCAAGAAATAGTATAGGTATTGACTATTTATTCCAGTAATTCGCCATACCAGGCAAAGACCTAGGAATTCGATAGATGTAATGGACAATGGAATGTGTTTTCTTGTTCATACAGCAATAACGAACAAGTAACTTGGAAATCGAATTGTTTAATTTATTTTACTAATCCTGTTCTGCGACAAATGGTTCAAATTTGTCGTTATTACCATCGTTACAATCGTCTTCCAAGTTGGTCTCCCGTTTTAGTTTTGTACTGTCTACAGAAACATCCTTGTTATAAAGTATGTTCTTTAACAAAAGTGATCCTTTTTGTGAACTTAAACCCTGCATCGATACAAACGCATATTATCACGGGTCTCACGTGTCTAGTTTTCCGTCCACCTGACTGTTTTTGTAAAATAATTGTTAACTACTTTCAAACCATTTTTGTTATGGTGTAACTTCAAGATTAGTACGTATATCAATATTATTTTGGTGTGGAGTATCCAATTTCTACTTTGAACCAATTGCAAATAGAGGACTTTTGTTCAAAGCTTACTATCTCCGAACCCAAAACTAGGGTACTAAAATATACCTAGTAAAAGTGTAAATTATTTTATTTCAGTCGAGCCAAATTCTAGACGAAAAAAACGTTAAAATAATTTCCTACGCTTATGTCCAATCCTATTTGCAATATGGTTTAATTGCTTGGGGTGTTTGGTTCCAATCAGTTCGTGAGCTATTAAATGGTATTTAACGATCTATTTATCAAGCAGCATTCAAGAAGACGGCACGTTTTCCTACTCTACAGCTTTTTAGACTCTGGGCTTTTATCAGTTTGACAGCTATTTATAAACTGTTAATTATTAACATTTTGTCTTAATAATCGAAACCTGATAGCGCGTTTGGCGTGGGCCTGCAGGTTCGTCGAGTAGTTAAATCCAACTGAACCGATCCATTTTTCATAGCAATCTTTCCGTTACAACAGATACTTCCGCAGAATCGGAGCCTGCAGGTCCGCTCAGTGTCTACTATAGGGTCGTGGTGGTCCGGTCACCGCTAAGTCGCCCATCGGCCCAGAATACACTAAGTGACCTTGACGTTATTCTACTCGCACGTACTCGATACCCATGCCTCGCGTAGTTTAATCATATTATGAAATAAATATTTATTTTCTCCACTGTACGAAACTGACCCTAATTATGTTACTGTTAAACAGCAGCTGATTAAGAAAGAAATCTTAATAACTTGATTTCTTATTACTGTTATTA
The DNA here is from genome assembly GCA_035578135.1 of Flexamia atlantica. NCBI lineage: Eukaryota > Metazoa > Arthropoda > Insecta > Hemiptera > Cicadellidae > Flexamia > Flexamia atlantica. The sequence goes on from JAQJVK010000019.1 coordinate 7,003,114, forward strand.
GTTTACTTCTTGAGATATTTGTTTATTTTTGAAAAATTGATTATTGTGATTAGGGCTACTGTTATGTTATAATGATACATAATTTATTAAGAGAGTACCCTTTTTCTAGTTTAAAAAAACATTTATTTTACTTCTAGTTTCAAATCATAAGATCATAGTCATGTCATAATAACTTCACTTTTTATTGTTTATTTTTATTTGATTTCTGTACATCACGGAACGCAGCCATGGATCTCACAGGTCCTTGACCCATGAGAGGTGATTTAAATTTATTGTATCGTAACGCTGATTGTACCATTTAATTTTGTATAAAAATAATTATTTGGTTTGATTTAGTACTGCTGTGTATTATAAATTGTACATAATGTTTTCAAATTTGAAAAGATAAAATATGTAATTTTTTTCTAATAATATAATGTTTTATTAAGTTACCTAATGCTGTAAAAGCTAAAAATGCTCCAAAGCAAGAGGAACTACAGTAAATTTAAATATTTCTGAGCTACTTGACTAATATGTCCTACAAAACATTTTGGAAATAAAAATAAAACTTTGCACAGTTTTTGTTATTGGATAACCTTTTGGTACAATTTATATTTTTCAAGATACAAGTTTTAAAACAACAAAATGACCGCCCTTTGAAATTGGTATGGAGTAGAGTCTTGATACTCCGTAATAAAAGCTCACAATGGCTCCGATACACTACACTACAAATATGGGTCCTAATTATTCCATTTTGCACGCACAACGTTCTAGGCACGGGAGAATCATCGCTATAAGTTATTCATCTATGCAAGAAACAAACCCAGAAAGATGGTATGTTTATTTAGTTGATTATTTACATTCTAAGATTTAGTTATTTATTTTCATGGAATTAAAGTGTTGTCAACCTTTTTGCTTAGCTATTGCAATAAAGTTCTTGGATATATGTATGTATATGATTTATTTTTGGTGATTTAATCATTCAACAAATATATAGAGGCCAGGAAAAATAAAAATGCTCTAATTCACAAAAACTAGGCTTACGTTTAACGTGATACTCTGCCTCTCTCAGGACCTGCAAACAAAATAATAATATAAGTACATTAATTAATATTCCCGATCATTGGACAGGGTGTCCAGCTGTCCGTAACATTTTCTGATTATTCAGCAGGTTAAAACAAAGAAACAAAGAAAATACATCATTAAGGATATGGTAAATTGCTGGAAAATTAAAACTAATTAATTAGATAGTCTTAAATTAATATAAGTAGGGGAACGAAAAGCTACAATTTTTCACTTTCTCTAAGTCTTATGAATACAATAATAATAAATAGCAGTCAATATCATGATTATTATCAGGTAATAACCATCCTGTTTTGGGATGGGGGAGGTATAATTTGTATACGCAAGACTTTAAAGTTCATTACATTACCACACAGTTATTTTAGTTCAGTTATTTACATAGACTCCACTGGAACAACACATACAAGCGCAATGAGAATAGTTCGGTCCTTGGTCCATCAGCCTCATTTCATGTAGTAGAAGAATCTTTGTAATTAAATTACTCTCTGGACAGGGAAGGAAACTATTTCAGTAGCTTCTCCGATCCGACTGTGAACTATTCCAATCTCTGCTGAAGTTTACCTAATATAATAAAGACGCTTAATTTTGTAAAATCAATACAGTTTTTAACTTTTGTCCAACGGAATTGGCATTGTTTCGTGAAGTAATGCATCTCTTTATATTTGTTCGACACCTTTTTTGTATAAGAATCCACATTTATTTTTTATTGCACACACAATAATCAGTACAAACAAAAAGCTTAGCTGTTGTTAATCTTATCATTACTTTGTAAATGACATTTTATTTTATTTTTTTACAAGGATATTTCATGTTTTGCATGTATCAAAATTAGCATATGTCAAATTAAGCATGTATCAAACATAGCATGTTTCAAACTTGGCAAGGACGAATGGATGGGCTTCTCATCTACTACCTTTGTATAATTTTGTATTGGAAAATAGTTAAATAATTCAATATTAAAGCTAAAGACAACAATATTGATGAGTTAAAATAAAAATGTTTTGAAAACTTCCAAAATTTAATATGACTATTTCCTTTTGTGTCGGATGGAATTTTTTTCACTAAAGGAAAAATTATAATAATTTAATCTTTGTTGAGAGAGAGAAAGAATTTTAACAGTTTTTTTTATCTACTAAAATCTACACTTGTATGAACACGAATTCTCGCTATACCTAATGTGACTATTTTTGGATTAAGATCGTACAAAGGTATGAAAATCTGGACAACCTTGAAAGCTTATTGGTTTGATTTTTTTAAAGAGGGTGGCAGCCTCTTTTTTATTTACACTCTCCTTGTAAAAACCAAAACATTTTCATTCTTCAAAGTTTACTGACAAATAAGGTATCAGTAATCACAGCGGCTTTTCTCATCTTCTGGAAAGTAAACAGCCCTTGAGGATTACTGTAAACCATTTAGCACCACTTGGCTGGTCACAAAGAAAACTTTCTTAGCTAGAGTCACAGTCAATTGCTATTTTTAGAAATGTATTTGTACTATCTTAATAAAATATAATTATTTTCAAACTTTATTTACTTTTCAAATTTGTTTGGATTCAGAATATCATGTTTAAAATAATTAACCGAATTAATCGTTTCTGCACAGATTACGTTCGTATTTTAGTCATAACCTATTCCTAATAAAATAAATTCCATTATCAATATTTCTATGGCAACCCATTTAATGAAACAGCAGTGGTCTATTACACGCAAACTTTGAACAATCTAGCATATAGAATAAAATGGCGGAGTGAAGTGTTTTAATAAATCTTAGCAAACCATCCAACATATCTATCCAATCTAGATAGTTAATCGGAAAGTATGAATTTTGCAATAATGTAATTTTTTCAGCTTGTGGGCACCATAAGAGAAGTATTTTCTTGTTGATATGCAAGATTCTGTAACTTTTGGCATATTTTCAAGCAGTAACTTGAGATAAAAACAACCACTATTTAACCTTTACAACTTATGCTGTCAAAACGCTTAATTTATTATCAACAATCAACACTGAAAAATGAAACTAGTAAAAGCCAACCATTTAACAAAAACAGTGTCAATAAATAAATACAAAGGCTCAAAAGATAAACATCAAGCAACATTCACATCAAATAACAAACAACAATCAATGAATACTAGATAAACAGGCGCAAGTGATAACAATAACATTACAAAAGAAAAGCAATACGACAAATAATCATTTACTAACGCTTATATGGCTCATAAACGCAGTGAGGAAACCAATCAATCAATGTTCTGTACAACAAATGCTTTTACTTTCATTTTTACCGTAGGCTTACATTCAAATTAAGTTCCGTTCACGATTTCTCTAATTTATAGGTTGAATAATTTAAGTCCCGAGTAGCAAATCTGATGCCAACTCATTCCCTTTTTGTAATTGAGGAGGTAACTCAAACCGTGTTTTCTCACACCCAGAAGTTTTCACAAGAAACACCAAAAACCTATCTAGGTGTATAAAATATTTTCTGTTATAATCAGCCTTCACACATTTTATACATACTCAAGATAGATTTTAAACATAGTTTTCTAAAAGTAATCCATGATATATGTGAAAAAATCCTACAATAAATTTGGACATAACACGTTTTTACTCAACTGAATGTAATTTGGGTCTACAAGAGCTACATGTTGAGCAAATCGAGTTGTTCTGTTTGCTTGTTTTATTTCGTAACTATTAAAATATTTATAAACAAGCATCATGCAACTGTACATGTGCTTTATTAATGACTGTTGATCTTCAAATAAGTATATTACTCTAGCCATTTTTCTCTTGCTAATGATTGTAAGAACAACTTTTCTTTTCTTCAGCATTTCTTAAGAAGGTTAATTGTTTCTGAGGTCATGAATTGGATGGATTTTTTTGTTTGTTATGCTTTGAAAAATCAAAATAGCCACCATTTTGGAATGGTTCAAAGTTTAAACTTAATACTTTATTACTTTTCTTTTGTAAATGTTTTTACTTATTATAAACGTTATAACAGAGAACCAAATACAACATACTGTCTTGAAAGACAATATGTAATTGATTGATAAAATAAAATTATCATGCAAATATGATACATCTAGAGGAATTTTATTACGGAAAAATAGAGAAAGCGTTTCCAGATTAATCTTTGGTTTACCGCCACAACCACGAAAACATTCCCTTGACAGCTCAAGATAAACGACTTCCGCTTACACGGCCGCTGTAATTAGCTTGCCGTGTAAATATTACAGGACGTTGTCATCAGACGCACTGTCGACACAATGCTTGTTAAGCTTATGGACCTCTCAATATACTACTATATTTCGCCACAAGGGCCGAAAATTAGGTTTTGCAGGCTTGAGATCGTGTTTCAAATTCTCGACTTCGTCTCGAATTTGAAACGATCGAGAGCTGCAAAACCTTTTCGGCCGAGTTGCGAACGCTATTTTTCACCACACTACACAATGTATTATACCCTAAATAATTAAACAAATTGATTATTATTTGACTCACTTGAAAACAAAACTTTAAGGTTATGAGCGAAGATACAACTACTTTATCGTTATTTAAACAAATACAGCTATGAAAATCATATGATCGAAACCATCCTGTCTTTGGAACCTATTGAATGCCTTATAATTATGTGATGTTCTGACGGTTTAAACAAATAAACGATCAGCTGACTTTCGGCCCTAGGGCCCCAAACGTTTTCGGTCCTGTGCCGGGAAACAGTGTGTTTCGGTCCGCGTTTGACATTTGTAAAACAGGTGATTTCGTGGTAGTGTGGTGAAAAAGGTAATAAGGTTAATCTCTCATCACCATTCAAAGCGTTACTACTGATTTAAAATATGACAGAGGTTTCGCATTTTGAAAAATATGTATTTGTAGCAAATAAAATAAAAATTAAGATAAGAGTTAAAAATTTAAAGAAATGCAAAGTGGTTTTATCCAAGAAAATAAAATATACACCTAATCTGCAGCTCTTGTGTTTTTAATGTTTTTTGTTTTATTAAAAAGAGGGTGGCGGCCTCTTTTTACCTTGCATTTGCCCCCCCCACATAGACCTCAGGCCTGTGCGTGGAAGTTATCAAGCAAACCCAAGGAGTGAGCCGGTACAGTACAAGGACGAACAGTACTGCTAAAAGTAAGCGGCATCATCGGGACTCGATCCTGTAACGCTGCCGCCACAGAACCGGGGCCGAGTGCGCTACCAACTGCGCCACCGACTCACTCAAAATGAGGCCTTGCGTTTTGTGTAAAGTACCTGGAAGACTGGTTAACGAAAGGTCTTGTAAAGATAAAAAAAACATAAAATAAATGGAAGGGTAAAATTAAAAATTATCTAAGCTCCAAATCACAGCGAAGTCTGCTTTAATAAATTGCCAAGTGTGCAGAGTGTTTTCGTTAAGTTCATGATAATGGAATTAAAAACAATTTGTCTTAAGATTATAAGCCCTATTTGAATTCATAGGATTCCAAGGTTAATTTATATATTTGTATATTGTGTAAAAAGTTAAGAGACGATGGAAAATTTATTGCGATTTTTTATAAATTAAAAGGCATAACAATTAACTTAACGATGATACATGTCGGTATATCTGATTAAACGTCGGTAAGATGAGGCTGGAAAGCTGAAAAGCGTAAAATTCTTCCCTTGACATTTCAAGTCAAGAAGCGTTTGTATTATGTCCAACCGTTGTTGGCAAAAATCTTTCAGTTAGCCTAACAGAATAAAGAGATTTAAGCCTCTACAGTACTTACTAAAATGTTATCGTTTACAATTTTGCTATAACGTTTCTTTATAGAAATATTTTGGCAAGTACGTAGTTATCCAGTTATTTTCGGACTCTGATAATCCTTTGGACTAGATTTTTTGAACTAATTTAATTAATTTCGTCATATGAACCCGTGTTTTTAAAGCTCGCTATAGCCTCCAAGTGTTTTTACAATGACTAGGATAGGTATTTATCAAGATGGGTGATATAGGTCAGAACGTATCACAGAATAATGTCAATAACGCAAAACTTATTACATTAACACTTAAACGTTTACTCATGTGCGTGAAATAAATAAGGCCATTAAAAAACTATAAGTTAATTTTCACGTCAAATTGATTGGTATGTTTTCCAACAGGATGATTGATTTACATGACCATTGCTTTATCTGTGGGTTTCAGAAAACACTTCGAAAGCTGATTCTCTCTGATTTTTGTTTGCGTTGTCAAATTGATTTCATCCGCAAGCAAACATGTTTTGATAACATTCTAACAGGGTCAGTTTGGTGTCACAGAATTTACGACGGCAAATTTTTTATAAGCATTCGGTTGATAAAATGTATGTTTTCTCAGTTCTATTGATTCTATGTCGCACTGATTATTACTGTTTCTGTTGAAATCTGTTGTAGATAATTTCAAGCTGCATTCTTACGCGCATAATAATGTATAAGTATACGCATTCAGAACTCTCTGTAGTAATAGTCGTAGTAATAAGTCGAACAGTTTATTGTATCCCTTATTTTTCATTCTAGACTAATAATTATAAGGGAACCTGATCTTTATATATTATTGGAGTATCTGTGCACGTTATATGAGTCGACTGGAATGTTACTAAGCAAGACTTAAAATGCTCCTAGAGTGAGAGCGCAGGCTTTGAGTTGGTCACTGCAAGAGTTAGGGCCAGTTGCCTAGTGTGGATATTTAGGATAACGGAGCACTCGCGTTTCCGCCCTTGGCACTTCAGGCATTGCAGATTAAGCCTTTCTGTTCATTAAGTTGCATACTTGCTACTTTCACAATACATCGTGAAAAATGTTTATCTGTAACATATTTGAGCGTATTGCTTTAAGAAAACAAAAAGATCGATATATTTAGAAGAACTGGTTAAAATATACTTTGGTGCTTAAATCAATTCTAAAAATACCTTTGTTTTGTAGCTTTTTAACTGAAAAAGTATAACCTTGAATGGAAACTGAGAAAAGAGTTTCGGCCTCAAAGTGGATTGCAATAAAACCTAATTTTACCAGGCACCTAAGGTTATTGTCCATAATTTTACTTTTAATATGACACTCAAGCCAGAAACAACCAATGGTAAAAAGAATCTCGTAGACCTAGTTGTGGTTAAGAATTTTTAGTTTTAACATATCAGTTCTGGCAAAAAAATTAAATCGGCAGGCCTTTCACTCCTATTGAAAATCAGTGTAAAAACGATTTGGTATTCATTACTGACAGATTTTAATTGAATAGGTTACAATTGGCTTACGCTTTTAAGGTCATATAAGAAAGTAATAAATTCAAATTCTCCTCAAAGAACGCTCTATATGAGCTCGATGGCATTAAAATAAAACAAAAATTGTTATAGATTCTAATTTGATTAATGGGTTTTGAAAATTTACTTCCTATCGACTAATTTGACTATCTAATAAATTTGCAGGATCTTAATTTAAAGGATTGATTTAAAGTAAAGTAACATTTATCCAGGAAATCATTAATATGATATTGTCGAAACGAGCAATTTGAAAGATTAACTACCACGGTTGTTACCATCAGCTGTCAATCCAGTTACATCCAATAATTTATTAATTTTTTAAATAATTATAACTTATATAAGGACTATATAAGGACTTATATAGGACTAATTTATATAAGCGAGTTGTGATAAACTGCGTTAGAAATTAATGGCTTTGAAGTAGGGCGAATTTATTTTGCCTAAACAAAAGCGAATGGCCTCATCTAATAATCAGGAATTTAGATGCCCCAACAAAGGCAGGTAGTTAAAAATCGATTACAAAGAAAATATATTTATCAGAAGTAATTTTTTGCATAATATTTTCTTACTAAATAGATTATTTTGTTGGAGGATAATAACATTTTGGGAATATTCGCACGGACTGTTTTGTATGTCAATTACCATTTACGGAGCTTATAATGAGAGTTTGGCCTATTAAAAGCTCATAAGCTATAAAATCAAGAGTTTAACACCACGCTTTAGTACCCATTCTAGAGGCTGTTAATTTTATCGGCTTTCGTGTGTGTTTATGGACTAGCCTTTGTGCACCTCACAAAAGTTTTATAGGGTCCGTCTGACAGATTTAATTTACTTCAAACATTTAAACTCTGGTTTGTAATAAAAAATCAAGACTACCAACAGGAACCTAAACTTGAAGGAATTAAAAAAAAATAGTGAATATTATATTTTTGGTATACAAGTAGTGGGATATGACATTACTTGTCCAGAAACACTCTCCAGAAACAAATAAGTATCTTAACTCTTATTGAAACAAGTGTGATTATATCAGTGAATGTGTTCACTTAAATACTTTAGTATTTTTTAAATGGTTAAATACAAATTTCGAATTGAAAGTGGAATCAAATATTTATTGAATATTTGTAAGTATCTTTGGGGTTCAATATGGGCTATACTTATACAGTATTACCTCAACAATAGTGTGATTTAACCAGACATTTATGTAGGTTCATTTTATAAGGGTTATACTCCCTCAACATTTGTTAGATTTTAATAAAATATTTTATTCATATGTGTAAGACTAATATAATATAATGAGAATTAAATAGTTTCGATAGTTTAGAAATATTTAAACATTAATACAAATGTTCGGTTAATCCGAACTAATACTTCTTTAGGAATAGGGCTACTGGAGCAACAACTATAATCACTGGACAAGTTAATTTTCTCTTTTGCTCTGTTTTATCGTTTTAGAACTTTACTTGTTAATAAAGAGAAACAAAGAAGATGGACTTCAAGATTAAACCTCTATTTTAAATCAATGTAAGCAATTTAGTAAAGCAAGTGTTCGAACCAATTCTCAATACGGTTGTCTTACTGGTACATTATAATAGTCTCATCATAGTGCGATTCAATTTGATTTTCTTATTAAAAATAAAAGTGAGGTGGACCAAACCCTGCTCGGTAGTTCATTATTTTCCTCTGTTCTACTCCATGTCTAATTCTGTTATAAGAAATACTGCTGGACATCTCTAGCATTAGTTTTGTTTGTTTGCATTTTTCGTTGTGACTTTGACTTCGTTGCCAGTTTAGCAAAATATATGTTCAATCATACTTCTTTCAAATTAGATTTTTGAACATTTGGATTTTTACTGGCGATATGACCTTCCTAAAACACGATTTTGGGTCATAAATCGGTTATTTATAAAATTTAAAGAAACCCTCGGAGCCATTTTCGAGACGATTATTGTGCAAAATAATAAGAAAACACGCACGCAAACATCGCTCATACTATAAGACTACTAGAAATATACACCGTGTCTAACTTATTCATTCATTCAATAAACACGTGGCCTAGTTTCAAGATTACTATTCAATAGTTCAAATTATACAAATTATAAAGTTCCTTTCAATTTAATTTGTAAATATTAGTAGATTCTTTGTTTTTTTCATCAAAGTTGATTTTTCAAATATCTACCATAATAAATCGGATGCGACTCCTAATACGTTGGCCCTACGGTTTCCATATCCTTCGATACATAATTTTTTATTGGATGTTTTTTAAGAGTCATGAGAACAAGGTAAAGCAAGCCTCTGACAATCGAGAATCATACCGTGGTCAGAGCTTGATAACAGAATTTAATATTTTTAACCAATAACGGGAATGACATGGAACTTAATTTTATTGATACCAAACTATACCTTTTGAAATTTAAATCGAATATATTCTATATCTGTTTGATATTCAAGTATTAACAGCACAACAATATTGTTTAGTTTTCTTAGAGCACGGTGCATATATCTTAATAATGCAAATTATTTTCAAGAGTTCAAAAACGGATTATTCCTAGGATATTCGTCAGAATTTTTAATATACACATAAAATCGTCATAATATTATTCATAAAAAATTGGTAATTTATAATCTCAATTATATCATTGAATCACATGGAAATTGTACACTGTAAATATTAAGATATCCTGTCATTAAGTCTGTAATATACAGTATATAATATAATATAATAATAAATGTCCTGAAACGAAATACATCTTTATATTTTGATTTGATCAATAGTTTAGTAATGAGGAGCCAATTAAACTCTAATAACATCACGAATAGATCATACCGATTTAAAAAAAATAGTCATTTAAACATTGCTCTAAAGACTTAAACAATTTACAAAGCAATTATTTGTTTATCAATTTTGTTGAATCAACTATTTTTGATAGTTCCCAATGGAAAGTGGGTAACGAAATAGAACGAGGTTTTCAAACAATATCTCGTCACACACGGATCCCTCAAGCTGTGGTTTGACCGCAGCCGAATACCCCGGGCCGCCCTGCTGTAATACCCCTGATGTTGCAGTTGTGTTCCATAGTATCATTAAAATCCCTTAACGACTAAAACTTGTTTTTCTTTGTTGAATTATACTCAATTAAAGTCCATTTCAGTAAGCCAGCATACATATCGTACATATTTCAAATGCTACACTATACATTTAAAATAGTATATACCGGGTGCCTCACCTAAAGTGAACCAATAACTAACTTTTTTATTACAAATCTGACAAAGAACTTCTTATGGGGCACTTCCCTTAATTTTTAACACTGCTTTTTGTAGTCACTTTGAAATTTAAAAATATGGCCGCCATTTTCCAATATGGCGGACAACTTTGATTTTTCTTATGGAACACCCAATATTTTAGGGCATTTTTGGATTTTACACTTAATTTTAGGAACTTTTTATTTTTTCTAATTTTTTCCTAAACTCAATGGTTCAGGAGATATGAGAAGTTAAAGTTTTGTTATTCCCCGTTTAAAATGCATTGTGCCCGTTTAACTGTGCCATTCCATGTATTCCTTATGGAGTAAAATCATATTTTAACTAACACATTTCCACGATTAAATCTCAACTAAAAATTATTTATGATTAAACCTCAACTAAACTAACATTTTAGACACTTTTATTCTTTGGTATATTTTATTAAACCCGACCGTTTTCGATATACAGACTACCAAAAATGTCCCAATGCATTTTAAATGGGAAAAAATCTAACTTTAACTGTTCATACCTCCTTAACCATTGGGTTTAGAAAAAAATTATAAAGGATAAAAAGTTCCTAAAACTAAGCGTAAAATCCAAAAACGCCCTAAAATATTGGGTGTTCCATAAGAAAAATCAAAGTTGTCCGCCATATACCAGTCTGTTTGAATTATCTTTTGATAATTTTTTTGAAGAACTGATCAACCCTTCATAGAAATACACATTTAAGATCTAAATTAATCCCTTGCTATTTTCAAAAGCACGGTTAATAGTGCAACAAAATTAAATTCCTTCATGAGACCTGTTATTTCAAGTTAGTCATTAATAAAACTACCACTGTTTTAAGAACTGGTTTATTTATTAACAAAATCTTTTTTATGTCCATTTTCGATTATTGACAAATAACCACCACCATCATCATTTCTTCCTCCGAAATAGTTTCAAAGAAAACTGGATTAGATTTAGATGTATAATGAACATAATTAATTATAAGCCAGTATTCGGCGTCGCGTTGTCTGATCTAAAGTTTTATCTCACGTTGGAACGTGTTACCATACATCACTTGTCAGCTTAGAAATAAAACCAGGAATTCCCAATAACTTGTTTATAATGTGGTTATTTCAACTTAATTTTATTATGTGGTTAAAACAATTCGAAATTTAATTAAAAAAGCGTACCGCACAACGTACCTAGTATAAAGGTAGACTAGTAACCCTTTGGTTACTGTATTCCTGAGGTATTCCGATTCATTGTTAAATGTCTACTGGAAGGTAGAAATATAAATGCGTTATTGTTCTAAGATATATTCCCACACAATATCGACCGAACATGCGCCACCGAGCTGTAATGTCACGCCGAAAGGCCAAAGTTCACTTCATGTGATGCTCTGTGATAGCATGCGTTCTTGGTTTATACAGTATAGAGTATAATAAACGCAACACGTTTTCAGGACATTATGATCTTACCGTAAGATAAGAGAAGAAGATATTAGTGCCTTCCAAATGTCCACTGTGTATCAGTGAACTTGGTACTATGTCGTTTAAGGCTTTTTTAAAAGATGGGGTACAGATTTTAATTGTAATGATAAGGGTTCGTATTGTAAGAATTGCAGGGTCAAAGATGTTGTATGTTGTATATTTTTTGCTGGACTTCAGCTTATGTCGATTAAAATGCCTTTCTTTGCAATTCGGTGTGGATTGTTTAATGTAGGAGTTTACTGGGGTAAGTCGATCAATTGTTCTCCTTTTATTATCCTGATATCAAGGAATTAGTGAATATTAATTTGAACATATCCTTTTTAAACTAAAAAGGCTGCGCTTACAGTTTTACAGATTAGATGTTTTAAAAAACTAATAAACACATTTTTTCTATAAAAAGGATTAGTAACTTCGATCTTGCTAAGACATAGGCTACACAAGAAAGTTAAATTTTTGCATTCAAAATAATTATATTATTTCGATAAACATGCAAAGTTCGTAAAAGCTTTTTTGTGTTAAATTCGCTTTTGAATAGAACAATTCATAACTTTATATTACGTTATTTTAATAGTGTCAATAATTAACGAACCTTCTATATTTTCACTCAAGAGATTCTGAGAGAATAACATGATAACTTTAAACTATTGCTAATATTCTTAAGCGCTTGAACCACGAGGTGAAACACGAGGAACACCTCCGCCACACAAGACTTAGCTGAACACTTGTGGCCCGCCGCAAGCCGACGGCGACGGTTCCTCGAGGCAAACTTTCATGTACGGGATTTGAAGAACGTTTTAAGATTAATGTGTGCTCGCCATCGCAGGCGTGAAAGCATTTACCCGACAGTTCATATAAATTACTTCCGCTCTCTACCTGACCTGCAGACTTTTTTAAAGAATAAAAACCGAAATAACAACGGGGGGTTGTATTTATTTTTTTCAAATTCGGTTTTTTTTTGGCGGTGGGGCCATTTGCATATAGTATATAAATATGATTTTAAACGTCAGTTTGATAAATTATTGATCGAGCATTTAGGAACATATTTAGAAAACAATTTTATTTTATTTTTTCTTATGCCCTCTCTCAATTATTATTTTTACAAAGATTTTCAAATAATACAGACTTCATTAAGTCGAAAAGACAATTCTCAGTTTTATGCTGCACTCTCTACGATTGTCACAAATACCTATACTTCGACATTTAATTTTTTAACCTCGCAGAAAGCTGTAAATTAAATATATAATGTCAATTAATACAGCGATTGTTTTTATTGGCGTGTATTATGAGACAATATATATAAATATATTAAGAGTGAGTGACTTTTCATTAAAAAAATGTTTGTTTATAGGAATAATCTGACCTGTTTACTAAACCCAAAATGAACTAATTATTATACAGGGTGTCCATTAAAAACGTCTCAGGATTTCAGGAGGTGATTCCTTACATCAAAACTAAGAAAAAAGTTCCTATAAACATGGGTCCTAAAATGTTCGGTTATCCGTCTGTCGGTCTGTATGTGTTTTTAACATGATTTTTAATAACTTTAGAACCACTACAGAAATCAACTTCAAACTTGGTATGTACGTGCTGGCTAATATGACCTTTATTGGTGCGGAGTATCAAGTTTCTACTTAGTGCCATTTCAAAATGGTAGCCATTTTTATATTTTAAAACTTAATATCTTAAAAACCGTAAATTTTACAAAAATTGCGCAAGGGACAAAAGAGTTGTGCAATTTTGTCTCCTACAAAACCATATTAAGATTATTATGATTGAACCACAATTAACAGAGTTATTGCAATTTTTCTAATAGAATTCAAGCAAATTTGCTATAGGTGCAATAAAACAAACATGTATTCTATTGGAAAAATTGCAATAACTCTGTTAATTGTGATTCAATCTTAATCTTTATATTTTTTTGGAGGAAACAAAATTGCACAACTTTTTTTTACTCTGTTTAATTTTTGTAAAATTTACGGTTTTTAAGATATTAAGTTTTAAAATATAAAAATGGCTACCATTTTGAAATGGCACTAAGTAGAAACTTGATACTCCGCACCAAAATAGGTCCTATTAGCCTGCACATCCGTACCAAGTTTGAAGTTGATCTCTTTAGTAGTTCCAAAGTTATGCAAAATCATGTTAAAAACACATACAGAACGACAGACGGATAACCGAGCATTTTAAGACCCATGTTTATGGGAACTTTTTTCTTAGTTTTGATGTAAGGAATCACCTCCTGAAATCCTGAAACGTTTTTAATGGACACCCTATATATTTATATAAACAACCCTTTTGCAAACTGTGCAACATATATAACATTACTAAACGATAATCTGATGATCCGAAAGCAGTTATTTAGATAATTATTTTTACCTCAGTCAAGATTTCATGAATTACTTATCATTATGTATAATGGTTTTCAACAAACAGGTCGACTTAATTCCCAACTTGCCACCATAAAAATGAATAACTCATTTATTTTACAAATATAAACGGTAATATAATGTTTTTTATTTAATTCCTGAATTCTATCTCATCCCAAGCATATTCACTAGAGGCTATTGCGTATCAAGTAGTTTGTGTTTCAGCGGGAGAACAACCCAAAAGATGAAATGCTAACTGTTAATATTGGTCTAATAACATCAACAGCGTGTTTACCCTGAGAGGCCGTTGCCGATGATTTATCGACTGGGCGGCGATGCTGAAGCGGCTTAATTAAGAAACCCGCAGAGCGGATAATCAGCAGTGATGCCTCCCTCTGTCTCTCGCACGCCGTCCTGGTGTACATTTGTAGTGGCAGTGTTTCGCTGGCAGTGGTACAATGGAGAAAAGGTAAACATATTTTTATATCTAATTTGATCACTACTTTTACTTTGTTACACTTCCAACTGCTCACTAAATTTATTAATTGAGAAACAACAAACAACCAAAGTGAAATATTATTTGTTGTACGAGTTTTAACGATTAACGGAGTCTACACGTGCAGCCTAGCAGCTTTTGCTTACCAAACCAGGTTTTCCATGAAATTCCTTAAGTCAGCAATTTTCTTTATATTTGTGCCCTAGGTGAAATTATCAAAACACTAATATTCTTCCTCCAATTCGCTCATCAAGACCTTTCAATTACGGACTTGATGGACCCTGAAAATCGACCTAACAAACCCTGACCAAGTTGAAACTTCGCACAGTAAACCCAGTAAACTAATTGAGATGACATAAGCCCTCGAAAAACCCTGCTTTGTTCCAGTTGCCACCCTGAAGAACCCATTTCCGGTACGTGTTTTTCTAAACATGTTTTCAATTAACATGAAATGAGTTTAAATATATACACAGAATTTTACTACCAACTACTGAGATCGATTTTCTAAAATGTTGTAATTCTAAATACTACTGCCAGAAAGAAGACATGTAAAATGTGATGGGTAAGCTTACAACAAAAAAATTCCTTAAGGAAATTGTAAAAATATTACCAATTTTTGTCTAAAAATTTATACAATTTTTGTATCTTATGCTTTTTGAGTTAATTGAAAAAATGTTCATAGAAATATGGACCGGAAATGGTTTTTTCAAGATGGCGGCTGGAGCACAGCAGGGATTTCCGGGGAATTTTTGTCATTTTAATAAGGGTGGTTTATGTAACATGTGTGCAAAGTTTCAACTTGAACAGGATTTTTTGTAGGTCGAGTCACTTTATTATGAATCAAATTCCTGGAATATTATAAGGAAATGTCAATTAAATACTACTGCATTAAATAAGGAGTCTATTTCATTCACATTGAACTCGACACCCAGTTCAAATGCGAGATAGCTCTATTGTTTACGCTGAACAGTCTACATTTGTTTTTATTGACAACTTATCACCTAATTTTGGTTTAGTATTATTGCAAAATTAGATTTTGGTAAAGACAACCAAATTAACCTTCATCAACCCCCCCCCTCCATTTTCATTGCGCCTTTTTTAATTACCTTTCATTATCAAATTTGTACATTTGTAAATTTCTTTTAAAATTAAAGATCCGAATAAATATTTTACACCAATTAGTTTGAATATTTTTATCTAGCTTCTCCTATTAGGCAGGAACTTTGAATAGCAAAGGATGTGCTGGTTTTTTAATAATTGTATTACCAGTATTTACTATATTTTAAAATCGAAAAACCTGCTATTTCTGGGTTTTTTCTTGTTCTAAAACTGAAGTTTTTGAAAGAAGAAAAATAAACATTAACTAAGAGATTTATTTTATTAATTCTAGATATCGCTTATTTTAATTCACGTTAAAGCACTCTTAAAAACTTTAGTTGGCAGACGTTTTAAACAAAGGGACAGCGAATAAGTGCTAAATAACAACAACAAAAAAATCAGGACACATAGGATCAAAGAAAGTTATAACAAAAGCGTATGAGGGGCAGTAAAGTTTTATAGACAATAGCCAGGCCGTTGTTTTCTTCTTTGTCATCAATATTTCTGGCTTTATGCTTCATTGTTGGATTTCCACATTTTTTTATTTATCACACATTTATATTGTTGATCATAAATATTGAATTGTTGTTCTGGTAGACCTGAAAGTCATGGAATGCCGGAATAGTGGGACAAAATTTGTTTTATTGACATTGTGTGCGTATATCTAAATAATAGAAGTACAATGTTTTTCTATCAAAATATATTCTTGCGACACATTTTACGGGTAAAGTTAAAGTTATTAGCATGATCGCATATTAATAATGCCGAAATGACAAAAAAGGGTGTGCACAAAAATATCCATAATTGATGTGTGTGAACTAAAGCTAAAAACCTTTACAAAAATGCAGACTTTGTTTTTGTGACTCTTAAAACGCTGGGTTAAAATATTCTGAGCATTTTTATTTGACAAAGGTGCGATGGTAATTGTCATGATACCAAATTAATAAGAAGTGGAAATGTCTAGCCTCTGAGAAGAACAACGAATTCAGCCAGTTTTTATTGCCTTCAAATACACTTGTGCAAGCGCGAGCTGCTGCCAAAGCGGAAAACGTTTTCTATATAACTAAGAATGGGTAAGGAAATTAAACTAACTTGAGATATTTGTGTTATAATAATTAAAACTCTTCGTTATTTAGAAATAATCACACATTACCTCACCAACCCCCGCCATCCCCCACGCCCACACCCCTACTTAAAAATGCACTTCGGCAACATCCTCGGAGAGTCTACTTCCAGATACAACAGTGGTTGGCTGGTCAAATTATATCTGACTACAAGCAAAGAGACTCCAACTCAAATTTGATGTCATAAACTATCTTTCACTTACCATTAAAACAAGCACGACCTTACCAGAAATAAAACGGTAGGACCAGCCACTCCAAGACGGACCTCAGGAAGGACTCTCTAAAATACAAAGGCTTACATACATTTTTCAGGACAAATTTGTGTTATAAAGTAATAACTTCAACCGATCCTCGTTTTAAAAGTTCCTCATTTTGTCATTTTGTAACCTTTTTGAGTTTTTTTGTTGCTTACAACAAACAATTCACAATTCACTAGACAATTCAACTAAACCATTACTGTTAGCGGTTGCTAATTGGGTAACAATATCAAAACCTGTGATATGAAGTTTATTTATTCATGACTGTAGTTAGATACCAATAAGTCACACTGTCGTATGTTGGAAAAAAAATAAGATATTTTAAATTAAAATAATAAACCCTTTAAACATAGCGCTAATCTTTAAAAACCAATTGAAATTAATCAGTAACTATTTGACAGAGTAATTAAATAAAAAGAACTAAAACTGTCTCATATTTGTTAGGAAAATTCAAAATATGTAAAACAAATGTTGTAAATGCAAATTAGTCAACAAAATTACATATTTGTTAAGAAAATTCAAAATATGTAAAACAAATTTTGTAAATACAAGTTAGTTAACAAATTACATATTTGTTAAGAAAATTCAAAATATGTAAAACAAATGTTGTAAATGCAGATTAGTTAACAAATTACATATTCGCAGCAATTATGCTACGGACCTGTCGGACAGAGCGGCGCGAGACAAAGCCTTGTCGTGACTAATTGGTCGACCCGGCCCCCGGCTACTCCCGTCCTATTGAATATAAAAATGTAAATATTGAATTTTTGTGTTACCTTGCTATTCAAAGTAAACTATCTCAAATAGTGTATCCATTTCATGACAGACAACTTGGTAGCGCGAAGACACAGGGTAATAAGGGAAGATTTAACTAAAACAATGATGGTGGACTTTTTAAAATATGCAGCTAATCAAGTTTTACTGACAAGTTCTACATCCACATTTGGTACCCTAATCCATTGTTTACTTATTATTTCCTTTTCGTTTTTCAATGACCGCTACTTTAACTCAATTTTGCTTATCAGGGTTGGCAATACTGCTTATTGTTTGCACGGGATGTTTTGAAATTCGGTTTGTTAATTTTAAAGATGAATTAGCTATGATTGAGCCTAATCAAGCGAAGTAGATTCATACTTGCAGTTCAATGCTGACTTTACAGCAAAAAGCCCAAAGTGGTATCTGTTTCGGCGATATGTGGATTGCCAGGAAAGGACTCATACCATGCCCTCCTAGGAGCACAGATTGACAAGTTTAGACCTTCACTATTGGGAAAATGTGAAAACTTATGTCTACTCTGAAAAAAATCTCGATTTGAATTACCACAGAGCAGATCATCACAGGTGAGAGCCTACAATGTCTCAGAAATGCTTGCAAAAGTCCAGGGGAGAAGTCAAATTTCTTTTGGATCTCTGCCGTGACATTAATGGTGCACATATTGAGTTGTACAGTTTTGAATAAAACTAAGTAATATTAGTTTTCAATAAATGTATTAAACATACAGTGTGTAAAAAAAGTCCCGGAACGGCTAAATATTTTTTGAACCGAATTGGTTTGAGAAATAAAACTTTACACATTCACTCCTATGTAAAAAAACCTACTTTCTGAGGTACTTACCGACTCTTGGTCCCCGTGGTGGGGGGCGGCCCACAAGGAGTCGGCACAAAATCATAAATGTAAGCAGAGGTTGATATGCACGTCATTTCAAAGGGGTAATCAAGTAGAGTTCAATGCCGCAAACCGCACTTCAAAAGGTCCATTCGTTACAAAATGGCGGCTGATCAAAAATCTAAAGGAAATACACAGTGTTCGCTTAAAGATTGCTTAAAAATTGTTTACAGACTATGTCTGAAAGATCTAAACTCTGGAATAGTTTGTCAGACCTAAAATCCTATATTTTAGGGTGCCGGAGAGAATATTACCTCCAAGGGGAAATGGCCCACAAGGAGTCGGTACAAAATCTTAAATGTAAGCACAGATTGATATGCACATAATTTGAAAGGGCTAATCAAGTAGAGATAAATGCAGCAAACCACACTTCAAAAGGTTCATTTCTTACAAAATGGCGGCTGATTCAAGTTTTCAACAAAAGTTCATAGGTTTAGGTTTGTTGGTGGGGGGGGGGGGTCGAATAAAGATTTAATAAATCAAATTGCATAACAAACCTAAGCTACGTATTTTTATTGACAACTTAAATAATCCGCCATTTTTTAACCAATAATCCTTTTAAAACGCGGTTTGCGGCATTCAATTTTATTTGGTTAGACCTTTAAAATGATGTGCATATGGACCCATGCTTACATTTAAGATTTAGCACCGACTCCTCGTGGGCCGTCCCCCATTGGAGCTAACATCCTCTTCGGCACCCTAAAACATAGGCTTTTAGGCCTGACATTCAATCCCGGAGTTTTGATTCTCCAGACATAGACGATATTTAGGCGAAAACTTTGGAATTATATTAGATTTTTGATCAGCCGCCATTTTGTAACGAATCGACCTTATGAAGTGCGGTTTGCGGCATTGAACTCTACTCGATTAGCCCTTTCAAATGATGTGTGTATCAACCTGTGCTTAGATTTAAGATTTTGTACCGATTCCTTGTGGGCTGTCCCCCACCGGGGCCCAAGAGTCAGTAAACACCTCAGAAAGTAGTTTTTTTACATAGGAGTGAATGTGCAAAGTCTGATTCCTCAAACCAATTCGGTTGAAAAAATATTAAGCCGTTCCGGGACTTTTTTTACACACTGTATAACAACGCCTATTATTTAGTATTGATATTAGCCTTCAAAGCCCCGGAGTTTATTTGAGGACACCCGGTATCTAAGGATAAAAAAGTCTAAAGGACTAAAGTCTAGGATGTAAAGTCTAAAGGGGGACAGTTCGTGGGGAGTCGGTAAATATTCTTAACGGCAAGCATAGGTTGATAAGTACGTGCAGTAAAAGGGCTTAATAAGTAGAATTCAATCCAGCAAACCGCATCTCTAAAGCCTTATTATACAAAATGGTTGCTAGTTTAATCGCTTAAAAGATGAGCTCTTATTAGAGTAGTTAGTAGAACAATTATATTTAAGACTGTTAATAGAAAACCTTTCCACATAATAAGAGTTATGTTTGTGTAGAATATATTCAGTAGTAAAACTGAACACCATAAAAATTTGCAATAATAACTTGAGAAAAATTAATATAAGGTCTATTCCCACAATACATAAAGTTCGGGCTCATACTTGTACATGCTCATAGTCTTTCTTCTCCTTCTGAGCGTTTTTATTTGATGGAAGTGTGGTGGCAATTTTCATCGTACCAAATTAATAAGAAACGGAAATGTCTAGCCTCTGAGTAGAACAGCGAATTTGTAACGTGCCCGTTACTTGAAAAAATTTCGGGGAATATCGGCCTGATCAACCGATCTGAATTAATCTAGTTGAGGGGACGCCTTCAACTGCCCCAAACCCTTGTAACGCCCACGACATACATTTGCCGCTCGACCTCTGCCGGCGCAAGGATAATTCGCTAGCGCTGTGGCCTACGTGACCCGTGCCTGCCGCTATTGGACTCTGACCTGGCCAGGTTCTGACTTGAACCCCTTGAAAGGCCGTGAATGCCGTTGGTGACCTGATCGCCATTGCAGTTGGTGCCGTCAACGAGCTGGTCGCCGTGGAAGACAACCCTCTTCTCGTCGTGGATATTCATAAAATCCTGAGGATATTATTTTAAGAGGTAAGGCAGATATTTCATATGAATTATAAGTCTTGTTGGAAAGTTTTTGGATCCAGTGAAGTTAATAATTTGTGTCCAGTATAAAATTTTAAAATATGTTTCCTAGTAAATTGTTTATTAGTAGCCCATAAACTTAATATTTGTCTAGTAAATAAAATAACCCTGTATTTGTGTGGAAAAGATTTAAATGTTTGTTGGCTATTTGGCAAATAAATAAAGATACTAGAGGCTCTGGATAATTAATAAGAAATAATAAGTGAAAATAATAAGTAAATGATTAATTAATTATTCTGATAAATTGAGAACTGCTGTTTTCGTATCTGTGTACTACTTGTTTATGAAATACTGTAATTAAATGCTATTTATCAAAATGTTATATTTTAGCCAGAAGTTTACAAACTGATAATGACATTATTTAATCTCTACAACGATAGATGTTTACAATATGGATTTCTGAGTCATGTGTTGAGCTACGGTTGTTTAATTTAGCATCAGTCTGGGGTGCAAACAATAGAAAGGAAATAGAAGAATTATTGAAGTGAAAGCGGAACTAAAATACCATTGTGGTCACATTCTTTTATTATTCAGTTGCAACAAATATAGTTTGGTTTAGGTTTTGTGTCTTACTTGTATTTTTTTTACAACGTTTTGTTAGAGTAAACCAAGGGATGGGCTTATATTACGATCATATTTTTTAAATGTAAAAGTGTACGTAATTTTTTGGCTATTATATTGTTAAATGTCAGAAGTATAAATCTATAAATATATTTGTGAGTTTATAATGTATTTTCAAGGAATAATAATTAACTGTTCTACATGAAACCATCTTAAGCTTTTATCAATTCATCGCCAAGAGATATCTCTGTATAACCTGAATTTTATCACACAAGTGAATTAAATTTTGATTTTAGCTATCTGCTATCTGCTGAGAGACTTTGAACTTTGGACCCGGGGTATTCTTGTGTCTTCGCTGCGGACGATAAGTGAAACAAAATATTCTATTATTGTAGATGTTAAGGAGTGAAAATATTTAGATAATAGTTTTGTGTATTTGTTATCTGATTATGTCTAATAATTTTGTTTTACAGCGGGTGGCCACCGTCAGCTTTGGATATAATATGTGTTTATAATTTTAATGTTACAATTTTGTCACAATGGTGTGAAATATCACAATTTTGCCTTAATAATTAAGAAAGAGAATTTATTGAAAGATACTAGGTGGAAGGTTTCTAAGTTTAATTGTGAGTTGAAAATATTTACAAAATGAGCTTTCCTAATGTGAGACTGAATTGAATTATTGATAATCTTCCTTCAGTAAAGGTGAATTATTTTCTAGCTCAATTGTTGTTGTTTCATTGAAAGTTTCCTGTTATCTGGGTCAGTTAGTTTTGCCCCTCTGGCCATACCAAGTGATAACAAATTAAGTTTTCTTCATTAATTTTGAATATCAAGTTAACTTATAGATCTTGTCTCTTTAACTTATGATTTTGAATCTTGAATTTTTGCCTTTGATTATTAATTTTGATATTCAAATATAACATTATTGTTGGAACTTAGTAGTTCTCTGAGGCAATGCCATCAAATTTACTATTCTTTTACTTAAGTTGCCATAACTCTAGTCAAGTGTTGTATAATGTAACCTGGCATGAATGATCGATATTTTGGGTAAACCTTTGTCATTCTGCCTTACTGTGTAACCCCTGGGGAGGGCTGGTTCTCCGTTGATGTCCTCATACTCTGCACCTGGAACGGAGTGGCGCCCTAAACTGCAACTACAGACATCGGTGGTCTCCAGTTTGGTAAGGTCACTAATCTACACTTTGCTATTGAAAACGAAATACCCCGCCCATCACCCTGAGTATAGCTGGACATTGCAAAGGGACGTAGCAAATTCGACCAGTTTTTATTGCTTTCAAACACACTTGTGCAAGTGCACGCGTCTGCCAAAGCCGAAAAAATTGTTTATACAACTAAGAACGGGGAAACAAATTAAACAATTTGCTTAAACTATTGCTTAAGATATTTGAGATAAGCTAAACTTGGGTCATGGATTCAAGCTTGAAATCGGTAAAAGTTTTAATGTATGGAAGTAATGCAAACAAATTTTAAAAATTGAGTAAATCGAGAAATATCAAATATTATAAACAAATATCGTTAGTAAATCCATAATGAATAGGGAACTGGCCATAGGGAACTGGCTTAACGAGGTCGTTCAAAGCGTGTCGAGTTATGAAGCATTTATGACTTATTCACGATAATCTTCTAAATCCCTCTAAATCCTCTCACTTTCGCCTACCCAAATTTGTTCCTTGAAAAATAACTAAAACCCGAATAAAAGTGGATTCTGAATCAATGCGAATGAAATAATGTTTAGAAATTAATATAATATTGTTTTATTTTATAAATAACGTTATTGGTAAAATAGGTTATTATTCAAAGACGTTAATTAATTGAAAATGAAAAATTTATATGAAATTAATAAAAACTATTACCTATATTGGTTTACGATGTTTACTATAATGCACAATGTTCTTGTGTTTTCATTGAATATCGCAGGTTGGAATAATTAACGCTTTTTGGTATACATTTCAATAAATTATATTACAGCGAATAATGACTTTGTGTAAATCAGGATCAGTCATGACTAGAAAAATTACTGTTAACTGGGGTTTTGTATCGTACTTGTTAAATTCGTTAATCAATTCCAGTCTAGACATGTTACAAGACTACAACTTGGATGATTCTTTATCGTGCAGACTTAATTTAAAATTTAAAGTTATGGTTGAATTTATTACGAAGTTTTTACTATAAAATAATAACTTTAATAATTATTTAACTATCTAACGAATGGTATTCAGAAAAATACGTACTTGGCAACCGAAGCTTAATATTTCTGCAAGGATTTAAAGTACTGATAATTTGAGTGGAAACCCATTTTTCGTTAGCTGTCGATCCATAACAAAAGCTGTTTTGATGTACACAATATAACAAATAACAATCATAACTTTGCAAGTAATTTCTCATCGGGCATGTTTCCGTTCCAAGAAAGTAATGTATAGTTTTCAATGAATCTATTGTTAGGGTACACTAAAAGAGAAAGAAGAGAAATTTAGCTTATCGTTTCCCGAGAGGCTCATGATGAGCCTTACACCACCGTAATGATAAGGGGTAACCGTCTGGGGTGCAATATTTTACTATCATTTCCAGTTCAAATTTTTCTTAGTTGAAATCAAAACCTTCAAGGCAACTTAGGAATTATTTTTCCCTGTATTTGAAAAACCTTGCCGGGGGTATCGCCAAAATAAGAATAAAGGGAAGATGGTAGTAGTTAATGTATGTAGATGACTGTTGAAAATAAAGAGTTAAAGAAAATCAATCTGTATTTTAGCGGTAGTCTATATGATAAATGAAATTCTTTTTTTACACATTTTTTGAAAATCACTTATAAATAAGTGATTATTCGTTTTAGAAGTAAGTTCCTCTACTGAAAAATAAGGCAATCATAAAATTTCTTATTATCTCTACGTCTATCTGGAAACGGAATCGGAAAATGAACTGTTGTAGCGCCGTTCAGATTTTTCAGATGACTCAATTACTGATAAAAAAATAGGTTAGCTCCTTGAAAAAAAGACGAGTAAATAAAGAATCAAATGTATAAAAAACAATTAAATTTGAAAAACAGATTCCGTCAGTTTTAATTTAATTATTTCGGATAATCATTACGAACGAAAAAGATTGTCTGCTGGGTTTAAAGTGGAAATGAAAGTTCTGGATTTGTGGATACGAGTTCTAGATTGTCTCACCAAAACATTAAACTCGTATAAGGATCAACAGGTTTGTTGATTAAAAGCATAAAATAATGTGTAAATTAGTTCTAAATACATAGAAGAGAAATCCTACTTTAAAAAGCATTTGCTGCGGGATTGGCGACTCTCAAAATACATTAAAACTCATCTTAGTAAAATCTTTCGATTTTGCTGTCATTAGTTTTAGTACACTGCAATTAGCTTTAAAAAGTGTCAAATCCAAACATTAATAAAAAGTTTCTAACCACCACTAAGTTGTTTAATACAGCTCCCCAAAATGTAAAAAAAAAAACTTACACTGATTTGAGCGCCGGCTTTGAGTGGAAGGGGGGTTTATAGGAGTGAATTTTGTTTCACTTTTCATGCAAATATCTTGAAAGCAGTGCATTTTCTAAAACATTTTACATTGCAACCATAATCTATGTTAAATTTTAAAATAAAATGACACCTACTTTACCTGTCTATCGTAGACGGTTCTTGAGATATTCAGGGGTAAATGTAATTTAAATATTTCCTAACCACCACATGTCCTCAAAAATCCACTTCACTGCAATTTTGGTATTTTTGGGTTATTCATATAAAAATTTATTTCGGGAACCATTTTCAGTATAGGGAAGGTAGGTTTTGGTCCTTTCAAGTTTTTACTACCTCCCCTTCATTATGGATAAATATTTTTTTAACAGAAACCCTAACATTTTACATCATTTTAAAGGACATGATAAAAGAAGATGAGTGGTGAAAACTAGAGGTCTCTACGTTGGTCCTACGTAAAGTTTTAACAGTTTTTTTAGGTCTTAACTTTGGTGTGCTACAACTTTGACTAAGATCAATGTCAAGAAATAGAATGTTTTAACAGAAACACACCGTTTTCAAGATATTTACAAAAAAGTAAAATAATCAGATATTTTCTCTTATAAACATCCCTTCCGCTCAAACCCGACGCTCTAATCAGTTTACTTTATCCTCATATTGGTGAGGTGTATTGAACTATTTGGCACTGGTTGGAACCCTTTTCTTGGATGTCCGGGTTAAGGTCCTATTGCACAATACTATTTCCACAAACCTTCAAAGTGCCAGTATTCTGGCTGGATAACGTCATGCCAGTAACTCAATAATTCGCCTTACCTTGGCCCAAAGACAGTCTTTTTTTAAAGACTGTCCTTTTTTTAGACTGCCTGTTTTCAAACTGGTCTGTATTTTTCGACTGATTATTATTTGTGGAGTTAAGTATACCAAGATCATTTGAATGTTTCAACAATTTCATAACAGTGAAAACAAATTGATATATTTATTATAGAGGTTATGAAACTATTCTTTTGCAGTGGGTCTGGTTTTCTAGTTTTGAACAATATATTTGAAACCAACAAATTGCTTCAAAACTGAGACATTACAACTTTGCACTTTTTCAAATAATTTGATTTAATTTTAAAAAGTAATTGAATTTAAAGTAAATTGTTTAAAATTACTATATCCATAATGAATTGTTTTATAAGTATTTTTCCTCAAACATTCAAGTTATTAAATCTGGCATTACTAGTCATACTATTACCATTCATTAAAACCCCATCACTTTTAGGTGTTTTAGGTTGAATGCTATTATATAGAATACGGAATGCAAACCTAGATGAAACACGCCACAGTGACTACAGTGTTGTCAGCGATTGGTTATTTGCAGGGATTCCGTCACCGACGGCGAGGGCTGCCAGAGCGACATCCGGATCTACGTGAATGATGAAGGAGCGTTAAAAGCCCGACTGTCTCACCTACACGCGATCGAGATTACACACTCAGACTTGAGAGGTGTGTATTTAGAGGCTGGAGCTAAGTAGAATTAACTTATGTGTAGCCATTATTTTCATTTAACCATATTTTTATGATTGAAACACGATAAATATGGGATTGTTCTAAATAATAAAAAACATCTCCTTTAACATGAACTTTAATATAATTCATATTGGTTGATATTTTTAGGTCGCGTAATTATTTACAAACTGATTTAAACTAAACTACAAGCTGCACCATATATCAGTAGCGATTGAGCATCCGATCATCTGCCCAGTTTAGTCCTGTCGCCAAATAAGAAATTATGCTTGAACCTTGAATTAAGGTCTGATATTTTAAATTGATTCTAATACTATTAGATATACTATTAGATATTGGCACTGTGACGGATGCCAAAGTGACATCTTTGGGCAACTTTGAATATCGAAGGTCAAAGTTCACAGGGCCGAAGATACAGAAATAGAAATTTAACACATTATCGAGTTCTAAGCAAGAAACATATACAGGGTGATTACGAAAACCCCTTACAGACTTCGGGATATGTCATTATTGAGACATCTCCAGCTGATTTTGACAAAATAAAACTTTCGGCCGCCATCTTGGATCCGCCATATTGAAATAAGAGACGCTATTTCAGATGTAAAGATAGTGTTGTGACCCATCATTTAGAACTAGTTTTTAACGCTAAACTCAATGCTGCAACTAGTTTTCAACAACAATATTTATTTCTTTATATATTGCCATTTTTTTGAGGTTATATACGAAAAAATTGCAATAACTCAAAAGTAAAAGGTCATAATTGAATTTGGGTAGCAGCATTGAATTCAGCGTAAAAAACTAGTTCTAAATGATGGGTCACAACACTATTTTTACATCTGAAATTGCGTCTCTTATTTCAATATGGCGGATCCAAGATGGCGGCCGAAAGTTTTTTTTTGTCAAAACCAGCTGGAGATGTCTCAATAATGACCAACGGTAGTCACATGTTATTATCTAGCACAATTTCAAGATTATGGCCATATACTTTTACATTATACTATGTTAAATTTTTAAACGTCTGCCGTGACGTCACAACCATGGTAAACGTCTGCCATATCCGTTTTCATATTAAAATAGTGGTGTATTTTGACATATCAAAGTGTCATCTTTCTTAAGCTATGTCAGAAAAAAATTGATTTTTTTGGCCATTTTCAAAGCGTCTGCCGTGACGTCACAACCGCGGTAGACGTCTGCCGTTTCCGTTTTCGAGTTACCCTAAGTGTATACTGTGACATATCAAAATGGCAGCCTTCTTAAAATATGTTCGTTTCATGTCAAATTGTCACCCCTTTGACCCATGGGTGAGCCCGAACCTACCGCAAATGGGCTTAACAGGCCCCATTTTCATGAATGGTAGGTAGAATAGAGTAAATGAGAAAATTATAGGCTTTCTTAAAATATGTGTCGTCAGCCAGCCACTGGCTCTTAGACTATTTCGTAAACACCCTGAATACGTTTTAAATTGCACATTATTTCAATTGCCTTAGTTTGAGCTACAGATCGTTTAAATAAAACAATCCTGTGGCGAGTTATAAGACATACTAAATTGAAATTTCAAAAACAAATCAATTTTATGATCCATGGAGGTAAAACCCCTTTTTCACACAGTCGGATTTAAATTAACTATGGCTCAAATCAAAGCAAAATAACACTTGAGTATTTTCAAACAGAACGAATATTGGGACGTATTTAGAACTTGAAATAAGAATTTTTAAGTTAAAATACATTTGAAAAAATTACATTTTCTGTTTAATGTGACTTAATAACTCTCCTTTGACTTGTCGTATTCAGATGATATATATTTAAAATTAAACCGATTAAATCGCTGGATCTTTTAAGACCAAAATGAACGTCATACTTTGATTAGAACCGGAGATAAAAGAAAATAAAAATAAAAATAGCTTAATTTGGAAACGCTAATATATGGGATGAATAGGGAAGAATTATTATTAGAGTATATTTCGAAAAAAAAGAAAATTTTTAAAAACGGATTGCGGCATCATAATCAGCGCAAAAAAATCTCAGCGGCAGCGTAAAAATCTTATTCTTAATGATGTGTTACAACACTAGATTTAAATAAGAAAAAAATACTTTGATACTTTATCTAATATGACAGATCCAAGATGGCGGCTTAAAATTAATACCCGATTAAAATGAAGTATTTTCTACTCAGCCATCCACTGGTGGTGATTTAAAATCATATTTTTCAAAATGTTCGTTTGATCTTTTTTTAATATGTGAACTTTGACCTTCGATATTCAAAGTTGCCAGGTGCTACTCTGGCATCCGTCATATTCTTGTTCAGAAAATCAAATGAGTCATGTGGTGTTCATAAAATATGAGTCGGACTTTAATTCAAGGTGACATGGCTCGGTGATTGGACTAGTTCTCTGACATAGAGGAGGGAGTGGATGCCGAGCAGCGAAGAAAGGAAAAAGTAAAGCACAAAATTGTTGTTTAAAAATTAGAATGAAAAAATAAGTTGAACTCTATACCCTATGATAAGATTTCTTTCTATTAACTTGGTTTTCTGTACATATAACATAAATAATGTTTATTAATTGTTTTACATGACATATGCATGGATTTGTCTAAATGCTAAATAAAGAGTGGATTATATTCAGTTTTTATTAATTAGTTTAACGGTGTTACTGGTGACCCCTCATCAAATATAGTTGTTAAGCGTCGGTTTTCATAGTTCTGGTCAGTCGACAATTAGCAATTAATTCGCCCAAGACCTGACCGTACATTTGGAAGTTAATTTCCGAAATAAGCCAGACGACCAGTTTTCTTGGGAGTCGCTAACACACCCTTAAGAATACGCCATCTGCTCCACATGATACATTTTCAATAAATAAAATTCTGGCTTAACCGAGAGCTCAGAGTTAATTTACACTCTCTCTGGTGAACTTTGCAACGTCCCAACTTGGCTTACCGATCCTGTCGTTTCTTTAACAGTTGAGTCCTACACTACCCTCGCAGGAGCGATACCGTCCTACCAATAAAAAAATGATGGGATACGTCATACGAATGAAAACGCTGTTTAAGCCACGACACTAGTTGGTCAAATCAAAGTTATTGTTCGAACATCAAACCTCCCTCCCCTCATCAATATAAGAACGCATTTTATCATGTAGTTTACTATGTCTTAACATGGGATTTTTATGTTTACACTCGTTGACCGTACAATCATTGTAAACAAAAATACAAAACTATTAGCCTGGCAATGGCCTCCAAAAAAGAGGAATACTTGTAAACAAAATATATTTGTTATTACTTTTATGCGTCATTCACACTTTGAAAATAATTGAACCGTAAAATAATTAAAAGAGACGCTTTTCTCAAGGAAGTTTAGTGTCTTTGAGGCGTCTGTTTCATTACGGTTTGCCTTCTGGCCTTCCAATATTTCCTTTGATTTTCACCCAGAAAAGAAACGTTGGTTTCCGTCTAGATAAGGAGTATTCACAAATATCTAAGCCTTAACAGTTCGCTCAATTTACTTTTATCCAAGCGATGGGGTCGGTAAAAGTAGTAGTTACAAGCTATTGTAGATACTTTTACTCAAGCAAAATTTAAAACTCACATATCTACATATTCCTTATCAATGGACATTGGTTATAGATCCTGTGTCAAAAAATTAAAGACAAAAGGCGCATTTTTATATTACTCAGTCTCACGACGGATTCATATTAGCGTGTTTTGTGGATCAGGTTGACTTGGGATACGAAGAACACGGTCACGTGTTTTCTGGGACAGTTTGATAGCCGAGAGCTCAGGGTTAATTTAGACTCAGGGCTTTTAGTTTACAGATGCGCGAATATACGCATTTCTGTGACGTATTATTCGAGTTTTTTCGGAACATATTGGCCGTGGCGACGTTTTCGCGAGTTCCCGGGCTCAGAAAGTGTGTTGATATGTATTTCACACGGGTTACTGGACGCAAATGAAGAGTAGGGATATAAGCTTTGCTCACGGGACAGGACGGGGAGGTGACGGTGGCGAGGGCGTCGGAGTCGGTTCTTCGCAACAGCCACTGGTTGAAATGTCACTTCGCAGTTCACGGTGTCGAGACAACGCGAGCTAGTTTGCTGTTGATTCGCTGGTAGCTCATCAACATAGGCTGTGTTTCCCTCTGGCACGGCGGCTCCGACATCGGAACACGACATTACGACTCGCACTATGAAAACTCACAAAACGATGCCACTTCGGAAATCGATCGATCGTTAAGAAACTCTAGACGAACTCGAGTTTAAATAGACAATCACGAACGTTAACGGTAACCAATGTTGTAAGACCAAATAAGGATCCACACTCAATCTGTTCCACAAAACACGCGAAGAATATGAATCAACACTCAATATTAAATAGCCTTTATGTTCTGTCGTGTATTGTTTGTGCATAAATTGTCGACCCCACAGCCTAGGATTCAACAACAAGATGGCGAAACCATCTTGTATACTGTCTTGATCTGTTGTATTTGTAAAGGATTGTGAGGAAGTGCTCAAGGTGGCCTAGTGCCGAAACATGTCCTCCATGAGAAAAAACAAGATTGCAAAGACGTAAGTAAACAGTACTACATCACAAATTAACCAACTTTTATTCCGAAAACTATTATTTTCATTCAATATTTCGGATCAAGATGGCGTCCAAACATCTGTTATGAAAGAAACTTTAGGAAACAAGATTTAACAGTAACTCCTCGTTGCTCACTTTCATTTACTAGCTCAATTTTGATAATACGGTCATTAGCTACAGGAGAGCGATGTCAAAACTGTAAATAGGCCAAG
Source organism: Flexamia atlantica (assembly GCA_035578135.1). Classification (NCBI taxonomy): domain Eukaryota; kingdom Metazoa; phylum Arthropoda; class Insecta; order Hemiptera; family Cicadellidae; genus Flexamia; species Flexamia atlantica. The sequence goes on from JAQJVK010000019.1 coordinate 7,034,605, forward strand.
AATGTTAGTGAATTCGCCTAAGAAATCCTGACCGAGACAAAACCTCGCACAGATGTTAAGTAAACCTAAGTTAAGTTAACTAAGTTTTCACTTCGTTAGGATTTGTTAGGTCGATACACTTTCATGCCATTAAGTTCCTGGACAATAAAATTAAAATTTGAAGGGTCCATAACTTTGCTTTGGCGTTGGGATCAATGCAAATACATCTAGTGCGTGCCATTATTCTTCTTTAGTTAAGCCTTTTAACAGACAACACCAAAGCCTCGCCTTGGCTGGGCTTGATTTTTCTCGTGTTCCTTGTGTATCATCATTTGAAAAAGGTCACCCCTATCTCGAGAATTATCTTTCACAAGGTAGGGGTGACCATTTTCAAATAAAGAATTACTCCTTTAACCACCCTATTGGGGGGGATGAAAATGTTGGATCGGCAAAAACTATATCCTCCAGTTGTTCAAACGTTGCCGAAATTGAACTTTTTAACTTCATTATTTTAAAAATTCATTATGTGGAATGGTTCAAGACACACGGTATATAATGGCGAAAAACAGTTGTCAACGATTTACTGAACACATCTCTTTTATGTACCTAAATAATGCCTTTTATCATTTTTTAATTTGAGTTTAATTTTATTTTAGGTTACGTGTAAAACCTTTGTACAAAAAAATACATAAGTATATATTAATATGTAAATAGACCGTAATTATTTTTATTTAACTAAGTTTGCCATTGTTAAATAGATGTCCAAAGTGTTGCTTTATTTCGGTTTATCGAAATCAAGCGTAAAATAAGACTTTTCCCCCACGTATGGAAGAATAACGTATTAAAGGTCACCTGATAAATTTAGATCAACCTTATAACTAATTAAGTTGTTGACGATTACAGTTCCTTCTTATAATCTTTTAATCAAGAATGTTTTATACCGTTAGGGGTTTTGTACCCAAAGAAACTATTTATATTTGAATATATTTTAAGAAATTGTGGCATTTTAGAAAACCGGAGTACCTCATGTTTTTTAGTGAATTTTTTCGGCGTTTTTCTTCCCTTTCTCGTAGTTTCAACATTAAAGAGAAGAATTCAATTTTTTTAAAGTTTCATTTTATTTTGAATAATGGCTGTACAATATTCTCTGCAGCTTCTAACATAGGGTATATTAACACGTTGAGTCAAGCTTTTAAAGCTTATTGATTATTCACGACGATTTATAAGTCGAACACTTTAAGGTTTGATGTCCCAATATGCCTCACATATGAGTAAACGAAGCTGCTTATAAGAGATAAACAATTAATTAATTTCCTTTGTTTCTCTAGCTTATATTATTAGTTTGTAATATGTTTTAAACATTTAATAAAGTATTTTTACTGTTGTTTATTACTGGTGTACATCGACTCCCAATTGGATTTTTACTTTAGTTTTTAGTTTACACCTTTGAAAGACAAGTACCTAGGTTTCATTTTTCAAGTATATGTAACCTAGTATTGCAACTACAGTACTAGGTTACTTGCAGCTTCGTTTGTAATGGAAGTGAGTTTCCTTCAATCAGCTGTTTTACCTGAAGTTGTTTTCTGAATTTTGCGGTTATTCGGCACACATAAGCATTAACACCTTTAATTTGACACATAATCCTTGAAGATCGGTTCAGTAGTCAATGAAGTCTTTCAATCGTGTATCAGTTGGAATGAACTACCATTTCTGTATACCTAATCCACTGTACTAGTAAGTATTTAAGCAATACTTCATAACAGCCTTATGAAACCTTATTAAGTCTTATAACGGTCGAGGAAAGAAATATAAAAAAATAGCTCCGTTAACAAAGAAAATAAAATCAATTGCGGGTTCCAGTATTTATATAGGTTAATTCATAGAGATATGGAATTTCACGAACTGCCTACGGCAACTCTGTTTTTTTTTTAAACATATTAGTTCGTAGCTGCATAATAAATAAAACATGTGGATTTAGATACTCACAAAATATAAAAAAAGAAATAGTCTTGGTCTCAAAATGTCTCGTCCCAGACGGTGGGGCCTTATCAACACTGCGGTGTAAAGCCCATTATGTGTCTCCAGGGGCACGATAAACTAAATACACCCTGCCTCGTCTCATGGTGTCCTCAAAACTGCTAAACAGATGCCTGTATAAGAAATTCTTTGTTATTTATTGAATGTAGCAATGAGTTATATGAGAAATTGTTTTATTTTATGTACGACATACACTGTAAAACTACGAAAATAACCAATAAATTAAGAATAACGTAGACATGGAAACTAGAAACCAAAAATGGAATGCATACAACATACAAATGATACTTTCACATAGCTAAAATTCATGCCAAACAATAGTTTTATAAATATTTTTGAAGTTTATTTCAGAAGTGAAGTGTCAGAGTAAATATTCATGACAGTAACTGCATGGTTATCAAAGGCAAAAGGAAATAATTTATATTGGTTTTAAGAAGTTAAAACTGAATTTCAATGAGCGTTGACTTCAATGAATGTTGACAGCTGGAAATATAGCTTCTTAGCAATTTTCTGAAGCAGAACCCCAAGCATTTTCAAGATCTGTTGCCTCATTTACAGCATAAAACAAGGAATAGAAACAAATTCAACATTACCCAACCTAACACCTCATTTTTCAAAAACCAGATGTTGTACAATGCTGTGGTATTTTTTAATGCCCTCCCTGACCACCTCAGGATTGAACCCAACCAAAATATATTTAAGTCCCAACTTAAGCAATTTTTGGTATCAAAATGTTTTTATAACACTGGAGATTCTTGAATGACAATCAGAAGTAGTTTTATTTTCAAACTATAACCCACTTTATTGTAGTGCTTGACTCATGCCAATGGTGTAAAATGTTTTATATGGCAATAAAGAATTATTTTATATGATTTATTTGATTAGCTAAATTTAAGAGGGGACAAGAAGTCAGGTCGCTTAAAAATCGACCTGCCTTCTGTTTAAGAAGGGGTGAGACGTTGTAAAATGCGTTTCACTCCTCAGCATTATTCCCGTGATACTTTTAAAGATTTGACAACCCAAGGTTCTTTCCAAATCAAGTCTCTGATTAGACAATCAACTCACCTTTATCTTTTGCAATTTATTTTTACAAACGATTCGCAAATCATTTCTGCAAAATTGAAGCGATTTGTCAAGACATTAACACCCGGGAACCTTGACGAAATTAAGAAGAGGTAAGGGAACAGCCGGTCATAGGCAAGGAACTAATCGCATTGGATGAACGATGAACCAAGCACCTGATTGGTTGTCGCGGATAGTACGAGACGTTTGATTGGCTATCGCTGGGGTACCCGCCTTAGCTTCCGGTGTAATAAATACAGGTACAGTCTGCACGGCGCGCGGATTCTCCCTGATGTCCCCGACTTTGGCTGCGCGCAGTATCTTCTCGACATGAGGGTCGTCTTGTACTCTGTAAGTTGACCACGTACTATCCTTTAGTCCAGCTCTTTATACCCACGTCCGGGCCGTAAATGTTGAATGGTAAACTCTTAAATTATAGTACAATATAGGGAGACAATAGATGTCTTGTCTTGAGAACCTCTCCGAAAGAACAATACCTCCTTTTAAGCATTCCAATAATGTATCTGTGTATTTTAAATGATACATTAATAGTTTGTTGCTCACACACTCGACGTATGCTCATTTATCATCCTGACTCTTCTAGGACTAGTTAATAAATTAGTAATTAAATCAGTAAACTCCCAACTTATAACAGATTTTAGAATTTTCATTTAACAGGCTGAAAATTGGTGGAGAGTTCGTACATGCAGCTGGGATAAATATACTACAATTTCCAAAAGATTCAACTTGGGTTACATGTTGCTATCTTGAAAAAAACCATCCCCGGTCCATGTTCCACTAAACTTATATTTATTAGCACAAAAACCATAAGAGATAATAAAACGTGTGCATGGTGTTATTCGTAGAAAATAAAAAATCCAATAAAATGAGTTAATGAATTCGTTGAATATTTTCTTCACTTACCTTTGGACGACCATTGCCCTTTCTGTGGTGTATGATTCCGTAGCTCATGAAATTCTCGTACCATGTTTTTATCGTGTTATTTGAAGGTGGATTGCCGAAAAATATTCTTCTAAATCTACGCAGAACTGCAGTAGGGGACTTAGTTTTTATGAACCATTTGACACAGGAGTCTATATTTTACATAGAAGAATATTTTACGGCAATCCTTCAAATAACACGATCAAAACATGGTATGAGAATTCCATGAACTATGGAATCATACACCGCAGAAAGGGCAATGGTCTGCCTCTAACACAGGATGAGTGAGACAACGCTAAAATCGATCCGTTTTTTTATAAAAACCCTTTAGTTTGGTTGGCTACAGCTATTTTACGTATTTAAATACATGTCTTCAGGTCAGAACGCGAAATTTGAAAAATATTATTCTTCCAACTTCATGGACGTCATGAACATAGAGGTGAAAAATAAATGGAACTGTATTGGAACACATTAATTTTAGGGTTGCGGAACAGCTAAGTACAAGTTCATCGTCAACGATAAATATGGCAAAGAATTAGCTGCAAGTGAATAGTAAATAGTGTCACATTTTAAAATATTTGTCCAAATAGTCCGTACCCGTTGAAAGAAATGTATCAATGAAGATCAATTAACGAGCTAAAGGAAGGAATGCAGACAGGAGTGTCCATTACCTAAATGGTGTTTTCACCCCAGCCGACCCTAGTATGGGCTCTTTCAATTCGCAAAGTAAATTTGTTTTTCAGTTAGCGTTAACTTTATATTTTGATTTCGATTTTTGCGGAGGTTTGCCATCACTGATTAGTAAAAAACAAATTAGTGATGGCAAATTTCCGTAAAAAAATTCAAAATATAAAATCACCATAACTAACTCGTTTAAACTGTACATAATATTTAAAAGGCTGATTGAAACATAAGCGTGGAAATATTTAGTTTGCAAATATACAGTTTGAATCAGAGTGAACTCCTGAGAAATATTTGTGAATTTGTATGAATCGGGATCTAATGACAATTTCTTTGTAACTTAACTATTAATGGTCCTATCCGAACAATTGGCATTTAAATAGTAAAATTGCCAGTGTTTGAACTGTACCTTTGTAATAAGTTTAAAAGATCCCACAATGTTGCACATAAAATAATAAAAAGTTTCTTTCAGGGGCTTTAAACAATACAAGATGTGTAAAGAATAAATTATTTACTTATTTTCGAAACTTTGGAATGCACATCGAACAAACATCGGGATTTTCACTCTCTTGATAACTCAAAAATCACATGAAAATGGCCTTTCTTAATACATTTAAATCATTAGTATTCACTTTGACATTTGTTAGATTCCTCTACACAAAATTCCCTTTAAGATGAATAAACCGTTAACTGATACAACGAATTGGAAAAAAATGCAACACGCCACGTTAGGATGAGGGGTTTATCTTTTCTTTGACATTTACAAGGTGTTGTATGGTCCCTTTCTGCGGAGTAGGAGAACGATCTTGTATTTTCGAATGTAATATTGGGCATCTTCGCTACCTGAAAATCGAACGGCACTTTCTCGATAGATTATAATAAGCCATTGGTAAAAAAATACATAAAAGCAAAACAAATAAAGTTGTTATTAATTTATAGTTCTTTCCCATTTAATCTTTTTGACTGTTTAATGAGAGCTTTGAACAATAGAATTCACTTTTACTTTTTCAATTGGTTTCTTTAAAAATAGGACTTCTTTACTAAGTGGTCATGTTTTCACACTTTCTCTTTAAAAGACTTTGGTATTCAAAGTTGTATTCAAATTTATGTCCTGTGTATACTTTTAAAATATAACAAATTAAATAATACTTTAAGGTACTAAGGATTGTTACTGACGTGCTCACGTCGCATGAAATTACATAAAATATTAGGAGCGTTAGAAATTCTAGGAATATTAGAAATATTTATTTAAAGCGTTTATAATTAAATTTATAATATTTTTTTCCAAATAACTCTTTCGCAATTTGAAGCGAAAAGAAATCGGTACGCAGGGCAAAAATCTAACTGGCAGTTTCAATTAGGTATTCTATTTACGAAAGTTAGGAATTCATAAAAATGATAAATGACCTCCCGACACCTGCAGACTTATGCTAATACGGAGTTGAATTACAGCTACTGTTGCATACTAATGCCTGGTCCTTGGTTTTATTTTAATGATGTCAGCTTTCGAGTTTTTTCACCTGGTAAAAATAAAGAAATATTCATTTATTACGTGTATTTATAAAAAAATATAAATATTTGAATAAATATTTAAAATCTAGTATATCACTAATAGAGTGTGTGAAATGGAGAAACGAATTTTATTAATAAGCAGTATACAGGTTGTTCAAAAAAAGTGGGGCAATAATTTACGTAGTGATTCCTTGGGTCAAAAAAAGCAAAAAAGTTTGTATAAACATAGGTCCTGAAGTGCTTCGTTTTCCGTCTGTGTTTCTGTATATCATTTTTACATATTTAATCATATCTCACGAACCACTTAACTTATCAACATCAAACTTGATATATGGATAACCACTATTAAGAACTATTTTTGTAAGAAGTATCAAATTTCTACTTTCTACCATTTCAAAATGGCGACTGTTTTTTTATTTTCAAAGCTAAATATCTTAAAAACCGTTAATTTTAGAAACATTATTTAAGAAACAAAGAAGTTGCGAAATTTGATCTAAGTAACGATGATATAAGCTTTTAACAATTGGACAACTGATAATAGAGACATTTTAATAAATTTTCCGAATAAAAACATGCAATTTTCAGAGAGAATGGACTCTCTGATAACAAAGGACTAACTAAGGAACCATGTTTTTATGCAGAAAACTTAACATTTTTCCACTATTAGTAGTCCGATTTTCATAATCTTAATATCAGCATTAATTGGATTGAATTTTGCAACTTTGTTGATTCTTGTATAATTTCTACAAAATTTATGGTTTTTAAGATATTTAGCTTTGAAAACAAAAAACAGTCGCCATTTTGAAATGGTAGAAAGTTGAAATGTTATACTTCTTACAAAAATAGTTCTTAATAGTGGTTATCCATATACCAAGTTTGATGTTGATACGTTGAGTGGTTCGTGAGATATGATTAAATATGTAAAAGTCATAAACAGACACACAGACGGAAAACGAAGCACTTTAGGAGCTATGTTTATATAAACTTTTTTGCTTATTTTGACCCAAGGAATCACTACGTAGATTATTGCCCCACATTTTTAGAACACCCTGTATAGTCTGTGGAATTAGATTGTGGAAGTATAGAAAAAAAGATATAATAACCAAATGATAAATACAGTGGAGCAAAAATTTGCTGTATTTATAAATCGACGATACGTTTTTTATCTAGTTTTGTAAGTTTGAAAAAAATTATTAAAAAATCTAAAACACCACTGTCAATATGTACGAAAGAAAAACGTTTTATTGGAAATTCTTCACTAAATCCGCGTGAATATTAAATTCATGTGCACATCGGATTCACACTTTCTATTCATATGCCATTGGCGGCTAAATCAAATATACAAACCTGACTATTTTTTCCTTTTATATCAAGTCGTTTTTTTATTGCTGTATTTCTGGATGACAAATAAATTTTACTTTATATACTGTTAATGTCAATATTTATTGTTTCAAAATTACATATTTCTGAAAATGAAAAACCAAATGAATAGGAATACTTTTAAACAAGTATTTTTTCAGGGGAATCAAGTATGTATAAAATTGTTGAAAAACCATAAAGTATTATTAAAAATAAAATGCTTCAATGGTTTATTTATACTATTGGATCCTTTACATTGACTGTCCTCAGTATGAGGTGCAGTGTCTCGGTAGCAGTGGAGATGGTATCACCCAGGCAGCAGGTCACGTGACGCGAGCGGGTGGTTTACAGACGCTATCTCTGACAGGAGATCGAAGAACAAACACTTTAACGTAATATACTGAGACCCTCCAAGCCGTATAACGCCCTCCCTTGAATCTATCCTTCGTTATCGGTTCTTTACGCGTCCAGTAAATTCGAACTAGAACAGATCTAGTGACATCCTTTAATATAGTTGAACTATAATGTTAAAATAGCTTTTTTCGTTATTTTTAAGAGTGAATTTCGTTGCCAAAACTGATTTTTTATAGGTGTATTTAGAAAATATTTCGGATTACTTTAAACACGTTTCACTTTATTCTTTTGGCTATTTTCAAAATTTTCACGGACATTGGAGTTATTGGAAGTTATTGAAATTTTAAGAAGTTACTGAAAAATTTGTGTGATTGGAAAATAATACGGATCATTTTTAACACATTTCACTATTTTCTTTTTGCTGTTTTCAAAAAAATTCACAAACATTGGATGTGAGTAAAAAGTAAGTTTTCAGTGCAGCTTTCTTTTGTCTTTTAAAATAGAAGGCTCTATTTGTGATGTTCGATAATCGTTTAAAAAGTAATCAAAATTGAATATTCGAACAAATGTTTGATAAAAAATAAATTGAAAGACTAAAATTAAACTTAAATTTAGTTGGTGTTCCCTTGCACAATACAGTATGTAAAAAAGTCCCGGAACGGCTTAATATTTTTTCAACCAAGACAGATACATCCAGATATATTGTGCATCCAGATATTTATCACAAAATCTACATTTTCTTACACTCTGTTTAACTGAAGGCATTATTTCTTAATTATTTTTAAGCCCTATAATCAGGACTATGGTGCGGGTTTTATAAAAGCCATAAAGTTGTAACTCTTTCAGAGGGGACAAAAGGTAAATAGCATTAGTGCAAAACAATTACCGTGGGAGTGGTGCGTGAGACGGGAGACGCTGTCCAGTGACCGGCCCGAGTGTCCATTACTTAAATGGCGTTCTCACCTCAGCCCCTCAGCCCGCCGCTCTCAGCAGCAGCAGGTCAACTGAATACTTACACATCATTTTTTTATTATTTTTTCTCTTATTAGCGAATTTCCCCTACAGGGAAGAAGCTGTTACCGTAGGTCCCATGGTAAGACCTAAGCCCGAGACCATCATAACTTTTCTTTTTACACCCAAAAAAAATGGGTTTTTTGAGTTCTTTACATATAAAAATAAAAATTATCAAATTTTTGTTAGCACCATTGAATTCAGCTCAAAAAAACAAACAATTTCGTATTTTGAATCACTGCTCTATGTCCATTTGTTACCGAGATATTGAAAGTGGTAAACACAGTACGTTGTCCCAATGTTAACCTTATGGGAAAATAAGAAAAATTCTATATCTCGCTTATTTCTCAACATATCTTGATAAAACTTGGTAAATGGCTTCTTCTAGGTCAGATCTACTAAATATTGAATTAAAACCACCCAGTTTTAATGTACCCGTAGCAGCAAACCTGCATACTCATTCCCCATGTTATTCTTATGGGGCTTACAAAAACATGTCAAATCTCGCTATGTTGGAAATATGTTGTTTTGCATTTGGAATTCGCTGAGTATGCAGGTCTGCTGCAACGGGGGTATATAAGTTATTAAATTAATTATTTTTGTCGCCTCAATTTTTAATAATTATGAGTTTACAAATCCCATTCCTAATAGTTATATCCTTAAATAGTTGATATTAGTGGTTTTGCTGGATACATGTCATAAACTGAATTACTTATGTATCTTATTTAAATATGTAAAAAATCTTGTTACGACTCATATATTTCTTCCAGTAAACTTTTTTTTATATTTCTTTCCCAATCTACTTAATAACGACATCCAAACAATAGACTTACTAGTTCAGATAAATATTTAATTTGAGGCCCATAATTTGACGGATTAGATTAGAATCCATCACGAACAATCACGGAGCAAATGTTTGACTGAGTCGACAGCTGATTCTGACGGCATCGTACATTAATATTGGCTTCATGTGAGACGAGCCTGTTGCGTATTCCAATATACCATTTTGATTTGCTTTGTAAATACTACAATTGATGAACAAAAGTTATTGATATAACATTGACACTATGAGTTGAATTAACGAGGATAGAATAGTAAAAGATGATATTAAAATAACCGTTATGTAAATGTTTCCGAAATGTCCTTTTTTAGATAGTCACTTTCACTCTAAGCGACCGATCAGACAGGGCGGTTTATTTTATAATTTTTCATATTAGTGCGAATTAGAAGAATATGTACAGATAAAAATGGCAAGCCATAAATGCAAATAGTTGTTTAGATTTGTTTGACAGGACGTACCTGCATGGTAAAGTAACAAAGTTTTGTTGATCCACTGACTAGAAAGTTCAGTTCAGGTGTGATTCTAGTATTTCATTGGTGTTTGTGCATTGATAAACGAAAGGAAATAATATAATAAAATAAGGCGTGTTCAGACTTTTTGGATACCCAGTATTATCTAAATTGACAGGTCGTATGACAAAAAAATCAACATTTTAAAGTAAAATATTAAACGAACAAAATACGAGTAAACTATAAAATACTAAATTAGCCAAGTGAGTTGGATCAAATCATCCATGGGGCACTATTTATATCTTGACAGACCGATTTATAAAACCATGGTTGTTGTATTGTAACAACTTAAGCTATCGTGAATATGCTTCATACTTAGAATGGCATGGTTTTATCTAGGCCTAGACAACCTTAAGTTATTTTAACGTCTTCAACCTTTAAACAAATTTTCGTCAGAAATTTGTAAATAAAAATTAATCTGCAAGAAATAATTGAGTTTGTTCCTCAACTTTTAGTTCTCGTTTGCTAAATGACTTCGTCTGGATAGACGACAGTAAACTGTAGTTTCCATCTTTAAGTTTTAAGATTAAAATTTAAAACTGTAATCATAAAAAGAGGACAAAATAAAATAGGTCACAGCGAAATCGGAGTGTTTTCGTGTTCTGTCACTGGCAGAAATAGATCGCACACAGACTTCCAATAAATTCTTGAGGACCTCTTTTTAAAAATTACAGTTTTACTTAACTAATCGATAACCATTATTTATTTTTGACATAACCTTTACAATCTTTAATTACAATAAAACTATTTAACTAAAATAAAACAAAAGGATGATTCTGGTAAAGTAGTCATCATTATTATTAGGAATACCTGAAATACCTTTAAGTAAGAATATATGCCTATTTTGAGCTTTTCTTCTTTAACCAGACATTTTATTACGAGAGTATATCTGCTAATGAAAATACACGCATTGAAACACCTTTTGCAATGCATTCGCGCGAAAAAAACTTTATATTTAGATTGTTTTCATTAATCCTTATTTACTTTGTATGTTAGAGTGTGATTGATATCTCATGTGAAAAGAAGAGTTTTCTAATAAATTGATAAACCTAATGCAACTCAAGTCTTCATGATAAATATCAATCTTATTTTCATTTTATGCTCATGAATTGACCATTTACTTTTAGATATAATTATTGATGTGTTAAATAAGCTAACAAAACTTTGTTTTTCTGTAAAAGCCAACCTCATTTAAAACATAGTATTTTAAAGCAAACCCGGTTTAAATAAACCGTAAAACTTTTAATGAAACCATTTGTTTTTCATGCTACGTTATCTATCAAAGGCAAATATAATTTTTTTATTAGACAGTATTTTAAGGTCGACATGGAACTCACGACGCTATGAAAGCTCATGAATCATAGACGGCGTAAATGGGTCAAAGTTAAGTAAGATGGTGGTGGGGTTTTGGTTCGGCCACCACCACAGCCATAAATATATCACTGGGCTGGAGATAGGGCAAAGTGTTGGAGTATATATTTACAACGATTCAATAGCCTTAAGAAACTTGGTTAATGTAAGATCATTCTTCGCCTCTGTCAGTGAATTCATAAATGTTTTTACTGATTTCTCAATTTATTAACAGATTAAATTTTAGACTAACTCGGCGCTAACTAGCACTGCAGTATGGCATAGTTTATTAATTGTTTCAAATATATGTTTGATTGATTAAAATAGTCATTTATCTCTTTCCTGCAGTTTGCTTCCTTACTTCTCACCTTGAGATTTTTTTTCTTTGAATTACTAGATAAAATGACACGCTTAATTCTTGGTGATCCTGAAGCAACAATAAAAAAGAGAGTTTAAAAAAGAGGTGGTAATTATCTTAATTGTTGCTGAGAAAACAATTTCACTTTATCCTATCATGGAGGTACAAATTCAATTTATTTGTCAAAGCCTCCTATGAAAATTCTACTATGGTATATTTGAATTAGAAGGAAGGATAAAAAAAACTTCCTACTCAAACCTTAAAAAAATAAAATATGAAAAATATAAACACTTTTCTACATTACGTCCGACCACAATCAAAAATGTTAGTTTTTAGTCGACTTAAATGTTTTTCTTTAAGGATAATCGATCATCAAATCATTGATTACATACGTACAAGTGTAATGTCAACGAATAACAACAACAACAATCCACAGCTGCTGAAATTAAAACTATTTTGAATTAAGAATCCAATAATATAACCTTAATATTCGAGGGATAAGAATACGACATTACAAAAAGTAAAAAGCAAGTAACTTAACATTATTAGTTGGTATATTCTTACATAAGGCGATATATGGGCCATGGTGAGTGCGGTCGGTGCGGTGCCAGCCCGGCCATTCATCGCTATAATACATCCGAACGAACGATTTACAACCTCAGCATGATGGTGCTGAATATGAAACTGCAAGTTCCAATGATGTTGAAAATTAAATTTTTCTGGAAGAAATTATTAAATAGTAAAGATAGTTAACAATTTTAACATGTTAAGATTTTTAAATGACGCCATTAAAAAGAATTGGGAATGATAGGTAAATAAATGTTTCATTGATTTTAATTAAATATATAAGTTATAACGAGAAATAGTTAGTTTTAAATTCTTAAATTGCTGACCTTTTTAAATTCGTTATACCGAAGGTTTAATATTTGTAAGTTTATAAAATAAAATACGCTGCTTGGATCTAACTTACCATAATTAACTAAATCATTATTGTTATTGGATTTTAAATGCACAACTATTGGTTCCTAAAAACAAATATATATTAAGAAACAAAATTGATGTTATTTTTATAGACCTTTTTTGACACATAAATTATTCCTTTTATCCTGACAAGATAAGACATAATAAATAAATATTAAATATGTTTTAACGTATCGATTTCTTTGACGTTTTGTTATACCGCATAGAGAGGACGAGTCTCTGCCTGACGTTGATTAAGTAATCTTAAACTGCTTTACACTACTTTTAAGATATTAAATAAAAGACAGGTTATTTGCCGGAATTATCGCTCAAACGTGATACATAATGTTTCCTTCAATTTTGTGCTAAGGTACAGGTGGATCCTCACCTTCAATAAGGTGGAAAGTCGCCGGGAAACATTTAGTACCGGTAACAAGAATTAAATATGAATTAGACTTGGGACTCGAGAGTTGAATATAACTGGAATAAATCCTTCACTACCCTCAAACAACTGAATTTTGATCCTTCACTACCCTCAAACAACTGGTAACCTTCCTTACTAAAATTTAAGGTTTATATTAGTATAACCCTACAGTAGTAATAATTCAACTATAATAATCATAATTATTTTTAGCTATCGCTTAGTTCAAATATTATTACTTTTTAGTGCAATATGATTCATATTTAACAATTAAATAATATTAATTATTTATCATTATTACGAAGACATTGATCATTGCACTGATGTTTCGGTATATGTAAAATAAAAACTCTATACTAGTGTGATGAAACAGTTTTAATAACAAAACTAGCCGAGGAGCTAAAAGTCAGTAATGAAAACACCAAATTAGCATAAATACACAAACAACTTTTTTCTTTAAAATAGTTTATGTCGTTGAACTTTAAGCTGCTTAATCTTAGTTGCAGTAAGCTACTTACACTAAAATCACTGTGGAATAAACATGTTTAAAATATGTCAGGTAAATTAAATAGTATAAGTGAAAATATATGGCGAGAAGGTGATGTATTTTTTCTCTCAATAGTAGTATGTTTAGTCTAACAAAGAAAAAATAAAATAAATGAAATAAATAAAATATCAGAAACAACGATAAAGAGTAACATTTTTGCAAAGGGTTTACTGCATTGTGGCTGCAGCCCTGCTGAAGAAGACTGCGTCTCAAAATGTTATGTTCTTTTTTATAGGTTAACTGGCTAATCAACACAGTTTCATCCGTGGGAAAACAGAAAAACTTCCTTCGATTCATGATTTAATGTTTAGGTCGCCATGACAACATAAGCTTCCCAATTTGGTCGAAATCAAATAAAATTCACTCTTTACAAGATTGCTGTTTAATTTCAAAAAAGACTTATACTAGTTTTAATTCGTCTAAAATCTTCTCATATGTGCATACAATTCATAAAATAAGTTTCAGCCATACCAGTACTCTAGTTTGTGCGAGAAAAGCGGTCTAATGTGTGATGTTAAGCGTTACCAACAGGGTGACCGAAATTGAGGTAAGGCTTGATTCGGATTCTCTGACCTTCAAAACGCAAAAACAATCAACAATTTCATAATTCTAAGCTATGTATAGACAAAACTCTAATTTTATTTATATAGATAGGTTCATTACCAATATATTTATTTTTTATATAAAATAAGTTTTGGTCAGAAGAAAGTCCAAAAACTGGAACATCTTAGTTAGGACAAGAGAGCTTAGAATTAGTTTAAATACAGATTTGTGATTGTTGTGCAGTACGCTCTTTTCGTTTGCAAATATTGCTACATATTGATACTAGTTACGCCTTGCTGTGTGGACCGTGGGCGAGTGGAGCGAGAGTATGCGGCGGCGGAGGGACGGGCTAGTGGAGCTAGAGTGTGCGGCGGCGGCGGGACGGGCTAGTGGAGCTAGAGTGTGCGGCGGCGGCGGGACGGGCTAGTGGAGCTAGAGTGTGCGGCGGCGGCGGGACGGGCTAGTGGAGCTAGAGTGTGCGGCGGCGGGACGGGCGAGTGGAGCTAGAGTGTGCGGCGGCGGGACGGGCTAGTGGAGCTAGAGTGTGCGGCGGCGGGACGGGCTAGTGGAGCTAGAGTGTGCGGCGGCGGCGGGACGGGCTAGTGGAGCTAGAGTGTGCGGCGGCGGGACGGGCGAGTGGAGCTAGAGTGTGCGGCGGCGGGACGGGCTAGTGGAGCTAGAGTGTGCGGCGGTGGCGGCGGCGGGACAGGCGAGTGGAGCTACAGTGTGCGGCGGCGGCGGCGGCGGGACGGGCGAGTGAAGCTAGAGTGTGCGGCGGCGGCGGGACGGGCGAGTGGAGCTAGAGTGTGCGGCGGCGAGGACGGGCGAGTGGAGCTAGAGTGTGCGGCGGCGGGACGGGCGAGTGGAGCTAGAGTGTGCGGCGGCGGCGGGACGGGCGAGTGGAGCTAGAGTGTGCGGCGGCGGCGGCGGCGGGACATGCGAGTGGAGCTAGAGTGTGCGGCGGCGGCGGGACGGGCGAGTGGAGCTAGAGTGTGCGGCGGCGAGGACGGGCGAGTGGAGCTAGAGTGTGCGGCGGCGGGACGGGCGAGTGGAGCTAGAGAGTGCGGCGGCGGCGGGACGGGCGAGTGGAGCTAGAGTGTGCGGCGGCGGCGGCGGCGGGACATGCGAGTGGAGCTAGAGTGTGCGGCGGCGGCGGCGGGACGGGCGAGTGGAGCTAGAGTGTGCGGCGGCGGCGGGACGGGCTAGTGGAGCTAGAGTGTGCGGCGGCGGCGCGACGGGCTAGTGGAGCTAGAGTGTGCGGCGGCGGCGGGACGGGCTAGTGGAGCTAGAGTGTGCGGCGGCGGCGGGACGGGCTAGTGGAGCTAGAGTGTGCGGCGGCGGCGGGACGGGCTAGTGGAGCTAGAGTGTGCGGCGGCGGGACGGGCGAGTGGAGCTAGAGTGTGCGGCGGCGGGACGGGCGAGTGGAGCTAGAGTGTGCGGCGGCGGGACGGGCTAGTGGAGCTAGAGTGTGCGGCGGTGGCGGCGGCGGGACAGGCGAGTGGAGCTAGAGTGTGCGGCGGCGGCGGCGGCGGGACGGGCGAGTGAAGCTAGAGTGTGCGGCGGCGGCGGGACGGGCGAGTGGAGCTAGAGTGTGCGGCGGCGAGGACGGGCGAGTGGAGCTAGAGTGTGCGGCGGCGGGACGGGCGAGTTGAGCTAGAGTGTGCGGCGGCGGCGGGACGGGCGAGTGGAGCTAGAGTGTGCGGCGGCGGCGGCGGCGGGACATGCGAGTGGAGCTAGAGTGTGCGGCGGCGGCGGGATGGGCGAGTGGAGCTAGAGTGTGCGGCGGCGAGGACGGGCGAGTGGAGCTAGAGTGTGCGGCGGCGGGACGGGCGAGTGGAGCTAGAGAGTGCGGCGGCGGCGGGACGGGCGAGTGGAGCTAGAGTGTGCGGCGGCGGCGGCGGCGGGACATGCGAGTGGAGCTAGAGTGTGCGGCGGCGGCGGGACAGGCGAGTGGAGCTAGAGTGTGCGGCGGCGGCGGCGGGACGGGCGAG
Organism: Flexamia atlantica; assembly: GCA_035578135.1. Taxonomy (NCBI): domain Eukaryota; kingdom Metazoa; phylum Arthropoda; class Insecta; order Hemiptera; family Cicadellidae; genus Flexamia; species Flexamia atlantica. Next base: position 7,051,062 of record JAQJVK010000019.1, read on the forward strand.
TGGAGCTAGAGTGTGCGGCGGCGGGACGGGCGAGTGGAGCTAGAGTGTGCGACGGCGGCGGCGGCGGGACGGGCGAGTGGAGCTAGAGTGTGCGGCGGCGGGACGGGCGAGTGGAGCTAGAGTGTGCGGCGGCGGCGGCGGGACGGGCGAGTGGAGCTAGAGTGTGCGGCGGCGGGACGGGCGAGTGGAGCTAGAGTGTGCGGCGGCGGCGGCGGCGGGACGGGCGAGTGGAGCTAGAGTGTGCGGCGGCGGGACGGGCAAGTGGAGCTAGAGTGTGCGGCGGCGGCGGGACGGGCGAGTGGAGCTAGAGAGTGCGGCGGCGGGACGGGCGAGTGGAGCTAGAGTGTGCGGCGGCGGCGGCGGCGGGACAGGCGAGTGGAGCTAGAGTGTGCGGCGGCGGCGGCGGGACGGGCGAGTGGAGCTAGAGTGTGCGGCGGCGGGACGGGCGAGTGGAGCTAGAGTGTGCGGCGGCGGCGGCGGCGGGACGGGCGAGTGGAGCTAGAGTGTGCGGCGGCGGGACGGGCGAGTGGAGCTAGAGTGTGCGGCGGCGGGACGGGCGAGTGGAGCTAGAGTGTGCGGCGGCGGCGGGACGGGCGAGTGGAGCTAGAGTGTGCGGCGGCGGAGGCGGCGGGACATGCGAGTGGAGCTAGAGTGTGCGGCGGCGGCGGGACGGGCGAGTGGAGCTAGAGTGTGCGGCGGCGGCGGGACGGGCGAGTGGAGCTAGAGTGTGCGGCGGCGGCGAGACGGGCGAGTGGAGCTAGAGTGTGCGGCGGGCATTGTGCAATCGATACCCCGACCTTCACTCCGCAGCGCTCGCCCCGTCACATGCGGCGCGGCGCGGCGAATGTATCACTATCGCACCATGTTTAGTTATTATGGTGTCTGATAAAATCAGAGTTAAGAACCATTTTCAACTTTGAGATGAAAAGTGGGATTTAGAATTAAGGATAATATTTTTCTTAGCTAAGTAGAGTAGGTAATGGAACAAGGGACGGTAACAATTATTTTAGAAGAACGACAAGTTTTGATTATGTATATAAAAGGTGAATGGTGAGTAATATACTTTGGCCTTAACATTATTGCGACAATGCTCGCAATCATGAATTATAAAGCTGCAACATTATTTAACATAAGCTTTAATTGTCTACTTAGTGTGATTAGCAAGTAATGATATAATGTAATTGGTCATAGAAGTAACTGACCAATCCAACTTGCTTTTGGCAAAATTATTATTAATTGTTGGTTTAATAACTGAATTATTGCTACTCAAGCACAAATACTGCTTGTAATGATTTATATTTCTGTTAAAAAAAATTAGACTGAACGGAATTACTCTACTTAATTATGAGTGTAACTTCCACTATTAAGAGATTACCGTACAGTTTAGTAGAGTTAGTTGTTGGTTTATTTTGAGACATAGTGAGACTGAAAAGAGGATCGTATACTACCGTTACTTTCTATAATTGGCAATATGAACAAGGTTTCGACTTTAAAAGCAATAATACTGCACGAGTAATATCGTCAGGAGGGACTACGATGTTTTACTGTAAATGTGTGTTCTGACAGTGAGGGCAGCTTTTGATTATTTAGAACCTTGCACTGATTTAGGTATGGTACTTTGTTTTACTTTTTATTTATATTATTTTGGTACGAACATGAAAATAAACTGTAACTAAAGGTAGTTTTAGTTAATATAAATACATTTACCATTTTACGAAATAGCAGTAGATTATCTCTAACTTAACTAGAATAATATCATTTTTATTGTCTTTTACCTCTTATTGATTCTTTAAAAAAATGTTTATGTAGGCTAAGAAACCATGCGGATCCCACAATCGAATTTTTAACACGTAAACACAATATTAAAGCGGTAATTGGTTTACTACGCTTATACCACATAAATCAAAAGGAAGAAACAAACTTTGTTAGTTCGATATAACTGCATTTCAGTTACGAAGGAGGTGAACTCTACATTTTAGGAAAGAATATACTCGAGTATTCTATGTCTTGTACCACAAGTGTACCTTTGAACACCTTAAATAATACAGGTGTACGGCACATACTCTGATAAAATCTTAGTAAAGAACCATTTTCAACTTTGAGATGATTATTAAAGTGGGATTTAGAATTAAGGATTCTGTTTTTCTTAGCTAAGTAGAGTAGGCAAATGGGATTGAGAGAGAAAAAAGTTTGCCTTTCTTATAATCCCACACAAAAATCATAACCGTCAAGACGTTTGCAACTTAAGCATAACCATTTTTTAACTAGACGCTATTCTTTAAGGAGGGGTTTTCGTGTGATTCAGCTACAAAACAACACGTTTCTGTGGGTCTCAGTGTTTGATTATGTGGAATTCAAAATTTTTGAACCTTTATTCTCGTATGATCGTTTACGAAGCTATGAGAAACATTTTGAGTATTCAATTAATCGTTTTAATATAGAACTACGAATTTCTACGTTTCGAGGGTAAATATTTCTATTTGTCAGCCTTAGTTTCATTTGTCGTTTTACAAAGTTTGATATACAAATCCAAATACGAAATGAAAATTAATTGTTATTGTAGCCGGATGAAATAAACGGTGTCCTGGGTAATGGTTGCCGCAGATCCGTTGGAGGTCACAACTTGTATTGATTCTTCCTCTCCCACAACATCTAAGTTGCTCAATCCATTGAAATTAATTAGCAAAAGTGATGAATCGCATTACAGTAAATTTAATATACTGAATTTAAACTATATTCCATCTTAATTCCAATAACCTAACTTTGCTTTTTGGGTAAGAAAAAATTTATATTTACAATCAATTATAAGATTTAACCAAACACAGAACTGAAATTAAATAGTCATGTAGTAAAAAAGACCTTTAGAGAATATATCACCCGTTTAGTGATAAATTTTTAAATAAATGTTTTACGTCCACACAGCTAATCAAGTTTAGCTTTTATGAAACCCAGAACATATACGGTTGAGAGGGAAATCGGGAGTTTATTTCAGTTATGAAACGACTACTGCGTGTTCTAAGCTTAACAAGTTACTTTCATCTTTCATCTGCATTCACTACCATTAACTTTCCACCCAGGTTTAGATTTATTTTCATCAGATACCATTTTTAGCGAATTTACCCGAGGGAAGAAGCTGTTCCCGTAGTACTCATGATGAGACCTAAGCCCGAGACCATGATCTGGTTTTATCCATTATAAAAATTCCCATGTATTTAGCTTGTAACTAAAAAAATGCTTGCTTGTAAATGCATTGTAGTTTCAAAAACACTTTTAGTTATGTTTTGTCAGCTTTTTGAATTATCATACCAATTAGAACCATTCAGATAATTCATTGTTTCAAAAGTCAAGTTAAAACAGTTGACAAATCTGCTCTCTACAAAGTTTAAATCAATATAAATGCAATATCAGTCCCTGCAAACTAATTATTCCTCATAGATCATCAGGACCATCAGGAATCATGATCATGAGGAGGATCATGATTCAACTATCCTAAGTAAATCATGAATCATTTGTACATCCCCTTAACCTATTTCGGAAAATCTCACAAAGTTTTTACCATGATTGTAAACATGCTTTAAAAGGGTAACGCAGGTAAAACCTTAAAAGTTGGCAAAAAATTAAAACTGATAATAATTTAGCATATTTTAATGTAAATTTGATCAAACTTATCGCAGTTGATGTTGATTTTTTCGATGTTCGTTGCAACACTAATATGAAGAGCAAGTGAACAGGTCTAGTGGATCTGCCTGTGTGGGGGATCCACTGTAGGGGGAAACAAGTGGTTTGTTTTGAGCTACAAAGAAATGTAAATCACTTCCTTGAATGCCTTGAACTGCAAAGCCTCTGTTATAATATTTGGATTATCTCGGGTTTTCTAAAATACTGTTTTTAAAATATTTGAAGTAAACACTTGACTTTTGTAAGGGAGTTTTGAATTTACAATGATAATTACAGAATTTGATTGTAACTTAAATTACTCTTTCCATTAGTCGATAAGGACTGCCAACATTTTGATTCTTTAGTTTGGGGAAAGTAATTGTATTCAGAGCCAACAACAACATATAAAAAGTTTGTATTAATAGTAAGTTATTTGTTATTTGCAGAGAATTTTAAAAAGGGACCTCTTAGACTTTTTTAGTCTTCCTATATTTATTATAATATGTAAACTATACATTACATGTAATTTGAGGATTTGAGTCCAAGTGACCAAGAAAGTATTAGGATATATGTTAGAGATCCTGTTGTAAAACATTTCTAGCTAAGGCGAGACATTTTTTAATCAGATTGACGAAACGTGTAAACCTTATCAGTGTTACTGTTTGCTGTAACAAACCAATATACGGAGCCTATTTCAAGAAAACGACATTGTAAAATTCACAACAAACGACACTATTAGACCATTAGATTCTCAGTTTACTTCAGAATGGAAATAAAGTGTTGTTTGTTATGCTGTAAAAGGAGGGATTCTTTTCGTCCTTCGCCATTTGCTTCCGTATGGTTCCATTCAGAAAACTACTTTAAATAAAAAAATCTGTTTGTTTTGAATCCTAAACTTTACTTATAAATAAAAGTTTCATCTATCTGTCTAGAGATTTTATTACATGTTTTCTCAAATCTCAGACCTGCCACACAATACATACTGAGGGAAGTAAAAACTATTTGTCAGAATAATTCTTCGATGTATTTACAATATTTCATGACAACTATTATCTGCGAAATATATATAAAACATTTACATTATGACCTATTTAAGTATTTATATTTCCTGTAAACTATTATTTGTAATTCGCAAAAACTCTTTAAAACCGGGAAACACAACACGCGCGGAAGGCAAACCTCTACTACATACACATTAATGTACATGTTAATATTGTACATCAATAGAGGCTTCTTATAAGGATGCTTAAACACAGAGTTTCCCTTTAATTAGTGGATTAATTATTTTAAAACTTTGCACTCTTTGTAATGGAAGTGGTAAAAAGTGCAGTAATTATTTTCTAGCTGGCATTGATAAAATGGCACCATGACAACAAACGATAATAGGGGAAAATTCAGTATTTTAAGTGTGTAAAATATATTTTTGTCACTTTCAATTACTTGAACATTTTTGATAGGACACTGGGACGTAGCCTCATACAATATCAAAACCAAAGATCAAATTTACTCTAATAACTGAAATTTAGTTCTGAAGACATGCAGTAAAATCTCCTTACACACCTTAATCTTCTAACACACCTTTTTTGCCTTTTAACAATCAGAAACAAAATATAGTTTATTTTATAAATATACAAAAAAAACAGGCTAATAATTACAACAATTTTGAGTTGGTACTAAGCAAAAACTATATCCCGCACCAAAAACTATACATTTATTTAATACGCTAGGGTTTTTTTGTGATCATTACTCCTCCTAAACTACTGGGCCGATTTTAATAATTTAGGTGTCGTTGGAAAATGCTCGGCGTGTAGTTTTGCAGGAAATAATGTTTGTGAAGATTATACCAAAGGGAACGGCCCTAGAAGCCCTTAAAGTTTTGTATTTGTCCATAAGGTTTAACATGGGTAAATAAATTTCTAGTAAAGCAGCTGGAGCAAACAAAGTTTTCGAGCAAAGCCATGTGTTATTATTGGAATTTAAACCACTGAATATACATATTTATATTGATGCAGACTTCAAGCCTTCATTCATGAGTAGATTTAGCCTTTTGAGTTCAGGTTAATATTAAAAAGGGTTATAATTTATTAACAGAAACTGAATTACAAAAAGGCTTGCAAAAGTTACGTAACACCAAGTAATCAACTTTATGTATTTTTTCAACTTATAATATACTTCATTATCTATTTTAAAACAACCCTTTGTGAGTAATGATGTAAAAATGAAAATGTAGTCGCATTAAGGTACTCGATCAAGATAAATAAATCTAACAATCTATTAGGTTTTCATCAAAATATTTTAATTTTCATTGACTGTAATGTGTTAGTTATAATTATATAAAAATCTACATTATTCAAGAAAATAATTTGAAGAATTATTTTGGTACTTAGTGATGTACTGTGGTTATAGTAAGGATAAACTTGAATTATCAATATTCCATTTTTTCCTGAACCAAATGATCTCCTGAAAGATGATAAGAGTATTCAAAATAAATATTTTTTGTAAAGAACTGTTGTAAATAATCTCAGTATTACCGCAAGTGACTTCGAAGTTTAACTATATCATTAATAAAATAGTTCAAGAATAGGTACTGGACCATAATTAAAGGAATTGGTTATTTACAGTAGATACACGGCAATTGCTCGATTCCGAGCAACGGGTTTACTAGAAGGTCATATTGATCATATTGTATCATCTTTGTGGTTGATTCTTGAAGTGGTTTAAAATTAAAAGTGGATATAGTTAAAATCCTTTTTCAACCTCCCAGTGAGTTTTTTTACCAACCTAGTTTAATGTAAGAAAACTGTTTCCCAGATAGGATGTTTGTCATGAATTTTATTCTAAAGTCTTTTCCTTGTTTACTGAAATGTTTTGCACTCGTTAATTATTATTTAACTGTAATCATCTGCGTTTGTTTGTATACAAATATGCTGGGATTTACTTTCAAACTATAACGTGTCATAGTGGTTTTTTATGTTTAATAAAACCTGTTTCTAGGTGTTATTATTGCATTATTAGTTTTACTTCAATTTATTAAACATACTTATCTAGAACCAAAGAAATGGACAGTCTTCTTAAGCAAAACAGATTTGATGCTGATCCAAACACAAACACAGGCCAGGCTGAGTGGACGCATTGGTATCGAACATTTATGAATTTACTTGCTTTATTTAATTGACTATTGTGGATGAATTTTCCCGATTCCCTTTTGCATTTCCTTGTGTAGACATGACCTCGTCGACAGTAATCAAAAACCTACAAAAACTCTTCACGCTATTCGCAGTCTGCTTTGCACTACAACAAATATAACAACATACGAAATAATGTTCAACCACTTGAGGAAGTCTTTCTATGGACATTCATTACCTGTATGGCTTTCTTCGCCAGGGCCTGTACTTCTGAAGAAGTTTAATCGTGCCAGCAAGTTCTCTCCTGCTGTGGAGGTAGTAGATGTGATAGATGCTGGACCTCAGTATGCTAGAATCCGTCTGAGTGATGGGAGGGAATCGTCAGTTTCTCTAAGACATCCAGCTCCTTATGGAGAAGACGAAGCAGACCACTTGAATGATACACTTCCGGAACATCAAGGTGAAATTTACAAGGAAGTTGAAATCAGCCCTGAAGTTCACCATGGTTCTGAAGACTACAGTTTATCCAAAAACGAATCTACACTGAATGAAGAGAATTTAGATGGAACAGAAGAATCACATTCTGGGGGTCTAAACGATACCTCCCCAGAATTTTCACGACAGATTCAAGATCGGCTCCGTCGTATACATAGTTGGCCAGGATATCTGAAGGACTATGTTTCTTTCAAATGAAAGGGGGAAGAATGTCATGAATGTTATTCTAAAGTCTTTTCCTTGTTTACTGAAATGTTTTGCACGTGTTAATTATTATTTAACTGTAATCATCTGGGTTTGTTTGTATACAAATATGCTGGGATTTACTTTCAAACTATAACATGTCACAGTGGTTTTTTATGTTTAATAAAACCTGTTTCTAGGTGTTATTATTGCATTATTAGTTTTACTTCAATGTTCTACGTTTATATATGAATGTTAGTCCATCCTAAAACCAATAATTACTTTTCATACTAAGAATGCAATAATTACAACAAGTTTAATAAGCCGGCAGTTACATGAAAGCATAAAAAACGGTAACGGAAATAAGGAAGATTACCAGGAGAAATGTAACTCAGTAGGGTAATCCAGTAATGATTCTTATAAGTACAGTAGTGATTGTGTGTTTTCAAATGTTCTTCAGAGTGGTTATGTTGGAACCCTATGACGTAAACTGTAAGCTCTCACCTGAATAATATTATTTTTACTGTAGATTGTCATTTACAGAAACAATATACTATCTACTAACCCGTTTCGACTTCTACTTACGTAATATTTCACCACTTAACATGAACTATATATGTACATTTTATTCTATCAATGACCCCTCAAATATAAAAATAAAACTAGTATAAAATTTTCTTCCCCTAAATTGTCATATTAATTCCGTGCTGTGGTATATGTTTATTCTTATTACCATAATATTTGTTGCAATACTACCTTTTCTAACATCTAAAACTGTCTTGATTTTTAAATAAGTTATTTTAGTGTGCATAAACCTGGAATTATCTACTTACATAAATTTGGTTTGCATTATATACAATGTTAGTCATTTTATCAATTCATTACTGGTTCTATGGAATTGTAAAGAAAGGGTTTCCTATAGAAATAATTTATCTTAGTTTCCTCATTCAATGTAGGGCATTTAAACACTATAGATCATTCTGAGGTATTCGTGAAAAAATAGCAAAATATTTGCACTTTTTTAGTTTTTCTCTGGTATTTTGGAAACTATACATCAAATAGAAAACATCTTAATAGTGACATTGATTTAAGAACCGCAGCTATCCTGAATTTATAGATCTGGGGATATGGTCCTCCACAAATAGACATTATTTATTCAATACTTCCATGTTATTAATGTGGGGAATTTTGGAAAATTTCGGAAAGCCAATAGAGGAGAGCTTTAAAAAATTAAAATACTATGGAAAGCTTGAATTCTATAATGCAAATGAACTTAGGTGTACAAAGATTCATATTTAACGATCAATATGCTGTCGCGTCAATTAAACTATTTTCCTATATCTTTCTGTAATAGGTCTCTTCGCAGTTTAGGACTTACTGTATTAAACATTGTAAAGTAATTGAAAAAATCTAAGTACCCTTTAATTGACTGACTAGTCTCAGCACTTGGGTCATTCTCAAAGTCTCGGATTTACCTAGACATTTCTTAGGTAGTTATTTTAACTTTAGCAATAATGATGTAGCCTAATAAAAGGTAACTTCGTAATAAGGGGGAACCTTTAAAATAAGTCACTAAGAAATTTTAAAATATGGCATCTTTCCAATATGACGGGCGGCTGTTATTATTCTTTCGGGACACGCTCTATTTTATAGTCTTTTTAGATTCTTTGCTTGATTTGAAGATTTATTTATGCATCAAATGTTTTCCTACACTCAATTGTTAAGGAGATATGAGCGGTGAAAGCTTAGTTTTCTTCCATCAGAAATTCTTTGGGGTATTGTCGGTAGTCTGTATGTAGAAAACAGTTAGGGTAAATAAAGCACATCAAGATTAAAAGCACCTTGAAATGTCATTTTAGCTAAATAATAAAATAATTTTGTATTCGAGATTCAATCTTGAAAATGTATTAAATTAATATTCTTGTACTCCATAAGATATGCATGGGATGACACAGTTGAAATGGGTACAATGGTCAAGTTCATACAGGAAAAATTCAATTTTAACTGCTCATATATCCTTCACCATTTGGTGGAAAAAAACTCAAATAATAAATAGTTTTTCAAGTGAAGTGTAGAATTAAAACCGCTGCAGGGTGTACCATAAGAAAATTCTAAGTTGCACCACATACTGTAAAATAACGACCATATTTTTAAATTTCAAAGTGACTCCATAAAGTAGATAAGAAATAAAGGAAATCCTCATTAAAAAGTTATTCGTCAGATTTATAATGATAAAATCTGTATTGGTCCCCATTAGGCTACACACGCGGTATCTTAAGCTATTTTTTAATACCCAATGGTTTCCATTAAATCATTAATATGTTTTTATTTTTCAAATCACCCCATTATAATAATGTTTAATAAAAGAATTTAGGTTTTCATTTCTCCATGTTTTGCACAATGTCCTTTTGTAAGCCCCAAGGGATGTTTTTCTCCAAACTGGATAAAATACTTTAATAGACTATAATATGGTGCTATGGATCAAACATGCGGGTTTTTCACCTGTTCTTTCAACATCAATTTCACACTTTTGTTTGAAAATGCCTTAATTTATCCAATGGTACTTCGTACATCAGTTTACCCCAATTAGTTACGAAACAAAACAATAGCTTATATCTTATTAACGATATAAAATATCTAACAAGAAGACTGGAACATGACTACTATAGTGTATGTCTAGAATATGAAATACAATACTCAGGCAGCAAAAATTTACATACGACAAACAAAAAGGGCCTTCAAATCTCGATTTTGTAAGCATATACACTCACGGCACGAAGGGCATAGCTTCCAAGCCGGACATCAAAATATACAGTATATAAAAAAGTCTGTACCCCCCCTTTATTTTTTTTGTTTGTAAACACATTTAAATAACCTTTGGGGAACGATGCTAACTTAACCCAAAATATACTTTGCCATTGCCAGGAATTTTGAGTGTCCCCCAAAAATGGGGGATTTTGGGGGCAACTCAAAATTGTTAAATGTAAACCCCTTTTGAGTGACCCCTCATTTTGAAGAGGTTAAAAAACACAGGGGAACGGTGGAAGTTGGAGGTCTCTAACGTGTTTGTATCCAAAATGACAGCTTGACAAAGTTTTGAATAGACTCATTTTTGAAATATGATATCTAAGACTCTTGGAGTTTTAGTTTCACCTTGGGTGGCTTAAAAACTGAAAATGCTATTAAATAAAGTAGAGGTATATTTTGGTGATTTTTGAACTTTTGGGTGTCCCGCAAAATGGGGGATTTTGGAGGCAGCTCAAAATTTTTAAATGCGAACCCCTTTTGAGTGACCCCTCATTTCAACGAGCTTTTTAGACCTAGGAGAAGGAATACATTTAAACTAAATTTTGTGTTGAGCATTACCCTTTTGCGTGTTCAGTTCGTCAATGTTATAAATTGTTATTATTTTAATGATAATTGTTAAAAGCATATTTTTAGCAATTTATTACTTAAATGAAAATATTACTTACGGTCCAGTTGTGTTGTGAAAAGGAACTTATAGTAAATCTTCAAATTGCTGACCTCCGACTTCTTGACAATAAAATATGCGGTTTGTAAACTCTTCCCTCCAGTTTCCAAAGGTTTCTTGTGTTATGTTTCTGCAGGCTTCGACAATTCTTGTTCTCAAATCATCCACACTTTCTACGGGAGTTTTGTAGATGATAGAGTTTAAGTACCCACACAAGAAGAAATCCATCGGCGTAAGGTCTGGAGAACGAGCAGGCCATTCGATCAGACCGCGCCTACCAATCCACTGACCATTCAGCTTGTTGTGGTTTTATGTAAATTATTAGGATAGATCAGTGGTCCCAGGGGTAGGGTGGTATGAGACAGGATATCATACACGATTCGGGGCTAATTAAATAATCCAGTTAGAGACAAGCGAAGGTATATTGAGTAGTAACAGATTATAAACATGGTTGAAAGAATAGCCTCTCGATTCAGGACATAAATCTATAAGAGAAAAGTTACCTTCAAGACTATCGTCCCAACCGTTCCTCCAATCGCCGCACTGCACGATCACTTCACACCTGGCAGAATGACTAATTATATTGGGGTTCTTTATTAGGCCCTTGCTGGCATTTAGATATATTATCAAATTGATTAGCGTTTCCCAGCCTCCAGGAAGTCACAGGAACGCCAACCGAGCTCAAAATTTATACTTAATGTCGGTGGTAGGAGCGATTCCGGACCCCAAGAGCCGCTGGATCGCTCATAACACGACTGAAAGTATGTTGGTTTTATTTTTATTAGCGATTCCCAGCCTGAGCGGTCACAGGAACGCTGTATAAATAAATCCAACATTCGATAAGAATGGTAAGCTAAGTCAAGCGACTCCCAGCCTGTGAGGAGGTCACAGGAGTGCTCGACTTCATTTATAATACTCACTGCCTAAAACTGAGGATTTTTGTGCGGGGCCCAATAATTTTTAGAACCCCACAAACACTTAACAAATATGATGCACACTTTACACAACGCAGTGCGGGGTAATGTTCACGGCGACGGAATCGGACAGCACATACAGACATACTCGCACGACTTACTTCTTCTAAGCGCTGGGCATCACTGAACTCCCGAATCCTGCTCGGTAATTATCCTCTAATAGCCGAGTGATTTGTGGTATTTGTTTTCTACCCTTAGTATTTAATCAATTGCTAGCCAATATTATTACATTTTCATATTAATTCTTTTAATTTAATTATTTTCCCTACTCTTGTATGTTAAAATATTCCGTTTAATTTGAAACGATATACAGTTGTTCGGTATTTTCGAGAGCTGGTCCTTGTTATTATTACAACACTCCTTTGCTGTGTTTCGGATGCAATCAGACATCTCATAAAATATATTCATGTTCTGATTTTAAAGCTTTTTCTCCTCAAGAACGATTTCAAATGGTGAAAAATTATGACACATCATAACAAAATTTCTGTATTAAATTTTATAATCATCTGTTTCTATTTGCATCTGTTTCTATTTGCATCTGTTTCTATGTATTTATTTTTTACTATTATTAAATTTTGTTTTCTTTCTCTCCATAATTTTTAATCTTTACCCTTTTCTTATTAATTTTCAAAAGGTTTCAATAAAACTTTTCCTTTTTTTCTCAAAAGTAAATATTACTGTCCCAAACATGTTTTTTAGTTCATATTTTAATAACAGTTATATAAATTGGAAGAAATAATTTCTAAACATTTAAAACTACAGATAAGGCTAATTTATTTTAATTGCCATTTTAAAAGGGGATTTAGTTCCTTTTATTTATTTCAAAATTATGCTTAATGTTCTTAATAAAAAACCCTCGATGAATTTTAGGTAAATTAGAATACAAATATTCGAAAATTAATCTGAGCAATCAAATAATTGAATAACATATTTTATTCAAAGCCTAATGCTTGTAAAATACACTATTCGACCGAATTTTAAAAATTCAGTTAAACAGTTCAAAAAATGCAATAGTCTTTTAAAGACTAAACATTGAAACGATCAGGAATATTTTTAAATATCTAGCACAACGTTTTTCTCAGATTCATTTTTTATTAAATAAATTAATGGCAGTTAACTGCGGATTATAAAATAATAAATAAACTCTCCACGCCAATCATCACTCACAAAGGAAACTTGAAAAAGTAAAACGAAACAGTAAAAGTGTGTACGGACTGAAATAACAAGGCCTACTAAGGAAATCGCTGATACGCTTTCATAACCCTTGGCTTCCATAGTTGATTTTAACTCTTCTAACGTCATCTCATTTTTTACAATCATAAACTCTAGACGGACCAACAACAATTAACATGACAAATGATACCGGGATAACTTACGAGTCTTTTTTCAATCGTAAAATACTCGAAATGCTGCTAATTTATTTACAACAGTAGTAATGAAATAATAACAAAATAATAAAATCTTTATCTTAAAAGGACAAAATACATTGCATTGCGAGCGTCAAAACAATACATTATTTATTAATAAATTTTTCCGCTAGGGTAACCGAACATCACAGCCAAAATTTTAATCACGGTAAACACCTGAAATTTGGCTTGCCCAGCAGCTCATCATGAATTCGTCGACTGAGTTCAGGACTTTGGAGACCAACAGGCGTTTTAGTCGAGACTTGAACTGATTTTTGTTTTCAGAACGTTTGACTCCTTAGGGAGTTTTCTATAGAATTTAATACCAATCCGAGAAGGTAAATTCTCAAACATCACAGTTCTGTTTTGTTTAATCGATATTCCTATCCGCCTCTAGTATTTTAGCGTAACACTTCACTGCCTTGTACATTTGTATTTGGAAAACAAGGCCACTTCAAAAAGTACAAGGAAGGCTATGTTCTGACGCCCAGATCCCTGAAGGCGTCTGAGTCTCTTGGCTGTAACTTACAAATTATACTTACTTTCTTAGCAGCTTGATTACTTTTTCTAGCCTGAAATTTGCACAACCACCCCATACCCTTATTCCATAAGAGAGGTGAGGGTAGATTAGTCCAAAACAGGCCATTGAGAGAACAGCTTTTGAACAGAGTTTAGTACGGTTGCGTAAAGCGAAAATACCGGACGCAACCATGCTATAAACGTGGTCAACGTGATCTTCCCAGGTCAGCCCTCTGTCAAGGTGCATTCCTAGGAATTTGATGGAAATATATATGTGACGTAATCCTCTAAGACGTAATCATCCACCATGACTGCAAGCTGGATGTCCAGATCCCTGCTGCCGGAGGTAAAATGACAATACGTTTGATTTTGAATTGTATGTTTTGAGATTGATTTCTGGAAATGTCAGAATACATGAATTCAGATCAGTAAACAAATAAAGCTATCACCAGCTTTGTTCGCGTTTTTACGCAGCTGGTTGTGTCATCTCCAATTTGATCATTTCCAATTTGGGTTGATGAACTGATGTTCTTGACGTAAAGCAAAAAAAAAAGAGAAAAGGTCCTACATAGTTCACATGATGTAAAATAACACACATATATATTAACGGGTGGTCAATAAATAACGGATGGTTTTTGAACAAATGTTACTCAGCTTTGTTATGTGTAAACTTTTGATTGTTGCAATAAACAAAAACATATATTGTGCCATTTGAGTATTCATAGATCGTTGGACGGTACATCGTCATGCCTTTTGCGTGGAAGCCTATTTAAAAAACGAGTCTGTGATTGTCACCCAGCGGTTATTTCGAAATAATTTCAATGTCCGTCGTCATGGTGTGGTTCCCTCTCGAAATTATCTGCATGTGATTTCTGGCTGTGGGGGTATCTTAAAAGCAAAGTCTATGCGAGAATACTTCAAACCATAGGTGATCTGAAGAACAGCATCATCAACGAAATCTGTGCATGTCGCAATGATTCGTCGTATGTTTGCGAATTTTCAAAAACGATTGGACGCTTGTGTGGACATGGGTGGAGGTCATTTGAGTGATATAATTTTCCATAAATGAAATCGGCATATACCTGTGTGTAATTAAGCGGTAGAAATAAAGCGATATTGAAATTTTTCCAAATTTATTTTTTTAGAAAAAAATACATCAAGTATCCTTGGACAAAAATTTGGTTTAAAACGCGTTTGCGTCATCCATGCGGTTTTCTAATATTAATATTTTAAGTTTTAGCCTAATAATCTTTTTGGCAGCCCCAATGTATAATAAATTAATAATAATTCTATTTTTATTCTTATTATTACATTGTGAAATGGAAGTTTTTTGCAAATCACTGTACAGAAAAGTGATAGTTTACAAGAAGAGGAAGAATTTATTTTACCTCGGCCTCTTAAGCGGTAAACTTCTTCGAATTTTCTCTTCTAAGAGTTTTATGTTTTGGAGTGTGAGGAACAGATTACCTAAGCATTTATTTTAGGATTTATTTTCAGTCACTGCAAACATTGCGTTTCTTAAAAAATGGGTTTCAATGATCCTTTTTATTATTAAACAATATTATTTGAATGTAGTAAAATTTACATATTTATTTTAATACCATTAATTTTTTAGATTCCATGAGTTAAATGAGCAATACAACGTAATATCATTTTAAAAAAGTAGTATTAAAATTACCTTAACTAATCTGCAAAAAACAACTAATCTGCTTAGTTTTGAGAATGAAGGACGAATTAAGATCAATATTTTTATTGATCAAGAAGGTAGCTAGACAACCTTACTTCTTATGGGGTTGTTACACAACCCAATTGATGAAAAATATACCTCTCAAAAAGCCTTTTACCTGCCATAAAAATGTTTTTCTACTTGTTTCAGATGAACAAAATTACATTTTTAAGAGTTAAAAAATCGTGATACATTTCTTCCAAAAAGTATCAAGACCACTAATATTTGGTAAATCAAACTTTTGCTTGATGTCAGGAATTTAATCTTTTTCTAGCTATAAACAGCGGTGAGGCTGACTGATCTTGTGTAACAACTTTCACTTCCTACAAACCCCTTCCTCCGTAAGCTGCATAACGTTCTTGAGGCAGTCGTGCCCAGCCAGAAATACAGTACTGCGACTTTAATTTATCCTAAGTCGAACCTAAGCAATGGTTAAAACTTTACATTTCTAGCTTCTCGCATTACTCCAAATACAGAGTCATCAATACACACGGTGTGTACATAATTCAGTCACCAAATTTTGTCAGACCACACAGGTCAAATTTTCCCATCTGGGATTCCAAGTTACGCAAGCAGATTTTACGAATAGTATTCGTCGCAATTTAAATTCTGACAACATCCGTATCTTAAAGGCAGAACTTGTACGTGTTCATTGGGATTCTGTTTTGAATTAGAATTCAGGTGACGTAGACGATGCTTACAATTAATTCGTCAGTACTCTTACCAGACAAATGAATTCTGTCTGTCATTTAAAGAAGACTAGTACGAAACAACATAATAAAGGATGAAAGATCAATCATCCCAAGGCAAAGCGCTTAAGAGAAGAATTTTAAGAACAAATTAATGCCTCACCAGTAACAAAAGAAGAGGACAAGCTACTCAACGCAAGAAAGCTTACGATCGTAAACTTAATGACCTGAGGAAAGAACTCAGTGCATCAATAATTAAAAATGCAGCTGACAAATCTAGAGTTATATGGAATATTGTCAATGGTGATCGGAAGCGCAAAGACAGCTAACAGCCTCCATCCAATTCAGCTTGTAGTATCTGACCAAAATATAGATGATCCAACTGATAATCGCTGATAACTTCAACAAGTACTTCACTTCTTTTAGATCTCAATTAGTAATTAGGCACGTAAATGTTTTTATACAACTCTTATTATACAATCATACACACAGAAAAAAACCAACTTGCATCCTGAACGAGGAAATATATTCTTGCAAGAATCATGATTATTGTACTAGAAAAAGTGCAAGGCTATTTAATTTGAGCTGTTATGCTGTTCAATTTGAAGGAAGTATAATTTGAATGCATAAAATAAGAAGTAGGTTTAGAAAATAACCAAACAGGAAAATAGTTATACTATAAATACATCAATTAAGAATACAAACATATCAACTCATATTTTAAACAGCATGTAAAATCATTTAATTACTAATAACCCCATATTATGCAATAAAATAGCTTATTATATAAGACAAAATCCAAATTTAAATTTTAAAGTAAGATAATGTTTTGTCAGATATTTAATAAAAAAATAACAAATGTATGATCTCATTTCAAACTGAAAGTCAGAGCCATCAGGACTCAATTCTTCCATAGCATTGGTTTACTTTCAATTTCTCTTGTTGGTTTTTCCTTCATTGCTCTGGAGAAAAACCTGTATCATTTTTCAGAGGGCACAAGTTTTACGATGATTTGAAAATCAAACGGTTAGTAAAAATTAAATGCTCTCAATAGATCATCGATATGAACATTGTTGTCAAGGCATTAATGAAGTTTAGTGTACGAGTTTAAATTTTGCAAATAATATTTACCTTCATTGCTAAAACACATAAAAAACTTGATATTCTAAACTAAAAATATATACTTACAACAATACATACCTATTATATGCCATACTCAGTTTGTAAGCATACATACATTTACCAATACAATATCAATCATATACTTATATCAATTGTTCCATATTATGTACATACAACAATTGCATTCACATCGAACATTAAATATCATATGCTAATGATATTGTTAGTCCCTAGATTACTACTCATTGTCTTTGCACTTGGTTTTAATCACTCGAAGGATTTTTTAGTCATATCTCATGTCAATAAATCAATTTGTTACTTTTCTTATTTTGGTACTTCTTTTCATGTATTATGTTTTAAACTGGCCTTGACTTAATCCCAGAAATAACAAGGGTATTAAGGGTATAAGTGGGGGGGAGTATTATTGACTGAACCAGTCAGCTGATTAGTATAAATAAATTCTAAAGAGTGATTGAACTTTTCATCGGCTGATCAGTGCAAATAAACTTAACGCAGCTGACTGAATGGCTCGCCAGCGGTGGTTCTACACGAAGACTGCTGATACTGATACAACCTTATTTTCCTAAAAATACGATTTCTCCTGTATTTATGAACCGATTTTCCTAATTTTGGTAACATCGGATCTTTAATTGAATTTTCTACATAGAGGTAAGACCTAAAAGTTTTTCTATCATATGAAGTTTGTTTTTCAGATATTTAGGTTTGAAGTTTTCAAGCAGTCGCCATTTTGAAAAAATAAATATTGCATAAAGTTACGCAAAATTCAAATAAACAAGTCCTTAGTTTTTATGTAAATAATGTCTTACACATAGGATTAATAAGAGAACCCTTTCGGGCCTTTCAACTCAATTTGATCAGGATTAAATGGGTAGCTTAGAAACCTTCTCCGTGAAATTTTACATAAATGTACCGAGTTTCATGGCAACATTCCAGTGATGTCCGAATATATAAACTTCAAATAAAACCGACATCCTCTTTTATAAATATAGATTATCGCGTTATTATATTTGAAATGAAAATCACCTATGTGGATGAATTTTGAAAATTTAAAGTGATAGCTTCAGCTAAAGAAGGATATTTCTGCTGAGTTTTGGTTTAAACTGAAATTTTTAAGACCATGAAGGCTAACTCAAACCACTGATATTCCTCATAACTATTAATGTCAATCTGGAAAGTAAATGAATTTAATAAAAGTAGTATTTGTTTATTTAAAATCGCAACTACACAAATATTAGTCAATAAATGTAGTACACTTATCAGTGTTTTCTTTTCTACGTATTCCTTAAGCTGGACTAAAATATAAAGTTTTGTTTTAGCATTGGTAAAAACTAACTTACTGCAGAAGGCCTTCCCACTAAACATTAGTTAAAATAACTTTTAGCCTTAACACTGAACCAATGATGTTCGGAGTAAAATATTTTCTCTGAACTCACAGAATTAATGTTGACACCAAATCCTTAGTAAAAGAAATACGAGCGGGTTAGGAGGAGGGAATCTGCATATCGCGTCTTACTCAACCTTATCGTCTTACTTGGATTTTTCATCGAATTTAGAACTATCCAAAAGACGATCACAATTTTAATGTGCGTACTTTTGCGCTAACATACTAATATAAAAAAGGTCACAATTATATTACTAAAGAAATTTCATCACAGGTGAATGTAATCATTATGCAAGAGTGTCGTTGTCAGCTGTTTGAGATGTTTAGTCCATAAATGAAGTTTAGTAATGATTTGTATTAAATCCAACATAAACTCCTTTCTGATCAGGAAAATGATAGGAGTCTGAACCCAAGGCTCGAAGTCTGTTTGAGAGAGTAACGTTATCGAATCCAGCACAACACGATAGAATTTATCTGGTTTGGGCTAAATATCCAGGAATCCGTTGAAAGTCCGTCCTTGGGGAAGGAGGCTGTAACTCAGCTTTTTAAGAATATTTTCTTACTCGTAATATAATCGAAGTACTGTACATATTTGCGTAATTTCAACTCAATGAGTCATCGTATTAATGAAGTTAAAACTTAATTATAAAAAGCAGTTACTAATGTTTTGTAACTGTAATAATGTTACTACATTATTTAAAACTCAATAAAAATCCTCTCGTTTTACAAAATATTTTTAAATGTGACATTATACAAATTTTCATGATTCATTATTAACTGATATGTCTCTCGGGGATGGAGGTTTCTCGGCAAATGCATGAAATAGTTGTAAAATCAGGCACGCTAAAGGTGGTCAGAGCGCTGAAGACAGTTCCGATCACTTTAGACTTAGATGTTTGTTCTCAAAACTTAAGAGATAAAGCTATTGGTCCAGGTGTCGTTTAAACCTTACACACAGTACTTTTTAATTGTACAAGTTAGCATGTATATATAATCGTTTTAATCAATTTAATAATAATGTTTCAAAAACGTTAATCCATCGTATGGACAAAGCAGACTACTGACATGTTAATACTGCAATCTATATTTTTCAATAAGTATCTATCTATTTATTTTATCTTTTATTACTGCGTTAAAAAAGAGGTAATTTCTGAAGGTTTGTTTGATGTACGCGGTAAACGCAAAAACAATCAAAACGACTGGGCTGAAATTTTACAGAAAGGTAGAACTTGAATCCGGCCAACAAATAGCCCTAATTTTCTTCCTTCGTCACATAGGTTATGTGTATTTATTTTGTCTTATTGATTTGGATTTTGGTAGTTTTTATTTACTTTCCATGGGGACCTATTTTTAAAATACATTCACAATTTATGAATGTATGTACAAACCAATTTGATTTGTTCTGACTATCAACTACTTAGCGTTTAACGCATGGGTATTATTGAGGTGTTTTTTGGTATGTTAATTCCGCATTAAATAATCACACCTTTTTTCTTTTATGACTTTTATGTACTAATCGTCTGCAAATATCACTATTCATTAGCCCGTGGTGTAAACAAACCATTAGCCGTTTTTCAACAAATAAATGAGTGAGGATTTTAAATATACAATGGGGTGTACCATTATTTTTAATACTGTCAGTGTCTTTTTCAGTCACTCTTTTTAAAGTTAAATTAAAAAACAATATGTTTGCACACTAAAAAAATATTGTTTGAGTAAATAAGATACCGATTGCGAAATCGATAGCTGTAATATAGACTTCAATAAAGATTGTTTTTATTCTTAAACTTAATTTTAACCTCAATACATATTTTCATTCAGTTTGTAAATTACCTTACAATTTTGAACTATTTGGTAGGCCAGCATGAGTTCGTAATAATTTGTTTACCAGTGATATTTTCTAGGTTTAATAGGTTATTTTTATTGTTGGAATAATGAAACTGAGGCCTCGGAATCAATAATAACCTGCAGCGGCCCTGCGTTGTATCATGTATCAATTTAATTAGCCAATCAAACGTCCAGGGACTGCTCTGCCTACGTGAGGTCAGCGCTGGTGTTGCTCACATGTATATGTATGAAGCTTCCAATTGTTTGGTTCCGCATAATTCCCTAGGCTCAGATTATTAATATTAAGCTAAAGCTGTATTGAAATGTAAAAAAAGGTATCAACGTCCATAGTAGGATACTGTCTAATGTTTAAGGTGTGCTAAAACTTTATAAATCGAGGACCTAAATAGTGTGAGAAAATACATATGACTGATACTCATGCTCTGTCCATTATAAACTGAGAGAACCGAAAAAATTCGGAACCATGCATACTCAAGTTAAAAAGGAAAGTTTGAAATTGCCACCGCCATCGTTAAACAAAAAAAGATACTTAACACTGAAATTGGTCTTGTCAATAATATTTTTTGAAGTAGTTATCACGAGGGTCAAAAGTATGAAATAATATGTATACAAAATACATACAGACATACGTGAAACTAGGCACTAGATAGTCATGGTTCATGCAAGGCACAAATCTATAATAGGATTTCTGAGGATTCGCTAACTTCCTGAATTACCAATTTAAAGTTAACCGTTTCTCAGACGTTTACCTCTGCAGGTAGGCGAAACGCAGTTTTCAATGGATTTTGATAAGAGAACCAAAAATATTAATTTACGCTGCATAGAAATATTTACCCTCTATAGTTAGTAGAACCTACAGTTTTAAAACAAATATCTGCTATTTATGGATGTTCCTGTCTCAGTCTTGCCGGAGTTGCCATCAATGGCGGAAGAAAGCAGTCGCCGCCGGCCATCCACAGATTACAGAGCCTAATCAAATCACAGTTCCTCGGCCTGCCTCCATTTCCTTTTTTCCGAAAATACCTTTAAGATTTTCCATTTCCAATATAGAATTTTGGAACAGTATTCTACTATTTTAATAGTACAATCCATACGAATAGTACCTATTGTTTTAATACTACATTTTATGCGTACAGAGATGGTAACATTACTTTTTACTTGCTCCCCCCTATACGGAGTACGTATATGTAGTGAAGTGACTGTAAATGTATGTGTATATAATAATAATGATGAATTTGATCATAAAACATAGAAGGAACCTTTAAAATCTTATACCAAATAATAGATATAAAGGATTCAATAAAATATATATATATATATATATATATATATATATACAATCATATTAACGAAGTGACTGTAAATATTGTATATAGAATGTTAATGATGAATTTGATTATAAAAACTGTTATTTGAATCACGTAAGTTTTAATATGATCATTTTCATATTACCATTAATATAAGTTGTGTTATTAAGAATACAAGGAAACTCAAAAATATTTCGATGGCTTTTAAATATAAGGACTTAAAATTAATATAAATCGCAATACACTTATATATTAAACAAACTTTTGTAAAACTAATTGCAGCGACTCTGACCGTTCTACTGTACCGATTTACATGCGCGTTGTACCAAAACGAAGGTTATCGGCCCTATATGTGTGGTTTTACTTCTATTTTGAAAATATTCATGTTAATTAGGTCAAAAATGGAAAAAAACTTTTCTTATGGAGATTTAACATGGGGATGAAATTTTAAGCTTATGACAGTGAGCTTGGCCGTACTGCTGGTCCGGTTTTACACGCGGGTTGTACCAAAACAAAGGTTAATCGGGCCTACATGTGCAGGTTTTATTTGCATTTTTAAATATTTATGTTAATTGGGTCAAAAATAGTAAATCTACTTTTCTTATGAAGATTTAATACGGGGGAAAATCTACCCTTCCAATCCTTTTGATAGTTCTTCTGAGACTCCCACTGAACCTATGCACATGTAGTTTGTACCAAATAAAAGCTCATCTTTTCTATATTTGTAAGTTTGATTTACTTTTACGTTATCTTGCTTCATTAAATTAAAAATCCACATTTCCAAGCCTTTACAATTAGGTATATTATTTTTAGTCATTCTATCAGCTGATTGTGAAGACATGAGGTATTTTGTCTAACAACAGAAAAAGAGTAAACGCCCAAGAAGCATTCGGTTTATCATGGCCAGTACATAAAAATGTATGCAATTATTATGCATTATCCTTTAAGTGGAACGAAAGAAGTAATTCAGTATTATATTATTTAAACTATAAAGTTTATGGGAGTAAACAAAAAATTAAGATTTGATTGCTCAGTTGTTTAGTATTATTACTTAATTTTTTAAAACAGCATTCATTTTAATGGTTTGCATTCATATTAAATGTCATTTTGAGACCTACGATGTTTGCTACATTTGAAGATATTTATGTTAATTGGTTTGAAAGGAAAACAAACTTTTCTTATGGAGATTTGACATAAGGGAAGAAATTAAACTTATGTCAGCGAACCTGACCATACTACTGGAACTATTTACACACGGCTGGTGCAAAATAAAATTTTATTGTATCTATATATTGCCCATTTTGTTTCGAGTGCAGCTATTACTCCACTAAATTTTACAAAAACGGAAATTAAAATCTCCTATGACAATTTAGAATAGACCCTCCTCCTGTGGCAATTACGAATGAAACAAACTGTTTCGACGATGTTGCAGCAATTACAAAGAAACATCTGAAAAAGCGCCCTTACCGGTCGTCAAACACACCTAAACTATCCAACCAAAATGGCCCTCCTACTGACGAAATAATACAAGAAATAGACTCTCCTCCTTCAGCAGCAACTACAAAAGCACATAAGAGAAAACCCACTCTCACCGGTCATCTAGAACGAGCAAGACATAAATTATCCAACTAAAGTGACCCTCCTGCTGATGAAATAATGCAAGAAATAGACCCTCCTTCTGCAGCAGCTATCAATGAAACAAACTGTTTCAACGATTCGTAGTGATCCCACGAAAGACCAAGACTTTTTCAGCGACATTCAAATTAAGATATTTGTTTTGCGATGTGACCAGGATTTTTCACATGCAATACCGAGGGGTTTTGTTTACCGCTGAAACGAAACCAAAAAAATTGACGGCCACGACATGACTGAGAGACTACGATCGAAGTTACCGAGACAGATAATGCCGAGATTGACCGAAGGTGATAAAAGAGATTTGATGGCCGTGTAGTTATTAAATTTCTAAGAAATAATCAAAAAATCGACCGAAGAATACACAATTGCGAGATTTTCCGGCCTTAACTAAAAAATGTGTTTTCCGAATTTTTGCTAATTTTTCCACGTTTAGAAGCTTTAGCCCCCCCCCGGGTTCACGCCTGCTAACTTCCTTGGTTTATGTTGTAATTTACTTCATTTAAGTAGTTCAGTGGTGATTAAATGTGTAGAATTGTGTTTCTAATTACATAACAAATAACATAAAATTTGTTTAGTTATTTAGAGCTTATATTAGTGTCTATGTATCGGTTTATGTATCAGTTTTTTTGCGGCGCTTTGCGCTGCTCGGGGTTAGTCTCGTATTTACTTAATATACTAAAATCCAAACTATCCTGTAGTTTATCTGGATGAAACGGGTATTAAAATTATGATAATCACGGGAAATTCACCCACCACGATACCCCGAAACCCTACCAATCCTTTAGTCTCAATAAAATTGGTAGTAAAATCATGATATTCACGAGATATTTCCCCCACCCGATAACCCGAAATCCCATGCACCGATCCCCTAGCTACTGTGGATAACTACTGTTCAAAAACAACCTTTAAAATATATAGACTGCTTATTCATTGTCAAAAGTGAAGCTGTCGTGGGAATATTGGCAGCCATATTGCCGTTTCCTAAAAAAACGAACAAACCGGAAAACTAGCTAGATAATAAAATCAATGCCCGCGATTTTCAAAACACTTCAAAGACTTTTAAAAATAGGGTTTAACATGAATTAAATGTCTTAAAAAAAGAATTAAATGTCAATAAACATATGATCATATACACTATGTTCGAGCTTATCGTATTGTTGATTTAATATTTTACTTACAGAAAGCTGAAGTAATACTAGACCTATGATTTTATCAATGTTAATTAAATTAATGTATAGTTTAATTTTGATCTGATTAATTATCAACCAGGTTATCCGGTTCCAGAAAGATGGGGAACCTCCTCATTTTGGGTTGCATGTCAGAGAACTGTTAGATTTCATCTAGGAGAAAAGATGGTCGAAAGGTACAATTGAGTGGCCACCAAGATCCCCTGACCTTTAGCCCTTGGATTATTTTTATGGGGCGTTCTGAAGGGTATATTTCATAAACAACAAAGGTGTTGTTTCTATACGTCTATACTATTTAGTGAAATAATTTGGTAGTTTAAAATGTGTAAAAATGACCTCCTGGAAAATTATCTCTCCAGCAATGGAGAGGATTTTGTTCAGAACTTGAGAAATTTGAAGGTGCAACATTGAAGTCATAAAGGAACGAAAAGTAGAAGAGGCATACAATATTTACGGTAGAAAGATTGATCATGTGTCAATGTAGGCGAACGTCTGCCGAGATCTTTTCAAATCTTTAAACATTTTAACTCTGGCATCTCAATACTTTTTCAGATGATAATGTTTTATAAATTTAAAAATAAATCATTCCAATAAGGCGCAGATGTTCATAACTACTTCACGAGAAATAATTTTCTACAAAGGCAAAATTCCCACAGATTAGATTTGGCTACATCCCTCCCACAAAATATTGGACCTAAATTTTACAACAAAATCCCCTCCATTATACAAACAAATATGAGTGGGAAGGGCTTTCTAACAAAGACCTTTAAAATGAGGTATAATGTGACATAAATTAAATTTAAGATTTTGTTCATGGAAAAAACCTTTACGTCCCCCAAAGCATAAAGAAAGTTTAAATGGCCAGTAACCAGATCAAAAAGTCATTAACCACAATGAGAACGTAATCTAGAGTTTCATTGCTCTTTACTTATCAATAAATAAATATTAACGAATTCCAGATTTTTTTAAACCCGACATGAACCTGCCACTCGTTTCTTCATTGTCAGTCATTTTAATGAAGTCCGGCAAGTCGTTACATTTGTAAGTATAAGCATCTACTTTTCTCTTGAACGTTTTAGTAGAGAGATATACTTGTTTATTAGCTAAATACTTATAAAATTTATACTTAATTAATAAATAACTACATTTTAAGTGTTTGCAAATCAAAAAGTATTTAATTCATTAGAATAAAAACATAAACATAAACAAACAAATATTTATGACAGTTCAAACATATGTTCAGTTGTAGTGAAACACACAACAGTCTTCCCCTCATAAATCTAATCTCGTAGGAGGGTTTCGTTTTCTGCTAGATCGCCTCGGTGGAGCGTGCGTAGGTGGAGTCTGCGTAGGTGGAGTCTGCGTAGGTGGAGTCTGCGTAGGTGGAACCTGAGTAGATGGAGTCGACGTAGGTGGAGTTGGCGTAGATGGAGTCTGCGTAGGTGGAGTTGGTGTAGATGGAGTCTGTGTAGGTGGAGTTGGTGTAGATGGAGTCTGTGTAGGTGGAGTTGGTGTAGATGGAGTCTGCGTAGGTGGAGTTGGTGTAGATGGAGTCTGTGTAGGTGGAGTTGGTGTAGATGGAGTCTGTGTAGGTGGAGTTGGTGTAGATGGAGTCTGTGTAGGTGGAGTTGGCGTAGATGGAGTCTGCGTAGGTGGAGTTGGTGTAGATGGAGTCTGTGTAGGTGGAGTTGGTGTAGATGGAGTCTGTGTAGGTGGAGTTGGTGTAGATGGAGTCTGTGTAGGTGGAGTTGGCGTAGATGGAGTCTGCGTAGGTGGAGTTGGTGTAGATGGAGTCTGTGTAGGTGGAGTTGGTGTAGATGGAGTCTGTGTAGGTGGAGTTGGTGTAGATGGAGTCTGTGTAGGTGGAGTTGGTGTAGATGGAGTCTGCGTAGGTGGAGTTGGCGTAGATGGAGTCGACGTAGGTGGAGTTGGCGTAGATGGAGTCTGCGTAGGTGGAGTTGGTGTAGATGGAGTCTGTGTAGGTGGAATCGGTGGAGGTAAAGTCTCTTTTAGTGGACAATTTACACATTCATGAAACTGTTGTGAATGTGACATTTTGTATGGCATAGTTTCGTCCGATTCAGAAACGTTGCATCGTCGTATCTGATCAACGTGCCTCCTCCACATCTGGCCTTCAACTGCGACCCAGTAATGAAGTAATCCATCCCTATCGGTAATCTTACCAAAACTCCATTTATCACCCCCTGCGCGGTATGACCGAACTTGAACAGTGTCTCCTACTTTAAACTCTCTTATTGGTGTTTGAAACACAGTGGTTTTCTCAAACTGCCTATCTCTCTGCTCTGATGTGAAATCTCTCTTGATGAGGTCGAGTTTTGTTCGTAGATTACCTCTTAGCATTAGCTCAGCCGGGCTCTTATGAGTTGTGGCGCTTTTAACTTTCCTGTATTGCATTAGTAATCTGCACAACTTCAAGTGAATGTCACCTGGCTCGTCAGCCATTGCCCTTAAACTCTTCTTCACAGTCTGTACATATCTTTCAGCTTGCCCATTAGTTGATGGATGTGCTGGACTTGTTACTTTATGTTTTATTCCATTCGATCTTAAAAACCCTTCAAACTCTTCGGATGTAAGAGAGGTTCCATTGTCAGATATGATTGTAATAGGGAGACCAAACCTTGCAAAGATATCTCTCAAAACATGAATCGTCTTGTATGAAGTTATACTACGCATTGGAATCACCTCCAACCATTTTGTATACGAATCAACTAGTATGAGGAAAAACCACCCCATGAATGGGCCAGCAAAATCTATATGTACTCTGTTCCAGGGTGTGTTGGGTATCGTCCAAGGGTGTACTGGAGCCTTAATTGGTTCGTTTTGAACTAAACAACATCCTTTACATGACTTTACCATATTTTCTATGTCTTTATCAATACCCTTCCACCAACAGTACTGTCTTGCCAATTCTTTCATTTTTACCATTCCGATATGGGCTTCATGTAGTTCATCAAGAATTCTTTTTCTCAAAGCCTGAGGAATGACAACTCTAATACCTCGAAATATGCATCCATTTTCAATTGTAAATTCAAAATCCTTGTTCCTGAATTCTGTATTATCAAGGGTGCCACCCGATTGCAATGCGTTATACACTACCTTCAGTTCCTTATCTTTTCTTGTTTCATTACTTATGATGTCTGCAGTGATTGGCATTTGCTCAATTTGTAGTTGGAGAATAGCTTTATCTGTGTCATCATCAATGGTTTCATCACCCCTCATAGGAAACCTTGAAAGGTAATCAGCATTTTGGTGGTCTTTGGTATTTCTATATTGAATATCGTAATCAAATCCAGATAAGAACTGAGCGTAGTGGAGCATCCTGATTGTAGTTAGAGCAGGTAAGTTTTTATCCGGATTGAATATAGTTGTAAGGGGTTTGTTATCAGTTATGAGGGTAAACCGTCTTCCGTAACAATAGTGGAAAAACTTATGCAGTGCCCAGTGAATTGCAGTAGCTTCTTTGATTATTTGACTATAATTGCGCTCGGCCTTAGTCAATGTACGAGAGATGAAAGCAATAGGTCTCTCGCTTCCATCATCCATCTGGTGAGATAACACTCCGGACAGTCCAAAAGGTGATGCATCTGTAGCTAAATAAAGTTTCCTTCTTGGGTCATACGGAACAAGTACCCTGTCACTTGTTATTTCTCTCTTGATAGAGTTAAATGCATTTTCACAACTCTTGGACCATTCAAAACTTTTCCCCTTTTGAAGCAGTTCATTCAATGGGTGGATTAGAGTGGCAAGATCAGGAATGAATTTATTGTAATAGTTAACAAGACCAAGGAGCTGTCGTAGTTCTGAGACTGTTTTTGGTCTTGGTGAATTCAAAATTGCTTCAATCTTATCATCTGTCTTGTGTAAACCGGTAGCATCAATTGTATGTCCTAGGTATTTAACAGAGGTTTCGAAAAACTTGCATTTATTCATGTTTAAATGCATTTCATTACCTCTCAGGATCTCCAAAACCTGTTTTGTTCGCTCATGTACCTCTGTAAGAGTGCATCCTTGAATTATGATGTCATCGAAAAAGCATGCTACACCATCCAGGTTTCCCAGCAATTGGTCCATGAATCTCTGCCAGATATTAGGAGCTGTCTTGACTCCGAACATAAGTCTGTTCACCTTGTACTGGCCCTTATGTGTACTTATGGTCTGAAGTAAAGCGCTCTCTTCATCCATTTGCATATGCAAGTAAGCTTTATGCACGTCCAAAGTAGTGAAGTATTTTCCACCCCTCATTTTTGTAAATATGTCATCAACTCTGGGAATAGGGTATTTGTCATTGATCAAGTTTTTATTAAGTGTAACTTTGTAATCTGCACACAATCGTATTGAGCCGTCCTTCTTCACAACTGGAACTATCGGTGTACCCCAATCTGCATGTGTCACTTTCTCAATCACATTTGATTCCTCCAATCGTTTTAACTCGTCTTCTATTTTGTCCTTGATTGAATATGGCACTGTTCTTGGTTTGATGTAAATCGGTATAACACCTTCTCTTAATTTCAATTTACCTGTAGTGATTGTTATTTTCCCAATTTTGTCCTCAAAAACGTCACTGTACTCCTTTGTAATTTTTTTTATTAGGTTCTCTCTGTCCGCAATTTCTACTTGATTCAGATTCTGGAAAGGTGATAGCAAGCTAATTAAGTCCATTTTCTGTATCCATTCTCTCCCAACAATTGTGTCCACATCCTGTTTGAAAATGTATAAAGAACCACTGAATGATTTCTGTTGGTTTTTTACTACAACTTTCGCAAATCCCATAGGTCGAATCACTTCCCCTGTATAAGTCTTGAAAGTCAAATTAGAAGGAATAATCTCCTTGGATGGAAACATTTCTCGAAAACTTGTAACACTCATAGAAGATATCGCAGCTCCTGTATCTAATTCCATCGGGCAAATTTTATCATCAACATTAACTTGAATTATGTACTTACAGTTTTGTTTTTGTAGATTGTAAATGTTACGAGTCAAACTACTGATGGTCTCATCAATTGTATTATCATCTTCAAAGGTAGAATTGGGCGAATTTATATTTTGTTCATCCTGTAATTGATTTAAAGATTTTTTAAAACACACACTTGCCAAATGACCGACTTTATTACAGTGGAAACACCTGAGGTTGCGTCGGTTGCAAGCATTAGCTTTGTGGTCTGTATCTCCACATCTGAAGCATTTTCCTTTCAACAAAGAATTGTTAGGTTTTTCCTCGGAGAATTGCTTTTTAGTCTTCTCTTGCTTGAATGTACTTTTAAGGTAATTTTTAGCACTTACTTTATGCAAGCTTAAGCTCGATTCACTAGTGAAACCAACTTGCATGTGACTGCTTTCGAGTTTTGATGACTCTATACTCAATGCTATTTTTACTGCTTGATCAAAAGTTAAATCATTAGTCTGTTGTAGTAACTTTTCCCTTATTTCTGTACTACGTAATCCACGAATGAATTGTGAACGTAGATGAGAGTCGATGGTTGTTCTTTTACATTCAAGACAAACAAAGTTGCAATGAGTTGTAAGGGTTTTGAGTCCTTTAACGTAGTCGGCAATGCTCTCGCCATCTTTTTGAACCCTTTGTACAAACTTATGCTGCTCTGCTATTTCATTAGGTTTTGGGTCAAGATGACACTTAAGTAAATGCACCAATTCATCGTAGGTCTTGGTATTAGGTAAATAAGGTGCCGTCAATTCACTGAGTAAGTGGTAAGTTTTTGCCCCAAGACAGTTAATAAGTATTTGCACTTTCTTTACTCCATATTCAGGATTGTTTAATCCTCTTAAATCCAAGTAGTTCTCAAGTCGCTGAATGTATGATGAAATATTTTCAATTTCACTATTAAAATGTTCAAATGTAATGTTCATGGAACTACTCGTGTCACTCGAAGTCCCCTGAAGTCCTTGGAGAAGTTGAATTAGAGTTTGTACATTGATGTTCTGCTGTGCTTCACCTGAAGGTATAAGGTTTTGGTCTTCCATGACTTGCAAAAACTGATAAATTATTAAGAAAAAGTATTAGTAAAAAAAACTTGTAAAGTGATAATTGAAGGATAAATAATGCAGAATGCAATCAGTTAAGGTTCAGGCTTACTACTGCGCCATTATAAAATTTATACTTAATTAATAAATAACTACATTTTAAGTGTTTGCAAATCAAAAAGTATTTAATTCATTAGAATAAAAACATAAACATAAACAAACAAATATTTATGACAGTTCAAACATATGTTCAGTTGTAGTGAAACACACAACAATACTAAAATATATACAGATAAGGGTTATCACTTTGTATCCCAGCGAACTTAATACTGGTTGATTTTTAACGCAGCTCACTTTAAAGATTGAAAAAATACACATATAAAGATAAAATTAGTTTGGTTAATCTATACATTTTATACAACCTATTATTTAAGTTTGATCACATTTAGCTTACATAATGTGTTTAAACAATCCACTATTGACATTTATACAATGTCGCGCTCTCCCCATCAAATTCCAGAACATTGCTAAGTACCTCTTTGAATTACTCATATTAAATTTGTTATGTTCGTTTTTAGGTGCTGAATGCTTTCGTATGCGTTACTTTTTATGTATCCCTAAAGAAAATAATATAGTGGGGTCGAATCCGGGGATCTAGGGAGGAATAATCTTTCACTGATAAAATAAAGTTTTGGGTTGCGTTAAAAAAACATTTTGTATTATAGCCACGAAAAACGTCATTGAATCTTTCTTCGTATATGAGATGAAAAAGTTTCTAGAGAATCCTTACCTCAAGAAAACGTGATAAGCCAGAAGGAGGAAGATATTCAGATTACTTCTCCTCTTCAAAGCTCCGAACTGCGCGTCCTTTGTCTTTCCTTGGGTTACTTTATTAAAGGGAACTCCATAGTTAGTAAGAAATAATATTACCTCAACTTCCTTTTTCTTAATGTTTAATTTTTTTCAATTCTGTACAGATCCAGACCCTATAAAATGTCGTTACTGAGCTGGATATTTTAAAATACTGACCATATAAAATAAACCCATTATTACCGAAGGCAAGTAAAGAGTTGAAGACTACAAAACAGACACTATATGACGATAAAAAAATTAATGGCGTTATGATTTTTAAGGTGTGGGTGAATTTACGTAGCGCTTATTATAACGATGTCAATATAGCGTGTTAAATAGCGCAATTATATAGATTAATAGTTTTAAATAATATATTTAGTACTGTAAACGTCTATATGATCAAGGAAGGAGTTTTTTTGGCATTTATAAATTTCACCCAGGAGTAAGTAAAATTTAAAAAATACAGTCAAAGGATCCATAAATATAAAGGGCTTGATGAAAGAAGAAGAATGGCGCGATTTAGAAGACTTTGCGGTCATAATATGCAATGTTACGACAAATCAAAGTTTCAATTCGATCAGTTAGCATATACCGTTAAAATAAGCCCCAATTATCATTATTTTGCTAATGCCTAAATAAATGAAGAAATATAAATTTCCATTTCCATAGTCAATTTCCATAGTCGCTATCTTGGATCCAAACAATTTTTATCCTGATTTCAACTCTTTAATCAGTTTAAAAAATATTGGTAAGGATATAAGGAATGTTAACCTATGTCCCTTTAAATGCTACAGAGAAGTGAAATCTTAGACCTGCCATAACTTTGCGAAGGAGCAATATTAAGAACTCTTATTTACATCATAATTTTTATTTTTTTCAAGCCCATTAAATAATCTTAGATTTTTATTTTGTTTATGTTATGATATTTTTATTTTGCAATTTTGATTTCCTTCCAACGCCAGTTAGGCCAGTCATTCTAAGAAAAGTAACATGGGGAACCTCAAAAAACTGCAAGAAAAGGTTTTTTGATGGAATTCTACTTTAAAAAATATGAATTTTAACATATCCAAAGTTTACCAAAATCGGACCATGGGAACCTCACTAAAATCACGTTTCAAAATTGTGGCTTTTCCATCATACAAAAGTTTTTGAAAAAAGACATTCAACTGCATTTTGTATCAATGTTTTTCAAAATATTGACTTTGGACCGCCGTCAGTCATCGTTGGGTGATTGGTTCTAAATGTTGACAGAGTTTACATTTTCGGCCGCCATCTTGGATCCGCCATATTGGATATAAATATTTTTTTTCAAATGTAAAGATGTTTTGTGACGCATCATTATGGACTAGATTTTTACCCTGAACACAATGCTGAAATCCGTTTTTGAAAATATGCATTCGTTAAAAAGATATGCTCAAATAAAAATTCATCCCTATACATTTTTTATGGACGTTTAGTTTTTTTAAAGATTTTTTAAGAATTATCTCTTATATCTCTGGTTCTAAATAAGGTATGTTGTTCGTTATGGTCTTAAAATACTCAATCGTTTAACATGAGTTAATGATCATTAAAATCAGACGACTGCTGGACGAGCTATAACGCTAAAATCGACACGTAAATCCATTTTTTATAATTTTGTTTTTCGTCAAAGATGATATAAAAGAATATAACTCATCCTATTTTTGTCAGATTTCAATTATCAATATGTCAAATGAAAGCTAGTAGATCAGCGCGTGTTTCAAAACCAATCCAACTTGCAGGCCATCTTTGGGACTTGAGATACAAATCTTTAAAGAATTATGAAATTTTGAAAAAATTGATGTTTATGTTGGTTTGATGTCTAAATCTCACCTCGAACTCAACCTATTTAAATAATTAAGAGCTTAAATAAAAGCCAATAATGTACTGAGTTAACAAAAACATAAAACTGTTTTGAATATCTGTTAGTTTTCTATGTATGAGTCATTAACTATATACAATTTACGAAAGTGAACAGATTTTATGGTAAATGAAGGTTCATAACTCAAATTAAGTAAGTCCGATTTTAATGATCCATAGCTCATATGAAAGTCCAGAATCTTCTGAGTAATTTGGGGGAGAACGAGCTTTTTAATCCATTTAGGACCTGCGCTATGAATCTTTGACAAAAAACAAATTTCTAAAAATTGAATTTTCGTGTCGATTTTAGCCTTATAGCTAGTCCAGCAGTCGTCCGATTTTAATGGTCAATAGCTCATATAAAAGCCGTTAAATGACTGAGTATTTTAACACCAAAACGAACTACATACCTTAATTAGAACCAGAGATATAAGAGATAATTCTTAAAAATTGTTTTAAAAAAATTAAACGTCCATAAGAAATGTATAGGGATGAATTTTTATTTGAGCATATCTTTTTAACGAATGCATATTTTCAAAAACCAAACAAGTGGCATTTTCAACGTTTTGATCGGGAACGGTCCAAAACCGGGCCTTGTTACTACCTTACGGCAACCTTTTGTTAGAAAGTATCATTAATTCATAGCCCAATGACAAATAGCAACTGGACCCAGCTTCGATCCTGGTCAGGATTCAAACCAGCGACCCTCAGGTTATGAGGTGAGCGCTTTATCCACTCGGCTATCCAGTCAATTGTGATTTTGTTTTGAAAATGTTTTGTTTTTCCCCTAAATCCCATTTTCGGAGGAGGGGATAAAATTTCTCAAACACCAGGTACCTAATGACTTGGTCATGTTAGTAGAGTTCTCCTAATGTAATATTTTTTAGCTTTCAAATAAAACATGATAATTTGGGGGTGGATCAAAGAACTTGAGGGGAGTCAAACAAAAGTATCAGGAAAATCACTCACGCGTAAAAAACTATATTTGTTGTGATATTACAAAAATATAAGATAAACTTGTCGTTTAATTTTTTATTTGTATTTGATTTATTAGTTTCAACCACATCTATATCGATAAGGATTTTTTAGAGTATCCGATCGGGTAGTATAAAAATTAGCAAACATAGGAAGATGAAGGATTATTTACATTAGAGTAAATCAGTCAGGATTGTAGCAAAATCAAACTAATACAACAATGTGTCAGCCTGAAAATATCACCAACATTTCTTAGGATGAATAAAATTACTTGTAAATACATTTGATAAAAAAATCTGTTTTAGATCCAGAATGGCGAAGGATAGTTTGTTCAACTTTTACACTAACGTTAATCTTGTCTCGAAAGGAGAAGTAAATTGATATGAAACCAGAGTCAGTAACTTTCCAGAGCCAGTATCAATAACTTTTGTTCCATAATTGATCTAGGGAAGTCATGAGAGACATGTTATAAATGATATATCAGCTGAGGCGAAGTGGTATTCAATACTTTACGTTTGCATCAAGGATAACCCAAAAGTGTGACTCCACCTAATCTTTCACTATGCTCTATCCAAATAGCATTTCACAGTAATATGGGTCACAGAAGATGGGTCCACAAGAACAAAAGTTAAAATTAAGTAATTTTGTTGAGGTCTTTTAGTCTTTTTATCTTTTACAGAGTGTAGACAAATCGTGGAAATTTATTGAAATTAAATTGTTTTTACAGCCATGAATGAGCAAAAGTAAAAAAATGGAATATTATTTCACAAGTGAAAGGCCGGATTTCACAAACCTGTTATTAACAGCAGTTCACGTAGCTTACGATTGGATAACCATTAGTTAACACATGTCAGATGTATCAAATTTCTTTCTGATATGTACCGAGAATGGCTTGCAACATTCTTAAAGAAACATTGATTTTCTATTTCCGTCAATGTTCTTCACAAAATGCTTCTCGTAAATTGTGTTCTTTCAAGGCGACACTAACAATTCATCACGAATTTGTAAAATGCAGGCGTGTGGTTCGAATCCTAAAAAGTGGAAGACATCCCCCTATTTTGCCAGGCGAGGAGTTGCTCCTTGTCGTTATATTTCAAAATTACTTTATCATCATTGAATAAAACAGAACGGATGCGGTGAGCACTTATACGGAGGCGTAGACTGGGTGACGATAAAAGAAGTATTTAATGCTTTAGCGTCCCTTTTTGAGAGGGAAATAGGTTCCCTGAAAAGGTTTATGAAAATCTCAAGAATAGGGTGAAAGTTCCTGTTCCAATTACTACAGCAAATGCAAACACAGTCGCAACATTAAAGTGACTTTCAATCTATCACACAGTAGTTAGCATGTTATAGTTTAGTTTTTAATTTGAATTTGGTTGTTTGTCGTTTTCGCAGTCTACCCAACGCACGACCTTGCCGACGAGTCGTCAGTAGTGCCCGGTCAATTTTGGCAATAACAATAAATCAACGAGATCGTCTACCCAAAATAAGTATCACGCATAAGGTAGCACTTACTTTACTTCCGACCAATTAAAAGATTAAAGAGGAAACATAATCAAAACTATGTGTAGTTTAATCAATATTTTTATAAACTCCATTCCATTCTTCAAATATTCACGATCATAATATCTTTAATTTTTTTATTTTTCATGATTTCCTTAAACCTCATTCACTGGAGTTCAGAACAGAGAAGATTTATATTGTTTCGCTGCATATATCAAATTATTGGAATGGTACCATACGTTTAGCAAATTACGATTGTTTTCTAAGAGGAGGTTCACGAAAAAACAAAAGATGTCATAGTTGATAAAGCCTAATGTTGGCAGTTTTAATAATCCTTTTGATTCCGATGCTCAAGGTATGTTTGTTCAAGTATATCAAATACAGTGATCTCACATTTTTGGGGTTGAAGGCGAAGAAAACTGAAGCTTGCCCCCCTCACACTATCATAATGTAATTCCAAATGAAACCCGTTCTAAAGAGTTCTCGAAAAATAACTTTTACGGGTTCAGTTTATATGCTTTGAGCGCCTTAGTTGAAAATCAGTGTATACGATCCAGTGTCGCGCCAACTTCCATTGGACTACAACGACCTTTTCCAAAGTGGTGAACAGGCATGGAGACCTACCTTAACATTTGCCTTGTGGTCATTGTCGGATTTGTTTCAAATTTGTCCTTTGTTATTTATTTATTTTATTTGTATATTTTTGTTGTTGATTGTTTATTTTTTAGAAAGGTAATTTGTCTTGGTCTTAATATCTTCACTACCAAAATAGTATCTTCTCTAATTCGCTGTTTTACTAGAAATGTCTATTCCCATGTTAAATCATATTCACAAGTATGAAATTTTCAGGGCATTTAAGGCTCTTCCCTTATATCTCATTTCCGTGCAATTTTTACTGCAAAAATTCACGCCGAACTCATTCCAATTACTGTATAGCTAAAATTGTTAAAATTGGTTCAGAATTGTAGGTGTTTTATAACAAAAAGCGTACTATATAAAAATATGTATGTTATACACATATAGGTATGAGAAAGTAATTTGTACGACACTTTTTTGTTGATTGATAATTATTTAATACAGCTATAAAATGTGTTATATTGTTGATAACTGTGAACGGGGAATAGTCCAAATGCACCCCTGCATTTTTGAAAACCCTCAGACCACCCATTTTAATCCAAGGGTATGAAGGGGTTTTTCTTATGGATGGCGATGAGAGGGAATGTGTGGGAAATATCTAAAACAGACAAGCCGGATGAAGGAGGACGAATCTGAGGAAATAATTATTGGCAAGAAAAAATTGCTAGACAATTACAACATGAGCAGCAGACACAGACCAGCAGAATACGCCCCGTCCTCAAGAGAGCGAGACTGCTCTACTGGCAAAAACCAAAGTGGAAACTTTAAAAATAATTTTCGAACACTCAAAAAGAACAGCAGGAGTTAGAGAAACTGAAACAGGAAAGAATCAAAATAGAATTGTAAATTGAGGGAAAGATTGTTTTTAATTAGTTCAAACAACTTAACAAATTTAAAGAGAATGGAGAATTCAATAATAAAAAGGTTTTTTCTGTTATTTTCTTTGTACATTGTTTTCTTTTTTTCCCCATTCTCGAACTTGAATACGAAATGTGAGAATAGAAAGAATAAACCAATTTTAAATTAATTATAGGCTTTGAAAAGTAGCCAAGAGCAATAAGAGTAGCATGCGTCTACGTGGTGTATAAGGAGTGTTGAGTTCTTTAATCTTAAACTAATTAATTAGGGAGAGGGTAATTTGAAAGAAGCAAGAAACAGTTATTTATGTATCAAGCGGGTAAAGTGGTCTTAATCGCTTGAGCTATCTGGCGACCGTGGCGGGACGTGGCAAATTTGCCGAAGCGATAAAGTCGCTTTGCCCGCGATGTACATAAAAAAACTCCCCTACAACTGCAGTGTGTACCCTTAAAATAATTACAATCACAAGTCAATGATTGCAGCTTAATGCACAATTAATTTATGATGTCAAAAATAATTCAAGCTCAGACAAATAAAAAGCGTTTAGAAATCGGCCGGGGTGCGTATGGCTGTAATCAGCTGACGACTTTGTAACTAAACGATAAAAACCCTTTATTAATGTAAAACGTGGTTAAGACATATTGAAAGGATGTAGCAGTAAATCGTCAAAGATTATAAATGGTGCAGTAATTATAGAAAAATACTGGAGTAAAGAACATTAAGAAGACAAACTGGATGCCATATCCGGGGCTTAGTGAGCGTGATTCCGACGGCAGCCTGCGACACTGCGTCCCTCAACTGTTGTCGCGACGGTCTTACTTACTTTACAAACATTTTACTCGCTTTATGTCAGTAATTGTTTAAATTTAAAATGTTATTGCATTCCACTTAAATGGCTTAAATGTATATTAATTTCTTTATAATAATTTCAGTCCCGGAGGCCCGGGATCAAATCCTCCCAACAACCAACGCCAACGGCTGTTTGCTCGTGTCACGCCATGGCCACTAACTAGTCCTTGCCAACAGTTTGTGAACTAATATTCTAGGCTAGGCATGCATCCTAGAATGTGAAGAGAGGGCAAAAGTAGGTGCTGAATCAGGAATTCAGGGCAGTTTCTCTTCCAGAGCCCTCTAGGATCTCAGTAGTCCTGAATACATCAATGGAGGAACATAAATTCATTACTGCCAATCATAAATTTCGTTCCGATAAAAACACGGAACTTAGTAGTTTTAATACGATAGGACCGAATAAAATAAAATTGAAAATTTTTCGTTGAATATAATATTCATTATTATGTGCTTGAGTAGAGTTTACTCGAGAGAGAGCAAAATTCAGTTAGGTACTTTATTTTATATTCCCCCCCCCCCAAAATATATATTTTATTTTCCAGTTTTGATAGTTTCTTTTCCACTGAAACTATTTATTTCTTTTCCACTGAAAAGTATTCATGATTCTAAATTATTTCTTTTTTTTCCTTCTCAACACATGTAATTTTATTATTATGAATGTTTGATGTTTATATTTTACGTTTTGAAAACAACGGTCAGAAAGCTTTTTAATAACTTTGATATCAAACATCATAATTGGCATCTAAAAAGGTAATTGTATACAAATGAAAATTGTAACAAATTGCAAGAATGATTATGTTGGTGCTAATAAAGTTGAATATTGTACTTTTGAAGCGATGGATTATAATTGAAACTATTATTACTACAGTACATGCTCGTGGAACACTGGGGTTGTTGGGTGAGTTGCTAAAGTCATCAAGGTGGACACTTATAATAAAATGAACCTAATATAGGATAGTTAAAAACTGAATATTAAGGTGATGTGCCTCCTTCTATAGTTTTTTCTAATATTTTGACATTTTTCAAAAGTGATTTTTTTATTCCAAAATTAGATCTAAACATACATCTAAAGTTTCATTTGATTTGGAAAATTATTTCAGGTATTTTGCAATAAAATTGAAAACATTGCGCTCAGCGATTTCACGACTTTTAGTGTGTGTGTGTGTGTGTGCGTGCGTGAGTGCGTGTGTGGAGTGTAGTGAAAACTTTAAACGGTGTTCCTTCAAAACTATGTTTTTCATCAATTGCATTTACGTCAGTTTGAATATCTTTGTAACTACTCATTATTTTGTAATTAAATTTTAACCAGATGTTCTTGATAGTATTTAGAATATTAGTGTATATAGAGAACATTGTGCAATTATTTTTCCTTGTAAATTTCATCGTTATTACTTATTATGGTAACACTGCATTTTTTGTGTTACCATAGTTTCAATTCTCAGAAATTTTAATTTTTATATGGGGAAGTAAAATTTATTTACTTTTCACATTATGTTGATAAACAAAAAAGTTATTCAAAGTCGAGAATATTAAAATATATTCTTAAAATTTTCAAAATTACCCTAGTCACCCAAAATATATTTAGATTTCATATTTTGCATATATAATCCTCTGATTTGGTCAAGTATAAACAAAATAAACCCACAAAATTTTTTTTATAAATTCTTTATTAAAATAAAACATTTAAAAAAGTCTTAAAGAAGGAGGTGTATCCCCTTAATTATTGTAAGATGTGCGCCTTATCAAAAGTTTCTTAGTTTTAATCTCATTATATTTCAAATAACTATCTTTAATTTCTATGATTTATTCATGGTTAAATACCCGGTGGTCCTCCATTTTTTCAATTTTATCTCCTAATTACTCCCTCAAACTCCTCACAGCCTGTCTAAAAAAGATTCCAAATAGTGTAGCTTATTTAAATACTGTACAAATAAGGACATGGCCACATTTTGGATAGAGATTCCACTTCTGACGTGTCGAAGGAGTATTATACGGAGACTGTGGATAACTGAATTGTAGATAAAATAAGTCAATGTATAAACTATTTCATTATTGTACTGAAAACTGGAATTTTATGATAAGAGCTATGATACGAGTCACTATGTCTTAGAGGTTGCACTATATTTGGTAATGCCAGCAATAATCCATGGGAATATGCGAGAGATCTTTATTCTCTGCTGGATAACATTTTTATGAAAGTCAGGATTAATTTTTCATAAACCGTACCTAGCGTAATAAGCCTTGGTCCGACGGGAGTTTTTAAGATCAAGTAGTAAAACAAGATCACGTAGTTTTTAAGATGATAATAAAACATCACTTTATTAAGAAAGAATTCTTTCAAAGAATTAACAATTTGGCATGCATTTAAATCAAATTTGCAGTGGCTTATTTCTTTGTTTATAAATCGAATAGCCAGAATAAATGTTTTGTAATGCCTTGCCATGGTATCGTAGAAATACGCACAGGCAAATTTTCGCGTTTTGCCAGTATTTTCCTTACTTCATGGAGTAAATAAACCATAATTGAGGTAAAACCTAAAAAAATAAAGAAAAATAAATAGCGAACCGAGAAAAATCCATCATAATAGTTCAATTATACTGTTATGATGGATTTTTCTCGGATTAACTTTTAATACGGAAAAGGTCAGAGCCCGTTCTTTTGCCCTAAGCTTAACATGGGGAGACCAAAAACACCTTTTGGCGCTTTAAAATTGGTAACAATAAAGCACCAAAAGGTGTTTTTGGTCTCCCCATGTTATGCATAGGGCAAAAATAGGCTCTGACTTTTTCCGTAATAAAAACTTAACCCGTTGATAGAAATTGATAAACTGTCTTGATAACGTTAAACATAAACTTCGTGCTGAAATAACATAAAAAATTCTAATTAAATGATCGACAATTCTCATTGATTTTTAGTGGTTAAATTTAGCTTTATGGCCAGCACCCCGCCCCGTGGAATTCGACGCAAGCGTTGCTGAAGATGAATACACGTATTTGTGAGAACTGTGCAAAATATGTTGAATGAAAAAGCTGAAAATATTTTGTATGTAAGATGTTTTGATTTTTATTGTTAAAAATTTTATGTCCAACATTTTCAAGGCTTTTTAAAGTTATTTTCAGCGGTTTAATTTAAAGGTTTGGCGTAGTTCTATCAAATACGTGTGATAAGCTGCACTGACGCTTGCGACGAAGTCCACAGGGGGCACTAGCTGCGAGGCTAAATTTTACCACTAAAAATCATTGAAAAACAAATTTAATTATTGTTTAGCGATTTTACTTAAGATTTTTTTATGTTCAATTATTGAGACGGTTATGTTTAGAAATTATCAAGATTTTTTATTAAATTTCTACCGACGGATAAAGTTTGTATTACGGAAAAAGTCAGAACCTGATATTTTTCCCAATACTTAACATGGGGCTATCAAAAACCCTTTTTAGCCCTTCAGAGTGGATATTAACATAAAATTCTACTATTATGATAGATTTTTTTCATCATACTAACACAGAAACATCGGTTTTCAGTTCCTTTTTGTTGGCTCGAAAGTTATCCTTTGCCGGCCTAGGCCGGATAAACTTTTTCCGGCCTAGGCCGGATGAAACGGAAATAAATAATCAGCTAA
This sequence comes from Flexamia atlantica, assembly GCA_035578135.1. Taxonomy (NCBI): domain Eukaryota; kingdom Metazoa; phylum Arthropoda; class Insecta; order Hemiptera; family Cicadellidae; genus Flexamia; species Flexamia atlantica. The sequence continues at coordinate 7,092,979 of JAQJVK010000019.1, forward strand.
TTTGCAGCAAACTGACATTTAATGCTTGTTTATTGGTGGTTTATTAGTTTTAATGTAGTGGCAGCACTGTATGCGAAGCAAATGTTTGTTATAGATGTTTATGCAAGGACTACGTTATGATTGAGAGCATGTTTTTTTTCTACGTAGCATGTTGAAAAATATCGTACGTTGCACGGCCAGGAAGTTTTGCCGTACTCGCATAAAAATCCTCAACATGAAACATGAACTTTTATGCTCGTCCGGCAAAACAGTACTTCCCGGCCTAGTAACGTAATATACTATTCATTTTGTAAAGTTATTTTTATTCAATTTTATTCAGGTGCGACCTAAATTATGGGTTTTTACCATGAAATAGCAAAGAAAACTAGCCAATTTCGAAAACAGCTTGTGCGTAAATATTTTTGAGGCAATTATATTGATTATATTGATAAAATACATAGGCTCAAGATGTCGGCCTGGCTTATTGTGTTTATTTTGAATATTGTTTTGATATTATTCACTAATGTATACACTATCGCAAAAACTATTCTTTCAATTTATTGTGAAAACAAATATTTGTTTATAAATTAATAACCTTATTTATAGATTGAAGTTCCAGTTCGATTTAGTATTTACAATGACCGTAAGTATCATATTTCTATATCAAGTTCCATATTTTATTTTGTTTAAGAATTATGAATAAACAAAATATCGTGTTTATCCGTTTTATCCGTTTCCGCATTTAAACGCATTCATCGCATTTTGTTTGGGAATAAAGTATATCTAATTTCATTTCACATGTATACTGAACTCATTTTTAAGAGAATACCACAATAATAATGTTTGGATTACAAAGCAGTCGGTTTTATTACTGTGATATACAGATGCTATCATTCAGGTACTAATACTAAGTTCCTCGTTTACCGATCAGACGAGTTAGACGAGCTAGGGCAAGACGCTGCAGGGCGAATTTCTCAGTGTTTGTTACGTCACAAGGCAAAAGCGATGTTTCCGCCAATGACATTAAATCTACATTATTTTTCGAGCTATGGATAAATTAATTTAGTTTGTTGATGTATCATTTTACATTATACATTAATATTAATTTATTTAATTTTTCAGTACTAAGAGGTCCAAATAAAATACTACGCAGAAAACCCTTAAAACAAATGAATATAACAAATACCTACTGAGTAGTTTTGTAAGATGTTTTACATCTTTTCTTGAATAATGTATACGGTATGGAACGTGACTCGATTACAATTTAATATTAATTCTGACAGTTACATCTCCCAGTTCAACTGTTGAGGAAGTCTCTCAGGGTTGTCTCTCATTGATATATTGTTTTGGATGTAGACTATTGCTCTCTGTTACATGTTGTCTATACTGGTAAAAAATAACAATGACAGGTCTGAATTTATTGAAAAGTCAACTGTACCAATGAGAGTTTAATTTTTATTTTAAATAAGGTAAGGGTAGATTATGAAGATTTATGAACACTCTTGACTGATAACAAGATCCTAACGTAGAGTCATAATTTTTTCTAATGATTGAATGTAAGGTCAGTTAGAATTTCATAATTCTAGTTATACGCACTCGGACGCGCTATGAACTATGGACTACTTTTGGAACTAAATTTAAAAAGAAAATGTATTTGTTTACCAAACAAAAGAACGTGTACATGTGGGATTAAAAAAAATAGATAATAAAGGTAAAACTCATTAGCTACAATGATTGATTGTAGGCTACAACAACATGTAAACTTAAATCAACATTAATTTAAATCTATTTGTTTCCAGGTTTTTTAAAACATTTCTCACATTCATGGGACTTTTTCACAAGGGTAAACAAAAGGTAGAGTACTGCGCTAACATGGTCGATAACGTCTACGAAAAGAAAAAGCGTTGTTATTTCAAACATAACTTCTATGGTGTAAGGTTGAACGCTGACTACTACTTCACAAGTAAATCATGTAGGACATGTCAAAACGGTTCATAATACTATCTATAATTATTGTATAGTATTTTAAGAATAATACATTTATCCATTATTACAAATTTACTGTTTGGACCAATTGCCCAGAATTTGTTGCTCAGTGAAACTATATCTACATTTTTACAGTATTCAGTTAGTTTTTTATCCAACATTTCACTGTGTCAAAAATGTATGACAACTCCATGTTTTGTACTAATTTCAAAATACTAGAAGTCATAAATTATGTTTGTTTTGCTTACGGTGAGACAAAACTTTCGGTAGAACTCATCTTGCAAAAGAAATAACAAATAAAAGTGAGATACATATCTAGCGGAATAAACTGAAAATCGCGATTGACCTTCTTAAGCAAATATTTAAATAGCTTTTACAAATTATAAATCTTATTAAAAACAGTGCTTTAACAAGTACCAGTGCTTTGAGTTTAGGGCATTGACAGAAACTTTGTTTTCTCAAACTAATAAACAAAAACTAAAATACGAAGTCTTAAAAAAACCTTGAAAAATGGCGCCTGTTGAAAAACTTAATAAAATACATAATTTAGCCTTAGTATTGGTAGATACTGAAAAATACGGAGCTTTTCAACATTGGTTGTAAAGTTACAATTCCACTAATTGGTTTTGGGCCTTGAAAACAACTTTCCTGTGTGTTAATCTACTTTTAAAAGTTTCAGTGGTGGACGGCCCGTGTGGGGTCGATGAATATTCCTTAAGACAGGCATTTATGTAAGAGAACGAAACTTGATCATTTACAGTCTTATGGTCTTACCATAAGGTTAAAGAGTTTTTCGCCCACATACAATGTTTAGACGCTTTTTACTCCTTGTAATGAGTGAGCAAAATAAAATTTTTCTCCCAGCGTGAGTAAAGTGATTACTTTTTGACCCCGCCGGGAGACAAGTAAACTCTTAAGAATAACATTGAAATTAATAATTAAAAAAGCTAGTGCCTTCAAATATTTACGAAGATATGCAAATATGTTGAGGTTGAACAGATTGCGGGCGCTAACAGCTGATTTAGTGGCAGGAATAATCACAAAAGAATAACACTGAAAACAATCAGCTGTAAGAACGTCAACGGATTAAGCGTGTAAGAATGTTGCAACAATCAGCTGATCGCTGATGCATGAACGGTTGCTGCCACTCGTATGTAGGTACTAATTGCAGATTGAAACGAAATGGCAATTATTAATTACTTTGTTATTGAAATAGATGTTTAAATATTGGGTATTTGTTATTGCTGGCGGGGAAAAAATGTTGTGTGTATTTCGAGAGAAAAGCACATTGTTTCCCTCGTGAAAACTGTCGCCCTCCCTAGCTCGGGTGCCAACATTTTCACTCGTGAGACAATGTTGTTCTTTACTCACTCAAAACACAAATAACTATTTTCCTATCGAAACATTCACAAACAAATACCTGGTTTGTTTTGGACGATGATATAGTAATAGGTTATAAATGTGGGTAGTTATAATACAGGTAGTTATAATATAGGTTCATATTATGAACGTTTGTCTATCAGAGATCTGTAATGAAATAGAATGATCGTTGTTTTTTAGTTTTGTGTCGGTTATGTTCGTTTTCATTGAGGTTCCAAAGACAAATGGTAATCATTATCGGTATAAACGACATTATTGGATGATTTACTGTTAGGGTAATGTACAGACATGAGACGGACTTGGGCTATAGGTCCCCAGGGGACAGTTATACAGCATCACGTCTCGTTGTCGGTCTTCAGAGACACTACAAACATAGACTTATTTTCCTCTGGACACTCGTTCGTTTTGGCCGATGCATGTTTTCAGCAGGCCATTCTGAGGGTAAAAACGCTCTCTTAGTGATGAATTTGGGAAGTAATACTTATATTCAGCTTAAATTGTTCGGAGTCACTTTGTTTTTCGGACAAAAAATATTACTAAGACAAAAAAACTTAAGTGATATTTTTGTATTTTGTTTATTACAACGCCATTGGCATTTTTTAAAGATTTGATCAACGGTCCAAACCCGAGTCTTTTTACTATCTAACGGCGACATTTTGTTAGATAGCATTAATTTATAGCCCAATGACAAATGGCAACTGGACGCACGGACCCAGTTTCGATCCTGTCAGGAATCGAACCGACTACCCTGAGGTTATGAGGTGAGCGCTTTATCCACTCGGCTATCCAGTCAATTGATATAGCAAAAATATATAGCAATTGAATCTTTTTAAATTTCTTATTATAGTTTAAGCTGCATTATCATACAAAAATATTAATCGTTAGCCTTAAGAAAGATCTGAGAAACAATCAGGCTTACGATTTCACTGTACTAGTAGATAATCGTATGTTAGTATATTATCAACAGAAGTAAAAGCCGCTTCTTAGATAAAATAATATTTTATATTGGAACAAAGAATGCATAACTGAATGAATTATGTTAATTTATCCGGATAACTAGATATAGACTTGTTCTATTTTCCTGATTATCTCTTGGGGATACCGCCTTTTTCTCTAAATTACTGGAATTAAACCTTTTATTTTGACCCTACTCTGCCTGACGTCCACAATTAAGATGTCACATACACAATTACAATGTTTAGTAATAAAATATGTATTTAGTAAAATCATCAACATACTTAAAAACTATTAAGTGTATATTGACTATAAGGCATAGATTCATAGATGTAAAACTCGTATATAAACATTTATCAGATATATCTTAAAGTATACATTTTTTATTTCATTTCAATAATCTATCAAGTTTGAAGAGTATTGTTTCCAAAGAACCTGACGGTATTCAAATTAAGTAAGAAAACAATTAATCTCGAAGGTCTTTTTGACAGCGAATTTCAGGATTATAAAAAAAATCGGCATTATTACTCCAGTAAGGGGGTCATGAGGAAGATCCTTGTGATAAAATGTAAGTATTGTAAAACTGACGCCAATTCTTGAGGCCCAGTGCGATGGATGCGCGGCAGCAAAAACGGCTAGTGAGCATGCGCGGCAACGCGTCGCCAGAGCACAGCACTGTCATTCTGCTCTCAGCCGTCAAAAATTGCGTGTCACACGTGTCGTTCTAAAAACATTAACCGACAGAACAATGACTCTTATGTACGATTAAAGTAAAATACAGCAAAAGATTTAGGAATAATGTTTCATTAGTATTCATTAAAGCGTCTTGATACTCTGAACAACGATTGACAGAGAAGCAGTAACTACGTGCGAGCTGGCAAACTTACGCAGCCAGGCTAGTACATCGTCGGCTGACGCTGCCGCTCCTACTCCCCTTTCCTCCCAGCCTACCCAATCCCCTCCCCATGCGCGGACTGAGCCTTAAGAATTGGTGCCAGTTATACTACAAGTCCTCGGCCAAAGCTCACATGGAATATTTTCAAAACGCACGAGGTAACAGGATACAACCCATTGTAAAAACTAATTCCGATTAAAATCGTAGTAGGTTTATAAAGAAGATAATGCAGCAAATGAATTAACTGAAAGAAGATTTATAACTGCCGTGAATAGAACACGCCGTGATAAAAATATTGAAGGATATATCATTATCCTACAAAAAATTCGAAAGACCAACAGCAGGACAAAATAACAACAATACAAATAACAAGAAATAAGAAATTTAAATTTTGAAGTTTTTCATTGGCTCAAAAAGGAACACTTCAAAATTTGATATTGAAATTTGTACTAATTATATAAAATAGATAACCTGATGCTCGAAATCGAGCAAAACAAAAGTCATATTGTAAAATATTAAAGAATGAACAATTAACTTAATTAAATTTTATGTCTAATCAAAGGGCCAAAGTTGATAACAAAGTAAAGGCTAAATTACTGAAAATGTTAAGGTTTACATGATCTAGCGCAAGAGTTCCCGCTGAAGGATATTTTTGTTATGATCACTTGTTCGGATTTCTTCATTTTCCCTTTTTCTCTCTTTTCTGAAGTGTATATTTAATACCGGCAAAAGATTGTGCTCAAAATACAGCGAAATATCTTCAAATATCTTCAGCTCAAAATATCTTCAAAATACAGCGAAATCCGCAAATTAGACAGGCAGAACTTTCCTTTGTGGCAGTAAAGGGTTAATGATGCATTATCTCTACCTGTGTTTAATTCTTGAAATTCAAGCCGCCGCAATGTAAAAATTTTAAGTTCATTAGTCAAAATTAGAATTCAATTTACCTTCCTCAATCACCTTGTAACAAATGTTACGGCCGTTTCAGCATCACTGTGCCATCCTCGGACACTGAGTTCAGCCATAAGGCGTCGTTAAAATATAAAACTGTCACATACACAAAACACATAAAAACGAATTTCACAAAAACAGGCCTGTTCGGTAACGCACATTTCCACACCCGTGCAAGTAGTCGACTGGATTCATCCTTGCCTCATAAAAAAAGTAGGAGCACTCATGCAGGACGCTGACAACAGGGAGCAAATTTCACTTTTAGGGCTTATATTGTCTACTTTGAACTCAAAATCCCCAATTTTTAAATATTGGGCATTGAGCCCTCCTAAAATGGCGTAATGGGCTTACGATTCGTTGCCTCAACTTATTAACAAATTAGATCTCTAGGATCATATTATCACTACCAAATTAAATGTAGATAAATGTGATGATAGTAATTAAGGCCGCTAGAGTGCAAAATCCCCTTAAAGACAACTTACTGCGTGCGTTTAGCAAATCGGTATTTTTTTGTGCTATGACTTTGGATGAGGCTTAAAATTTTAGTATTTTTCTTGTCTATTATAACAATTAACTTACATTCGGGGATTACATTACCCTTTGAGGGCTCGAAAACCTCCAAATTTAGGTATCCATCCCCTAAAACTGGGGTTAAAAGTGCTCCGAATTTTTGCACGACAAACTTAACCAAATATCATAGGAACGAATGTTCCTTCAAAATTTGAAGAAAGTTAGGAACAAAATTAGACCGCTTGAGTGGCAAAACACACACACACACACACACACACACACACACACACACACACACACACACACACACACACACACACACACACACACACACACACACACACAAGATTCGTGCAACTGGAACATTAAACCAATCTGTTGCTTCTCAACAAATAATGTTCTAGCTGTGTTGGTTGGATCAACCACTTTGTTAAATTTAGTTTTACTATTTATAATTGCCGAGGTTTCAGTTAAATAGATTTTTTATCAAAAAACATAATTTCACTATCAAAGCTCATAGCCAAACAACAAAGCGTGGTATTTGCAACAGATATTGTTATGCGGTAATGTAAGAAAGATATTGGAGGACCACTGACAAAGTGTCAGAATGAAAATAAAGAAATAGATTATTATTAATGATTATAAAGAAAAGAAAAATCATGATGAGAATAAATACAGATCTATTGATTTAATTGAGATTGACCAATGATAATATTTTTTACATTATAAAATGAAAATTACACATAAATCACAAAGTATGTTCAAAGTATATTAAAGTTCACTTATGTTCTTGACTCGATATAATCGACCATACATAGATTACCGTTAAAGTAGTTGTCCTTGGAAAGCAGTTCATGGATGATGTTTTGACATTTATTTTGTTCACATCACTTCATCTTGATGTCTACCCATAGTTTATTAGTTTACAATTGTATATGATTGAAAATATTATCATGTGGATTAATAAAAAATGTTTAAGAACTGTAAGTTGTCAAAGTAGGTTTTAAGATAAAAATTTGATTTGATCAGTATTATTTTTTTTAAACAATGAAAAGTAAACCAAACAAAAAGACATTTGATTGAAATGAAATAAGAACATATGACAGTAAAATTTGCATTATAAACAGGTTGAAGGAAAAATCTATAAAAATCGTGATGGACCAGCACCTAACAGATATACTTGCTCGCATAGGTATGAGCCACCCTGGAGTGTACCGAATTTTTGGAGAGCCAGCATGTCTCCCTAGTGATGCTGGCTCAAAAAATAATTATGATCCCACAACCCTGCTGAGCATGATTCCACACCAACATTGATCTTCAGGGAGTATGGTTTGTGTTCCATACTACAGTTATGGAAGAACTTTTAATTTTTACTTATTTGTAAGTGTGAAAAATATCTTCATCACTGAAGCAGATACGTGACAAAAAGGAAGTCCCGTACCCTATGCGAGTAAGCACAACTGTTGTAAATACCAGGCGGGGCAAGGCAGTTTTTGGATTGGGGTTTTAGTTGTGCAACATTTTCAATTTTTGGTTAACATACCGATTCTGGTTAAAACTCGGCAATAATTGTTAGAAAAATTAAAATTTGCAAAGCGGTCAATCAACTAGTACAGTTAATACATCATACAAACCTGTAGTAATCTTTTGTGGACACTCGGTACATTAGTACCAGCATGGGCGTAATTTCAGCATTTCGATTGGGGGGGCAAGATCTTCTAGGTCATTGCCTCATCCTGATTTGATTGCATACACCATATACCCCCCCCCTTTGCACTTAGAGTTCGTATTGAAGAATATGGGTTGGTACTTTGGTATTACACGGAGGCCACCCTTATACAGCGCGCTGAGGCGGTTATGTTAGGTCAGGTTATCATAAGTATGTGGAGCGCACGCATCACCTGTCATCAAAGCAAGGGATTTAGCAGGCGAAAGTATGACTCATCTGTTATCTTTCGTTTCATAACGAAACAAGGAAAGTCATACTAACATATTTATGATAACCTAACTTAACATAACCGCCGCAGCGCGCTGAATAAGGGTGGCGATCGGGTGAAGTCGCTAGTGGCGGCGGCGCGGCGACTCGATCAACTCAATCCTCACCAACATCGCTGTCTTCTGGGAAGCAGATAACAAAGACCGCTTATCATAATTATGTCCAATTTTGACAGTAAGTCAATGAAAGCATGTTCTTTCCAATTACAAAGTCATTTTTGGTAATCAATAAAAAAATCTCTAAAAATAGTGGCCTCCGTATAATACCAAAGTATGTATGGGATATATAAACTGCCAATGCATATTATTTTCTTTATATATAACTAGCTAAAGTTAATATCCAAGCACGATGTCACAACACAATGTGAACTTGTAATCACCATTCACTTTACTCAAAGCCGTAGCCAGAAAAAAAATTGGGGGGTTTGGGCTCCGCGGTTACAGGAAGTGAAAAAAATGACTTTATAACCTTTCATTTAAGTGCAATTTCAACATTTTCGGGGGAGGGTTTGACCCCCTGACCCCCCCCATTGGCTATGGCCTTGACTTCAGTCAGTAATTGTTCTATCTATTTGTAAAACTGCCTCATTGCAGCCAAAGCAGGCACACCAACTGTGCTTCATACGACTGGCGATTGACTGTTGCTATAACGTCCAGTGTTGCATTACACAGGATTTGGCATTTTACCCTTCAACTCCATTGATAATCCTCACTTTTACCCGGTTTTTCGGCACTAATCCCTGCAAAATCCCCCCAAGGACCAAAATCCGGGTAGTTAGCCGAAAAAACACCTAATGACTTTAAAAACACCAAATACCGGACTTTTTCTCCCCTTACATGGACATTGAATATTTGCAAAGCAAATCACAATTCGAACGTCCCCGGCTGCACCCATTTTTTATGTATATGGGATGCCGAGTAAATCCCCGCAGCTCAAGTCTAAAATCCCCGATTTTACTCGATTTTTCTTAATCATGTTAATTAAGTCCCCGAACGGACAACAAAAAACCCACAAACCGGGCTATTACCCAGTTTCTGGTAACACTGCAACGAAATAACCAATACAACCAAACCAAATACATAACACCAAATTTCGTTTGAAAAATAAAATATCTAGAATTCCAAAAAATCCTTTTACCTCGATCGTCAAAAATCCCCGATTTCACCCATTGTTTAATATCCAGGTTGATTAGTAAATTTCCTCAACCCAAGTCTTAAATCCCCAGTTATACCCGGTTTTTTCTTAATCACTGCCAAAACTCCGCACGGCCTCCAAAATACCCGAAAACCGGGTAAATACCCGGTTTTGGTTACATTGCTAACGGCTGTGTCAGACTGGGGCCACAGACCCTGTCTGACACTATGTCTTCTGGGCCCGATGTCAGACAGGGTTGCCAGTCCAGTCAACCCATTGTCAACCGCCCTTCAAAATAACTTAACACATGGATTGATTTGGACATTCAATGGATGGTTTACATAGCAAACTTGAATATATGACGAGTTCAGTGATGGTAATCCTGGTGAAGTGGTTAGATAAATAAACAGTACTTTTAACTGTTGCGTATGGTTATGATAGTTTATTTTTTTTGTAATTTTCCCTTATTCCCTGGTTCAAAATTCCTCACAAAACCTATATCCCGCCCAAAAAAGCATGCCCCCCCAAAAGTTTTGATGGCGCAAATTGCGCCATGTTCCCCCTTCTGGGCACCCCTGGTGAACAGTGTCTTATGACAGGCAACTTACACTGGCTCTGAGCAGCACTACAGAGTTTATAGGTTGGCCATCCTGGAGCGTTAGTTCATTGGTGGACGTGTCATTCGGCGTGGGAGTGGGTTCTCGTCGACCGGCGCGCCATAATGGATAGCGCGTATGTCTGTATTCGTTCGCTAAACGTATCCTTGCAAATTTGCAATCGGACTTCAAACAAAACTACGCCACCAGCGTACTTTTACGGCACATCGACAAGACTCATATTAATGAAAAATTTATGTCAATAAT